>CAWUFW010000924.1:2400000-3000000 GCA_963921515.1 Calotriton arnoldi
CATTACCCCCATAACCACGGTGACTTTGCCATGGTATAAACTGACATTTCTGGACCGTTTGGTGTTTTGGTGAGCACACCGAAGTATGTTTGTGTATTAAATTGACTATTTTACCAAGTGGCCAGAGATCAAATTTGTCAACACAGTGAATTCTCGTGTGGTTACTGATTTTCTCAAAGAGGTGTTCATGAGAGAAGGATATCCTGAGGATTTTTTAATCGATAATGGCACCCAGTTAGTGTCAAGGGAAATGGAAGAATTTTTAGAAAGGGCTGACATGAAACACATCAGAACATCATTATATCATCCTCGCAATAATGGGCTAGTTGAGAGAGTGAATCGAGTCATTAAAGATCAGCTTCAGTTGGCACTGGTGAATGGGTTGGAATGGAAGTCTGTGATGATGAATATGATTTGGTCTATGAGGACCACACCTCATGTAAGCACTGGAATGTCACCTTTCACCTTGTTAAGGGGCAGTGTTGCTGGAATGAAATTGAATAAAGAATGGATGGACCAGAAAGGTGTTGATGTTGTGAAGATGAGTGGTGCTGTTGATGTGAGACGTGTAGTGCAGAGGAAGTATAGTACTGCGGACAAGGATTGTAGCATATTACGTGCCAAGGCGGGTGATTGGATTAAGATCAAGAAACCTAGCCTTGTCATGAAAGGGTTTTCGCAGGTTCTCAAGGCATGTGCAGGGGCAGGACGTGAAGGAGCATGTGATTGTCCTCAAGAATAGAAGGGTCTGGAACAAAGTTTTCATTTCATTGGTGATTCACTTTAAATACATGTATGTGTGTGAGAGGATGGGTGAGGGAGCAGATGAGTATGTGCAAACCGAGCGTTACCAGCACCAACCTAAGATTCCACGGAGAATTAGAATCTGTCTTGTGAAGTTCAAGGATCATGATATGAAAAAACTATGCATGGTCTTGCTTGATTCTTGTTTATTAGTTCCTCCATATTTCAGAGAATGTGTTCATATTTATTTCGTAGGATGCAAAATACAAAAAAAGAAAATATTTCTAATTTTTCAGTTGTGTATGCTATGTTGTTCTATTTTTGTGACGTGCCGCTGTCATGTTCCTGTTCCACTTGTGGGTGCCTTGTTAGCTCTTGGTTTACTGTTAATTAAGTTATGTCACATTTATACCATCCCCTTGGTGTTCATTTGTTTGATTGTTAAGGAAGGGGGTGTATAGGGTTGTGTGCGTGCTCTATGCGTAGAACGCTCTGGTTATGGTGTGCTGCATTCCGTGTCAGGGGTTCGGGAAAAGTCGGTTGCTGTCGGACTGCAGGGACTGACGGTTTGAACAATAAAAGCTGTAAATACTTACAGAGTCGTCTTCCTTTCAACTGAGTAGAAGCACGAGGACCTATGTAGCACAGCTCTACCCTGAGGCACTTTACAGTCCTTCGCATTGAATATTCCTTTATGGATAATTTTTAGGAGACTGAATTTTTGTCACCAACCACTCAATTGTCTGTTTTCATACATAAGATTGGAAGGAATTGTGTTGTCTAGTAACATTCTGAAGACTATATCGATTTTTTTTTAACTAAGTAGAAACACTCTATTGATTTGTTTTTAATGATTTCATTGGAAACGCTCTGTTTGATGCTTCAGGCGGAAATGAAATTGTAATGATTTTAATTAATCGTACGATAAATATCTATCTATCTCTCTGAAAAAAAAATATGGGCAATTAGGGTTAACCCAACACAAGCAAATAAACGCTTCCTTTGTCTTTTATACCGCTAACTCTGAAACTAACATGCAGGCAAATAACACTAATTAATGCCTGCATTAAAAGTATTCTGACTGGCTGGGACAATGCCAGCATTTAATACAGGATGGAAAGTGTACAGTTATAAAAGTGATAAAAAAAAACCAACGTAATTAAATTTGCTTGCCATGAATTATCCCTGGTTCTAAATTAGTGATGTCAGTTAAAGCTTTATATTTACCAATAATTATCCACACAGGAAGATGAAATGTTCCGTTCCTTTAGGGTGTTTTGTAATTCTGTTTGGTTCGGACTACTGCACGAGTCTCTGAAAGTAGAACAACAAGTGATAGCAAGCACCATTAAACACCAGTACAACAGATATTAATATCGAAGCAGAAAACATTTCTGAGCCGGAAATCCAGTTCTGAAACATTCGTAGTTGTACCAAAATGCCAACTGCATGTTTTAAAAAACATAAAAAAGAAGTATTGCTTCAATTTATGAGTTTAGGACCCCCCCCCAAAAAAGTTTAATTATGCATAAAAAGGGAAACCTTTAAAGAAGTCTGGAAAGAAAAGCACCTTGGATTAAACCATCCATTGGGGTCTTGTTTTAGAGCTTCGATTGTACACAGGCAGGAACATTTTGAAGTCATATATTATATAGGAGTATCGATCGATACCTGAGTGGTCTTCATCTTTGGATTTCATTCAGCTGCCCCTGCTAGCTGCCATGACTTTTCCTTCCCTGGTGTGCACCATAAGGATAGAATTAAAAATGTTGGCTGCTTGAAAATAAAATGCTGCTAGGAGTCATGTCTAAGGCCATTTTAAGAGCTGAGTTAGCTCTTTATGATGTGCAGCAGCAGCACTGCCCTTCAGGCATCCTTAATCATGGATAATTTGGGGACAATCTGACTGGATGCCACACAGTAAATTGGACCATTCCCTTTTCATTTCTATCATCAGGTCAACAGGCCAAAGTCATTACCCAGTTCATTTTCTTCCATTTTAGGCACTGTAGCTCTTGGTATTCTTCTTCTGGTGTGCCACATGTGACCTTCACAGATTTACGATACTTGACGAGTTTCAATAAACTTGACCTTGATTGGCTTCTTGTACCATAACGGCTCAGAAAGCAAGGGAGGTGTATCCTTCTCTGTTATGTTATGTTACCAGTTTTATTAAGCGTGCTGCTATACCTATACAGATGTTGTTGCCCTAGCACAAGGCAGGAAAAGAGTGCCCAGAAGTGGCTCATTTGGCCTAGAGCCAAGTCTTCAATGCCTTCGTAAAATGCAATCGATTCTGCAAGTTGCGCAGGAATAGCAGGAGGGCATTCCAAAGTTTAGCAGCAAGAACCTAAAGGGCTTTGCCTCCCATTAAGGAATGTTGGTTTCAAGGTACTTGAAAAAGGAAAGCTTCAATTGATCGCATGGAGCATAGTATGAGAAGCTGTTTTTAAGACAGGTCGGAGCCAGCAGATGGGAAGCACGGTGGACATGGCAGTGACTATAAGGTGATCCTTTTCTCCACTGGGCACCAGTGCAGGGCATCCAGTGCATTTTGTATGTATCGCTATTTCTTCAATACTCCAGCTGAGGCTCCCAAACACAAGGAATTGCACTAATCCAGATGACTCAAAAGGGGTGCCTGGACTACTATCCTATGAGCGGCCATAGGAAGAAAAGGCAAGATTTTCATGATGTACTTTAACAGCAGGCAGCAAGAAGATGACAGCTGTACCACAACCTGATGCATTCCAAAATGGATGTTGCTTGTGTTTGAAATCGCTCTCTGACACCCACGCATAGTTCTGCTACCATGCACACTTTAAGAGAATATGCATTCAGAAGATTAAACAAGTCGGGTCAGTAAACGCCACACTCCTCAATCAGAGAAAAAGGGCTGCTTAGTGCCAGAAATATAACAATGGTGCAATGCCACCAACCCAGGACAAAGACATGGACAGTAATCACATGAAAGCTAGAAAGAACACTTTGTACACCCCTCTAGTGCACCCTTCTTGGTCTCAGAACCAGATCCTGGAACACTGAATCAAAAAACAGGCCTATGTCTTAATGCACAATTACTTTATTACGTACGCTGTGCCACAAAATATCAAATTGGCAGATATCACATGCAGTTTGGTCACTCATGGCAGAGGTGCACTTACCTTTACAGTGCAAAGAACATTCCTATCCCAACAACATCCCTTCTGGCCTCCAATTAAATCATGTTAATTTTGGTCTGGGCTTCATCTGCCACAGTGCTACCTATGCACACTCTGAATCAGACAACAGTCATCCTTGCTTAGCCTACACGTGTGCACTCATGTTTGCACTTGTTATTTATGAGCAACCTGCTCGGAGCCCTTGTAACAGCTGCACAACACCTGGCCTTATTTTAAGAGGTGAGCACTGGAAAATCACAGTTCAAAAACATTTTACTACGAGTATTGCAGAGGGTGAAACTTCATCACGATTCCAAAAGCGAAAAATAAGCGGGTTTCATGGATTTAAACCTAACAGATATTTAAACCAGTCAACTAACCTCTGCTCTTCCCCTTCTACCAAGAATGATTCTCTTCATTCCTAAGAACCACGGTATAAAATCAGCAACATCATCAACATCTGTCTCCCTGTTTCTAGGACAGGTTTGTCCTGGACACCCCATTCCAAAAAATATTTCAAATCACTTGGTTTTGTTGTGGTCAAGTATAGTTCCTTCCAGAAATAAAGCTTTGCCATGGCTTGTGCATTTTACAGCCTCAACCTTTTTAAGGCCAGCGGGCAAGTGCTGCTCTGGGGATGATCTGTTGTAGTTCAGTACTGGAGAGAAGCCCCACCCACTCCCCCGCCCATTTTTTTCATTGGCTTGTGTCTTTGTCCTTCCTAAATGCTGGCTTCTGATTCATTAATAGGCTTGTTAGTCCCTTCTTAGTACCGCCATGTCGTCATTTGTAACCTCCCATGGCTACTGGCCCCTTCACTTCAGTTTTACACGGTACTTGTTATTTTAGTCTGTGAGCACTATTTTCTTCATTGAGTTCCTCCTAGTGCTTTGTTTATGTTTAGTGCACCAGGGACTATGGCGGCTGCTTGTTTGCAATGCCATAGCTCTCGCATTTAAATGCGAGAGCTGTGGCATTGCAAATATTTTTAAACGATCCCTGTGCCACCCCTCATGTGAGGACACTGACTTCTCGTGGGACGGATGACATTTGTCTACCTCCGCCAGTGCCATGGGGTAGCTCTCATGCAGGCACAGAGTGGCCCCTGCCATCCGGGCGAGCGCCAAGGATATGCGGGCGAGTGTATGGTGAACATTAGAAGGTGGAAGCCTCTGGGCAGAAGAGACCCCGCGCTTGGAAGGTCCCTGCGGGATCACACCATGTACCCCAGGCAGGGCTTTAAGTGGGATGAAAAAACTAGGGGGTCTCTCAAAGGGGCGTGGCTAATGTAATTAAGGACGTGGCTTAAAAACACGTAAGCTTAAAATCTGTGCTTAGAATAGTATGCCACCCGACTTGTATTTTGCTGTTTCTGTCATTGCATCCAGATATATGATACAACAAGTAACATCGTACCTACAACAAGTCAGGACTATTGGCTTTGTCAATGGTTGTTAGTTGCATAAGATAAATAAGCAGCACCTATGGCTTGTTGTATTTAATATTGAAAAAGCTTCCATTTAAAGCCCTGGTGACACCACGACAATGTTGCTGCTCCTGCATTTCAAAAAGAGAAGGGAAATCCAGAGAGAAAATGACTCTCTTTAAAGGATTTCCCTTCCCCTGGAACGCTCACCTGGCATGACGTCATGTCGTAACTTCTCCACTAGTGAGAAGTGAGCAGTGTGAGCACGTGCACATCCATGTGCCTGCTGTCACTGCAGTCCGGAAAAAACGGACCGCCTGTGCCAGGGCACAAAACAGAGCCCGATAGAGACCAGTTTCGAGGCCTCCTCTAAAAACTGCCGGTGCTCAGCACCGGTGAGACCCAGCCCACTTAAAGCCCTGACCCCAGGCCTGAGCCCAGCCTGGAAGCCTGCAGAAGCCCTGGTGGTATTCCTACATGCGGCCCGGTCCAGCTGCCAGCCGGGCACGTCCAGTGCCCTTGTGCAGCCGCTTGGAACAGATCAGGTGTGAGCAGAGCTGGCAGGACTCACGAAGAGGGCTTTTGTGGGCCTGAAAGTGTTCCTGTATCGCTGCTGGCAATGAAGCAGCTGGGCCCGGCAAAGCGAACAGTGCCCGTGTCTGTTTATTTGATGCTTTCCTCGCTGTGCCTACCATACCTGCAGACTGATGTTCAGTCCTGGCCGTGGCCTGCTCCTCTCAGTGCTGAGAAGTGAGTCCCCCGCACTGTGCAGGATTTGCAGATTGGGAGAGCTCACGTGCAGGCGTGTGTATTTTTATAAGCCTCTTCTGATATTTAACACATAAATAGCGTATCATTGATGGAGGTGGAAATAAAGCTAAGCTGGCTTCAGTTGATGGGCAGCCCACTTTGGGTTGCTTTGCTTGATTGAATAAGGTGAAAGTCTGAAAGTGAACTAGGAAAGCTCCTTGTTTGGTTATAGCACTCTTGCTTTATGCATTGAGCCATGTTCTCTCTCATTTTAGCCTTCCTGTAGCATTCCAGCCTGTAGGTCCCTCTTGTTACCCGCCCCGTGCTGTCTTTTGGGCTCAGACTCTGCCTTCTCTCTTCTATCTTCCCTCTTCAGGTCTTTAAAGTGTCTTCAGCTGGCATTAGCACTAAACCCACAGCCACTGTGGCATGTCAATTGTTGGAGTTTGGGATTTGTAGAGGCTTCTTCTGTAACTAAAAGCTTTCTATGATTTTTAAAAAATATTAAAAACTCCAGGGCACTTAATGAGTTAAAAGCCAAACGTTCCAAGTTGTACATTGTGTTGTGCCGCACGCGCTTCCATCAGTCATTGCAGGACGACTCCTTCTGTACGTGGGTGGTCGGACGCGACGGTCAAGAGTCAAACAGCTCCCCGCATAGGCATGGCCTCATCTCGGCTAGCAGGCACCCTTCGCGCCCAGTCATGAAACGTGCTCTCCCAGGGTCACTGCCTCCCAAAGAGGCAGAGCATAAGGAAAGGTTACTGCAGAGAGAAGCCTGCTGCCTGGAGGAGCACCTGGTACCTCTAAATATAAACTTGTGATGAACTGTTTACAATTCTATGCTGCAGTCAAACAAGTGGTGAACAAACCTCACTTACAACGAAGAAAAGAAACGATCCATCTGCTAGAATATGCGAAAATGAATGACCTTCATACTTTAAATATTTTCTTTTTCTCAATTAGTACTTAGAGGCATAAATCAATTTATAGTACACAATCCCGTCAGGAGGGACCAGTACGAACACAATAAAAATCAAATAAAAAGTCTAATAGATAATGTAGAATCAATGACTGTTATATCCTAATTAATTAGTTTATCATAATTATGGATGTTTAACACGCTTAGAGATGTAAAAGAATTTGAGCCATGAGTGCAAGTGACTGGATCGTATCCAAAGATTTCAAGACATTTAGCAACCATATTGTGTTTCAGACCCAAATGTAAAGAATAGGTACAATTTCTTTAAAATTGAATACTATTTGTGGCCCTTAGTGACTTTCCAGAAGAAGATAAAGGTATTGTTTGGAAATTGTGCACATATCACTTCATGTGTTCAACAGATGAAGTGCTGACACAGATTATTTTGGTACATCACTTTTACATAACTTCCACCAAGTGACTTCTGTTTACTGCCTTCATGCTGTTGAGTACAGTTATTTTTTTTTAACTAAAATATTACAATTTGTTCTTTTTTTGCCCCATGTTCACATTTCAGTAAGAATAACTAATTTGTGATATGCCGTCCCTCTCCTGAGCATAATTTATAGTATATTTATCGTTTGTGTAATAGATTTTGAAAAAAATAAAAACGCGTCACAAACAAAACTTTGAAACCAAACAACCAAGCACGTATCTGCATGACTCATTGAGTAGTTAGTGTCATATTTTATAAATGTAAGCCTCAATGGGAGTGAGGCAGTCCTTGGACTTCACCGATATTGCGGTTAATTGCTGCATGCGCTATATTCCCCAAAACACCATTGTACATTTGCACATTTCTGTGCTTCTCTCAGCCAAATATACGTGTTTGGTGACTTCCAGGACATAGCTATTCGTTTCACTGTTACCAGGGCTGTGTGAGAATTAGCATTTGTATTTCATCTTTTTTGTATCTTGTTAGTAGGCTGCGCAGGCATACTTTCATTGCACAGTCATGCTGTGGAGTATTGTCACTACAGTAGTTTCTGAACCCATTGCTACCCTGGGCCCCTTTTTCAGGGGTCTGGCTTGTCCTAGCTTTTAAAAAGGTGTACGTGCAGTGCTCGACATTGATGGAACATTTATCCATGTGTGTTAGCTATGACCCATTTGCAACTTTCTTTCTGAATCTTTTTGCAGCATCTGATTCATTATTCTGTATTTGAGTGGGTGGAGCTTTAAAACAACAGGCTCCATTGTTTGTGTCAGTGACCGGCAGCCTGACAATTCTTCTTGAAGGGTACTCCATCCTTGCCCTCCCTTTTTTAGGTCGACCCTAGCAGCGCACATGCGCTGCTTTACGCGGCATGCTGTATCCAGTGTATGGACATTCAGCACGCCTATCGCTTTTGATTGGCTCTTTCATGTGCTTTTCAAAAATCCTTTGTTATCATTGGTTTGTAGTTCACATTTGTCCCTCCTTTTGCTGGTTTGGTCATGTCCTGGAGACTGCCCCTGTTACATGCATTATTTCATAATGGGCTATATAGATTACTGTGTCAACCACTACTTGTTTTGTTAATTTCCTGCTCTACGGCGCGCACTCCCTCCAGCCTTGCTGTGAAGCATGTCCGTGCCTCAGACAAGCTGGTTATTACCAGAAAGGTGCACTAATGCGTTAAAGGTGGAGGGAAGTTTTATATCGCAGTTGATGTTCCTTTCTGTTCACAATGCTCCCCAATCCTTAATCTTGTCCAGGGCGCCCAGTGCATCGCAGCTGCTAGGACAGGGAAAGCCTCTATCGTCTCTACGCACTGGACTCGGATGAAGTCAGCAGCCAGCTGCTGGTCCCCACCTCGTCTGCCTCCTACAAGTTCTTCATGGTTTGGTTTCTGGGCCTCTATAATGTCGGCCTCTGTTGCTGGCCGCCCCCGGTCCTAGCTTTTCCAGCTCCTCCACGTCTTCCTGCTGCACATTGCTAGTCCTGGCTCCAACGGCTGGTCCCTTCGTTATGGTTTTCTGCAGTGCTGCTAGCTGCTTCTCTCACCCCTTCGGTAATTCCTCATTCTGAGTCCTCTAGGCAGTGCTATTAGCTGCTTCTCTGGTCCCAGTGGTAATTCCTCATACTAAGTCATCTACACTGTGCTTCTAGCTGCTTCTCTGGTCCTGTCGGTAGCTCCTCATTCTAAGACCTCTATCTGTGCTGCAGCTGTGTTTCTGTTCCCAGTGGTAATTCCTCATTCTTAGTCCTCTAGAGTGCTGCAGCTACTTCTCTGTTCCCAGTGGTAATTCCTCATTCTTAGTTCTCTAGGCAGTGCTGCTAGCTGCTTTTCTGGTCCCATCTGTAATTCCTCATTCTACGTCCTCTAGGAAGTGCTGCAGCTGTGCCTCTGGTCACAGTGGTAATTCCTCATTCTTAGTGCATTAGGCAGTGCTGCTAGCTGCTTCTCTGGCCCCATTGGTAATTTCTCATTCTAAGTCCTCAAGGCAGTGCTACTAGCTGCTTCTCTGGTCCCAGTGGTAATTCCTCATTATAAAAATTCCAAACAGTGCAGCTAGCTATCACTCTGGTCCCATCGGTAATTCCTCATTCTAATTCTTCTATACAGTGCTGCTACTCTGGCCCAGTCGGTAATTCCTCATTCTAAGTCCTCTAGACAGTGCTCCAGTTACGTCTCTGTTCATACATCCACTACACTCAAAACCAAAACAGATAGGTAAAAGACATTGTTATTTACAACGCCAATAGCTCTAACTCTAAAAAACGTGAGACCTATTGCATAGCTGCCAAGGTTTCAGATCTCTATGTGTGACAGTTTCATAATTTCACTGTAATTACGAGTGACATTTCAATGATTATGAGTGACTCTTTCTTGCGAGCAAAATTAAGCAATGAAGACGAGGGAAACATATGAATATCGCAAATTACACCCATTTGAGCATCAAGAAACTCTAAGAATATCTTAAAACTGCACCAAAGCACCGTTGGACTCGACTGTACCAAACAGGATGTGGGAGGCCACACTGCCTGCAAATGAGCCTCTTCTTCCATAACGCTCCCCTCCCACCCCCCATAAAACCATAAAAATAGGCTAGATCTCCCATGGGTGGACTTAAGCAGAACCACCTCATCCTCCCTCTGATCAGACTGTGCTGAGAAGCCCCAGCACGAACCATCACAGTGTATCTCGCTCCCGTACCATGTGACACTCACAGCCACCTTCCAACACAAATGTCCCCTCACTAGGAGGGTTTGTATAAAGCCTCCCCGCCAATTCCCTTTGTTGCATAACTTCTATATAAATCTGGGCCTTAATAATTAATTTAGGCAATATAAATGAAAATATACCACCCACAAAATGAGGAGAATAAGTAACTGCTAATGGTAGAAAAGGCTCACCAAACTGTGTTAAACAGTACAGCGTCAAGTAGATAATGTCACAGAGCTGAGTGAAAACATACTGATCCAGCAGGGACGGTATAAACTGAGAGGTCAGAGATAATTGTCACGGTGAGCTGCAGAAATCCTCCCTTCAGCCACTAACTCCATCCGGTTATGGCAGACTCACTCATGTCGCCACAAGGTTGGACGGGTGAATTAAAATCACCATCAGACTCGCTAAGCAGATCTGAGTAATCTTTATACCCTGGCTTGCGTGCGCACAGTCACACACACCCGTGTCATGGCCGGAGACATCAGAGCTTTGACTGGGGGCAGTCACAGTGCCCTCCCCCATGCACTGAGGATGGATGGGCCCTCAGGCAGTGCAGCAGTGGAAAGCTGAAAGTCTGGTGGCCCGGCCTGGTTGTTTGCTAATGCTGTAATGTCTTGACACTTACTTTCAGCGAGCACCTTTACGTCCGGTCCGCCGGTCTGAGCAGCTCCGCGGTCCAGGACTACGCCAGCCAGCGAGAGCTGCATTTCGGGACAGGGCCAGCCGCGGGATTTTACCGCAGCGCCGCAAGCTTATCATAGCAGCCTGACCTGGCCTCTGCAACACTGGTGACGGTCTCTCCTGTCGGCAAACTTGCACGGCGTCAGGCTCAGCAGCAGGCGCCACTGCTGCACAGTGGGCTCTACAGGCGCTGCGTCCCGTGGGGATGGATCCGGCGGTCACGGCGGGTTCATGGCTGATTGATTTTAATTTACCACCATACGCGGCGGTGCCAGCAGTGCTGCTATAATTTTCCATAGCCTAGGCCAGCCTGCCTCCCAGTGACTTAACTGCAGCCCGAGTCAGCAGCAGGACGTAACGTCGTGCGGGCCGACGCCTATGACGTTGGTCAAAATGTAATGCCACGCCCGGGGGAATCATAACGTCGTCTCCATTGATACATTGTAGCACCTTCAGCTTCTAGCTCAGCCACCCCCCAAGAAGCCCAGTGCCGTGAGCGTGTACACCACGGCGCGCTGCCAGCCACTCCAGCTCCAGCTTAGTGCAGTCAGTAAGCAGCCCTACCGGCTTGACAGCCCAGGCGCTATCAGCCTATTATGCGTGACAATGCATTTCAGTGCGGTGATGCGGAACACCACACTGAAATGCGTGAGCGTCACACCTGATGCGTGATACTTGGCAGGCATGCTATTGCATTGCAAATGCTAGTTCTTAGAATGCATATAAATTGGCCAGATAATAACGAATGTCATGGGCAGATACAACAGACATTAACATAGCACATAGATTTGGCTTTTTTTATGGACCCTACTCAGTCATCCAGTCCCCATGTGCACAATGACACAGGTCTACTTACATGTCTATCTGCAGACATAAATGTGTTGTGTGAGTTAGGCATGACTCACACATCACAGAACACACAACACACACACATACATTCGTTTACTAATTAAGCTGCAGATGAATGCACACGACTAGCCAAACAGACCTGCAGACCCCATAACGGCTGTATGATGGAACAATTCATGCAACGACGACACATGCCTTTATAATGTGGTCACTACCACGCATGATCCAGCGCTATGCATTTCATTAGCACGCATATCATTACAACTCACATTGATAGGGGTACATTATAAATGCCTTTAGCACAATTTGATGTTGTTTTAAGAAATAGGTAAACCCAATGCATAAATAAATGTATGTCAATTATGATATTAAAATAAAACGGCAGTAAATCATACAAATTCTGGAGGGAAGATAGCCAAAAAAAGTGAAACACTGCCACCTGGCGACACAAGTAAGTACCCACGCACGGCCTTTGAGTCGAACATAGACGTTTTAAAACAAAAGTAATGTGCTTTTTTAAGGACCTCTGCCGTTTACTTGAAGGGGGTGCTGAGCGAAGATAAGGCAGCGCTGTCACTTCAACTCTATTCCCATCATGGGGTTAATTATGATTCCTCTTTCCAGAGGTGCTTCCTGGAATTGTGGCGTGCGTGGAATGGATGAGTAATTCAGAGGGGTGCCCTAGGTGTGGCGGTCGGGTGCATTTTATTATACCCTCGCTCCCGCTCCCGCCACAGCCAAACTACATCGTGTACTTATTTCACCGTGCTGTAAAGGCCATCGCCCTCCCCAGGAAAAGGGGGTTGTATGATGGAACAAAATATTTTTTGTTCATGTCATTTTTTTATATTTAATCACGCACGGCAAAGTCATCTATGGTAAAAACCATGCGTGGTAAATGTCCTCTGTGGTAAAGACTTGGCGTGGTAAGGCTTATTCGTGGTGATATAATATGTGTTAAAGGATTTGTTGTAAGTGTAATGCGTGTTTCTGACTATGTTGTAATGGATATTTCCCCCCATAACAGTACAGACATCCGTATCTCTGAGCATGAGCAGTGATAGAAGTAGAGGCAGATTTTGTGACTTCCCTGTCCTCATTCAGGGCACTTTCAGCCAGGGTTGGCTTGGGATCAAAAATAGGCCTGGCCAATCTTTAAAAAAGTGGCCCATATTAGGGGCTTGCACCTTCATGCAAAACACTGTTTCAGTGTTTTAAGTATTATGAAAAGAAAGGGGGAGGGTTGTCTAAAAGAGGCATGTTTTCTTAACTTCACTGAGATAAAAGAAAATGCAAATATTGCCAGGACTATTTGTGCATGGATTAGTTCACAATAGTGAACCACAGCTGAATATAAGTGAGGCCACTTCTGCTCAGGCCCCCTGCCCCTGCTCAATCTGCCTATATTAATGGGCCAGCCCAGGAGAGGCTGGGAACGACACCTCTGTCCCCTCGGTAAAAGGGAGGTGATAGAGGCCCATCAGCCCCCGTAATGCAGCTTGGGCCCCCCCTGGGCCGCTGGCGGTATCTGAACAGCACAGACAGGCCAAATCGGCCACCACGCTGCCCCAAAAAAGCGGCCCATAGGTGCAACTCAGATATCAGTCCATCGCCCTTTGCCAGAGTGCTCGCTTTAGCAATCCGACCCTGCTTCAAGCCTATACTGTGGCAGCCCTCCCATTAAGAACCACGCTTCAGAGACATAGACAATTCTACGCCAATCCACCCTTTAAAGACCAATCCTGTGCCAGGCATCATCCAGACACCCAATTCATCCTGTGGGGGTCCCTTTTCTGCTAAGAGGAACAGTGAAAAAGACAAACCGGAAAGAACCAGTGCACTTAATCTGCATGAGCAAAGAGTGCAGGTCTTATGATTGCCACAGCTAATTCTATAGTTAGCAGTCCCTGGCCACCAGACCTTTTTTCTTCTTGCCTTTCCAGGACCACGTAAGGACCTATGTCTGTAACCACTTGAATCTGACACTGCCTAGCACACCAGCAACATTTAAACATTCTATGAGCATCTTACCCACTTCAGCATGCTCTGTCTCCACCATGGCGAGCGGGCACACACACACACGCACGCACGCACACACACACGCACACACACACACAGCAAAACCACTGAGTCACTGACTCCTTTTAATCCTTCTCAATTTACACATCAAATGCACAGAACACACACACAATCTCATCAATGCTTATTCCACAGTCAGGCACACATCTCAGACCTCATCACATGACTTCAATTACATTTTTATTACAGAAAGAATCCCGGTTCTCCACAATCACTACTCAAATCCTTACTGCCTTGCTTTCTGAAACTTTTCCATCCAGCACATTGATTAGCCCTATGGAACAGGATGAATTATAGTTGTTCACCAATCGCCGTAACCTTGAATTTCACAGCAACAGCCAAAAAATAAATACAAATGCCCCCGATCCACCACTAAAACACTCCAAGCTGAGGAGTACAATTATCAACCTCTTCAACAGCAAGGTAAACAGAACCTAGCAAACGAGAAGCACTGAATATCACCTCAACTATTCCACATTGCAGCTTAAATAAATATGCTGCCTTGAACAACCTCTCAGTTGGTTACCTGATGACTCTGCTTCACTCCATAAAGACCACCACATATCAAAACAGCTTCATGCTATCATCTATAGTAAGTGACATATGTCACTAATTAAAGTTGTCAACACTTTCATCACCCAGGACACCTTCTTGGATTCCCTGAAGCCTGTTGAGACCTTGTTGTCCTTTCTGATAGTATCCAATATGGATCATGATGTTCTCAAAAATGACAGCCATATCAGCTACATGGCCTTACTTGAAGATCCGTCGAAGATTCGGAAGGACATCTCCAGCCATCGACATGAGAAGATCAAGAACAACAACCTTCTCCAGTACTAACAATGTGGGATGATACGACAATGCCGCATAAAGGCAACAACCATTTAAGTGATCAGTGACACACTTAAGAACAAGGACATTGGCAGCCCATGTCTCCTGTCACTTCTCACCCTCTAGTCCAGTTAGTGGATTCATTAGTGTGCCCTTCAGGGTGGACAGGTGGGATTCTGGAGTGACCCATACTTGGACAACAATAATAATAATAAATAATTCCAGATTTGTAAAGCACGAACTTATCACCCCTAAGGGTATCCAGGCACTTGGGGACATTAAAGGAGCTATTGCCCAGAGTCACATGATGCTGAGCTGCGCTGCTGCCGGCGATCAAACCGTGAGCCCCGTGATCTGGAGCCAGCTGCTCTGACCGCTGCGCCACACCTCTCCCTCCTACACCGCTTCCTTGAATGATTTACTTGAGCCATTTATACAGCGCATGGCTGCCTCAGGAAGTAGTGCCCGGGCGCTAGTAAGGGGAAAATAAATCAGACCCACATTAAGGAAAATAAAAGATGCCTGGTCAGCGACCGCAAAACTAGATGGAGTTAGTAAACAGATAGGTTTTACAGTGCTCCCTGAAAATAGTCAAGTAGATTCAGCAAAAAAGGGTAATAGACAGGGAGTTCCATGCCTTAGCTGTCATCATCGCCAGGCAGTGACCAGTCATTCAGTTTTTTAAAAAACAATTTGAGTGTTTTAATGAAGAAAGCATGTTTAAAACCTCAGAGCCTGCAAAGGTTGGTTCCAAGCGAACAGAGAAGCCATATATGTGTCTTGGCCATTATTGTAAATTGTCTTGTGGCAGAGACAGAGTGCCTTAAAAAAACATCTCTTCGAAACTGGAAGCCAATGGAGTTTGGTCAACCAATCTGAAAAAAGAGTCTCAGAATCCTGTCTGCTGTATTTTGGAGTATTTCCAATCTAAGCAACAATTATTTTGGTAAGCCAAACAGCAAAGAATCGCAAAAAGGTAATTCTGGATAAGATGAGAGCATAAATTACCTCTTTTCTCGAAACAGATGGTACGAAAGGGAGAATGTTTCTGCTAATATTCAGAAGTCAAAAGCCAGTGGTACAGATGGACTTAATGTGTTCCATAAAGACATATTGGCATCAATTGTCACTCCCAGATCCCTAGCTTAATACGAGGGGGAGAGAATTGTGCCAGTGTCTCTGGGCACCAATCTTTTGTCCAGGTCGCAGCCGATCTAAACACAATGACTTCAGTTTACTCACTCTTCAGGGATAGAGATTTTGACTTCATGTATAATGTTGGACTTGGCCCTTTTTGCAGGGTTATCCCCAAAATGTTTGCTTCTTCCTCCTATTTTTTCCTGACCTGTGTTTGTTGGTTTTAGGACTCTGGGCACTTTACCACTGCTAATCAGTGCTAAAGTGCATATGCTCCCTGTGTAAATTGTTATTATGATTGGTTCTCCCTGATTGGCATATTTGATTTACTGGTTAATCCTGAGTAAAGTGCACTGAGTGTGCCGGGGCTGGTAAATCAAATACTACTAGTGGTCCTGCAGGACTGATTATGCCACCCACATGAGTAGCCCTGAAAAGATGTCTCAGGCCTGCCACTGCAGTGCCTGTGCACAGTTTGCTAACTGCCATGTCGACTTGGCAAGTGCACCCACTTGCCAGGCACTAACCTTCCCTTTTCTTACATATAGGACACCCATATGGTAGGCCTAAGGTATCCCCCTGGGCAGGGTGCAGTGTATGTGAAAGGTAGGACATGTACTGATGTGTGTAACACATCCTGATAGTGAAATACTGCCAATTTCGTTTTTCACTATTGAAAGGCTATCTTGCCCCATAGGACAGATTGGGAATGCTTTGTAGCATTTTACAAGCTTATCTTCCCATAGGGAGAAGATAGAAAAATAAAGTTTAGGCTCTCTGAACTCAGAATTTAATAACACATCTTTTACTAAAGATGGTTTTTAAATTGTGTTTTTGAAAATGTGTTGATGCGATTTTGCGATCAGTTTCGCATAAACACTTCAAAACAAAGCACCACAGATTTTCGTGAAATATCTACACAATAAAGAGGCCCTGACGATAAGCGCAGTACATCAAGCCTGTGCTTTGAAACGCGTTGGCATTTCATTTCATCATTGTGGAACGTTTGAGAAATATATGTTGGTGTAATTAATTTTTTTTCCCAACTCGAATAACTGTAGTTCCCTTTGTTTAGGCGTTGCCTCGATTGATGGCTCCATTTGAAAGTCTGAAGGCTTGCCATGTGTCTAATTTATTACGATGCAAATGACTACGAATTGTCTTTGTGATATTGTGTTTTTGATTATTTGTTATTGTATTTGTACGTTGTTTTTGTCCAAATGGTGTATGTTATTTATTGGCAAATCGATGTATGTTTTATTTGTCTGATCACTGAGCGTTATTCCTTTTTCTACTTTTTTGGAAATGATGAAAACAAATATATATAAAACTTTTAAATAAGTTGAGTTAATAAATAATCGTAATCAAACATTACAAGGTCGTTGTTTGATTAAAAGCTGTAAAGGAATTTAGCTCTAAATTATAAAAGAGGCAGGTACCCTTTTTGTGGATTGTTACTTTTAGAAAGTAGGCATTTTCTTGTTTAACCATTCTGTGTGCCTCTGCCTGTTTGTGTATTGACTGTCTGGTTTTGGAGTGACAGGGGCTGGGGAGGTGCATTCTCTCAGATAGCCACCGGGGGGTTAATGTGTGTCCTGCCTTTCCTGAATGAGTCAGGGCAGGGCTGAATAGGCCCGGTCTTCATTTAGAGTGGTGGAAGGAGATTTCCCTTGCGCCTGAATAGGGCCTGTCTGCCTTACGCCATGCTGTCTCCAACTCCTGCCGGGCAGCTGCACCAGAGAGGACAGAACTGGTTTGGACTGGGCTCAGAGACCCTTGCACAAAGAGAACAAAGACATTTTGGGGTATAAGTATTAGACCTAAAACCCCTGAACTTTAGACTACTTCTGGAATCAAGAGGAATCTTTGCCAAGGAGAAGAGCGGAGAAACTGAGGAGAAGTACTGCCCTTGCTGTGTGTCTGGGGTTGGCCTGCAGTTGCTGTTTCTGCCAAGGAAAGGAGAAGGACTTTGCTGTGTGCTGTGTCCCCTGCTTGAGGAAACTCTCCAAGCGCTTGAGTAGAGCTTGCCTCCTGTTTTGAAGTCTCAGGAACACAAAGACTTCCCCCCCAGCTCCCCTGGACTTCCTTGCTGGGAGTTCTGACTTGCCAAGAGGTGCCTGTGATGGTACTGGGCCTCTGGAGGTTGTTTCTGCTGTTGGGAGCTGGAAAAGCAACGCAACGACAAAGAAATCGACGCATCGCTCTTCTTGCGACTGTTTTCCGATGCAACGCCGTGGTACGAGAAGAATCTCCCTGCATCGCCGCACCACTGCCGAAACCGACGCAGTGCCTGTCGCCATGGCAAGAATCGACGCACTGAGGGATCGCGGCTGAAGAAATTGAAGCAGCGCCGCTCGACGCCGCCGCAACGTCCGCCGATGCTTCCCGGATTTACACGCATCATCCCTGTGCGGCAAGTTTTCCCCGATGCATCACCCGCGGATCGGAGTCGTCTCAGAATCGACGTATCGCTTCCCCCTACAGACCGGACCCGACGCACCGCTCCCCTGTGTCCAGCGGAACTGTCGCATCGCATCCACGAAGGTCTCAGGAATCGACGCATCTCTTTGTTTTTTTTACACTTCCCATCACTGCGGCTGTTAGGCTTGGTGAATTTTGTCGCAACGACAGGTACTTTGCAAGAAATCACTTATCCATAGTTTTCTATGGGCTCAGTTGCTAAAACCTTTTTAAAGTCATTTTTCTTAATACTTGTATGTTGGATTTTTGTCGTTTTGGTCTTGTTAAGTTTAGATAAAGATACTTTATTTTTCTAAACCGGTGTGGTATCCATTTGTGGTGTTATCACTGTGTTACAGTGAGTGTTTGTACAAATACTTTACACATTGCCTTTGGGATAAGCCTGTCTGCTCGTGCCAAGCTACCAAGGGGTGAGCAGGGGTTATCTAAAGTGTGTATCCCCCTTACCCTGACTAGAAGCAAGTGTCCCTATTTGGACAAAGGGACCTACCTCTGCCAACTAGAGACCCCCATTTCTATTATATATAGAGACTTCATTGAGACAGTTTCTCTAGTTGTCCACAGCCACTGGTGAACTGTTGTCTCGTCTGACGATTAGCTGTGTGTCATTGGCATATGCAAGGATTGAAATGCTGAATGACTCCATGAGACGTGCAAGAGGAACCACTCTACAGGTTAAACTGAGTGGGGTTCAATACAGAACCGTGAAGCACCCATTGAGAATAACTTTGGAAAAAGATCTGTAGTTAGCCAGTGTCACCATTTGAGTCAGGTCTTGCAAAATAGATGAGAACCATTTGTGGACTTTCCCCAAAACCACAGCTGATGCTGGACGGTACAGTAAGGGGAAGTGGGATATAGTATCAAAAGCCACTGACAGATCTATTAAAATCAGGGCCACCACTCCACCTACCTCCATGATGCTCCAAATATTGTCCATTACTTTAGCCAGTAATATTTTGGTACATAGGCCGTTACGAAAACCTGATTGTATATTACGAAGGAGCTGAGTGTTTCCAAAAAATACATCAACTGTTCATTAAAAAAAGTTTTGGTCAGCTGTGCAAGCAGAGAAAGGAGAGATATAGGATGGAAGTTGGACATGACATTAGGGTCGAAAGAGAGTTTCTTTAGTAAAGGTGAAACCATGGCAGATTTCCATCTTTTAAGAACAATTCCCAATCTTGTGGGGGGATTTGTAACACTCTCAACAGCAGCAGCATCATCTCCAGGCAGGAGGATATAAAAGTGCCAGAGGAAGAAAATATGATCGCAGACCTTCTCCTGCTATGCTTTGAAGAACTCCATCTTTGCCATGTTCAAGTAAACTTCATTCCAACTTTACATCTAAATGACAATTAAGACTCATCTCTTCAAGTAACACCTAAACTCTATGAAACGTCTCCAGTTATCAGACTTCAACTGAAGAACCATCATTTATATCTTGTTTATATCTCTCTTCCCCCACACTTTGTTAGTCCCCTCTGCACCTCAATCATCCACTACCTTTTAAGTTTCAGGGTATGCCCCATAACATCGTCCTGTACCATTTCTCCTCCATCGGATCCTTTCTGTTCCCCTTATTTGAAGGTCACTTGTTCTGCCATGAATGTAGACCCACCACTGTTGCTTTGCAACTAGGTTTGCATCCTATAAATATGCTACACTTATACATAGATATATGTCAGCTACTAAGTGCACTATATCATTATGCCACTGGATTCCTTCAAAGAGTCACTAGGGACACCACTACTATATCAAGAACCCATATACAGGAACTGTTTCCTACTAGGTGAGTTGGGCATACTGCCATGCATGACACAGAACCTCTACCTGTTGCTCCATCCACTCATTGCTTTCAACTTTCACCCTCTAGCAAGAGCAGCTGTATATTAAGAAACGGTTGCCACTCTACCATAACCCAACTCTAGGGAACAGAAGAAACGCAATATGTCACATATTAGCTAATAAGGCACTATGATGCACTGTCAAGATGACTTCCAATCTTGGCCATCCCATGTTGGGCCAGCTTCAGACCTATGTTAGCGTATGGCACTCAGGAATCTCTGTGATAGCACCACCTGGGAAAAACTACCAAGCAGTTGAGGGGGCACTGTGCCTGGAGCTATGTTGATAACACATACACAGATGAACACTACACATCTGACTACTCCCTTAAGATACATAACCATAGACCATTGTTATGCTGCCACTCATTGACCCAAGGACTCTTTTCTCTGGTGTGTTTAACTGCCATCAGTCTTCAGATTTGCATTTGTTTACTGTGCAATCAGCTCTTCATCTGCTTACCTTCTTCCCAAAGTACAGTACTCCTAAAGATGAGCCTGTGTATTGGTGTGATGCTTCTTCTCCAGCCCTTCTCATATACTGTGACCCTGAAATAATTCTATGACCTTGAAATAAGAATTCTGTCTTGTTGGCAATATTGCCAGTTTCCAGAGCATGCATGTCATCCTCCTAATCCACTCAGGCAATCAATACCCTTCCACAAACATGATCCAGGGTCACAGATTGTCCTGCGTAATGGGATTCTGTGTTCTCTAGCCACCTCTGATGGTACTGAAACTAGTAGTATGCCTGATTCTATTTTGTTTTCTTGGGATTGTTTTTGTAAAGTGTTGCGTGCTAACTTGCGGTATCCTCAGAGTGCTTGGAGTAAATAGACGATAATTATGGAAGTAGAGGAACATTTAACCTGCCAGCAAAAGATTGAGGGGCATATTATCAAGAACGGCGTTAAAAATTATCGCCGGTTTAGCGGCAGAAAACTGCCGCTAAAGCGGCGATAATGGGCTTGATAATATGCCCTTGAGAATTCCAATAGAAGTCCATGTTCTGGTGTGAACATGGGCTTCTATTGGAATTCTCCAGGGCATATTATCAGGCCCGTTATCGCCGCTTTAGCGGCAGTTTTCTGCCGCTAAACCGGCGATAATTTTAACGCCGTTCTTGATAATATGCCCCCTCATCTGCTGGGGATGGCCCTCATGCATGGTTGTCAAGGTACAATTCTAAAGCCAAGAGGAAGATTCAATAAAGTACAGATGAGAATAGAGTAGTGATGGCTACGGGCATTCAGAGGACCTGACAAGTGGGACAACGACATCAAGTGATAGTTGACCTATTAAAAGTTATTGTAGGAAGACTGGGCTACTCATAAGTTAGGTAGAAGAAGTGAAGTTTTAGAGATTTCCTGAAATTGAGAATGTTGTTTTCTAGTCTATACTATAGAGATAAATATTTCCCTAGGAAGGACTCCTGTCCATGAAAGGTTTTCTCTACAAAATTTATCATTGCATATTAGTTGTACGGACCTGAGACCTGTGTGCGGAGTGTACGGATTAAACAGCTTGGCTATGTAGGCCAACCAATGAGAATGTACCGCTTTGTTGATATGTCAGAGAGTTTTGAATTTCAGTCTTTCTAATGGTAGCCAATATTTTCAATGGCAGCCAATGGAGGGCTTTCAATGCCTGTATGCTGCAATCATGCTAATTTAAGGCAAATAGCGACTGAGCAGCCTCATTCTTGACTCCAATACTCTATATATTTGTAACAAATATTTATTTGTTAGATATGAGTAGAGGCTGTTTAGTAAATAAGTCTGCTCATAACCAATCGACAAACTAGTCAATTTTCTTGAAGAAGTGAAGGAATGGCAAAGCTCTTCACAGTAAATGTTTAAGTGGTAAACATCTGATTTAGAAACTCTAGTCATTTGCAGTTTAAAAAAGAGGTCAAGGTCAAACAGCACACCCTGACTACTGACTTTTTCCACTGGATAGTTGGGGACATGAGTGGAAGTGTGGCCAATGTATCAGGCCAAGGCTTGGGAAGGGGAGAGGATTAACATGCTAGGGTCAGTTTTTCTGCATCAAATGATGCACCTCAGATAGGCTGTATGTCAGGTTCTCATGGCCGTCTTTTAACTTGAGATGACAACGTGCAATTGGAACTAATGTTGTGGAAATCCAGGATGACAGATGTATCGGTAACTCTGGGGCGGAGAAAATCCAGCCCATTATGAGTTGAACCCTGAGGTCAACTAACCAGGGAACCAGTAATTCTGAGTCAAGTTTCTCCCATTTCTCCCATGTCTCCCATGTCTTCAAAGGGTGGGCTTGCATAGGGTTGTCTATGTCTCCATTTCTCATGTCGTCGCAGACTTTCACAGAGGGATTTTGGCTTTGTCAGCAACTGAAATCTCCATGTGAAAGTAAGGAGAAGGTGGTGTTTTGTGGATTTCACAATTCCGATTGGAATAGTAACTGCTGTTACTGGCCTCATCAGAGTTAAGATGCCACTAGTAATAAGGGCCAACATGTATTAGGGCAATTTTGTGCCCAATATTGTACTAGGAGTGTAGCTGCAGGTAAGGTCATGCTGTCAATAAAATGTTAATCTGTGCTTTACCTATTTGATTATCCTACAGCTAACAAAAACCAACATTAAAATGGACACTTTTATCCTTTTATCCTTTATCTAGTCTCTGTGATTGAGCATTTTAATCAAGCTGAAGTTTAGGATCAGTTATGTTGCTGGCCATTTAGAAAGTAACTTGCGAACAGTGTTACCTGGAAGTTACAGTAGAGGCAAGCATGAAAAGTATTGAACATCCTTTAAATTAGGTTATAAAAAGTTCATGTTTGCAGATAATGAGAAAATATACACAGTGTACATTTACTCACACAAAGTAAGCCACCTCTTGTGAATGTCAAAAGTCAAATTGGTTTTACACTTGTAAAAAGGTGGTTTGCACATGTAAACTGAATTTATATGGAAAATAGGCTCTAACGTAATTCCCTACATTACTGACCAATCGGGGCCCCAAGTACATACCTCCACTGAGATAGCAGAAGCGTTTGCAGTCTACTCCTGTCAGCTATACGCCGCCACTCGCAACCGGACCAAGAACAGGCCTGATCACTTCTTACTGAAATATCTCTCCCACAACTTATAAGATCCCAACAGGAAGACCTAGATGCCCTTCTAATAGCAGATGAAACAGGGGATGCAATACAAAACATGAAAATGGGTGAGACCCCGGCCCAATGGCTTTCCTCTTGAATATTACTGTAAATTTCAGGACATCATTACCCCGCATCTACTTAAGCTATGCACAGAAGTGGCCAGAAAGGGCTTGTTCCCACCTGAATTAGACTTGGCTACCATAGACATAAACTAGGACAACCAGCAAATGTGTCACTTACCATCCTATTTCCCTGAGCAATACTGACATAAAAGTCTTTGCTAAAGCACTGGCAAATTGAGTACAAAGAGTCCTGGCTGCTCTCTACACACAGGCCAATGTGGCTTTATGCCCCATTGTTGCATCTAACGTGTCAATACTGCCGTCACCCGGGCTGAAGCTATACCCCACTCCTTTGCACTCTTACTTGTAGACTTCAAAAATGCCTTTGACACAGTTAACTGGTCCCACTCAGATCAAGTCCTCCAATACATAAGATTTGGGCCTAAATACTGCGGATATCTCAAACTCCTATATCGAGAGCCCTCAGCACAAGTCCTCATAAAAGGGGTGCTCTTGCGCACCTTCCCGTTCTGGAGGGGAACCAGACAGGGATGCCCACTATCCCTTCTCCTCTTTGCCATTGCCATTCAGTCCTTGGCCAGAATAATTCGTTGTGATGCCCAGGTGCAGGGCTGGAACTGGGGAGGATCGCAGGAGTACAGGATTGCTCTATTCACAGATGATGTGCACCTCTTTCTCTCTAAATCCTGAGGCCTCTGGGCGGGTTCTGGAAATCGTGAAGGTGTATGAGGAGGCCTCCGGACTACTTGCCCACTGGTACAAATCTCTCTGGATTCTGATAAAGCGAGAGACTTAGACTATCATCTGGCAGACAAATATTCCTATTCGTCACCTGAGCTTTAATTATTTAGGGATCCACTTATCTGAAATGCCAGACCTTATCTACAGTCTCAACCTCCTTCCTCTCCTGCATAGAACCAAAGTAGACCACCATAATTAGTTTAAACTCCTATTAAATATACTGGGAAGGGTAGCCCTTGTGAAAATGATGGTGGTCCCACGTTTTCTATATGTATTGCAGAATTTCCCATTTTACATCCCTAACTACTGGTTCACCGGGGTGGCAGCACTGATCCGCTCTTTCCTTTGGAAGAGCCGAAGCCCGCGTATAGCTCTGGATGAGTATCATCAATCCGTTTATGGTGGCAGGCTGGGGCGGATGATATTAGGATCTATTACTGGGTTTCTTAACTCCTGTTTATTAATGATTGGATGAATGGGGGCTGAAGTGATCCGGCATACCGACTAGAAATGGATCTTTTGGGACTTGATAATGTCTCATACGCTAGAGATCACAAGGACTGTGTTCTTGGCCTGGGGAGCAGCAAATAGATACACAGGGTGGGAGAAAAAAGTGGCACAACAAACCCTCTCATGGAATGACCACTGGTTGTGACAGACTGCCTGGCTGGAGGGCTAAGGGAAGTGGGACAAAATAGGGATTTCCACTCTGGGTGACGTCTGGAGTGGCTCACACATGAAATAATTTCAGAACATGCAACCCCACTTTCACTATAGCTCACTCAATTTCACAAATACTTACAACTTCGACATGCCTTAGCAAGCTATCAAACACAGCTCGTCCACAGAATTTAGCCTGATGGAGGCCAAGTTATTGATGGGTCGCCTAGGTCGAGGCAGAGTTTCTCAGCTTTACTGCTCACTGGTCTGTAATGCCCCCAAAGCATTTGAGAGTCTTAGACATAAGTGGGAACGATGTCTAGGTACCATAGACGACACAGAATGGTGGGATGGATGTATGTCCCCTAGAGAAATCGCAAATTTATTACTGACTGTGGTTGATTAATTTACACTATTTGCATATGACATACATCTGCCAGAGGCAGGCTTCTTTCACATGGTATGGCAGTGACCAAACATTGCTAACTACTGGAAGTGAATCGCCAACACCCATACGCAGGTGCTGGAGAGAAGGGTTGAATTGTCACCCAAGCTGGCTCTACTGGCTCTCTTGGAGGACCTGGGCAGTACTCGGGGGGACTATGCGCTTGTAAGTATGGCAACAATCATTGCTAAAAGGGATATCGCATGCAAATGGAACTCCCCCAGCCTGCCCACACTATCCGAATGGACAGCAGAGATGGACTGCTGCGGTAAGCAAGACAACGCAAAATATATGGCAGGAGGCTGGCATAGAAATATCAAAGGATATGGGGAAGATGGTGGGGAAGTTACTGACTAACGAATATCTCAGGTACTATACTTTGTAATGCTGACGGTTTTTCAGAGTGTATATGAATCAGAGTGTGGGATGGATGTATTTGTTCTAAAGATGTATTGATGTGCATGTTTCTATCAAAACCAATAAAATGAGAGTATATATTACAAACAAAAGTTAACACCGCTTTACCTAGTTTTTATATGAGTAGCAAATTACTGAAGCCATTTTTTTATTGCTCAGGTCTAGGAACAGTGAGACAAATAATGACCTTTTTGTTTAGGGCCTTATTACGAGTTTGGCGATGCTGGAGTGGGACCGCCCTGGTCCCACACCGCCAAACCTGTTTGCGCACCACCCACCAGATTCAGACTTTTTTCGTCAGTGGCAATCGGTTCTTTGGCGGTCCCATGGCGGTGCCTATATAAAAGGCACCGCAATTGGCAGGCCAAAGCAAGTTACTGCAGGGCATTGGCTGTCAAGTCCATGTCCTGCAGGAACTGGGGTGCATGCAGACAGGAGGCACACCATGTGCCCCTCTGCATGCATCCCCTGGCGCAGACGCATCAGGAGGCCCTGTAGGGCCCCCTTTGTTTCCTCTCTGCCACACTTTTCATGGCGGGCTCACTGCCATGAAAACCATGGCATAGAGGAAAATCGCAATATGCTTTGCGGTGCCACAGCGGCACTGCCAAGCATATTACGGCTTCAAGACCGCTGCAACACCGCCAGGGCAGCAGTAGCGGCCCCATGGAAGTCCGACCACCCTAATTACATCAGTGCGGTCGGACCACCGGTGTGGCGGTAGCCGCACCACCACAGTGAGTTTGGTGGTCCATCGGACTTTCAAACTCATAATAAGACCCTTATGCAGACTGATTTAGGGGAAAAGAGTTTAAAATAAGTGCATCATAAGAAGAGGAGGATCTAGATGCATAACCTCATTTGGAGGATTTGCTGTTGCTCTCTGTACAATGCAAGAGGACTAAACCATATACATCGTTTTGGGGTTTTCAGTTATGGTCACTTGCAAATGTCATGAAGTATGGGACTGAATTGTTTTCGGTTTGTAGATAATGCCAGATTGTCCTTCTGGTATTCTATAGGGTTTGTGAACAACGATGCTGAGTCAAAATTAATTATTTTTGTTTTATTTTATATCGTCAAGGCACCCATCCTACAATAAAGATTTTATGAATAAAGAAAGGGCCGTGCAGAGATCATGCAGGTGCAAATCATTTGGGGCGATGTCGACTTTTAACCCTTCGATGCTCATGACGGAATGGTTCCGTCATGAGCATCGGTGCGCCTGTGCTCATGACGGAACCATTCCGTCATGAGGCCAGGGGCACGAAATCCCTCTGCTGCAGACAGCAGAGGGATTTTCTTTACTCCCCCCCCGCCTGGGTAGCTGGGGAATAGCTTCCCCAGCTCCCGAGGCCCCCTCCCTTTCAGTGAAATGAAGATCAGCGCGCACGTCGCGCTGACTTCATTTCACTGAAAACGAAACTAAAATGAGCCTTTAGGCTCATTTCAGTTTCACTTTCTACGTGCTCAGGGGGCTATCTCAGCCCCCTGAGCACCTAGAAAGACGGAGAGGTATCATTGGAAAGGGGAGAATCTCCCTTTCTAATGGTACCCCTCCCAGTGGATCCCTGCTTGGGATCGCCCAGGAGGGCGATCCCCAAGCAGGATCCATTCACTAAGGCACCAGGGAGGGGAGCGGCCCCTTGGGCAAGGGCATTTGCTCCCCAAAAAATTGCCATTGTTCAGTCTTTCTGCCCCCCTGGGGGGCAGATGGGAGCAGTAGCCCCAATCTGCCCCCCCGGGGGCAGAAAGCCCCTAGACACCAGGGATTTTTATTAGGTGCATTTTTTTTCAGGGTGGGGGCTGCCCGAAGCGGGCACGCCAATGCCCCCAACCCCCAGCCACCATTACAGCCTTTCTGCCCCCCGGGGGGGGCAAAAAGCCCACTAAACACCAGGGATTTTTTTGGATGCATTTTTTTTTAGGGTGGGGGCTGCCCGAAACGGGCACGCTAATGCCCCCACCCCCCCACCACCATTACAGGCTTTCTGCCCCCCCTGGGAGGCAGATGGGGCAGTAGCCCCCAATCTGCCCCCCAGGGGGGCAGAAAGCCCACTAAAAACCAGGGATTTTTTTTGACGCATTTTATTTTAGGGTGGGGGCTGCCTGAAATGGGCACGCTAATGCCCCCACCCCCCACCACCATTACAGCCTTTCTGCCCCCCCTGGGAGGCAGATGGGGGCAGTAGCCCCCAATCTGCCGCACCGGGGGGGCAGAAAGCCCACTAAACGCCAGGGATTTATTTTTTGTGTAATTTTTTTTTTAGGGTGGGGGCTGCCCAAAACGGGCACGCTAGGGGGGCAGATGGGGGCTCTAGCCCCCAATCTGCCCCCCTGGTGGGGCAGAAAGCTCACTAAACGCCAGGGATTTTTTCTGGTGTGTTTTTTTTGGGTGGGGGCTGCCCGAAACGGGCACGCCAATGCCCCCACCCCCCGCTACCATTACAGCCTTTCTGCCCCCCCTGGGAGGCAGATGGGGGCAGTAGCCCCCAATCTGCCCCCCGAAAGCCCACTAAACACCAGGGATTTTTTTTTGTGTAATTTATTTTTAGGGTGGGGGCTGCCCAAAACGGGCACGCCAATGCCCCCACCCCTGTCACCATTACAGCCTTTCTGCCCCACCGGTGAGGCAGAAAGCCCACTAAACGCCAGGGATTTTTTTTGTGCAATTTATTTTAGGGTGGGGGCTGCCCAAAACGGGCACGCCAATGCCCCCACCCCCCGTCACCATTACAGCCTTTCTGCCCCCCCGGTGGGGCAGAAAGCCCACTAAACACCAGGGATTTTTTTTGTGCAATTTTTTTTAGGGTGGGGGCTGCCCAAAACGGGCACGCCAATGCCCCCACCCGCCGCCACCATTACAGCCTATCTGCCCCCCCTGGGAGGCAGATGGGGGCAGTAGCCCCCTATCTGCCCCCCTAGGGGGGGTAGAAAGCCCACTAAACGCCAGGGATTTTTTTTGTGCAATTTGTTTTAGGGTGGGGGCTGCCCAAAATGGGCACGCCAATGCCCCCACGCCCTTGCCACCATAACAGTCTTTCTGCCCCCCCCGGGGCGGCAGAAAGCCCACTTGACGCCAGGGATTTTTTGCAATTTTTTTTTAGGGTGGGGGCTGCCCGAAGTGGGCACGCCAATGCCCAAATCCCCGCCACCATTACAGCCTTTCTGCTCCCCCTGGCCTCCCGATAAAAATGGTACCTCACACGCGTGGTCGGGGCAAGTACCCGCGACAGGCAAGGGCCCAAAACCTAGTGAGGCGACATCAAAATTACCTATCACAAACCAACCTGGTTTCAAGGGGGGTCCCATGAGTTTTTGGCCCCGGGTTCGGCGGCCAACTAGGGAAACCTACCAAACCCACACATTTCAGAAAACTAGACACCCGGGGGATTCCAGGGAGGTATGGCTTGCGTGGATCCCCCAAAGTTTTCTTGCCCAGAAACCCCCAGAAACCTGAAATTTTGCTGAAAAAAATCACTTTTTTCACACATTTTTGTGTGGGAAAGTTGTGGCATCACCGGGCTGAAACAAATTTCCTACCACCCAGTGTTCCCCCAGGTCTCCCGATAAAAACCGTGCATCACTCGGGTGGGAGGCCCAAGTACCCGCGACAGGCAAGGGCCCAAAACGTATTGAGGCGACATCAAAATTGCCTATCAGAAGACGACCTGGTTTTGCAAGGGGGGTCCCATGACTTTTTGCCCCGGGGCTCGGCGGCCACCTAGAGAAACCTACCAAACCCACACATTTCTGAAAACTAGACACCCGGGGGATTCCAGGAAGGTATGGCTTGCGTGGATCCCCCAACGTTTTCTTACCCAGAATCCCCCAGAAACCTGAAATTTTGCTGAAAAAAATCACTTTTTTCACACATTTTTGTGTGGGAAAGTTGTGGCATCACTGGGCTGACACAAATTTCCTACCACCCAGCATTCCCCCAGGTCTCCCGATAAAAATGGTGCCTCACTCGGGCGGGAGGCCCAAGTACGCGCGACAGGCAAGGGCCCAAAACGTATTGAGGCAACATCAAAATTGCCTATCAGAAAACGACCTGGTTTTGCAAGGGGGTCCCATGACTTTTGGCCCGGGGCTCGCGGCCACCTAGGGAAACCTAGCAAACCCACACATTTCTGAAAAGTAGACACCTGGGGATTCCAGGGAGGTATGGCTTGCGTGGATCCACCAACGTTTTCTTACCCAGAACCCCCTGCAAACCTGAAATGTTGCTGAAAAAATCACTTTTTTCACACATTTTTGTGTGGAAAGTTGTGGCATCACCAGGCTGACACAAATTTCCTATCACCCAGCGTTCCCCCAGGTCTCCCGATAAAAATGGTGCCTCACTCGGGCGGGAGGCCCAAGTACAGCGCGACAGGCAAGGGCCCAAAACGTATTGAGGCAACATCAAAATTGCCTATCAGAAAACGACCTGGTTTTGCAAGGGGGTCCCATGACTCTTTGGCCCGAGGCTCGGCGGCCACCTAGGGAAACCTACCAAACCCACACATTTCTGAAAAGAAGACCTGGGGATTCCAGGGAGGTATGGCTTGCGTGGATCCCCCAACGTTTTCTTACCCAGAATCCCCAGAAACCTTAAATTTTGCTGAAAAGTCACTTTTTCACACATTTTGTGTAGGAAAGTTGTGGCATCACCGGGCTGACACAAATTTCCTACCACCTAGCGTTCCCCAGGTCTCCCGATACAAATGGTGCCTCACTCGGGTGGGAGGCCCAAGTACCCGCAACAGGCATAGGCCCAAAACGTATTGAGGCGACATCAAAATTGCCTATCAGAAGACGACCTGGTTTTGCAAGGGGGGTCCCATGACTTTTGGCCCGGGGCTCGGCGGCCACCTAGGGAAACCTAGCAAACCCACACATTTCTGAAAAGTAGACACCCAGGGAATTCCAGGGAGGTATGGCTTGCGTGGATCCCCCAACATTTTCTTACCCAGAATCCCGAAATTTTGCTGAAAAAGTCACTTTTTTCCCACATTTTTGTGTAGGAAAATTGTGGCATCATAGGGCTGACACAAATTTCCTACCACCCAGCGTTCCCCCAGGTCTCCCGATACAAATGGTGCCTCACTCGGGTGGGAGGCCCAAGCACCCGCAACAGGCATGGGCCTAAAACGTATTGAGGCAACATCAGAAATGCCTATCAGAAGACAACCTGGTTTTGCAAGGGGTCCCATGACTTTTGGCCCGAGCTCGGCGGCCACCTAGCGAAACCTAGCAAACCACACATTTCTGAAAAGTAGACACCGGGGATTCCAGGGAGGTATGGCTTGCGTGGATCCACCAACGTTTTCTTCCAGAATCCCTGCAAACCTGAAATTTTGCTGAAAAAATCACTTTTTCACACATTTTGTGTGGGAAAGTTGTGGCATCACAGGCTGACACAAATTTCCTACCACCAGCGTTCCCCAGGTCTCCCGATAAGAATGGTGGCTCACTCGGGTGGGAGGACCAAATACGCGACGACAGGCAAGGGCCCAAAACGTATTGAGCGACATCAAAAATGCCTATCGCAAAACGACCTGGTTTTGCAGGGGGTCCCATGACTTTTTGGCCGGGAGCTCGGTGGCCACCTAGGGAAACCTAGCAAACCCACATTTCTGAAAAGTAGACACCCGGGGATTCCAGGGAGGTATGGCTTGCGTGGATCCACCAATGTTTTCTTACCAGAATCCCCTGCAAACCTGAAAGTTTGCTGAAAAAATCACTTTTTTCACACATTTTTGTGTGGGAAAGTTGTGGCATCACCGGGATGACACAAATTTCCTACCACCCAGCGTTCACCCAGGTCTCCCGATACAAATGGTGCCTCACTCGGGTGGGAGGCCCAAGTACCCGCAACAGGCATGGGCCCAAAACGTATTGAGGCAACATTGAAATTGCCTATCACAAAATGTTTTGGGCCCGTGCCTGTCGTGAGTACTTGGGCCTCCCACCCGAGTGAGGCACCATTTTTATCGGGAGACCTGGGGAACGCTGGGTGGTAGGAAATTTGTGTCATCCCAGTGATGCCACAACTTTCCCACACAAAAATGTGTGAAAAAGTGATTTTTTTCAGCAAAATTTCAGGTTTGCAGGGGATTCTGGGTAAGAAAACGTTGGTGGATCCACGCAAGCCATACCTCCCTGGAATCCCCGGGTGTCTACTTTTCAGAAATGTGTGGGTTGCTAGGTTTCCCTAGGTGGCCGCCGAGCCCGGGCCAAAAGTCATGGGACACCCTTGCAAAACCAGGTCGATCTTCTGATAGGCAATTTTGATGTCGCCTCAATGCGTTTTGGGCCCATGCCTGTTGCGGGTACTTGGGCCTCCCACCCGAGTGAGGCACCATTTGTATCAGGAGACCTGGGGGAACGCTGAGTGGTAGGAAATTTGTGTCAGCCCGGTGATGCCACAACTTTCCTACACTAAAATGTGTGAAAAAGTGACTTTTTCAGCAAAATTTCAGGTTTCTGGGGATTCTGGGTAAGAAAACATTGGTGGATCCATGCAAGCCATACCTCCTGGAATCCCAGTGTCTACTTTTCAGAAATGTGTGGGTTTCTAGGTTTCCTAGGTGGCGCGAGCCCTGGGCACAAAGTCATGGGACCCCCTTGCAAAACCAGGTCGTCTTCTGATAGGCAATTTTGATGTCGCCTCAATAGGTTTTGGGCCTTGCCTGTCGCGCGTACTTGGGCCTCCCACCCGAGTGAGGCACCATTTCTATCGGGAGACCTGGGGAACGCTGGGTGGCAGGGAAATTTGTGTCAGCCCGGTGATGCCACAACTTTCCCACACAAAAATGTGTGAAAATAGTGATTTTTTTCAGCAAAATTTCAGGTTTGCAGGGGATTCTGGGTAAGAAAGCGTTGGTGGATCCACGCAAGCCATACTCCTGGAATCCCGGGTGTCTAGTTTTCAGAAATGTGTGGGTTTGCTAGGTTTCCCTAGGTGACGCCGAGCCCCAGGCAAAGTCATGAGACTCCCTTGCAAAACCAGGTAGTCTTCTGATAGGCAATTTGATGTCGCTCAATACGTTTGGGCCCTTGCCTGTCGCGCGTACTTGGACCTCCCACCCGAGTGAGGCACCATTTTATCGGGAGACCTGGGGAACGCTGGGTGGTAGGAAATTTGTGTCAGCCCGGTGATGCTACAACTTTCCTACACAAAAATGTGTGAAAAAAGTGATTTTTTCAGCAAAATTTCAGGTTTACAGGGGATTCTGGGTAAGAAAACTTTGGTGGATCCACGCAAGCCATACCTCCCTGGAATCCCCCGGGTGTCTACATTTCAGAAATGTGTGGGTTTGCTAGGTTTCCCTAGGTGGCCGCCAAGCCCCGGGCCAAAAAGTCATGGGACCCCCCTTGCAAAACCAGGTCGTTTTGTGATAGGCATTTTTGATGTTGCCTCAATACGTTTTGGGCCCTTGCCTGTCGCGGGTACTTGTGCCTCCCACCCGAGTGAGGCACCATTTTTATCGGGAGACCTGGGGCAATGATGGTGGTAGGAAATTTGTGTCAGCCCGGTGATGCCACAACTTTCCACACAATAATGTGTGAAAAAAGTGATTTTTTCAGCAAAATTTTAGGTTTCTGGGGGATTCTGGGTAAGAAAACATTGGGGGATCCACACAAGCCATACCTCCCTGGAATCTCCCATGTGTCTACTTTTCAGAAATGTGTGGGTTTGGTAGGTTTCCCTAGGTGCCGGCAGAGCTAGGGTTCAAAAACTACAGCTAGGCACTTTGCCAAAAAAGGGTCATTTTTCACAGTGAAATAGGGGTGTGTCCACGTTGCGTTTTGCGTCGTTTCCAGTCGCGGGCACTAGGCCTACCCACACAAGTGAGGTGCCATTTTTCTCAGAAGACTTTGGGGAACGTGGGGTGGGTGGAATTTTGTGGCTCCATGCAGATTCCAGAACTTTCCACCACAGAAAAGCGAGGAAAATGTGTTTTTTTAATACTTTTGTAGGTTTGCAAGGGATTCTGGGTAACAGAACCTGGTGAGAGCCAGTCAAGTCACCCCATCCTGGATTCCCCTGGGTGTCCAGTTTTCAAAAATGTATAGGTTTGCTAGGTTTCCCTAGGTGGCTGGCAGAGCTAGGGTTCAAAAACTACAGCTAAGCACTTTGCAAAAAAAGGGTCATTTTTCACTGTGAAAATGTGGTGTGTCCACGTTCTGTTTTGCGCTGTTTCCTGTCGCGGGCACTAGGCCTACCCACACAAGTGAGGTACCATTTTTCTCGGAAGTCTTTGGGGAATGCGGGGTGGGTGGAATTTTGTGGATCCACGCAGATTCCAGAACTTTCCACCACAGAAAAGTGAGGAAAATGTGTTTTTTTTACAATTGTTTAGGTTTGCAAGGGATTCTGGGTAACAGAACCTGGTGAGAGCCAATCAAGTCACCCCATCCTGGATTTCCCTGGGTGTCTAGATTTCAAAAATGTATAGGTTTGCTAGGTTTCCCTAGGTGCCGGCAGAGCTAGGGTTCAAAAACTACAGCTAAGCACTTTTCAAAAAAAGGGTCATTTTTCACTGTGAAAATGTGGTGTGTCCACGTTGTGTTTTGCGCTGTTTCCTGTCGCGGGCACTAGGCCTACCCACACAAGTGAGGTACCATTTTTCTCGGAAGACTTTGGGGAATGCGGGGTGGGTGGAATGTTGTGGATCCACGCAGATTCCAGAACTTTCCACCACAGAAAAGTGAGGAATATGTGTTTTTTTTTACAATTGTTTAGGTTTGCAAGGGATTCTGGGTAACAGAACTTAGTGAGAGCCAGTCAAGTCACGCCCATCCTGGATTCCCCTGGGTGTCTAGATTTCAAAAATGTATAGGTTTGCTAGGTTTCCCTAGGTGCCGGCAGAGCTAGGGTTCAAAAACTACAGCTAGGCACTTTGCAAAAAAAGGGTCATTTTTCACTGTGAAAATGTGGTGTGTCCACGTTGCGTTTTTCGCTGTTTCCTGTTGCGGGCACTAGGCCTACCCACACAAGTGAGGTATCATTTTTCTCGGAAGACTTTGGGGAACGCGGGGTGGGTGGAAGTTTGTGGATCCACGCAGAATCCAGAACTTTTCACCACAGAAAAGGGAGGAAAATGTGTTTTTTTTGACAATTTTTTAGGTTTGCAATGGATTCTGGGTAACAGAACCTGGTGAGAGCCAGTCAAGTCACCCCATCCTGTATTCCCCTTGGTGTCTAGTTTTCAAAAATGTATAAGTTTGCTAGGTTTCCCTAGGGGCCGGCAGAGCTAGGGTTAAAAAACTACAGCTAGGCACTTTGCAAAAAAGGGGTAATTTTTCACTGTGAAAATGTGGTGTGTCCACGTTGCGTTTTGGGCAGTTTCCTGTCGCGGGCAGTAGGCCTACCCACACAAGTGAGGTACCGTTTTTCTCGAAAGACTTTGGGGAATGTGGGGTGGGTGGAATTTTTTGGATCCATGCAGATTCCAGAACTTTCCACCACAGAAAAGTGAGGAAAATTTGTTTTTTTTACAATATTTTAGGTTTGCAAGGGATTCTGGGTAACAGAACCAGGTGAGAGCCAGTCAAGTCACCCCATCCTGGATTCCCCTGGGTGTCTAGTTTTCAAAAATGTATAGGTTTGCTAGGTTTCCCTAGGTGCCGGCAGAGCAAGGGTTCAAAAACTACAGCTAGGCACTTTGCAAAAAAAGGGTCATTTTTCACTGGGAAAATGTGGTGTGTCCACGTTGCGTTTTGGGCCGTTTCCTGTCGCAGGCACTAGGCCTACCCACACAAGTGAGGTACCATTTTTATCGGGAGACTTAGGGTAACACAAAATTGTAGAGCAACTGTTATTATCTATTGACTTTTGATGCATTTCTGCCTTCCAAATGAAAGACAATGTGTAAAAAGAAGTCATTTTGAAAAATGTCCTATAATTCTCATGCTAGTATGGGTACTCCCAATTTCGGAAATGTGCAAATATCTACTATTTCTAAACTCTATATTTTGTTCCCATTTCATAAATACATAGGTGTCTTTCATACCGATTTTTCCATGTATAAATTTTCCCAGAATAATTGCTATATACCCGGTACATAATAAAAAACCATTGCAAGACACTGCTCAGTTATTGGCTCTGGGTTCGTCGGGTTCTTGGTGAACCTACAAGTCCTATATATCGCCACAACCAGAAAGGTCCAGCGGATGTAACAGTATATTGCTTTCAAATAGCTGTCATAATTAGAAGAAGTTACAGGTGAAAATGTTGACACAAATGGCTGATTTTTACAACTAATTTTCAATTTTTCCTATATTTAACTGTTTGTTTCTATAAAGAAAACTTGAAGGATCTACACAAATGACCCCTTGCTGAATTCAGAATTTTGTCTACTTTTCAGAAATGTATAGCTTTCTAGGATCCATTATTGCTTTCATACCCATTTCTACCATTAACTGGAAGGAGGTTGAAAGCACAAACAATAGCAAAAATAGACTATGTCCCAGAAAAATGCCAAAACTGTGTAAAACATTTTGGTTTTCTGACAAAAGTCTGCTTGTCCCTGAAAGCTGGAAAGATGGTGATTTCAGCACCACAACCCCTTTTTGATGCCATTTGCAGGGAAAAAACAGACGCTTTCATCTGTAGCCCTTTTTCGCATTTTTCCCCAAAATACCAAAATGTAGCTGTATTTTGGCTAATTTCTGGGTCCCCTCCAGGGGAATCCACAAACCCTGGATACCTTTAGAATCCCCATGATGTTGGGAAAAAAGGACGCAAATTTGGCGTGGATACGTTATGTGGTCAAAAAGTTACAGGGGGCTAAGGGCGAACTACCCCAAATAGCCAAAAAAAGGCTTAGCACAGGAGGGGAAAAGGCCTAGTAGCGAAGGGGTTAACACACTGCGGGTTTAGTAGTAGGCCAGTTGCTGTTTTATAATTTTTAAATCATTATAAAGTTAGTGTGTTAAGAAATACTAACATTGAGGAGCGTTTCGGCACAAATAATGTAAATTGATAATTATACCTGTCAGGACCATCAATGTTATCCATAACCCAAATCTGTACTTCCGTTATTTTCAGTGGGTCTAAATTAGGAACTTCAACACTCCAAAATATGCTGCAAATATAAGAAATATAAATAAGTAAGTAATCCAATCTGTTGGAAAAGGAAACAACACAATCTTTTGTTTAGAATACATTTCTTTTGCCTTTCTAAATGCAGATACAACGTATGGTTCAGTAATTAAATTATATATTTTGCTTGTTTTGGGACAATTAAATCATACATAACACAGATAAAAATGCAAATTATACTTCACTAGGTTGAACTTTAATTACAGGAAGTGATGTGCTTGTCATCGATTGCAGCATTTATTGCAGGATTTTCAAAAAATATTTCACTGGGGGATTTTTTACACCCAGTCAGGGTTTTCAGAAACAGGTTTAACTTTCTCACACGCCAAAGTCATCACATTGATCTTTCTCCATCACACGATGGACTCTTGCTGTACCTATGTTCCAGTATAGTAACTTGTCTGCTAGCTCTTTGTTGACGTGTCCATTGTGCGTCATACGGTTGCGTGCTCTTCATCTAAAAATTTTCCAGTTAGCATCTTCACCAACCTCTGGTGATCAGTAAAAAAAAAGGCAAAGTTGTGGGAACATCCAGGGATGGATCCTCCACAATGGCAGAGGAGCGTCGCCCAACTGGCTCAGAGACAGCAGCTGAAATAATAAAACGATATTCTATCATCGGTTTTTTTTCCAGCCGCTGGCTCAACCAGAGTGTGTAGGGAGGGGTGGGGCCGGGGCCATGGGAGGGGGAGGAGGACTGGTTTGTGCACTTCTAAGTGTGCATGTGTATTGGCCGGCCGTCTCAGGCCGGCCAAACACACATGTACACTCAGGTTTCTCCAACGCGGCTGTATTGAAAAGCCGGGTTGGAGAAACAGCACAGACTCCCTGTCCTGAGCGGAGTGTCATACCAGCCAGCTCAGGCCAATCCCCGTGCTGCTCTCATAGCAAGTGAGCAGCGTGGGAATTGCACAGGGAGTCTGTGATCCTGTCCCAGTGTCTGCTGGGACCAGGAAGAAGAACGCGATGAGGCGCAAAGCGGGAGGTGGCCGGCAGCTTAGGTAAGTCTTCTGTTTTAAAAAAATTATTATTAAACCCCTGCTGCGCTCCGCCTCCTGCGCTACCCACACCCACCCTCCCCCCTCGCGCCCCCTCCACTTTTTCTATGTGGCGGCCACCACTGGGAACATCTTTCCCTAATGCTATTAACCCTCATAATCTAAGCTATCATCTCTGAGACGGTTGGCCAAAGCTGTTGCAAGATACAAAAAGAGTCTAATTCTGAGCTGAGCTCATTCAATAGAAGGCTTTTGGACGGGAGGCATCCGGTTTACGGTAATCCCTGCAGCAACCTTGGACTTAACAGCTCATGCTTAGGCATGACTCATTCTTTCAGCAGGACACCAGACATTGTGTCTACTAACACTGTACACCCTGATAAAACAAGGACTTTGTCACACTCCAACATAGTACTGGGGAGTGAAAAAAAACATTTTATATGCACAACTGGATGTTGTAGTTCATTTTTAATAATTTGTCTCATACATGATTTCACTCTAAGTGTTGTATCCTGGTAATGTTGTATCCTGGCAACTGCTTCCACTTCTGGATTCTAGAGTGTTGGAATCCAGGACGCTTGAGAAGCTGGCAGATACTGAGTAGCTGAGATGTGATTGGGGTCTTTGTATGCTGCCTAATGAACTTCTTAGGGCCAGATGAATGAAGAAAACATTTTGCGATTCTGTAATTGCGAATTCTTGCAATTCGCAATTAGGAAATCGTAAAAAGGCATGCATGAAAGTGTTTTGAACACTTTCTGCGATTCCCAGTGGGTCGCAAATGACCTACTTCATGCATATTAATGAACATATATTTATTTCATAATTCCTCAATGTATATGAATGCCAACGCGTTTCGAGTCCCGGGCAAAAAGTACAGGGACTCTCATCACATCAATGTCTACATACTTGAAGCCCTGATGAGAGTCCCTGTACTTTTTGCCCTGGATACAAAACTCGTTGGCATTCATATACATTGAGGAATTATGAAATAAATATATGTTCAGTCTGAGGGAAATGAAATGAATAATTGCCCCATTCTGCACGTGTTTAGTTGTTCCCTTTGAGGTTGATAAATTGATTGCCTTGAAGCTTGTTGTTTTGATCAAATAAGATGTGATGCTTGAATACGTTTTGTTATTCGTTTCATGTAGTGATGTCACATTTTAACATTGTAATTGTCTTATTGATTGTTTAATGTACATGCTTCTGGAGTGAAGAAGTGGTGTTTTTTTTTCAAAGATTTGCATTTTGCGGAAAAAAAATTTTTTTGATTATCCACAAATGAAAAGGGTTAATAAATAACCTGATAAAACTGAAGTGATTGCGTTTGGTCGTTGCTCCAAAGAGATAGCTTGCTAAATTTATAAGGTGTCAGGTGTTCTTCTTTTTTCTTGAATTTATATGGCCCTACCTGACCCTGTCCGTTGGGCCTAACCCCTCTTGTTGTTTCACTTTTAGAAAGTTGGCATTTTCTTACATAACCATTTGGTGCCTCTACCTGCCCCTAGAGTACACATCTGGATTGGATGACAGTTGGGCTTTGTGAATTCACTCTTGACAGTCACACACCAAGGGAGCTGAGGTGTGCCCTGCATATCCTGATGGCTCATCACCAGGCTGATGAGCCTTCCTGAGCTAGAGTGGTAGGAGGAGCTGACACTTGCATACAAAGAAGTCGCCACCCCATGTAGTGTGTCTGGAGCCAGGGCAAGGACAGGCAGGGTCCTGTGTATGACAAAGACCATTCTTTGAAGTCTTCCTACTTTAAAGGCCAAAGTGGGTATAAGTACTGGACCTCTGACACCATATACTCAGACACCTCTGGACTGAGGACATTCTGCCAGGAAGAAGAACTGTTGTGCTGCAAGGTGGTACTGCCACGTTGCTGTTTGCTTTGCTGTGTTGCCCTGCTGCTTCTGTCGTGGAGTGAGAGGACTGGACTTTGCTCTCTACATCCTGGTTTCTAAAGGTTCTCCAAGGGCTTGAGTTGACCGTGCCTCCTGTTGTAAGTCTCAGGACAATCAACGACTTCACCTGTAGCACCAGGGATCCTCTGCTGTGAGTCCTACTTGCCAAGTGGTATCAAATCCAGTTCCTGGGCCGTTTGGAAGTGAGCTCCTGTGCTACAAGAAGAAACCAAACACGAGCGATTTCGGAACTAGTGCCTGTCTGCAACTTTAATGCTGTGCTGCTGCCTGCACCGAAGCCATGGTCCCCACATGATGCAATGACAGTGACTTATAACGCAGGTTCCGACGACGACGCAGCGCCTCTGAAGAACCGCCACTGCAGGAGTCTAAAGCACTGGGCCACCAACGTCCGTAACGCACTGTTCCGACTCTGGTGCCGCAGCTGTGGCCTAGTGGTTCGACCTTGATGCCGCACAACCAAAGCCTCGCGACTTGACCTTCGACTTCATCATCGACACAGCACAGCAGTAAAGAACCAAGGGTCATCACTGCATCCGTCGCATCTACTCCTCTGCACCCCGCAACGTCCCTGGGCGTCAGAGACTCCATGACTCTGCACCGCCGCCAGGAACCAATGCCTCCCTTGCTTCAGTGATGCCTTACCTCCTCCGTGCAATGCACTGTCCTCAAGTGCCAATGTGCCAATGACCTGCATAGCAGTAAGGAATCGACGTCGCACTTGCCTCCCCGACGCCTCACCTTCCCTGAACAATGAGTTGTTTTTACCAACTGTGGACCAATAGCTAACTAGTGGATTAGAAGAAAAAATACTGGGTATCCTGCATAATACCAGGTATGCGGTAGGCAGTATTTGTACTAGATTGGAAACATGATCAATAAAATAAAAGCAAGTGAAATCGCCAAAGGCACACAAATCGCTATTAACCCTGTGCAAACACCTGAACCTACCATACCCATGGAGATTACAACATCCAACAGAAAAATCCCTTTTAATTCCATCCAGTCAGTAATCGAAACAAACTGTTTTTCTGGTCATGCATGCTTTGGGTTCATGATTGAAACCCTAATACTAATACTCAAAGTTAAGCCATGGTGGTTAAATTACAACATTCTTGGGAGCTTGAACAACATAGCACTAATTGAGCAAGACCTGACATGCTATTTATTTGAGCAGAACGACAGCATTCCTTATTTTGAAACACTATGGAATGCAATGAAAGAAACGATATGAAGCACAAGCAAAAACCTATCAGATCACATAAGCAGTAAATTAAAAATAAAATAAAATCCCAAAAAGCATACTTGAAACAAGGTATGCTACTTGGCTAAACGGTAGCATATTTGATACAAAAAGTCCTCAAATATGACTACAACAAAATGCTCTCCAAAATGTGGGGTACTTGGAGCAATCAGATTTTGAGTTGCGCAAACAAAACTATAATCTTATCATCTTCTGCCCAACTGTGTCAAAATTGAAAAAAATCTAGATTTTATAAATCGGCTATCAAGACTTAAAATAAAATCAGAAATACCAAACATTTGGACCTTATAGATACACTTAGAGATTCCTATAAAGATTTTTACACCATTAAAACTATACAGAAACAAAAATAAATTTTAAACTTGAGTATTCTCCACTCCTGGCCCTACCAAAGAAGGAAAGACAATTGCTTGAAGGTCAACTTGAGGCTATGGAAATTATTATACCATTTGGTATAGCCAGTATATATGCCAGAGGTTCTCACCTTCTTTCTACAAATCATATAAGGAGGTTTTAGTACGTCACTTTCAGAAATCTTCACTGACTTTCCCAGTAAGGGTGTAATAAAGAGAACGCAGCAGAAGCTGTAACAACCCCCTTGAACCACCCAGTTAAAAACCAATATCAGCACTAATTGCAAATTGTAACATCTACACAGAAGGTGTTGCAAACATGTTAAAGAAGGTTATAGTGCTATTAATATATTTTTCTCAATTAGGATTCTTAAAAAGCAGACTCTCAAATGAAAACCCCAGATTATTTGTTCACTTTATTGACAATATAGCCACTTAGTTTTCACCATCGGTGCCATGGCTATGATGCTTTTGTGATAAGGTCTTTTGGAAATTTCTGCGGTCAACACTGATGAAAGTAAATCTTTCTTATTTCTGGCGCTATGCAAAAAACCCTATGGTAAATATGAAGTTTAACAGGTTCTTTTCAGACTATTGTGAGCTCAAGTATGGGACATCAAAAGATACCCACTCGCACCTTTATTGTTCATTCAATTTCTAGGGCTCTGGAACATACAAATCAACCATGGTTAACCAAGTATGCACATCTTGAAAAGGTAAGGGACCTCCTTTGAACAATCCTTAATCTGTAATTTGAAGGGGAAATCAACTGTGTCTGCAGGCCGGCTCCCTGTACTCCTACAATTGCAGGGGACTCAGGTTGCCAGAATACACATGGGAAATATGGTAAGGACATACATGTAAGGGGAAAGACTTTTTTGCAAAAGCAAAGATGGTTTCCTAGGTACTAAGGGCCTGATTTATATCTTGGCGGATGCGTGCAGACTGTTGAAAATCGACGGTCCGTCCGTCTGCCGCCCGAACTGTACTCCCGCCAGACTTATATGTTGGCGGTACGACAGACGCGAGTCTGACACCTCTGTTGATGGAGTAAGAGCCAAAAAGCGGATGACAACAGGCCACAGAAGCACCCTCCCAATCACGATGTTACTTTCCATTGGCGTTCTGATGATGGCTAACCCTCCACCCCTGAGCTGGTAGTTTCCAGCTGATAAAACGGGGTAAGCTACCACCACAAACCTCTTGTACGGTTCAAGTCACATGAACCTGCTTTTGGAAGGTGCTGCATAACTGCTCTTCAATCTGGATGACGACCCACCACGTCGGCGCTGTCATAGGAGGTATGTGTATATAAATGTATAATATATAATGTTCGAAATGGTCATTATTGTGGTCATAAATATATGAAACGTACTCTGTTGATTTTTGGGCAAGTCTTCACCTGAACATGTAATATAGAGTACATATTTGCAGACACACTCTGGACAAATCAAAAGTACACCAAAGTATGTCCGTGGTGTCATTGTCCATCATCATGATGGTAGTGCATGAAAAATATCAATTGTAGCTGACAGCATTACCTCACCACTAAAATAAAAATAACATCAAAACATCTCCAAAATCTCTGAGACTCCTACAAATATAAGAGCATGCCACATGCACTTGACGTTAAATTTGATCAAACAACTATCCCATAAGAAATATAAAACAATCCTAGACACATATGTAAGAGTGTCGCTTATTGTAAGATATATATTGCCCATGTCTCAATTTATTTGTCCCCTCTGAAGGGTGGTCACAATAAATGCTCTCCATCGCCTCTCCTGTCTTCTCAAGATGCCTGTCATATGTTACTGATAGTGTCCCTTTGCCTATGCAATCATAGTATAAAATAATATGGTACAATAATTTGCCTTGCACCGACCATGAAGATCACATTGACACTTGCATGTCCATGAAAAGTGGAACTCAGTGTAGGCAGGGCCTATGCTTCTGATCTGATGTGTCACAACAGCACTTGCTGTGGGAACTACAGAATTAACGTAAAATAGTAGGTATTAGGCCTGGCAATAAAGGATAAGATAACTCAAGGGTATCAATATGTAAGAATAGAGGTGTCAACAAATAATGATATGATATGATATGACATGATATGATATGAGGTATTAATAAAGTGCACTATCACTCAAGACTAGGCATCCTGGTGCTAGTGCAGCAACAAAGATACTAAACCAGCAGCTAACACAGAGGACTGTAGTATTACAACCCAAAGGAAGTAAAGTAAAACCTTAAAGTCAGTCAGTCAGATGCCTACAGTAATCATCGGATAGAGAGAAAAGCCAAGTTTTGAGAAGTTTCCTGAATCTGTTTCAGTGTTGGTAAATCTGAGTGGGACAGGAAACTGATTCCAAATTTTGGACCCCAGTACAGTGAGAGATTTACCACCCTTTGTTTTGTGCCCAAAAAACCAGGGATAGGTAGCAAATAAAGGCTAGAAGATCTCAAGGTTCTTGAAGGCCTGTAATGCTTAAAAGCTCACAAAGATATACAGGGCTAGAGTGGTGGAAGGCTCTGAAGACAAAAGTCAGAGTCTTAAAAAGACTTTGTTTGTGGATTGGAAGCCAATGCAGTTTCCTAAGCCCCTGACAAACTGAGCTATAGCGTGGAAGTTTCAAAACTAGTCTGACTGCAGCATTTTGGACCACTTGAAGCTTATGTAATAGATGTTTAGAAATTGCAAGATATAAGCTATTGCAGTAATCTAATAGTGAAGTGATAAGTGCTAGGACTATAGTTTTACTTCCTGTCACAGGAAGGTATTCAAAGAATGTCTTTAATGATTTGATCAGGGAAAAACAAGTACCAGAGATGGATACTACTTGAGAGTGAAAAGAGAGTGAGCAATCAAATTTGATGCCAAGATTGCGAGCCTCTTTGACTGGAGAGGGAGGAAACAGGAGATTGTCAGGCCACTCCAACTAAGGAGAAAATAAATTATCCTGACCAAATAAAAGAATCTCTGTCTTGTCGGCATTACATTTCAGGAAATTAAGTTCCATCCAGCGGATGATATTTAAAAACAGGGGCTATGCAGTTCCTAAAGAAATAAAGAGAAAGTACAGGTCGGTGCTAAAGAGTTGAGGACCCAGATGGGGGGCACCTGAATGCTCAGGAGCAAGAGCCCTCACATGCCCAGATGGGTGGCATGCTTCATCATAAGCAAAAAGAACAATTGATGAATGGAATGCTGAACAATTTAAAACATTCACCCCTAGTACAGAGATCTGGGCCTAAATCCATAGTTTTTTTTACACATCATGCCATTCCAGTTTAGACCCAGCCGCATGCAAATCAGTATTGACCCTTCTCCCCATGGGAACAGTCCAGCCCGAACTGCCTGGCCAGGTCCTCTCTGGACTGGAAACAAGCATCCTAGGACCGGTTTTGGGGTATCACCCCTCATCAGCCAAGCTAGCTTGACTCCAGAGGCATGGTGAGCAAGGGACCCACATCTGGGCATACCCTTCCCACTTAGGGCGACAAATGCAAAAAGAACAATTGATGGATGGAATGCTGAACAATGTCAAACATTCACCCCCAGTACAGAGATCTGGGCCTAAATCCATCCTTTTTTTTTACACATCATGCCATTCCAGGTTAGACCCAGCCATATGCAAATCAGTCTTGACCCTGTTCCCCATGGGAACTGTCCAGCCCAAACTGCCAGGCGAAGGTTCTCCCTGTACTCGAACAAGCATCCTAGGACTGGTTTTGGGATATCACCCCTCATCAGCCAGGCTAGCTTGACTCCGGTGGCATGGGGAGCAAGGGACCCACGTCTGGGCATACCCTTCTCACTTAGGCGACAAATGCAAAAAGAATAATTGATGGACCGAATTCTGAACAATATCATACATTCAACCCTAGTACAGAGATCTGGGACTAAATCCATCTTTTTTTCTTAACCATGACATTCCAGTTTAGACCAAGCCATATGCAAATCAGACTTGACCCGGCTCCCCATGGGTACAGTCCAGCCCAAACACCATGCCAGGTCCTCCCTGGACTGAAAACAAGCTTCCTAGGACCAGTTTCGGGGTATCACCCCTCATCAGCCAGGCTATCATGACCCCAGTGGCATGGGGAGCAAAGGACCCATGTCTGGGCATACCCTTCCCACTTAAGGTAAGCCCAGACGTGGGTCCCTTGCTCCCTGTGCCACTGGATTCAAGCTAGCCTGGCTGAAGAGAGTATTACCCGGAAACCAGTCCCAGGATGCTTGTTTCCGGTCCAGGGAGGACCCGGCTTGCCAGTTCGGGCTGGACTGTTCCCATGAGGAGCAGGGTCAAGGCTAATTTGCATATGGCTGGTTCCTAACTGGGGTGGCGTAATGAGGAAAAGAGCGATGGATTTAACCCAGATCTCTTGACTGGGGGTGAATGTTTGATTCATTCAGCATTCCGTCCATCATTTGTTGCTGCAGCACTTTTTGCCAAAAGTAGTATGGGTTTGCCCAGACATGGGTCCCTTGCTTGCTGTGCCACTGGATTCAAGCTAGCCTCGCTGATGAGGGGTGTTACCCCAAAACCAGTCACAGGATGCTTGTTTCCAGTCCAGGGAGGACCAGGCTGGCTTGGCAGTTCGGGCTGGACTGTTCCCAGGAGGAGCAGGGTCAAGACTGATTTGCATACAGCTGGTTCCAAACTTGGGTGGCATAGTGAGCAAAAGAATGATGGATTTAACCCAGATCTCTTGACTAGGGGTGAATGTTTGATTTATTCAGCCTTCCGTCCATCATTTGTTGCTGCAGCCCTTTTTGCTCTAAGCGGGATGGGTATGCCCAGACGTGAGTCCCTTCCTCGCTGTGCCACTGGATTCAAGCTAGCCTGGCTGATGAGGGTATTACCCGGAAACCAGTCCCAGGATGCTTGTTTCCGGTCCAGGGAGGACCCGGCTTGCCAGTTCGGGCTGGACTGTTCCCATGAGGAGCAGGGTCAAGGCTGATTTGCATATGGCTGGTTCCAAACTGGGGTGGCGTAATGAGGAAAAGAATGATGGATTTAACCCAGATCTCTTGACTGGGGGTGAATGTTTGATTCATTCAGCATTCCGTCCATCATTTGTTGCTGCAGCACTCTTTGCCAAAAGTAGTATGGGTTTGCCCAGACATGGATCCCTTGCTTGCTGTGCCACTGGATTCAAGCTAACCTGGCTGATGAGGGGTGTTACCCCAAAACCAGTCACAGGATGCTTGTTTCCGGTCCAGGGAGGACCCGGCTTGCCAGTTCGGGCTGGACTGTTCCCATGAGGAGCAGGGTCAAGGCTGATTTGCATATGGCTGGTTCCAAACTGTGGTGGCGTAGTGATCAAAAGAACAATGGATTTAACCCATATCTATTGACTGGGGGTGAATGTTTGATTCATTTAGCATTATTTCCATAATTTGTTGCAACAGCACTTTTCTCCTTCAGTGGGATGGGTATGCCCAGACGTGGGCCCCTTGCTAGCTGTGCTCATGGATTCAAGCTAGCCTGGCTGATGAGGGGTGTTACCCCGAATCCGGTCCCAGGATGCTTGTTTCCGGTCTAGTTAGGACCCGACTTGACAGTTCAGGCTGGATTATTCCCATGAGGAGTAGGGTCAAAACTGATTTGCAAATGGCTGGGTCCAAACTTGGGTGGCGTAGTGAGCAAAAGAACAATGGATTCAACCCAGATCTCTTGACTGGCGGTGAATGTTTGATTCATCCAGCATTCCGTCCATCATTTGTTGCCGCAGCACTTTTCTCCCTAAGTGGGATAGACATGCCCATACGTGGGTCCCTTGCCCGCTGTGCCACTGGATTCAAGCTAGCCTGGCTGATGAGGGGTGTTACCCGGAAACCGGTCCCAAGATACTTGTTTCCAGTCCAGGAAGGACCCGGATTGGCAGTACGTGCTGGACTGTTCCCATAAGGAGCAGAGTCAAGACTGATTTGCACATGGCTTGCTTCAAACTGGGGTGCTGTAGTGAGCAAAAGAACAATGGATTTAACCCAGATCTTTTGACTGGGGGTGAATGTTTGATTCATTCAGCATTCCATCCATCATTTGTTGCCGCAGCATGCTTCATTGTAGGGCATGTTCCTCATCGGGCCGGCGCTGCAATGTCCGATGGGCACCCAAAAGGGGGCTCTTTACCAGAGATCTTTTGTTTTTTTGCTGTATGTGAAGTAAAGTTGTACGTGTATGGGCTCTCAGGTGTAGAATGGTGAATATGTGAGTGAGCTAAAATAGGCTAAGGAGTACCCTAATAATATTTTTATTTAGTGGGTCCCCTTGTCTAGGTTGAAATCAAAAGTAATGACCGTAACCAAAATATGTATATTTATCCAATCACTACCATCACGTTGAAGCAAAAAGATTACACCTGCAATAGTGGTAAAGCAACGATCTGTAATGTGGGAGTATACAAAGCAGTTAAACAACTTTCATATAGATGAATTATAGATGCTCACCAAACTCTAAACTCGCCACATAGTGTGTTATGGATTGACTGATGACCAGCACAGCTCAAAAAAGGCTTCCTGCACTTACAGACGCTCCAGCGGCTCAAAACACAGTCATTAATAGAAAGCTTAACTTTAGTTTCCTATAATGATATATAGCAAGCAATTTGTGACAACAAAGGAGAAAAGGACTGGCTTGTTTGAAAAAGAAAGAGTAGAAACTAGTGCTTATTAGGTTTGGCTTAGTTAGCATAACTAAGCCACATTAACAAAAGTGCTTGTCACACTATAGAAAAGTGCATATTTTTATTTTGTGCATGAGCTGCACACCTTCAAGTGTGTCATTTGCTTTTACGAACTCATTGAAATTCAGCTGCAAGATATGGTTTCTGTCTCTGTTCAGGAAAAGTAAACTTTTTCTAGATTCTTTGGCTGAAGCAAAGTATGTTGCAACATTACAAGTTATGAGCTAAACGTCCTTTGCTATGTTATGTCTATATTATAACTGTGGAGAAGCAGGTTTTTTTATTTTCACTTGTTTTTGCATTAAAAGGTACAATTTCTTCTGTGCAAGAAACCAAGGGGGATATTCTCAAGAACGTGCGATAAACATCGCCAAAATAGGTTAACGCAAGTTTTCATATCGCCGTCTATCGCGGGAAAATAACTCTGTGTTAACGTCGTATTCTCAACACGGCGGTAACATGCGATAGTCCCCCGACAACGCCTCAAATGTCCGCGATAACATCACCTGGACGGCGATGAAAATCCAAACCCGAATGCGAAAAAAGTTGCGATGGGCCCAAGCGCGATAAGACAAACAGCGAAAAGCAGCGCCAGGCCTGCAAATCACACACGTCAGGTGGGAAAAATCACTACAAAAGCAGAAAAAAAAAACCACAAACAAAAACCGAACTACAGCGAAGCACAATGGAGGCAGCCGGAGCAGGTACAGAGGACGGCCAGAACCCCACAAGCCCCCCGGAGGAGCAGCCTGAGACCTCGGGGACAGGGAAGGGCAAGGACAAGAAGAAGAGGAAGACGCTGTTCAGTCCGCAGGAAAACAGAATCCTGATCACAGAGGTGATAGAACACCATCAACAACTGTTCGTCACCTCCACTGTCATTGGCAACAAAAAATGCAACATGGCAGTCCATCCTGGACAAGGTGAATGCAGTCGGAGTGCTGAGGAGGACAATGGAAGAGCTCAAGAGGCATTGGAATGATGTGAAGCGTAAGACCAAGCAGAAACTCGCCAACAACCAGAAGGCAGCAATGCAGACTGGAGGTGGGAGTCCAGCACCACAGGAGGAGCTGGATGAGATGGAGGAAATGGTGTCCACAGTCATCAGTGTGGAGACGGTGGCAGGAGTTGGGGGACCGGACACTGCCCAACATGACCTGACACAACAGCAACAGGGTGAGCAACCACCAGGGACTGGGGGGACGGGGGGAGATGGGCACAATGTCACACATGCACAATTAAGTATAGCACAGTGCACACCCACAATGACTCTGGATCATGTCCCTGATCCCCTTGGCACACTGCAGCACACCTAGAAACAGCAAGTAGGCCCCCATCGACTATGTGCCCAGAGGGGGCCCTTCCCACACATCACCAATCTCACAACCAACCCATGCACATGTGCTGAACCCAGCAAAGCTGTGGGTCCGTGAACCACACTGACAATGCAAGTGACACTGCATGACGATTAGCATGGCTGCAGTCCGATCATCATGACATGGTGCACGCCACCACACTGAGGTGGCTGAGTGTGGACCACATCCGTAAAGGAGCAGGTCACACTCTGACACATCGACCTGCACAAACAACCCCTGACCTCAACAACACATCTGCGGACAAACCATGCCCCAGAGTCCCAACTCCCACCAAGACCCAAATTCACCCAAGTCTGCAACATCTCAGTACTGTATGGGCACAGAAGTCAAAGGCACACCACCTGAAAGGGACATGGGGCAGCAAAATCAGAGCTGCAGGGGCGACTCTCCCAAAATGCAGCACACACACATGACATTCAGAGCACATCAGCATTGACAACAATGTGGTACAAACTGCAACACGTTTACAACAGGACAGAGGACACAACAGGTGCCACTTGTGTGTAGAAACTGGCCAATCACATTTGGCATAGCAGGGAAATGTGAGATGTCAATGTACTAGTACATACACATATCCGTGATGTCGACGAAATGTCCACTGCCCCATCAAATAGGCAGCTCCTCCTAAACAGTCACAATGTACATTGTCATGCAGTCTGCATGTGAACTTGTACAATGCGACAACATACATGTGAACACAATGTAATACTGCATCTCCCCTTCACATTGCAGAGGGAGCATCAACACCTCTTGCAGAGCAGCCCCAACAACTCTTCATTGATGACAATGAGGACATCTCCGACATCGACCCCGAAGCCCTCCAAACCCTCTTCGACAGCTTCGGCTCCCCACCTCCAGGAGCAGGGCAGCCCAGCTGCATCGAGGAGACCCCACCCCCTGCACAGACCACACAGCAGGAAGCACCTACCACCCCTGCTGTCTCCCAGGACCCCCACGAACAACACATGGCCTTCCAACGCCGTGTGTTAGAGGTCCAGGAGAAGATGGCTGATCAGGTGCGGGTGGGGTTCGACCTCATGGCAGCAAAACAGTCCGCTCCATGCTCTCCAACGATCCATGGCTGACATCGCTGGAGTCATGATACTGAGACAAGAACAACTGTCCAGTCAGAGTGGCTCCACCGATGTCAGCCGGGAGTTGGGACAGATGTGGGGGCTCATGGAGAACATGGAGCGGATGACGGCGGAAAGAATGGCTGCCACGGCTGCACACCAGCGAGATGTGGCTGGGACCTTCCATGCCCTGCAGCACATCATCATGGCATTGCTGCCTCAAGGCCTTGCGTAGATGAATGCTGCTGCTGCTTCTACATCCACATCTCCGCCCCCTGATGTGTCAGTGCCTCACAGTGCGGCAGGCAATCCACCACCACCCACGTGTGAGGCACATGTGACATCAGAGGACGAAGATGCGGGTGAATCAACCTTACTAGTAAGGAGGAGGCAGTAGCATTCATCTCCGCCATATGGCCTGTTTCTGCTTGGTTCTGCCCTTTGCATCATCACCTTCCACTGTCCCCCGATACACTCTACGACACTCACCTTGGACCTCGACATGGACTGCCATTTTCTGTTTGGTTACCAATGAGACAGCGATCAGACTGCGGACTGAACTCTTCCTCTTCCGATGTACTTGTCATTCCCTGAAGGACTCTGGCTGGCCCTCCACGGACCAATAATGTGAAGTGGGGTTTGCATGGCCCTGTACTGCTCCAGCTGCAACACTCCACTGGATGTGAATTAAACATTCAGAATCGCACAGATGTGTCATGCCTTTGATCATTCAAGTATGAGAGTATGGATGAATGTAGGGTCAGTGATTCCCCCTTACGTCCATGTTGCTCATGTCGTGGGACTTGAGTCACAGGGTGCAACATTGCCGATTGCGGTCCGGGTGGCGTAGACACTACAACAGAGACACAAGCATCAGTTACTTCCATGTCCAGCCCAGAACTGAAGCATGCCCAGAGCCACAGGCTCATTGTTCCCACCCCTACACTGGCCTGCCATACGCCAGGCCAGTCCACTCCGCTTACGCTCAGAGGGGGGACGACAAATCTACATGTCCCAGGTCTTCCCTGTAGTTATCTGCTGATCACTGGTCTAGTTGTCAGCATGCCACAGCCACTCCTTGAGGGCTGGTTCACACCCACACCACACCCATCCAGCACAGGCGTCACAGGACATGTGACCCTGCCAATAAAAGGGGCCTAGCACGTCACATTCCCCACTGCCGGAGATGACATGATGGCGTCCGCACCACGCAACCCAATCATGAAGGGTCCATGACTTGTGGCGCACTGAGTTGGTGGCACCCGCTGCACTGCGGCCGGCACGGGCCTACCGCCACGGGACGATGACTTGCAGTGCACTGAGTTGGTGGCACCTGCTGCACTGCGGCCGGCATGGGCCTACCGCCACGTGACGATGACTTGCGTTGCACAGGGTCAGTGGCATCCGCTGTACTGCGGCTGGCAGGGGCCTACCGCCACGTGAGGATGACTTGCGTTGCACAGGGTTAGTGGCACCTGAAGAGCTGAGTGGGTGTGCAGCCAGTGATGATGCCTAGGCCTCGATGAGCCGTCCTGCTATCCGTGGTTTGATTTGAACTGTGAGTCCTGCTGGACCGTAGTGCACGCCGAAGGCAGAAGTTAGCACACACATGACTCTGCGGTGCGGTGCCGCAGTGTGCGCTGGGGGCCTGTGGCGCGGAATCCAGCGATTGGCTGAGGAGGATGCACCGGCACGTGATGGGCCCTCTTGGAGACACGCCAGTGGCGGCAGGTGAGCATTGAGGCCTGGGTGCGCAGGGGCGGCCAGTCATCGCTGGGCAGAGGACCGGTCTGGGGACCAGGTCTGGGGTGCATCAGGCGCACAGGATCGCGCAGGCACCACCGGTCATGGCGGCGGACTCGTGGCTGGGTGGGGGGCACCGCCCTTGCTGACACGACCCTGCATGCGATGATCATGATGTGCGTGGGTTGGTTTGGGATGTAGCCACCTCGTCTCCAGTGTGAATGTGCCCATTAAAGGTGGTCGGCCATGTGTTTGTAGGCCTATGGGCAGGTTGTGGCGGAGACTGAGACACACGCAGTAGTCACTTTGGTGGTGGATTGGTGACTTGTGCATTCCCACAGTTGTGAGTTGGGGGATTGTGGAGTTGAGGTGTGTGGTGTGTTCAGTTGGTACTTGCCGATGAGAAGTGCATTTCCATGGGGGCCATCCTCAAAGCGCTGGTTGGTGGCGGACTTGCGGACATGTGGGGATCATGCACACTGCCTGGGGAGTTTGCGACGACATTGGTGGACAGGCCACGGTGGTCCACTTTTGTATGCACAGTGATGGCATGCGTGTGGTTGCTGTTGCGGTGATTGTGTGCAGTGTCGGCCGGGGGCACAAGTCATACACGTGTGCTGTGAATTGCCCCCAACACGTGCGTGACGCCAGCTATGGCGTAGTTCCCTTGCGTGGTCTCAAGATGTTCTTGCGCAGTGTGGGGGGAGTGAGGGGCAGGGGTATCGAGCTGACACACACCGTGATGCTTTCAGGTATGATGAGTCCTGCATGATGTGACCATAACAGCAGTTCGTGTGGTCGTTACCTTCCTCTTCATTCCTACGATGGTTACTGCCACACGTAGTTCTGTTACGGTCTTCTCATGCATGGTTTATCAGGCCTGTGAGCATTCCGGTTTGTCCAAGTGCAGTACACTGTACCAGATTAGGCATGTGACTATACGGAAGTTTGACCATTGTCACCATTTCTCCCACAGGTTTCTGAAGACACGTTGCCCTGTTGAGGTTCCCCGTTGGGAATGGAACGCGTTGGCTGAGCTTTTCGTTTTGTTGATTTATGTATTTGTAATAAAGTTCTGTTTTTACACTACTGTTGACTACTGGACTTCATGACCTGGCGCACCCACATTTCGGTTACTACGATCTTGGGTCTGGGGCACGGAGGCGTCTAGCACGGCTGGCGTTGGGGTTGGTTGCGCAGGTACACTACGAATTGGAACTATCATGTGGTGCGGATACAGGGGCCCGTCGTTGCTTTTGTGGACATGCATCCATGACATGTGTGAGGGAGTTTGATGGGGCTGGCTGTGTGACTCCTCCGACTCGGGCAGTTGTTGGTTGGAAGGTACCAGGGGCCAACAGGTGCAGCACAGCCAGCAGCTTTGTCTGCGGGGGGATGTAGGTTGTCCGCTGTGTTGGTACCGTCAGCCTGTGGGCAATGTGGGTCAGGATGCGGAGGATGGTTGTCCTTTTGGGCCTGTGTTGGCCAATGGCTTCCTCTGGCGTTGAGTCTCTGGGGCTGGTGCGTTTTAGGGTCGTCCGCTGTCCTGCACTGCCTAGGTGGTAATCCGGATGGGGGGTCCGGGGGGGGTGCCTGGGGGTCCGGGGGGGGTGCCTGGGGGTGGTGGCGGTGGGTGTTGTGGCCCTCTTGGGTCTCCGAGCTGCATGATCAGTGTCTCCATGGCATCTGTTGGTGTTCAGATGTGGCTCTGGGCTGGGCTCCCTTTCTACTGCAGTTGGTCGTCCTGCTTAACACCAGTAAAAGGCAGGTGTTAAATCCGTGCTGCTAACGCGCCTTATCGCCTGTTCTTGGTTCACATCGCAGATCTGACTGGTCGTTGAGAATCTCGCGAAGTGGTGTTTTCGTGTGTTTTTGCACGGGAACGCCTACTCTGCATATCATTAGCGTTAGTTGTCGCACTCATCCGTGGCGATGTTTTTTGCAGCAGTTATCGCTGGTCAACTGGCGATATCAGCAGTTTGCACCAGCTTGAGAATAGGGCGATAAATCTATCGCCACTTTTGCGGCGCTAAAGTGCCGATAAATCGGCGATGAGTCCTTGAGAATATGCCCCATGTGTTTAACAGCCCATGAAAATAATGTGAGTAGTTGCTGTTTTGAAAATATGTGTGCATGCAGGGCCGACTTTAGGGCAGTGCGACCAGTGCAGCCACACCTGGCGCTGACTTTGGTGAGGGGCGCTGTGTTTAAAAATAGCTATTGGTTTAAAAACATGTGAACGTCCTTGTGTGTCCAGCAGTTTTCATGCAACAATAGAAAATATCACCATAACTGTGGTGATTAATGTTCCTGTTGGAGAGAGATAGGAATTTTGTCTAGTGGCAGTTTTGACTGATCATAAATTGTGTGGAGGGTTAATATATCTGCTACAAAGAACGTGTACCATGCAGATCGAAGAACTGAGAGTGAATGAACTATGAGTAGCACTATAAAAAAATAAGTTGTATGTCAGAGACGGGCTATGGAGAGATGAGAGGCACTGGTGGAGGGTGGTAAGGAGGGATTACTTGGAGGAGGGGGTTATTAGGGGGCGCCAAAAAAGATTGCTGCACTGGGCTTCACCAGCGCTGAAGCTGGTTCTGTGTGAATGCATCAATTTAGTGCTGCCCATTTATATAATGTTGTGCCATGTATTTGGGTGTTTTCTTTGTCCAGAACACTGTAAAAGACATGCTACTTGGGAAAGAGGCATTTATTAATTTATCTTCTCTTTAGGCTTTCAGACTTTCCTTCTTGTTACTTAGAGAGGGCTAGATGCTTGTGGGCCTTTCAGTATTTAAGCCTATTTATGAATAATTTTGTTTAGTTGTCAAATGTGCTGCGGCTATATTATTTTTTTTAAAGTCATATTGCGCCATTGAATTTTTTTATGAATTGGCTTCAGATTTTTTTTGGGGGGGGGGAGTTTATATAACGCGAACTCGACCTGAAGGTATCAGAGCGCTTTACATGAGCACCAGTTGCTTTACAGAGGGACACATTAATTTTCATTTTCGGGGAGATTAACTGATTTGCCTAGAATCACAGGATGTTGAGGGTCCCTGCCAAGACTCGAACCCGGTCCCCCAGCTTCGAGGTCGACCACTTCGGCCGTTAGGCCACAGCCTCTCCTTTTTTCAACAATTTTTTTGCTTCCTTTAATGATAACTTTCATATCTGAATAAATCTACAAAATTGAGAACTAAAGAGGCCAGTTGTGCATGTTTTTCTTTAATGGCCTTAACTGGGCATTTATCTGAGGATTTTCCTTTTCCTGCTACTTGACCCTCCAAGATTGGAGCGTCAACTGATTGTGGTAGAGAATGCAAGAATCAATTAGAGGCTAATTAGGCAAATTAGTGCAGATTTTGTTGGAATTAATATTAGTATTAATTAGGCCCTCGTGGACAAACAGATTTTGGTGAGAAAGAAGGAAAGGCAAAAATTGATGAGGTGCTAAATTGTAGATAATTAGACCCTCATGGAGAAAGATTGGTAATCCATGGACAGGTAGACTGTCCTACGGGAAAGCGGTCATATGGTGCAGGATGACAGAGAAACAATATGGTGGTCCTGTCTGGTTGGATTGGTGACTATAACACTGTGGTGATGCAGTGTGCAGCACAGTGTATTTTTCAACGGGGTGTTGTTGTTGGTGATTGCATGGATGTTGTGTTATGGCATTGTATTTTGTGCATGAACTATTTTGTGGCCATTAGTGATGTGCATGTTTTGTGATTTATTTGTCTTAACACTATGGGGGTCATTATGATGGCGGAAGGCCCGCCACCGCTAGCCGTGCGGTGGCGGGCCTTCTGCCATCGAACCGCGATTTTCACCCCGCCACTTTACGATGGCGGGGGGATCAAGACTGCGACCGTGGCGGACGCAAAGACCGTCTGCCACGGAACCACCACAGGCAATCGTTAGGATTGCCTGGCAGATGGTCCAGATAGGCTAGAATGGTGGCGGTGCCTAGCAGGCACCGTCCGCCAAATTAGGATGCTGGCTACAGCCCTGCCTTTCCATGGTGGCGAAACCGCCATGGAAAGTCTGGCGGGGATTTGTTTTGGGGGCCCGTTGCGGGCCCCCTTTGTGTTGGGGGGAGGTGTGGGTGCACTGGGGGGGTCCCTACATTTCACAACACTAAGTGGCAGGCACCGTGTGGTGCCTGCCATGTAGTGCAGTGAAATGCACAACCTGCTTTTTTGGCATCGCGGCGGGTGCTGCAGTCAGCAGCACCCGCCACAATGTTAAATGGCAAGATGCAACCGCCATGTTATGTTATGTTATCTTTATTTGTATCGCGCACGGATACTCACGAGTGTCCCGGCGCGCAGCCCGCAAGGAGGGTGAGAGAGTCTGTTTAAGCGAAAATATATGTTTTTAGGTTTTTCTTGAATACGGCTAGGTCTTGCAAGTTACGGAGGGCAAGGGGCAGCGCATTCCAGGCAACAGCGCCCATTCTTGCCAGCGAACTGCCACCTAGCCTCTGATATTTGAATCGGGCAACCTGAACAAGGCGATGGGATGAAGAGCGCAACTGTCTAGCTGGAACATAAAAAGAGAACCGTTTTTGTAGGTAGGGTGGACCGAGGCCATGCAGAGCTCGGTGGACCAAAACCAGTGCTTTAAACTTCACCCGTTCCACCACAGGCAGCCAATGCAAGGATCGCAGGTGATGTCGCACGCTGTTCCTGGTGGACACGCCCAGAAGAAGTCTGGCTGCCGCATTCTGGACCACCTGGAGCTTTTTTAACAGATATCCCGGGATGCCCATGTAAAGAGCATTGGCATAATCAAGCCGGGATAAAATAAGTGCACAGGTGACCGTTTCTCTCGATGCTTGGGGAAGGAGAGGAAAAAACTTCCTCAGAGTCTTGAGAAGGCCAAAACAGTTGCCGGCCAACTTCTTAATATGGTTTGAGAAAGAAAGGCTCTCGTCAAACCACACCCCAAGTTCTTGGCCGGCTTCCCAGCAGAGGTGGGCAAGGGAAACTCTGGAGGCCAAAGAGATTCCCGAAAGTTCGGCGGTAATTTACCGTAAAGGAGAATCTCTGACTTCTCCTCATTACATTTTAATTGCGCAGCCGTAAACCATTTAAAAATGGATGATAGACAGTGGTGAACCGAGGCAACTGACTCATTCACTATCTTTCCACGTAAAAAGCAGCTGGGTGTCGTCAGCATAAGCCATCACCTTAGCCCCCAAACTCTCGGCCAGATAGACTAAAGGAGTCATATAAATGTTAAAGAGAAGGGGACTAAGTGAGGACCCCTGGGGAACTCCTGTGGTCACAGGCTGTAGAGAGGAGGAGACAGGAGGGATCCAAATCTGCTGGGCCCGCCCCTCCAAGAAGGATCTAAGCCAGTTCCAGGCCGTACCTGATACACCGATCCCGGAAAGTCGTGAGAGAAGAAGAGAATGCGGGACCATGTCGAACGCCGCCGAGAGGTCGAGCTGAATCAATGCTGCCTTCCCCCCGGCGTCCAGACACCCCCGAATAGCCTCAACGACCTCCACCAGGACCGATTCGGTACTACGGGCGGCCCGGAACACAGACTGAGCTGGATGCAGAATACCCTCCCTCTCAACAAATGCCGTGAGTTGTTTGTTGACAGCCTTCTCGCACACCTTGGCCAAGCCAGGCAGAAGAGAGATAGGCCGGTAGTTCCCTGGATTAAGAGGGTCTAGTGAAGATTTTTTTTAAAGTGGCAAATTCTTAGCTTGTTTCTACGCTACTGGGGCCATGGTGGCGGTCGCATCCTAATTTGTAGTGCGGGACCGCCGCATGCATGGCGGGCGGTTCCCGATCCCCACCACGATGGCGGGCAGACTCCAGTCCGCCCGCCATCGTAATGACCCCCTATGTATTTTTGTGAAGATTTTGGAGAACTCACAAATAGTATAGTGTCTTTGGAAGTTTAAAAGTGTGGCTCCAACATTTATGTTTATGATTTCCTTAATAGTCTAGTTGTCAATGTACTCATATGGAGTCGAATAGTGGAAATTTACTGTGTACAGACAAAAGAGGTTAAAGGTAAACTATTTTAGGTCAAAAGGTGGAATTTTGCTGGTCAAAGCCTATTTTGGTGTGCAACTGTGTAGTGCCTTGAAACGCTACTGTGCTTGTGGTGAGCTTGATTTCTGTCTTGTTTCCTTGTACACGAACACAGGTTTGATTTTATTGTTTTTGATTTTAGGATTAATGTGTTTGAACAGATATTGTTTAGAGATTATATCCTGTTTGATTGTGTGGGTATAGTGCAAAGTGTATTTGAATTTAAAATGGGTGCAAGTCTGCATAAGTCTAAGTCATCACTGCTAGGAGAAAATCAACCTGCACCGCCAGTTGGAAGATCGGCTCATAAGATTCTTGTGACTGAGGATATGCACCCTTGCTTATGACTTAAGAGGTGGAACAAAGCTACCCAAAATGATAAAAAGTTTAAATTAATGTAAAGGAAATTGCTTACTTGAGAAGATGTTTGTATAATACTAATCCGCAAACAAGAGGCCACAATTTGAAACATTAAATGAATGGAATATTTGGGCAAATCAGAAGACACCTCAGAAGATGCAGAGAGGTCAAGTTGGTAAGGCTGCACATGATTGGAGGGATGCTAAGTTTTGCTTGAAGAAAAAGGCATGGCATGCTGAAGTGCCTGAAACTGTGGGTGTGTTTCCGGTAATAGCTGAGGCTCAAGCAAAATCAAAAGAGCTTACAAAGAAAATAGAGATAGAGTGAGTCAGATTCAGACGATGAAGTGTTGGGCAAATTGATAACAGGAGAACACCAGTGATTGAGTAATTTTAGTAGAATTAGGAGGATGGAAACTCTGAAACTAGAGAGCCATTGAAGGGTTGCTCAAGATGGGGCTTCAACTAGTAAAGTGAATTTGCAGCAACTCATTGATTTGAAAATGGATATGATTTCAAAATTGACATTTAATGAAACACTGTTTCTGAATTTGGAAGCAGGAAAGTAAGTTTGCCGTGCACATGAGAAGCTGGAGAGTGTGGCTGATAGAATGGGTATGGAGTTGCACAAAAGGGGAATTCGCAAGGCTTACAAATTTAAAATGAAAGAGGCTGAAATGCGAAAAGAGAACATTGTACAATTGAGAGCAAATCTAAGAAAAATTGTAGAGCTAATAAGAAATTGACAGAATTTTAAACCTACATCGGTGGGTAAGGATAAGTATGCTGAGGTTACTGATCAGTTGAACAGAAAGGTTCCAGCTAAACAGGTTAATTGGTAAAAAATCATGAGACTGACACAGAATGCAGAGGAGTCAGATCATGCATATTGCGAAAGAATAATGCAGATTTATAGGCAGTGCAGTGGAATGGAAGATCCCACAAAAGAAGGCGCGTTTGGTTTTGTTTCATATTTTGTTGGGTTTGCATCTTAAGTTGAGTGTGCAGATTCTCCATAGTGTGATGTATTGCCAAGCGAAGTCACGAGATGGTATTTTTGCCTATGTGAAATATTTTAGTGATTATTGTTACTCTAAAAAGATATACTCGCAGTAGAAATTGATGATGGCAAGGACTGAATTCTTTCAGCAAGAAAGGCACGCATTGGCGCCTCAGGGAGGTAGTGTGCAGTTTCAGGGCCCTTCTAGAGGTGGAGGCAGTTTCTGAGGTAGAAGTAGAGGTTTTAAGAACAATTCTAACAGTAATATGGTAAGATCTGGAGCTTGTCACATATGTGGTAAAGAAGGAGATTCAAAAAAATGTTGATTTAAAGTAAAGCCATATGTTAACGAATCTATATTGATGCCTCAAATTAAACCTATGCAACAGAATATGATTCCCATGGCACAGAATGGGATAAGTAAGCCAGTGGTCCGGACCCTACCAGCACCTATACAGAATACAGGGCAGTTCTACAGAAGAGCGCCTTTGACTCTATCTCTTCTACCTCAGATGCAGAATAGAATAACAGAATTTCAACAAATTTTCAGTTCCAACAAAATTCAGTTCAACCTCAAATAAGAAACTCAGTGATTAGTGATTCATTTCCACAGTTTGCAGATATCCTTGGAGTTCCCCAAGGACTAAGTGAGGCCCAATGACGGTGTCTGAGAGGGGAGGATGACTGCATGCTTGATGCACTCTTGGAGGTAGACCAGAATGACCCATTTGCAGAAGAAGTTGTTAATGGCTATCCTCTATCATTTTGATTGATACTGTTCCACAGTTGGAACGGTGGAAGTTCCTCGCTTACCTCTCTGGGGACAAGAAGTCCAAGTAGTAGGTATTTCAAATAAATAAGTTATTATTACATTGTCAGCAAATGTTCCAGTAAAAATAGGTTCAGTTGAAAAAGAACATGAATTCATGATAAGTGACACCACTCCCGTAACTTTGCTGGGTCAAGATTTGTTGTGCAAGTTAAATTACATGCACCGGAATTTGTTTACATTCAAATGATGGACCCAGATGCTGATTTTAAAATGAAATTACAAGAACTGATAAATTGTATATTTCCGGTTGTTGGAAATGACCATCTTTTGCGTGGTATGCCCCTAGATTTTTTGGCCTGAACTGTTGGCTTTAGGACTCTGCACACTTTACTCATGCTAACCATTATTAAAGTGCTGTGCTCTCTCTTAAAATGCACTGCAATTGGCATATGCCTGATTGGCACACATAATTTAAGTATAAGTCCCTAGTATGTGGTACTTCATGTACCCAGGGCCTGAAAATTATCTGCCACTAGTTGTTAGATCTGTCAGCCTTAGGGTGATCTTCCCCCAAAATTTACCCCCCCTATTTTTCTGAATTAGTTTTTTCTGGCCTTAGGACTCTGTGCACTTTACCACGGCTGACCAGTGCTAAAGCACTTGTGATCACTCCATAAAACATGGTAAAACTGGCTTACACCTTCTTGGCACATTTAATTTACTTATAAGTCCTTAGTACAGCAGTATACCATATACCTAAGACTCGTAAATTAAATGCTACGAGTGGGCCTGCAGCACTTGTTGTGCCACCTAAGCAGCCCCATAAGAAAAACGTCCCAAGTCTGCCATTGCAGCCTTACTGCAGTTTTAAACTGCCAATTCGACTTAGCAAAATAACCACCTTGCCAAGCATTAAACGTCCCTTATATTGCATAGAAGTCACCCTTGGGTAGGCCCTAAGCAGCCCATAGGGCAGAGTGCATTGTAATTAAATGGTTGAACATGTACTTTTAAGTTTTACATGTCCTGGTAGTGAGACACTCACAAATGTGTTTTTCACTACTGAGAGGCCTACCTCTTCCATAGGATATCATTGGGTTGCCTTATTCCATTTAACAAGTGAATAACTCCAAAAAGAGCAGTAATAGCCCAGTAATATCGCACAAGTGGTAGTGGTCCAAAAATATATATATAAAGGTCACGCTTCACCTCATAGGATCCTAATGCTCATGAACCCCCACCATCCTAGGATAATCAAAACCAAAACTGCACAGTATCATAAAGAAACAATCAGTAATCCTAATAACTCGCTGTTAAAAATTGGGTTTCTGGTTGGCAGAGGTATGTACCCTGTCCAAGCAGGAACCCCAATCCTAGGGGGTCATTACGATGTAGGGCGGATGGCGGTGGCGATCCGTTCTACATTTCCCTCTGCCCGCCACCCATTTTCCCCCGCCATATTAGTATGGCGGGGGGACCCCAACGGACGGAGAGACCGTCCGCCGGTTTTCCGCCGGTTGACCAGTCGACTGGGCGGAAAAGGGGCTACATATGGTGGTGGTGTCTGCTAGACACCGCCATCCATATTAGCATGGGTGCGGGAAGCAACCTTTCCGTGGCGGCGATGCCGCCACGAAAAGGCATGCGGAGTTTGCTGTTGGGGGCCCGTTGCGGGCCCCCAGGGTATATGGGGGGGTGGGGGGTGCACATGGGGGGTACCTATGGTACCCCCTACTTTGTCATGGACAAGGTGGCAGGCACCGCGTGGTGCCTGTCACCTTGTGCATGACAATGCACACAGTGCATTCCCAGCATTGTGGCGGGCGGTGCTGTGTGCACCGCCCGCCACAATGCTGGGAATGGAGGATGCCACCGCCACGGTGGCATCCTAATCGCTGGTGCGGGACCGCCTCACCACTGGCGGCCGGTCCCAGCACCGCTAGGGTGGCGGGCGGACGAAAGTCTGCCCGCCATCCTAATAGGCCCCCTAGTCAGGGTAAGTCAGAGCTCACTTTGAATTAACCTGTGCTCACCCTCTGGTAGCTTGGAACAGAGCAGTCAGGCTTATCTTAAGATGCAATGTGTAAAGTATTTTTGCATACAACACACAACCTTCTTAAAAATGCTAAAGCAACAAATGATGGACGGAATGCTGAATAAATCAAACATTTACCCCCAGTCAATGAATCTGGGTTAAATCAATCGTTCTTTTGCTCACTGCGCCACCCCAGTTTAGACCCAGATTCAAGCTAGCCTGGCTGATGAGGGCTGAAACCACTTGCTCGCTGTGCCACTGGATTCAAGCTAGCCTGGCTGATGAGGGGTGAAACCCTGAAACCGGTCCCAGGATGCTTGTTTCAGGTCCTGGGAGGACTTGGCCTGGCAGTTTGGGCTGGACTGTTTCCATGGAGAGCAGGGTCAAGACTGATTTGCATATGGCTGGGTTTAAACTTGAATGACATAGGGAGCAACAAAACAATGAATTTAGGCTCAGGTCTCTTTACTGGGGTGAATGTTTGACATTTATTAGCATTCTCTCCATCAATTGTTCTTTTTGCAATTTTTAAAAAGTGGCATTTTCAGAAGTGCAATTTTTAAAGCAACTTCAGTGTCAGTTGTGTTTTTAAATTGTGAGTCCAGGGACACAGAATTTGGGTTTCCTATCTCTTCCCCATTGGAAATTACACTTATAAAATGTAATAAGCTAATGCTAACCTATGGGAGAGATAGGCCTTGCAGTAGTGAAAAACGATTTAAAGTCTATTTCACTACAAGGACATGTAACACTTAAAAGTACATGTCCTACTTTTTAAATACACTGCGTCCTGCCTATGGGCTGTCAAGGGCCTTCCTTTGGGGTGACCTATATGTAATAAAAAGGAAGGTTTGGGCCTAGCAAGTAGGTTAACTTGCCAGGTCAAAATGGCAGTTTAAAACTACACACACAGACTCTGCAGTCGCTGGCCGGAGACATGTTTAAAGGGGTGCAGAGACAGAATATTCAGTAAAAAATATCGAATTGCACAAATATTGTGTCAAAATTCTCATGGTCAAGAATATCGATTTTAGGTAAGTAATATCGATTTAAAAAAATATGGAAGTGTTTAATATCGTTTGCAAAAAATATAGATGTTAAAAATATCGATTTTTTATTAATGTTATTTATTTTAGTATATATTTTATATGTGTGTGATGTATGTATTTTTTGTATAAGAATTGTTTGTATTTTTATTATATGTGTTAAAGTTTTAGTAGTTATTAATTTTTTTTAATTTGAATTTTGCATTTTTAGTTCCGTACCGGGTTGTGGGTTTATTGGGGAATAGGTTGGGAAGTAATTTAATTATATTAAATTTATTGAATAACTTGTATTTATTAATATTTGTTGAATTGAGATGGTATAGTGTTAAATGTGTAAATTAATTTATTATTAAATATTTAATAATTAGTTGTTAATTAATTTTAATTAATTAATTGGCAATTAATTATGTTAATTGTGTAATTCATTTTAGGTGTGTGTTGTGTTTATAGGTGTAAAAAAGTAATTTATTTTTAATTGATGAATTATTAATTCATGGTTAATTAATTTAAATTAATTAGTTAATAATTAATTATGGCAATTGTGTAATTCATTTTAGCTGTGTGTTGTGCATATTATAGTGTTAAAGAATGTGTATTCAATGAATGTTTATTATTTATTTGTATTAATAATAATTTTTTAATTGATTATTAATTATGTTAATTATGGAATACATTTAAATAAAAATTTTGAAGTTTTGTTTTATTGGGGTGGTGTTATAGGGTAGGAAATACAATAAATACATTTATGTTTTAAATATTTGTTTTGTTTGTTAATATTTGCTTCTTTTAAATAAATATTGTTTATAAATGTATTTATTAATTTTTTGTAAATAATATTTGTATCTTTTTGCTATATGTAATTAATATATTTAATATATTTAATCGGATATTTTTTAAATATTGTTTATTTATTTTTAAGATTATTTAAAAAAAATCTAATTTTTAAATGTTATTAGTAATTTTTGTTTCTCTGCTATCCAACACTTTCTCTACTGTTGCACTCATTGGAGTGGGAATGGTAATTTTTACCCCTCCACTATCCAGCACTTTCCCTACTGTTGCACTCATTGAGTGAGAATAGTAATTTTTATCCCTCCGCTATCCAGCACTTTCCCTACTGTTGCACTCACTGGAGTGGGAATAGCAATTTTTAACCCTCCGCTATCCAATACTTTCCCTACTGTTGTACTCACTGGTGTGGGAATAGTAATTTGTACCCCTCCACTATCCAATACTTTCCCTACTGTTGCACTCACTGGAGTGGGAATAGTAATTTTTACCGCTCCGCTACCCAATACTTTCCCTACTGTTGCACTCACTGGAGTGGGAATAGTAATTTTTACTCCTCCACTATCCAAAACTTTCCCTACTGTTGCACTCACTGGAGTGGGAATAGTAATTTTTACTCCGCTATCCAGCACTTTCCCTACTGTTGCACTCACAGGAGTGGGAATAGTAATTTTTACCCCTCCGCTATCCAATACTTTCCCTACTGTTGCACTCACAGGAGTGAGAATAGTAATTTATACCCCTCCACTATCCAAAATCTTCCCTACTGTTGCACTCTTTGGAGTGGGAATAGTAATTTTTACCCCTCCGCTATCCAATACTTTCCCTACTGTTGCACTCACTGGAGTGGGAATAGTAATTTGTTTCCCTCTGCTATCCAGCACTTTCCCTACTGTTGCACTCGTTGAGTGGGAATATTAATTTTTACCCCTCCGCTATCCAATACTTTCCCTACTGTTCCATTCAGTGGAGGGGAAATAGTAATGTTTACCCCTTCGCTATCCAACACTTTCCCTACTGTTGCACTCACTGGAGCTAGAATAGTAAATTTAATTATTCCGCTATACAACATTTTCCCTACTGTTGTATTTATTGTATTGCGAAATGTATGCTTTCATTTTTTTTAATAGTTAAATGTTTTAATTACTTATAGAATGGTTATTTTTTTATTTTAAATTATGATATATGTATTTATTTTATTTTTATATAATTTAAAAGTTTAAAAATTAAATAAAGATAGCAGTTAATAAATTATTTTAAAGTAAATATATGTATATGTATAAATTATTATGTTTGTGTGTTTATATTTTTTTAATTAAGTTTATTTTTTATATTTAGTTAAAATATATATTATATTTAATTAATTTTGTTAAAGATTATATTAATATTTTATATATTTAACATATATATATATTTTTAAAAATATTTTTAAATCGATATTTTTTACATCTATATTTTTAACTTCGATATTTGTGATTCAATATTTTTGTACTTACCTGTTAAGGTATTGGAGCCGATATTTTTGTAGTCGATATATTTTTTTCGATATTCAGAACATCGATGTTTTAGCATCGATGTTCTGTCAGTGAACCGTTTAAAGGGCTACTTAAGAGTGTGCACAATCAGTGCTGCAAGCCCACTGGTAGCATTTTATTTACAGGCCCTGGGCACATGTAGTGCACTTTACTAGAGGCTTATAAGTAAATCCGATATGCCAATTGTGGATAAAAACAATGTTACCATGTTTAAAGTAAAAAGCACATGCACTTTAGCACTGGTTAGCAGAAGGTCAGAAGGCACAAAGTCAGGGAAAACCACACCAAGTACGTGAGGTCTAACACGTGTCCCCCAGCAAAATGTGTGGAGAGCTACCAGACCCCCTGGGAGTTCTCTTCACTAAGATGGAAGAACCTGGAGAGAGCATCAGCATTGGCGTGGTCTGTTCCAAGATGGTGTTCTACCGTGAAGTCCATTCCCTGTAGGGAGATGGACCACCTCAACAGTTTGGGATTATCACCCTGCATTTTCATTAACCATCCTAGGGGCCTGTGGTCTGTTTGAACCCAGAAGTGAGTGCCAAACAGATGTGGCCCTAGCTTCTTCAGCACCCAGACCACAGAAAGGCTTCCCTTTATATTGTGCTCCACTTCGGTTCTACTGACGAAGGCTACAGGTTGATCTTGGGATTCAGTCTCAACATTTTGCACAAGGTTGAACAACATAGGGGCCGATTCCGATTCAGGCCGGAAATCTCCCCGACCGAGCCGGACCCGGAGGGATTTCCGACCGAATCGGACTCTAGCAGTCCGACCGAACGAGTACGATGCGCACGCATGCTATCAGACTCGAGTCTGTCGGACTCCCATTGGAGTCAATGGGAGCCGGTCGTACAACGCGTACGTGGGCTCCCATTGCCTCAATGGGTGCGAGGCGAACAAGGGCGCCCCCTACAGAGGGTACGCGGCGAAGCGACTCGCGCCGTACACGCACAGGTAGGGGGGACCCATGGGTCCCCCCTGTGTGCGACTCGCGCGGCTACGCGTACAGGGGGGTCCGACACAGACCCCCGAAGTACGGCTCCGACTGCTCTTTCGAGCCGGACGGCGCGTGTCGGTCAGACTGCTCGCGGCACGCATCGTACTTACCCGGCCGGGGAACGTCTCCATTGCGCGGTGCGAGTCGTGTCCGAGCGAGTCAGTCGGTGCGGTTCGACCCGGGAACGAGTCGGTCGGAGCGGTTGGGACGCCCGAACGAGTCGGTCGGCGATTTCGCATCGTACTTGCTCGTCCGGACGCGCGTACGAATCGGTGGGGAAATAGGGCTCCGAATCGGATCCGGTTATGCCGAATCCGATTCGGAGCCCTACCGGCCGAGATCGGAATCGGCCCCTTAGTGTACTGTTTTCTTATGCCCGGTCGGCAACCTCTCCTAATGTTTTTTGACATAACACAGTAGCACAGCTGCAGAATTCCAACACAGTAGTTCTTATCATGTAAACCGTATGTCGCCCCTTGGAGGACAGAGGAGAATTCCAGCAGAGAGATCAGTCCTGGAATGGAGGCAGCAGCGTTGCATAAACTGAGTTTACACCTATGATGCAGACCACCCACCTACGCACACCGGTATTTTGCTAATCCCAGAAATCACTAATATATCTCTGTGCTCACAAAGTGAGGGTAGGCCTAGACAGAAATATTAGTTGCCTTTGGGTTGTTCATTGTATACAGGCTGCTAGTAATGTTGTTTACGTTGCTCCGTTGTATTTGTTAATACAATAAATATATTGTAAACTTTCTTTGTGTCTTTCTTTTGTTTACTATGGACATGCATGAATGAGAAATGAAATGTGATGATCTGTTTTCACAGTTCCTTTGGGGACTAGAGGTTCATGTTCTAGGTTTGCTGAAATCATCTGCTACTCTGAATAGATTAGGAGTTCAGGTGAGGCACTATGAGCTAGTCGGATTTGGGCCTACGGGTACTGACGTGGTAGAGAGACTCAGTCCCTACATTCTGATGTCCTGTTATCCCAAAGCACAGTTCCCAGCAGAATCCCAGCATCATGGTGCCACCAACGATGGTCTGGTACTTATTCAGTGAGTCTCCTTAGTAGTGTTTGTGTGTGCCCATAGCACCCTTACACCTACCACCGGAGACGTCTGTGGTGTTGGGGATATATCCTCTTCAGTTTTTTAGGAAGCACCTAATTTTTTTCTGTTGGTTGTTCAACCTTGAAACTTTAAAATGATTACCCATATTTGGGCCTCATTTAAGAGGCCCCTTGCGCCACCGGAATGTCATTTTTTGGAGCCTGCTCCATATTTACGAGGCAGCACTAAGCCATATTTTTTAGCTTAATCCTGCCTTGTAAATACCGTTCCCTTTAATGCAGTTTTCTGCGTTAAAGGGGTGTGCAATCGGTGTTGCTGGTGGCGTTCCCAGCAACATCCAAGGATTTTTGACACTTCCCCTAGATTTACGAGAAATCATAAATCTGAGGCAGTGCCAAAAACGTTTGCCTCCCCAGGAAGGCACAACGAGGAGAAATATCTGTATTTCTCCTCGTTTTTCCTTTTTCTGTTCCTTTTTCCGTTTTTCCTTTTTCTATGTGTGCTTGTTTTTGTGCAGGAAGGTTTCCCTTCCTGCACAAAAGTTATCATCCCCGCAACGCAGTCACCCTTGCACCATGGTGCAAAGGTGCCTGCGTTTGTGCACGGAAGCCCATTGTTCGCCAGTGCAGGGGAAAAGGATAGGAATGCGCCATATAGATACGGCGCATTCCTGCCCTTTTCTTTTGCCATAGGGCAGTGCCGGAGGAAGGCCTGCGGTGCTGTCCTACAGCAAAACCTCATGAATGAGGCCCTTTGTGTTTGCAGTTTGTTTCCATTACTGTTTTTATAATGGCCCAGCCACAGCCTATACCAATTGCTGAATATGACAAACCTGCAGTCTTTGCACATGTAACTTTGCATGGCCTTGATGTTGCAGGAGGTGACTTTATCTTCATGGTTGAAGCCAGCGATGGCTCTCGCTTATAAATCTGTTATTCAATGGTCAATTTTTCAGCTGTGGATGCTCATAGAGGCACATTTTGTGACTACACTAATGGAAATCTACCACAAGCATATAGAGCATATCTGCTCTTGGAAATTCCACCCTCACATTGGGAACATCAAAATTGGTTCGAAAGTGTTCTAATACATTAACTTAATCCTGTACGCATGGATCCTCTTAGCAATGGTCAGCATTAGCTGGTTATACACCATTTTGTAATTTACAGAATCTCATTGTTAATGAGCTTCAACAATTATACACTGGTCTAGTTAGACTATATAGACGCTTATCTCAGTATGTTTTGCGCATCTTGCTGGCTGTTCCAGCAAGGGCCTGTCTCTGGCAGGGCAAGCTCAGTTGCCTGCAGTGCAAACCATAAGTCCTTTAATTGTTCATTCAATTATGGGTAAAATTCCCACAAATTGTGAGGACATTTCTTTTTGGATCGCCTCAAAAATGGATCAAATTGAAGCTGTGTTTCCCCTCATAGGACCACAAGACAAGCACAGAATATTGACTATCTGCTTACTCCATGGGATGGTTCCCGTAATAAGTGACTGCGCCACTTGGGGCACAGTCTTTGCTGCAGTCTATATCATCACACATGGTACTCCATGTCAGTCTTGCCCGAGGTGTTAAAACAAATACAGAACAAACATGGGGCAGCTCCTGCCCTGGATTAGGGGATGAAATGAATGGGAAACCTTGCCGTAGTCTCCTCAATAATTCTGTCTAACATTAAAAGTGAAGAAGCTTCTCTGGCTATACGCCAGTGGCTCACACAGGTAGCCCCAGTCAACCAGGAAAGCGAGCTACCTATAATTATTGTTGAAGTATACACTTCTATAGGACGCAATAATTTGGGAACCAGGCCCAGTAAACCACAACTTGGCAAACCTAGATCCACCAAGGATACTTCTAAGTAACACCCGGAGTTTGTTAAAGAATGATGGGACAAACCCAAACCTAAAGAAAAAGAAAAATCTCGAGGGGGTTCTCTGCCACCGGAGTCCTCTGATACATGCTATAATTTGCATGATCGCACTCAATTGAAAGCACCTGATAGGTATCAGCTTTCTGATACTCGTCCTTCTCGTTCCTTCCAGGACTCATCGGAAAAGCATTACGAGAGAGGAGGGCATTCTAACTGCAGACAGGAAGAGTACGTGAAACCGAAGAGGGACTCACAATGCTTATCTGACGTGGAGATAAAAAAGGAGGAGAAACCTCCTCAATTTAAGCCCCAATTTCAGAAAAAGAAAGTTGCGGCTATAACCGCAAAATATGCTACAAACACTGAAAACTCTCGTCCTGAACAGAAGGTTGGTGGTAATTCTCCTCAACAGTGCTGCAGAGGTCACTATAGTGCACCAGAATATCCAGGAGTTTCTGACAGCAACTGATAACTTTGTTGCAGTTGAAACCCCAGACAGGTGTGTAGCTCCTCCTGATAGATTATATGATTCGGATATACAAATTGAGGGTGACATTCACCGCACTATTAATGTAATATTCTGGGAAAATGTAACTTTATCATACAATGTTTTTTTAGTGAAGGTTGATTGGCCCCCGCAGTTTGTCCAAACATCCCCACAAGATGAGGATGTAATACTCCCATCTTTTTCTGCGCTTGTACTTTACGATGTCAAAGAAGCATAAGCAGCACAATGGGCTCTTGCACTAGCCCCAGCTTTATATATCATTTAATACCCTACTATCTAGCCCAAAAGTGCAACTACAATATCCCATAAAACTGGATGCTAAAGCCCCTCTTAGAGAAATACTCTCCCAGTTGGAGTACCTGGGAGTAAGTGAACCCTATGTGTCCCCAATGAATAATCCCTTTTTCCCTTTCCTAAACCAGATCATTCATATTCATAGTCTTAGTCTACAGACATTTAAACAGTCATACATGCACATTTGCAATTCAAAATACACACAGTATGGCACTTATAAATAATATAGTCTGTAAAAAATACAAAACAACCTTGGACATTTCCAATGTTTTTTTTCTGCCAAAATATAGCGCCTGAAAGGAGGGATTGGACTGCCTTCTCGACGCTGGGCTATCAGCATAGTTTTTCTCGACTCCATATGGGGTATAAGAACAGTCCTGGTCTGTTTGCTGCCCGCATGTTGTCAATTCTGCAAGATATTGACCAAGACGCATTGTCCTATGTAGATGATATCTACCTGATGGATGATGAGTTCAACACTTATTTGATCAGAGTGGATCGCATAATATTGGGATTCACAAAATCAAATTCGAGAAATCTAATAGAGCATTTCTAAGTGTCCTATTTTTATGTTACAAACTTACAGATGAAGGCAAAAGCATTGCACCACACTTCCTAGAGATGTGTGCTCTGCTGTAGCCTCCAAACACCCCGCAGAAACTGGAATCTTTGTTAGGATTTCCTAATTTGGCAGAACATTCATACCTAATTATGCACAACACAATAAATCATTGTATGAATTGATTCATCCTGATTTTTCCAGTTCTCGTTGGACATCAGAACACATAGACATACTCAGATCACTAAATTCTGACCTGCTTACAACAGGTCACTTACATACACATGTCAATACAACAAACCTGGTCATCCGTATAATTGTGGGTGCCATTGGCTTTACGTATGTCACCTTTAATGAAGGTGAGACAGTGCCTATTGCATATAAATAACATTTATATTCCAGTGCGGAAATGCGTTTACGTCCTCTCAAAAAATACTGACTGCAGTGCAGATGGCTATACTTAAAGAGCTGCCACTTGCACAAGGGAAACACATTATTTTTCTTACTCCCATTCCAGACTTAGAGGCTGTTACTAAAGCTGGCGTTCCTAATGCTGATGCTCTCCATCCTAGATAGAGTCAATGGGCAACATCCTTAACAGCCACGAATGTAGACTTAGGGGCCGATTCCGATTCGGGCCGGAAATCTCTCCGACCGAGCCGGACCCGGAGAGATTTCCGACCAAATCGGACCCGTGCAGCCCGACCGAACGAGTACGATGCGCACGTATGCCATCGGACCCGATTCGGTCGGACTCCCATTTAAGTCAATGGGAGCTGGTCGTACAACGCGTACGCGGGCTCCCATTGTCTCAATGGGTGCGAGTCGGACAAGGGCGCCCCCTACAGCGTGTACGCGGCGAAGCGACTCGCGCCGTACACGCACAGGCCTGTGTGTGACTCGCGCGGCTACGCGTACAGGGGGGTCCGACACGGACCCCCAAAGTACGGCTCCGACTGCTCTTTCGAGCCGGAGTGCGCGGCTCGGTCGGACTGCTCGCGGCGCGCATCGTACTTACCCGGCCGGGGAACGTCTCCATTGCGCGGTGCGAGTCGGGTCCGTGTGAGTCGGTCGGAGCGTGTTGAAGCCGCGTACGAGTCGGTCGGCGATTTCGCGGGCGCTTGCATCGTACTCGCTCGGCCGGACCCGCGTACGAATCAGTCGGGAAACAGGGCTCCGAATCGGATCCGGTAAAGCCGAATCCGATTCGGAGCCCTACCGGCCGAGATCGGAATCGGCCCCTTTGTCTTTGACCTGTCTTTACAGACACAAGAATATCTTCAATATGTGCATGTTTATCCCATGCCCAGCACTATTTTGCCTCTAAACCTGTATAAATATATTGTTTATACTGATGGTTCAGTCCAACCTGCTATATGTACCAAGCACCAATATTCAGCGGCATGCACCACTATTCTTGGTGTTATGTTGGACGGACAATTCCAACCACAATAAAATCGCACACAGTCCTTAGGGGACTGCACTGCGCAGTTGGCTGAACTAAAAGCCTTGTTATTTGCTCTGGAACATACGGATCCCAAATTCCCTATATTTATGGTGTGTGATTTCTATTCTTGTGTCCCGTATTTTAAAGACAATTTGCATTATTGACACCAAAATAGATTCAAAGATTCTAAAGGCAACACAATAAAGCACAAATTGCTTTGGGTGAAGGTGGTAGACACAAGCTCATGGTATTCATACATTGAGTCATCAATGTGTGGGACCACACGTTGTAGGGATTTCCTTGGCAGATGAAGTGGCCTAATGTGCAGTTGTGACTGCTACTTCTGCCGCTATAGCTCTTTCTCATACGAGGGCAGACAACAATATACTAGCTACTATTAAGTCTACACGCGACGGCACCTCTTTGCCTAGGGGTTTTCCAGCTAAATATACATATAATTTAAGTGAACAAAATATTCCCTTTATAACAATTCAAGGAGTTAGTGATTGTTTGATTCCCAACCAATACCGCAGGCTAACCTTAGTGCTAGCTGCACATGAAAGTGTTGCTTCTGCTCATGCAGTTGTGGCAGCCACAATTGTGTTACTATAGCAATGTTATTGGTGGCATGGCTTATACAAAGAGGCCAAAAAATATATCCTTTGTTGTGACATTTGTCAACACATTAAAACTTCTACTGTGTCCACCGCAGACACGCTTGTTGATTTCTAACAAACCTTTCGACTGCATTTATTTGGACCATTGTGGTCCTCTTAATTTGGATGGAGCATTTACATTTATCCTACTTGCAGATGATTTTTGTGCAAGGTTCCTCTGGTTGTTGCCACAACGTTCAGCTGATGCTCACACTGTCATTAAAGATTTGCAATTCTTTATCGGAACATATGCATGCAATACATTCAACTCGGATCAGGACCCTGCTTTCGCCTCTAAGGCTTACAGAGATTCTATAGCTTCCCTGGGTCTAGAGATACATTACTCCTCTCCAAATAGACCAGAGGGTAGTTCTGTTGTAGAGAGATTAAACTGTTACTTAAAGCAGTCCTTAACAGCTAGAGTATTATGTACAGTGCGTAGTTGGATCTACCACCTATATGGGGTACAAAGAGCACTTAATATTCTCCCTAAAAGACCCCTGGGTGGCAGGACCCCCTACGAGGTCCTTTTTTGGCATTAAAATGTACGCTCAAGACCTTGACGGTCCAAACATTGTGGCGGCAGCCAAGCCCTTCGAAGTAAATGATCATTGTGCTGTCTTACAGGATTTACAAATCTTCTGTGATGTCCAATATAACAAGCAGTTAAAGATGTCTGCCTCTGCAGGAATCAAGAAGCAGCCAGCACCTTCGGGCTGGATTCCACAAGTTGTGGATCTAGTTCAAGAAAGTATTGTGGTAAAGAAGGAGTTTGGCCCACCATACCCTTCAGGGGTGCCAGTCCTTGGCGTTTAAGGTACAAGAACTGTAATATTGTCACTGCTTGCTGGTTCTAAAGACAAACATTGTGTTTCTATTGATCAGATTAAGTTACATCATCTGGGCAATTTTAAACAGTAGTCCAGAGGAAATTCCTCTGCAACTTGTGAGCACCACCAAGGCTGTTTCTCCTCACCTGAGGAGGAGGGGGGGGGGCGGAGAACGCACTTCAGTTAATTCCTGCTACTGCTACAAATTCTAGCCGCATGACTGAATTGAGTACTGTAGTTACTGCTGCGTCTTCTACAGAGGTCATTAATACTGATTCACCTCTCGTGAAAATCAACCAGCTCTTTAACTTCACCTGTGTGTCCTGTTTTCAATGAACTGCTTCTGGTTATTATGTGGGAACAGATGATTTTTGATCTGATTCTTTTGACAGTTCTTCCGTTCTAGACACAGGCCTGTGTTTTCTTTTCATGGATGAAATGCACTTATCTGCTCCCTCCTGGGATATTTGTTTAGATAATACTTTCTTTGGTTTTTCTATTCATTTGGATTGGATTTGTGACTGTTTCCTTCTTGCTGATAAATGGCCATTATCTTCCAGAATGCTCTGCCACAGAACTGGGCGATGAGGTGTTAAAGCCTCACTCATCTCCTCATAAGCTAAACAGAGACCTGTCCCTTGGAACATTTCAGCTGTCCCAGTAACTGATGGGATTGTTTCGGATAAGGTCCCCTATGATATCTTTGGTCCTACAGAAATACTGCAGATTCTTTATAAGATTTTAAGGTTTCTCTGGGTGATGTTATTGTACCCGGGTTACATTCTGATGATTGGGATGTTGAGACTGTGCACTCCATGCTCTCAGAGCTAGAATAGTATACTGTTTTCGAGAGTGAAGGCTTGTATCTAAATTTTGCAAATTACGGTGAAATGTTCTGTTACCATCATTATGGACATCGTTATTTACAGCGAGCTTGTGTTAAACACACACTTTTTAATTTTACACAATGGGAACATTGCCCTATTCCCCCACAAGGGAGCTCCAAAACAGGGATAAATTCACATATTTTTCTGTACACAATTAATTAAAACCGAAATCTTTTTAGTTTAAAATTGTCCCTACACCAGCAAAGAAATATATGCTTACACAAACCAAGATAATATATACAGACTGTTAGACCTGGCACCATCGGCGTGGGTCTCCCCTGCATTTTTTGCCTTTGCCTCCTGTGTGTTGGACTCCGTTTTGCTAGTCTAGATGCTTTGGGCACTTTGCCACTGCTGTTCAGTGCCAAAGTGCAAGTGCGCCCTTTGTAAATTATTGTGATGGATTGGTGTTTCCATGATTGGCTATTTGATTTACTAGTAAGTCTCTAGTACAGTGCACCGTGTATGCCCAGGGCCTGTAAATAAAATGCTGCTAGTAGGCTTGCAGCACTGATTGTGCCACCCACATAAGCAGCCTGTAAATGTAACTCTGGCCTGCCATTGCAGAGCCTGTGGGCAGTCTGGTACTGCCATGTCGACTTGGCAAGTGCACCCAGTTGCCAGGTCCTACCCTTCCCTTTTCGTACATCTCAGTCACCCCTAAGGTAGGCCCAAGGTACCCCTGTGGGCAGGGTGCAGTGTATGTGAAAGGTAGGACATGCCCTGGTGTGTGGGGCATGTCCTGATAGTGAATTACTGCCAATTTCGTTTTTCACTATTGCAAGGCTACCTGTTTCCATAGGACAGAATGGGGAGTTGGTTTATAACATCGTATAAACATAACTACCCCTGGGAACAAGGTAGGAAAATAAAGTTTAGTATGCCTAAACTCAGAATGTTAAAATGCGTCTTTTAGTGAGGGTGATTTTTACATTCTGTGTTTGAAAACACCACTTTTAGAAAGTAGGTATTTTCTTGCTTAGTCATCCAGTGCGCCTCTGCTAGGTTTGTGAATTGCATGTCTGGCTTTTGGATGACAGGGGCTGGAGAGGGGCAGTGGCTCCAGAGAGCCTGATGAGTCAGGGCTGGGCTGAATAGACCTGGGCTGCATTTAGAGTAGGGGGGGAGGTTTCCTTTCACCTGAATGGGCCTGGTCTGCCAAGGACAATGCTGTCTCCACCTCCTGCCAGGAAGCTGTACCAGAGAGGACAGAACCGGTTTGGACTCTGCCACTAGAGAACAAAGGATTTTAGGATATAAATATTGGGGCCCAGACCCCAGAACTTTAGATCACTTCTGGGAATCAAGAGGAACCTTTGCCAAGGAGAAGAGCCGGAGAAGCTGAGGAGGAATACTGCCCCTGTGCTGTTTGCTGTCTGGGTTGGCCTACAGTAGCTACTTGCTGCCAAGAAAAGGAGAAAAGAACTTTGCTGTTTGCTTTGTCACCTGCTAGAAAGAAGATCTCCAAGGGCTTGAAACTGAGCTTGCCTCCTGTTCTGAAGCCTCAGGGACACAAAGACTTCACCACCAGCTCCCCTGAATTTCCTTGCTGGGAATTCTAGTCTGCAAAGAGGTGCCTGCTGTTGTTCTGGAACTCTAGAGACTGTTTTCTGCTGCAGCTGGAAAAGTAACGCAACTTGGAGAAGTGAGACGCATCCGCACCTATTTCCGACGCATCGCCGAAGAAATCATCGCACCGCCTGCCGCGGCTCGAGACATCGCCGCACGCTGCATCGAGTGCACTGATCTCCGAAATCCGAGATCATCTCACCGAGTTTGACGCAAGACATGCTGTGCGGCTGCAAGAGTTCACGCATCGTTCCAGATCGTCGCATCGCATGGAGGCGCCAAGTTTGTTGCATGTTGGGGGACGCAGTAAGAAACCGACGCATCACCTCCCCACGCAGTAAGAAACCGATGCATCACCTCCTCTTCAGTAAGGAACTGACGCATCACCTCCCCTGCGCTGTAGTAAGGACACGATGCATCACCTCCCCCAAAGCAAGGAACCGACGCATCACCTTCCCTGAGTGTAAGGAACCAGCGCATCACCTTCCCTGCAGCCCGTTTTGTTTGTTTGTTTGACACATCCAAGGTACTTTGTGAGAAGAGCGTTGCATCTGCAATTTGCTTTGAACTGAACTATTTCTACCATCTGAAAGTCATATTTTTAATACTGTATTGTGGATTTTTGTCATTTGGCCCTGTTTTGGTTTGGATAAAGATTACTTATTTTTCTAAACTGGTGTGGTGTCCATTTGTAGTGTTTTCACTGTATTACTGTATGTGTTCACAAACACACTGCCTCTGAGATAAGCTTGTCTGCTCATGCCAAGCTACCAAGGGGGTGAGCAGGGGTTATTTTAGAAGTGTATCCCCCTTACCCTGACTAGAAGCAAGGGTCCCTATTTGGACAAAGGTACCTACCTCTGCCAACTAGAGACCCCCATTTCTAACACAGACTTGTCAATTAGCCGTGAAAGGCTATGATTATTGGAAGGATACCATTGACAAGATTAATTTAGGATACCAAACCTTGACAAGTTCAGGGAACAGACACCTTGTTTCGAGCCTTCTTAATTCCAACACAGATGATTTTCTGAATGATACATTTCTGCAGACTACTTGTCTAGGACTGGCGAAAATTAAAGACATGAATTCACCAAACATTCCTTACATTGCCTGATTTGACAATTGGCAACATTTAATAAATTACAGTGAAGTCAATAGTTTGCTAAAGAACGGTACATTTAACTCCACACTTTCAGGTCCAAACAGGTGGTTATTGTGGCCAGTGGACACAAATGGTTGTGATGCTCATTTTTTGAATTCCACACCAGGGTGTAAGGCAAGCAGACCCGACCCTCGTTACTCCCATTCGGAACAACCAGGGATAGTCACCACCTATTCCGTATGGAAATTGTGCCAACAATGGTTGGAACATTCCACACTGTCTGAAACAACATATTTCTCTCCTTTCGGAAGGCATGGACCTACCTGATTTCTTATTGGTTTCTTATTCTCCACGTTCAAAAAGATGTATTTATGCCTCATATAATGACATTTGGAAACTCTCATAAATGGAAGCTGCTACACGTTTATTTATAATTATCAATATAATTGATAAATTATAATATTTATTTATAATTGATCATGATAATTTAGATAAAGTGCTTGCTGTTGCTAATAGTATTCTTACATTGTCTTCTCGCATTTGCAACTTGAATAACATTGTGTTGTCTGTTAACGATATTATGCAAAGTGACATGTCTTTATTATACCTTGGGCAAAGTCAGCTTGGATCTATTATGCAGTTTAGTTGGACATCAGGTCCTCAAAGTGGCTACGTGCCATGGCGCTACCTAAATTCTACCCACCTAGTCTTGCCTTTCAACATGACACATAAACAACGACTCAGGGCCAAGAATAACATCTCTTACACAATTTTACATATTGAAAAGTTAGAACAGCTCCCATTCACAATAGCAGAGATACACTCCGCAGTGTGGTTAATTCATGGCGTAATATATTTGCCAATTTCAACATTTCAGTTCACAGCTTGCATGAAACATTTCCCGGTGAGTAGAAATGAAGCCTTAGAAGGGAGCTTAATTCATAATTTATGGTCTTTCCCATTCCCTTACTGATGTGAGCGGGCTGATAAAGATGCATTTCTTACTAGAAAGCAATACGACTCTTCTATTGGTCACTCACTTGTCTGTAAACACGTTACCATTCATGGCACATGCAATGCTTTGGTAGCAAACTTGGCCTGTTTGAACTGGTATTCCTTCAATTCTCCCCCTCATTACTGTCCTTTCAAATGGAAGCAACTTAATGTTAAGCGACCAGGACTGTTACGGAATGAAGGCCGGGATTCCATATATTTTATCGGTCTCCAAGATAGTAACCTGCTGCAATAATGTGCTTTTTCCACCTACGCATACGGTCTCTGATAGTTCGTTGTGGCCTTCAATTCCAAATTTGAAGGCAGACTTTAACAAGCAAAGCCGACTCAAAGCCTTATTGTTTCAAAAAAATGTGCCATTAACATCTGCCTGGGAAACATTTTAACTACAGGTTGCAAGGACGTCCAGTGAAATACAGTCCTTGTTGAACACAAATCTTCCATTACACTTCGGCGAGCTTGTGCACTGAATTTTTAATGCTTCCAATACCGCTGGTATAGCACACTTTTAAATAATTGGGACTGGCTTAGTCAGTACCTTACAGAATATCTTTGGAGTAATACTGGCCTTTATCCATTCCCTGTTTTCCAGTGTGTTCGGGGGCATACCCTTGCTATTATTGCTCATTTGTAGCATTTTGGTTCTATTTTTGCTGCTCTGCAATGGATGTTACGTTTTAAAGCCCATTCGTAATGTAACTACCATCAATCTAGCTGTGCCGTGAGCACATAATATGACTCTTTGGTGTCCCTTTACTCAAGGAACTGAACACTGACTGATCATTGTCATTCTGACCCACCAGGTTCACCTGCGAACAACCTGTGTTTCATTGCTTGTGATGCCCCTTCGAATAGGCACTGGATGTCTGCTTGGCTCTGCAATTCCCTGTTCCTGTGGACATGCTGATGAGTCCAATAATGACTCATTTTTGGAGTTGTCCCATGAACTTGCCGCTGCTTCAAGATGCATGGCACCAGCCTCTCCCTCCGGGGAGATAGGTGCTTCAGCACTAGGAATATTGAACTCTGGCTCTAATAACAGGATGCAGGTCACCAGGCTATTTCCTCAGCACCGGCTGACAACGAGGATCATGTCTGTGCCTTAGAGCGTTTAAATGGGACAATTGAAGAATCACCATCTGCGGAGACGGAATCCGTTCTGGATTCTCTAAACATGAGAAACAGCCTTTACAAAGTGGCTCGAACCACGATGTGCCTTTACAATGTCGTCCAAACCACAAATGGGCCTTTACAATGCATTCTTTTACCACGCAAGTCGTTACAACAACTTACCTTAGGGAAAACGTTGTTGGACTTTTAAGTACAACACTTTCCCTCCTGTTGTGCAGACTGGAGTTGGAATAGTAAATCATACTATTCCAAAGTCCAACGCTTTCCCTAAGGCAAAATGTTGTAACGACTTGCGTGGAGTTCAAGTGAGGCACTGTGACCTAGTCGTAGTTGAACCTATAGGTACTGACATGGTAAAGAGACTCAGTCCATACATTCTGACATCCTGTTATCCCAAGGTACAGTTCTGCTTCCCAGCAGAACACCTACAACAGTGCTAACAACAGGGAAAAGTAGCAGGGGAGCCTTGCTCTTTCCCCCTGACTTGCCTCTTGTCTGGCAGGTAGTACAGAACCTACAGAACGCTTCTGAGGCCATTTATATTTTAGGCCAATAAAAGGGGGTGGCAAGCCAGTCAAAGGTCTTGTTTTGCCCCAAATGACCGTCATCATGAGCCAGACCCAGTAGGAAGGCCCAAAAGCACTGAGGTACTACCAACACGTGTTGCACCAGGCTCATGAACCTTAGGCTCACTATATATGAGACCATTCTCACAATAAATCAGGTGCTTGCCAGAGATATTACTTGTGACCTGGGTCTCAGCCTGCAGCCGAAGACCCACAATAGTAGGGCACTTCTGTGCCTTGCAGAACTCCTCCCTGGTAGGACCCCCTTCCTGCTACCCATTGGACAACTCAGGCAGGTTCCTCAGTTCAGCCTCATCCTCCCCGGTTGGCAGCAGGGTGTCCCCCTCAGGGTCAGCCTCCTCCCGGATTGTGGGAGTTTTGGGAGTGGGTTTCCCATGCCCCTGCCCGTCCTCTTATTGGAAGGTACTTGGGCCGTTCTTCCAGGCTTCAGGTCCTCCTGACCACCCTCTTGAGCTGCCATGGACTGTGTGGGCAGGCACACCCACTCAGGCAACCCCAACATCTCCACCTCCTTGCAAGCGGTATGCTCCAGGGAGTTACCAAGCAGGCAATCCACAGGCATCAGTGGACTCAAAGCTACCCTCAAGAAACCTGAGACCCCAGCCCATTTAAAGGGATCCAAAGCCACAGAGTGGTAGCTCTCATGGTTGTCAGCAGCAACAACTTGGTGGAACACATTAGGGACTACCTGCTTTGAAAACACCAGATTACACCTGACTGTTGTCATGCTGGCTCCTGTGTCTCTCAGAGCCTCCACCCTCTGCCCATTGATGGTGGCGCTCCACAGTAATCTTCTCCTCCATTTTGAGCTTAGCCAGCTCCAATTTTAATTTTCTCTCCTGTCCTCCAGCTTCTCTGGGGACAGGGCTCTGGATGATATGCTGCTCCCTGCCCTGTTGGGGACCACTGCTCCTGGCAGGATGTTGGCCCCCTGCCCTACAGACAGTCCCAGACTCTCCAGTGAATCCTGGTCCAGCTCCTCATCATAATCAAGTTCTGCATCCTCCTCCTCTAGGGTCACAGGTACTGCATTGCAAGCTTCTATTCGGGCCCTCAGCGCCTTTTGCAGCTCCACCTTCCTGGTGAAGCCTTTGGTAGAAAGCTGAAACCCCTTGCAGAAACCCTTGAGCGGGGCCACAGTGCAGGTCTCCAGTTTGGCCAGCTCAAAATCCATTTTTGCAGATGCTGATTTTCCAGACAGAGACAGGATTTGGGGAAAATATTGAAAAATGACAATTAGGGTGAAATTAAAAAGGTTTGAATTATTCTGAGATATGGATAGCAGTGTACATCAATCACTGTATGTACTGTACAAATACTAGTCCTATCCTCACCGCTGATCACCAATGTTAGAAATTGGGTTTCTGGTTAATAAAGGTAATGTACCCGGTCCAAGCAAGAACCACAATCCTAGTAAGGGTAAGTCAGAGACACACTTTAAATTAACCTGTGCTCACCCTCTGGTAGCTTGGCACAGAGCAGTCAGGCTTAGCTTAAGAGGCAATGTGTAAAGTATTTGTGTACACAACACAAAGTAACACAGTGAAAACACCACAAGAAGACTCCACACCAGTTTAGAAAAATAGACAATATTTTTAAAAATAAAACAAGCACAAAACAACAAAAATCCAATCAGTAGAAGTCGAGATATGAATTTTAAAAGAGTCGATGGTAATAGCATAAAGGCCCATTTTGCATTTAGGAAATGTTTTCTACATGTGCTTAGGAAATCGCAGATAGGAAATCCCTATTTGCGATTTCCTAGTTAGAGAACCGCAAAATGCTATTTCTACTGGGTAAAAATAGCATTTTGTGACCACATTTAGGCCTTTGTACATATTGAAAGTGAGTAATGTATTTCTTTGTGATTTGGGCCATTAAGAAATGCAATTTCTTTTCATACATCTGCCCCTTAATGACTAATCTCAGAAGGAGATAATAGGGAAACACCATTATAGCTTTCCATAGAAAGGAACTTATTGAGATGTTTTAGTTATAATATTAATTGAATACTATAAATAACACAACAGAGACATCTAGACTATGAGAACATATATCAAAAATCAGATTGGATGACACTATGGGGCCGATTCCGATCTCGGCCGGTAGGGCACCGAATCGGATTTGGCTGAACCGGATCCGATTCGGAGCACTCTTTCCCGACCGATTCGAACGTGCGTCCGGGCGAGCGAGTATGATGCGAGCGCACGCGAAATCGCCGACCGACTCGTTCGCGGGTCCGAACCGCTCCGACTGACTCGCACGGACACGACTGACACCGCGCAATGGAGATGTTCCCCGGCCGGGCAAGTACGATGCGCGCCTCGAGCAGTCCGACCGACTCGCGCTGTCCGGCTCCAAAGGTCAGTCGGAGCCGGACTTTGGGGGTCCGTGTTGGACCCCCCTGTACGCATAGCCGCGCGAGTCGCACACAGGGGGGACCCACGGGTCCCCCCTACCTGTGCATGTACGGCGTGAGTCGCATCGATGCGTACCCGCTGTAGGGGGGGGGCCCTTGTTCGCCTCGCACCCAGTGAGTCAATGGGAGCCCGCGTACGCGTTGTACGACCGGCTCCCATTGACTTCAATGGGAGTCCAACCGAATCGAGTCCGATTGCATGCGTACGCATCGTACTCATTCGGTCGGGCTGCTAGAGTCCGATTCGGTCGGAAATCTCTCCGGGTCCGGCTCGGTCGGAGTGATTTCCGGCCTGAATCGGAATCGGCCCCTATGTCTCTATAGAATAACACATAGGTAAATACAGAGGGATGGACATTAAATTGGGAACAATTGAGTAAGTTTGATATCAATCATGCTAACGGCTTAGTGGAAGTGGATTCCCCAATGGCGGAATACCCAATGTCCTTTACCAACTTCAGTCAAAATTTGGATTATTCAATATGGACCTGTATGTTTTCCTTAAAGCAAAAAGAAAAATCTCTCACATGTACTAAATATCATTAACCAAATATCAAAAATGTTTTAAACCATATGTTCAAACATCTGTGGAAGAGTTATCATTCCTTGGTTCAAAATGTTGACACAACTGTGAGAAGGATTGGAAACCAAATGACAAAATGTACTCTGAAGAAAATCAGTGGATAAATTCTTCAGGTCGATATTCAAAATTAAATTACCTACCATGTTTGCCACGCCTTTGAAGCCTTTATTGGAAGCACTTCTTCAAACTTTCTGCTGGCTCTCATCATGCAAAGGGTCACCTATCTTTGACAATGAAGGGAGCTTTGGTACATACCCTTTACGTATTCTCCAAGAGGTGCTCAGTATTTTGCAAGGGTGCGTGTATTTCCCTTTGAGGCCTGCTATACTCCAACCACAGTCTTAAAGTGATCAGCAGGATCCGCATTTAACAGCCACTTTTAAAAAATCACCTTTATTACTGTCTGGTTCTTCTCAGTCTCCTGCTTCTTTAGATTGTAGATCTGTATTGTTGTTGCTGCCGGTGTATTTGAATTGCCTGACTCTATTCCACTTTCACCGCGTAACTTCTTTTTTTCTGGTTGCATCGCAGCATACTCTCATACTTTCTATCTAGCATGGTTGGGCCCAAGAGATCAAATTTACTAAATGTACCTAATTGTTTCACAGTTTGCTCTAAACTCATACTCCTATTAGAATGTCACTTTTGTTAATCTTAATTCATTTCTATTGTCACCAAAACAGGCTCAGGCATGAGTGTATAGTGCTTTGTGTTGGTACTCTTTATTTGCCCCTCACTCCTTTTTCATCTTGAGGCTCTGCTCCATCCATCAAACTCTCCGTGGGTTTGCTGTAAAAGCAGCTGTGGAAGAATCTTCCTTATCTAAAAGATTTTACCTTACTCAGTAAAAATGGGTAACTTCTTCTCTGGATACCTGGGACCTCATGTCCTTTTTGGGACTGTCTATGTGCTGGCCATGACTCTACCCACTTATGCAGCTTCACTGCTCTCATCTACAGGTTGAGTTTGGCCTCCATTCTAATGACTGAATTCTGGGTACTATCCTGTATGGATGTCTATTCTCAGAGACCAAGTTGAGATGTATCATACACCAAAACACAAGGACCGACACATATTCGCAGACCGGAACCCGGGTCAATTTAGAAAACAAAAGAACAATGGCCCTGTGGTTAACATTTTAACCACAAATCTATCACACCAATGATACCAGATCCTCAATAGGTGTGATAGTATATCAATAAATCACAATGGGCCCAAATTTTTTTGTGAACATGATATATAATTTCACAACATCATGATATCAAAGTAGGACAATCAGTTCTGACGGCACAGAGTGAAAACAAGGTGCTCTGTACAAGAATAATGTATTTATATATTTACATATATACATCCTATTACCATGAGGTATCCACATTAAGGGGCCGATTCCGATCTCGGCCGGTAGGGCTCCGAATCGGATTCGGCTAAACCGGAACGATTCGGAGCCCTATTTCCCGACCGATTCGTACGCGCGTCCGGGCGAGCGAGTACGAAGCAAATTCGCCGACCAACTCGTCCGGGCGTCCCGACCGCTCCGACCGACTCGATCCCGGGTCTAACCGCACCGACCGACTCGCACGGACACGACTCGCACCGCGCAATGGAGACGTTCCCCGGCCGGGTAAGTACGATGCGCGCCGCGAGCAGTCCGACCGAGCCGCGCACTCCGGCTCGAAAGAGCTGTCGGAGCCGTACTTTGGGGGTCCGTGTCGGACCCCCTGTAAGCGTAGCCGCGCGAGTCGCACACAGGGGTGACCCATGGGTCCCCCCTACCTGTGCGTGTACGGCGCGAATCGCTTCGCCGCGTACACGCTGTAGGGGGCGCCCTTGTCCGCATCGCACCCATTGAGTCAATGGGAGCCCGCGTACGCATTGTACGACAGGCTCCCATTGACTTCAATGGGAGTCCGACCGACTCGAGTCCGATGGCATACGTGCGCATCGTACTCGTTCGGTCGGGCTGCACGGGTCCGATTCGGTCGGATATCTCTCCGGGTCCGGCTCGGTCGGAGAGATTTCCGGCCCGAATCGGAATCGGCCCCTAAGTAGCCATTTCTATTTTGTTATTTGGTTGTTTTTTAATTTCCTTATAGTATCATAAAGCTCCCTATGTAAACAGTGTGAAAATCCTTTTCAGGTAGAATAAGTTGATTTTTGATTGATCCACAGTCAGTGTGTCAGTTGAATTCTTTGTTTAGATACATTTTATCATTCAAGCTTGTTAGGAGAGTTTTTGTAAGTGACTCAATGGTACAGTCCTTTCAATTCATTGTGTTATTTTCAGTCATTTTCATCAGTCTTTAGATTCATACATTGCTTCTACAGCTCATTGTCTTTGATCTTTCCAAGTCCATTGTCAGTTCAACTATTAGCATTCAGAAAATATTAATATACAAACTATATGTTTATCAGTTACTATGCAATAAATTATATAAATATATGTGCCTCTATAATGCCTTATGAACATTGTCCATACGTTTCTCCACTCGTGTATCATTGGAGTTAGGTTTCACCAACTCTCCTTATGATTATTTTGAGCTATTCTCCAGATCACCGAATTCTATCTGAATCTTTAGCCAGTGCCTTAATGAGCTTGAGGGCTGAGTTTCTGTTACCCTCGATTTATATATCCCTAATATCTGGTCAGTATCTTAGGAGTCTACCTCAGCTACACCATCATTTAAGCCTTTAAGTTATGTTATGTCATGTGGATTTGTATAGCGCAGCTAATCACCCATGAGGGTATCCAGGCTGGAGCGGGCGTGTAGACGTGGGACTAAGGTGTTGAGTGTCTGGCCCTTCAGAGTTAGTCAAAGACCCAGGTTTTCAGCTTCTTGCAGAATTCAAGAAATTAGGAGGAGGCCCTGGTGTGTTGTGGTAAGTCATTGATGGTCTTGGGTTCAATGTAGGAGAATTCTGGATCTCCTGTTCTGCTTTTGTGGATGCAGGGGGTGTGTGCAAGTGAAAGTGTGGCTCAGGGAAGAATGGTGCAAGTGCAGGTGGTTTTTGTGGTATACTGGTTCGATGTTGTGCAGTGCTTTATATGCATGCACGAGGAGTTCGAATTTGCAGCATTTGTGGATGGGGAGCCAGTAGAGGTTTAGTGAGATGTGGGTATGATGAGGGAGGTCAAGGATGAGTCTCGCTGCAGCATTCTGGATGGTCTAGAGACGGTGTAGGAGATGGTTGGAAATCCCGGTGTAGAGTGCATTTCCATAGTTCAGTATGCTTTTGTAGATGGCTTGTGTGACAGTCCATCTCGTGTCCTGGCGTAGCCATTTGAAAATCTTGCTTTGAATGCGAAGGATGTGGAAGCAGGAGAAGCTGACTGCATAGATCTGCACTGTCATATTGAGCTTGTATTCCAAGACGATTTCCAGGTATCTGACGTGGTCGGATGGAGTAAGTGTAGGTCTAGGCTCCGAAGGCCACCAAGTGGAGTCCAATGGGGATTTCTGGTTCCCAAAGATCAGTACTTCAGCTTTATTGAAGTTCAGTTTCCTGCAGTTAGTTCTCATACAGACTGCTACGTTGACGATGCATTTGGATAAGTTGGCTCTGGTGTTGGTGGTTTTGTTGGTCAGGGAGAGGATGAGTTGGGTGTCAGCAGCGTAGGATATGATGGATAATGCCTTGGAATCTGATGATGTTAGTGAGCGGGGTCATGTAGATGTTGAGAAGGGTTGGGCTCAACTATGGACCCGGGGGGCTCTGCAGATCAGATTCTTGGATTCTGATGTCTACGATGGTATTCTAGATGTGCGTTTGCTATGAGGAAGGTGGTGATTGTTCACACCTCCACTTTTTTCCTTCTGCAAGCCCTTGTCTGCTGCAGATTCTTACCAATGACTGTGAAAAAAACAGAATGTGCCTCAAAATATCTTTGTCAATTGATTGGTTTTGGCTATTATAAAAGCATTTTTTGCATTTGTGCCTTTTTTTAAATAAAACTGTTATCTTTCTAAGAAAGTGGCTTGTAGGACAAGTAAAATGTAAAGAGTGAAAGAAAAATAAAACGGAAAAGACAAACACAATTTTGACATTGATAGAGGAGATTAATACAACTTGTTTTGGGGGATAGTGTGTCCCAATGTCCTGCATGAATCCTTGAAAATATATTTGCAATTTTATATTTGAAGAAATTTGCAGTGGATAGACACAGGGCCATACATTGGCTAAGGTGAAGCAGCGCCACCTAAAATGTCTTTTCAAAGCAAAATGTATTAAAATGTATTGCGCCCACATGGAATGTACCATCTGTCATGTATAGACAGTTCTAGTCACAAATAATATTTGGTGGTCAGAAAGTTTCCTTTACACATTCATACTTCTTAGATAGCCTTGGTTGTGTTTTTGCTATCCTTAGTATTATGAAGACCTTTGGATGATTTAGACGTAAATGTTTGCTTATGAAAATCTCGCAACCGGATCAGCAGTTGCTTTGAAAAGACATTTTAGGTCGCGCTGCTTCACCTTAGCCAATGTATGGCCCTGTGTCTATCTACTGCAAATTTCTTCAAATATAAAATTGCAGATATATTTTCAAGGATTCATGCAGGACATTGGGACACACTATCCCCTAAAACAAGTTTTAATAACTATCTGCTCTCAGTTATGAACATAAGTGTCAATAGACAGATCCACGGAAGACCTCTGGCAGACCTATATTTCTTTAAAGCATAGCCTGTAGCTTATAAACACCCCATAAGAAAACAACTACTTATTTCTATTGAAGAATCATTTAGAAATGACAATTTTTATTGAAAAACATTATTTTTATTTTTTTATTTTTCATTTACGAAAAAATGAAAGTTCATTTATAAAATTATGAAGTTCACAGATCACAGAAATACATTATGAGAATAATTCACCTGAGATTGACATAAATACATACATTTGAAATCAAAATCATGTCACTTCTTTATCAACACCATACCCCAGCAGACTCATACAAAAGTGCAGCAAACATACTACCTATCATACCAATCATTCAACCTAACATACAAAAATGTGCATTAAAAGTACAATTTTATGACACAAATAGGATCCAACAGTTCAATAGATCATTTCATTTGTGATGTGAAAACATTCCATCAATTTCAGCAGTGTATAAGAGTCACTATCATTTCATTGTTATATGAGAAACAACACCATCTGTCTTTTTTCTCTATATTTATCTCACTGGCTGGATTTCCAAAGGTCAGTGGTCGACGTACGTTTCGGTGGGACAAACATTATTTTCACCACCTTCATCAGGACCAATATTTAGATTCGTACAATAAAAATATTAAAAATAGGAGCGGGGGTATCTGTAAACACACGGAAAAATATAGTTGATTTATAAACTGAAATACGGGGGCTGATACATGCAACTGTCATGTCTCCACTTAATTTTCAAAAAGATTATTTAGAAAAATGTTACCCAATGCAACGGAAGAGATTTAAAAGTCACATGACGCTTCTAATGAATAGCGACTAGTTTTCACTCACACATAGTTCAAAGTAAACCATACACTCAACAAAGACACCAGTGTGATCAGGAAAATGAAATATGCAGTTAGACGACTGCCTTTATATATAGTTCGCAATTTAGAAAGACCAAAAGGAGTATAGAGCACCTCTTAGACTTCCACAGTGTCTCCCAGATCAAGAAAAGGATCAAGAACTTTTTGAGAAATTGATTATAAAACTAAATCAATTGTGCAAATAAAACCCAAAAATTTGAAGCCCATAAATGGGGTCAAAAAATGAAAAGGAATATTATTTATATATGTACAAGCACCTGAGAACTCATTTAGTCAATCATAGGAAGTGTACTAATCAGCATATGGGCCACTTTAGAAAAACGAAAACTCCTCTTCTTGCGACTCACAGTAAGGATTCAGATGTACCCGGGACCATTTATTTCTACAACAACATAAAAATATGTTTATATCTGTATGTATGCACATAATAAATCAGAGGTGCCACTTCCTCTATAGAAACATATAGAGATATATACTGCTGTAGTAGTCCTTACCGTGGGTATGCACCCCTCGGTCATTTATTCGAAGTGCGCCAAAAAATCAGAGATCATTCCATAGCGTTTTTTGTGAAACCAGACCTCCATATCGTCTGGAGGTCTGGTTTCACAAAAACGCTATGGAATGATCTCTGGTTTTTGGCACACTTCGAATAAATGACCGAGGGTGCATACCCACGGTAAGGACTACTACAGCAGTATATATCTCTATATGTTTCTATAGAGGAAGTGGCACCTCTGATTTATTATGTGCATACATACAGATATAAACATATTTTTATGTTGTTGTAGAAATAAATGGTCCCAGGTACATCTGAATCCTTACTGTGAGTCGCAAGAAGAGGAGTTTTCGTTTTTCTAAAGTGGCCCATATGCTGATTAGTACCACTTCCTATGATTGACTAAATGAGTTCTCAGGTGCTTGTACATATATAAATAACATTCCTTTTCATTTTTTGACCCCACTTATGGGCTTCAAATTTTTGGGTTTTATTTGCACAATTGATTTAGTTTTATAATCAATTTCTCAAAAAGTTCTTGATCCTTTTCTTGATCTGGGAGACACTGTGGAAGTCTAAGAGGTGCTCTATACTCCTTGTTGGTCTTTCTAAATTGCGAACTATATATAAAGGCAGTCGTCTAACTGCACATTTCATTTTCCTGATCACACTGGTGTCTTTGTTGAGTGTATGGTTTACTTTGAACTATGTGTGAGTGAAAACTAGTCGCTATTCATTAGAAGCGTCATGTCACTTTTAAATCTCTTCTGTTGCATTGGGTAACATTTTTTCTAAATAATCTTTTTGAAAATTAATTGGAGACTTGACAGTTGCATGTATCAGCCCCCGTATTTCAGTTTATAAATCAACTATATTTTTCCTTGTGTTTACAGATACCCCCGCTCCTATTTTTAATATTTTTATTGTACGAATCTAAATATGGGTCCTGATGAAGGTGGTGAAAAGAATGTTTGTCCCACCGAAACGTACGTCGACCACTGACCTTGGGAATCCAGCCAGTGAGATAAATATAGAGAAAAGACAGATGGTGTTGTTTCTCATATAACAATGAAATGATAGTGACTCTTATACACTGCTGAAATTGATGGAATGTTTTCACATCACAAATGAAATGATCTATTGAACTGTTGGATCCTATTTGTGTCATGAAATTGTACTTTTAATGCACATTTTTGTATGTTAGGTTGAATGATTGGTATGATAGGTAGTATGTTTGGTGCACTTTTGTATGAGTCTGCTGGGGTATGGTGTTGATAAAGAAGTGACATGATTTTGATTTCAAATGTATGTATTTATGTTAATCTCAGTTGAATTATTCTCATAATGTATTTCTGTGATCTGTGAACTTCATAATTTTATAAATGAACTTTAATTTTTCGTAAATGAAAAATAAAAATAAAAAAATAATGTTTTCAATAAAATTGTCATTTCTAAATGATTCTTCAATAGAAATAAGTAGTTGTTTTCTTATGGGGTGTTTATAAGCTACAGGCTATGCTTTAAAGAAATATAGGTCTGCCAGAGGTCTTTCATAGTTTTTGGCCTTTTCTTTCCCCCTCCTCTCGTACCTCAATGTAAATTAGGGGGTACCTTTTTGTCATTTTGAATAGACAGATCCACCCCATAGGAAATACTTTGCTATGCCTGATTTAATCTAGATAGAGTGGCATAAAGCAGCTTGTTCGTTCAAAATAATTATTTGAATAGGAGAATACGGCCCTCTTCACAATAATACCCAAACAAGCACTGGCAAAGCCAATAGATCTGGTCTTTATTAGACAAAGTGTTTGATAATTGTTGGGCAACTTAATGTGTGTTATCACCAGCTGTCCTTTAAAGAAAATACCATAATGAAGCAGCATCTTGCAATACAGCAATTAGGACACTGGAGTTGGAGGCCCATTATTGAAGAGACTCGAATAGTAGATTTAATCTGTACCCTCAAAGACAACTGTTATAAAAATAAGTCAGAAGATGACATTTTTTAAATAAATCGTGAACTTAAAAGTCACTAAGTGACAAATGGCCAGTATTTTTGTTGAACCTTTAAGAAAGCCTATGCGCACCAATGTCTTTACTTTGTGAATAAAAAAGCCAAAAGTCCAAGGCAAAGTAAAACAAATGAACATGCAAGGTTGATGAGTGAATACCATTGTGTCTTAATGACAGACTGTGGCATCCAAAGAGCACGCTCTTTCAAAACACAAATAGATTGGCAATAAAAATGAAATTTTACCAGCAAAGTAAATACATCATAGACTCCCACTGGGTTTCACTTACAAACTTCATATAGTAATGCATTTACAGGCTCAAAAAGAATTGATTGATCCCCACTACCTAATACTAATGGGAACTCAAATGGGACAATGCAACCATATATTTATTAATTATTGTAGATACCCCTGACGAAGGTCAAAGATGACCGAAATGCATTGGGTGAATTCAAATGTAAATGGAGGATTCGAGTTTCTTAACATGCCTGCGATTAGGCCCGGATGGGCAATTCCTGAGCAAATAAAATGCATGAAATTATGGAACCTCGTACCTTTGATGTGACGGACAAACATTGAAAAATGAGTAGAAATAAACAGATTTAACTTTTTTGAATACTTCTGAGTATGTGTATAATGTGGATCACAAATGTGCATAAGGCTGTGCAACTCTTAGATGACTCGCACATCGCGCGTCACACCTTTTTTAAGCTTTTACACTTGTGCACCTGGGACGGGGCACATAAGAGTGCATGCACGCCAAATTTGAGGAACAATAAAGAGTAAAGAGAACTACAAAACAAACATGGGTGTGCTTCAGGATACTTTCAGATGATTTGATTACCTCCCTTTCCAACCTTGTTAAGCACACCTATTGGCAAACAAAAGTATGGATCTCCAAAAGCAACATTTTTCACGTCAAAGGCCGTTGAAACATGTCACCGGCAGGAAGAACATTAAGAACAAGGAGTATTCATATGTTAGCAAATTATCATTGGCAGTATTTAAAAGTTGGATTTTTACGGACCCATTGTTATTTTTAGTTTGGGTTGATAATCGGACTGATACCAATAGGAAGAATGGGAAATGTATTTTAATTTTTGAACTTTAGTTGTTTAGTAGTGCACTTAGATGCCTGAGGGCGGGGGAATCAATGTTTATAGGTGGGGGAGACACACATTGGTTTTCGGGCAATGCAAATTTGGAATTTAGGATGTTTTTCTTATCGAATGTTTTGTACTGTATTTGGGGAGAGCACCATGATTTTTGTTCATTAATGGGGGAGGCTATGTAGTGTTTATCAGTAGTTTTTGAAGATTTTGACACACATGGGGTGTATTTCACGTAAAATGGATTGTGGTTATTGTAGTTGGGTTGTAGGAAAATCTGGGAGGGTGGAGCACATGATCAGGGGACACGGACTGTTCACAGCTGGGGAAGGTTACGTGTGGTTTTATAAGCCGTTACGCGGAGTGATTCAAATTTGACTATGTTCGAGCATAGAGAAGGAAAGCACGCTGTTTGCAATGTGGCAGGATTACCGCAGGAGGAAACCGGGGACTGAAACGTTCTAGATAGCAGATTCTGTCAGCTGTAAATTGGGAAAGATTCTTATAGGTGGCATCAATGGTTTATATTAAGTTTTACCAGCGGAATCACCGTAAGTTGCACATGATGGTTATGTTAGCACTTAAGGTTATGGAGCACTGCTTAGTGGGTTGTGGTTGGTAACTAATGGAGGACAGTGGGTGATTGGTACTGAACATGTAAGTAGAGGATTGTATTAAATATTAGCTCCAGTAACACTGAATTTTTCGTTTAAGGAGTAGGGGTTGAAAAAGGATAGTTTGTTAATTTACTGTTTCTGTACAAGAACCATTTCGTTTGGCTGACATATATTTATTAATTATTGTAGATACCCCTGACGAAGGTCAAAGATGACCGAAATGCATTGGGTGAATTCAAATGTAAATGGAGGATTCGAGTTTCTTAACATGCCTGCAATTAGGCCCGGATGGGCAATTCCTGAGCAAATAAAATGCATGTAATTATGGAACCTCGTACCTTTGATGTGACGGACAAACATTGAAAAATTAATAGAAATAAACAGATTGAACTTTTTTGAATACTTCTGAGTACGTGTATAATGTGGATCACAAATGTGCATAAGGCTGTGCAACTCTTAGATGACTCGCACATCGCACGTCACACCTTTTTTAAGCATTTACACTTGTGCACCTGGGACGGGGCACATAAGAGTGCATGCACGCCAAATTTGAGGAACAATAAAGAGTAAAGAGAACTACAAAACAAACATGGGTGTGCTTCAGGATACTTTCAGATGATTTGATTACCTCCCTTTCCAACCTTGTTAAGCACACCTATTGGCAAACAAAAGTATGGATCTCCAAAAGCAAAATTTTTCACGTCAAAGGCCGTTGAAACATGTCACCGGCAGGAAGAACATTAAGAACAAGGAGTATTCATATGTTAGCAAATTATCATTGGCAGTATTTAAAAGTTGGATTTTTACGGACACATTGTTATTTTTAGTTTGGGTTGATAATCGGACTGATACCAATAGGGAGAATGGGAAATGTATTTTAATTTTTTAACTTTAGTTGTTTAGTAGTGCACTTAGATGCCTGAGGGCGGGGGAATCAATGTTTATAGGTGGGGGAGACACACATTGGTTTTCGGGCAATGCAAATTTGGAATTTAGGATGTTTTTCTTATCGAATGTTTTGTACTGTATTTGGGGAGAGCACCATGATTTTTGTTCATTAATGGGGGAGGCTATGTAGTGTTTATCAGTAGTTTTTGTTTTTTTGAAGATTTTGACACACACGGGGTGTATTTCACGTAAGATGGATTGTGGTTATTGTAGTTGGGTTATAGGAAAATCCGGGAGGGTGGAGCACATGATCAGGGGACACGGACTGTTCACAGCTGGGGAAGGTTACGTGTGGTTTTATAAGCCGTTACGCGGAGTGATTCAAATTTGACTATGTTCGAGCATAGAGAAGGAAAGCACGCTGTTTGCAATGTGGCAGGATTACCGCAGGTGGGAACCAGGGACTGAAACGTTCTAGATAGCAGATTCTGTCAGCTGTAAATTGGGAAAGATTCTTATAGGTGGCATCAATGGTTTATATTAAGTTTTACCAGCGGAATCACCGTAAGTTGCACATGATGGTTATGTTAGCACTTAAGGTTATGGAGCACTGCTTAGTGGGTTGTGGTTGGTAACTAATGGAGGACAGTGGGTGATTGGTACTGAACATGTAAGTAGAGGATTGTATTAAATATTAGCTCCAGTAACACTGAATTTTTCGTTTAAGGAGTAGGGGTTGAAAAAGGATAGTTTGTTAATTTACTGTTTCTGTACAAGAACCATTTCGTTTGGCTGACATATATTTATTAATTATTGTAGATACCCCTGACGAAGGTCAAAGATGACCGAAATGCATTGGGTGAATTCAAATGTAAATGGAGGATTCGAGTTTCTTAACATGCCTTCGATTAGGCCCGGATGGGCAATTTCTGAGCAAATAAAATGCATGTAATTATGGAACCTCGTACCTTTGATGTGACGGACAAACATTGAAAAATTAGTAGAAATAAACAGATTGAACTTTTTTGAATACTTCTGAGTACGTGTATAATGTGGATCACAAATGTGCATAAGGCTGTGCAACTCTTAGATGACTCGCACATCGCGCGTCACACCTTTTTTAAGCATTTACACTTGTGCACCTGGGACGGGGCACATAAGAGTGCTTGCACGCCAAATTTGAGGAACAATAAAGAGTAAAGAGAACTACAAAACAAACATGGGTGTGCTTCAGGATACTTTCAGATGATTTGATTACCTCCCTTTCCAACCTTGTTAAGCACACCTATTGGCAAACAAAAGTATGGATCTCCAAAAGCAACATTTTTCACGTCCAAGGCCGTTGAAACATGTCACCGACAGGAAGAACATTAAGAACAAGGAGTATTCATATGTTAGCAAATTATCATTGGCAGTATTTAAAAGTTGGATTTTTACGGACACATTGTTATTTTTAGTTTGGGTTGATAATCGGACTGATACCAATAGGGAGAATGGGAAATGTATTTTAATTTTTGAACTTTAGTTGTTTAGTAGTGCACTTAGATGCCTGAGGGCGGGGGAATCAATGTTTATAGGTGGGGGAGACACACATTGGTTTTCGGGCAATGCAAATTTGGAATTTAGGATGTTTTTCTTATCGAATGTTTTGTACTGTATTTGGGGAGAGCACCATGATTTTTGTTCATTAATGGGGGAGGCAATGTAGTGTTTATCAGTAGTTTTTGTTTTTTTTGAAGATTTTGACACACACGGGGTGTATTTCACGTAAGATGGATTGTGGTTATTGTAGTTGGGTTGTAGGAAAATCCGGGAGGGTGGAGCACATGATCAGGGGACACGGACTGTTCACAGCTGGGGAAGGTTACGTGTGGTTTTATAAGCCGTTACGCAGGGTGATTCAAATTTGACTATGTTCGAGCATAGAGAAGGAAAGCACGCTGTTTGCAACGTGGCAGGATTACCGCAGGTGGGAACCGGGGACTGAAATGTTCTAGATAGCAGATTCTGTCAGCTGTAAATTGGGAAAGATTCTTATAGGTGACATCAATGGTTTATATTCAGTTTTACCAGCGGAATCACCGTAAGTTGCACATGATGGATATGTTAGCACTTAAGGTTATGGAGCACTGCTTAGTGGGTTGTGGTTGGTAACTAATGGAGGACAGTGGGTGATTGGTACTGAACATGTAAGTAGAGGATTGTATTAAATATTAGTTCCAGTAACACTGAATTTTTCGTTTAAGGGGTAGGGGTTGAAAAAGGATAGTTTGTTAATTTACTGTTTCTGTACAAGAACCATTTCGTTTGGCTGACATATATTTATTAATTATTGTAGATCCCTGACGAAGGTCAAAGATGACCGAAATGCATTGGGTGAATTCAAATGTAAATGGAGGATTCGAGTTTCTTAACATGCCTGCGATTAGGCCCGGATGGGCAATTCCTGAGCAAATAAAATGCATGAAATTATGGAACCTCGTACCTTTGATGTGACGGACAAACATTGAAAAATGAGTAGAAATAAACAGATTGAACTTTTTTGAATACTTCTGAGTATGTGTATAATGTGGATCACAAATGTGCAGTGCATAAGGCTGTGCAACTCTTAGATGACTCGCACATCGCGCGTCACACCTTTTTTAAAAATGAATAGAGGCCCAGAGCAAAGCTCTGCTGTGTCGTGTAGTTTCTATAGTACCCCTGCAGGACCTGCGCGTTTGGATAACATAAACTGTGGGCTTGGTGATAGACTGGCTCTGTGCACCCCCACCGCGTATGTTAGCCGGATTTGCATTAGCTAGCTCACAGTGCCACTAGAATCTCCTCTTATCGGGGAGAGATTCGTTTCTGGCAATCTTAGATCATGACAACCCTGATCCCTCAGAATCGTGGAAACGATGTCCTACTTTTCGCTCAGTCACTCGTGCTTACTTGTTCGGTTTGTCTCAGAGAGTTACACAGAATAAACAGTCTGGGCGTTTCAATAAGTATTTATTGAACAGTTGTTATTCTAGTGTAGAATATATGTGCTGCAGCAACCAGAAGACAATAGCAGAGATATATTATCAGCAGTACGATAAAAGTGAAAGGGTAGTACAGTTCTACCATATTGCAATAATGATGGTTACATACATGAATATATGAAATGCATTATAAAAGTGCGAGCACTCCTGTGATGCCTGACTAGATGTACCTAAGTGTACCTAGCATGTGTGTAGGTCTAAAAGCCTAAGAGCCAAGAATCCGTCTAGGATTTAGTCGAACCCCATTACCTGAATAGAGAAAGTGTGGGACCCCGTCCTGGTCTCGAGTTGGACACCCCGCAAGGGCTGTGTTAGACCGCTGTCAGCTGGAGCGACTGCATGCAGGAGCCTCAGCGTCTCTGGTCAGTGTGTCAGCATGGAAGTGTCGGTTCCCTCTATCTTACCGTGGCAAGATGTGGTGTATTTATACCCTAAAGTATCTCGTCCCTCAGTATGGTTTGTATTGGTCTTTGTTAGACATGAGGAAGACCTCAGGGGTGAACTTTGTACATATATATTATGCGGGAGATGTAGCTGGTGAATGCTCATGCATAATTTATGAGTACATTGTAGGCCTGTGTTCGGGAAAAACTCTGCAGTGTTCTAACCACAGACTAGATAACGTTCAACCCTCAGAGCTCATTGTGTACTGTAGGGAACTAATGTAGGTGAAAGATCATGCCTATATTAGGGCATAGGAAATCATGACTATAATAGGGCATAGACGATTATGACCAAAATAGGGCATATACGATTATGAGCATAATAGGGCATATGCAAATATGACCATATAAGGCATATATGAACGTGTCTATATTAGGGACTCTATATGAAACATAACAGCTGTATAGAGTAGAACACCATATGCACATATTCTTTTCTGAGAATGACTACTTCTGTCCTCACTGGGCTGAGGCGCGCTGGCAGTAGTGGCAACAAAAGGTTTAGTAGAATGAGCAGGCCTTTTTTACCTTTACTTTTCATGAGAGAGGTGCCCAATGGCCTCTCCTGGTTAAATTAGTCTGCCAGTTCCTTTAAACCAGGCCCTTCGCTCCATCCACATAGGATGGATATGGAGGTACTTTTGCTCTGTAAGAACGAGGCTGAGTGAACAAGGAGCATTTATTCTATGCTAGACTGTACGAAGACAGGAACCCATTTTGCAACTCCTGTAGATGAATGGCTAACAAGACTGAGGATGGAGAGGGGTGTGACTTGGAAGTGCAAGGATAATCCCTGCCCCCTTCTCCCTTCATAATTCCCCAGAGGTGAGCTGGAGAGTTTCTGCTAATACTTTACAGTCCCTGATATGAAACATGTAGATCCAACCCCGTCCTGCCAAATCTGCAGGTCAAAGAGATGTAGCTGGCCAACCTGTGTGAATATAAACCAATTCTCTTGAATCCAAATAACACTAAATAAAGAGTAGGGCTCTGGAATTTGCATTTGCATCTGCCAGTCAGCTACAAATCATAGGTATAATTCTCAGGACATTATAACAATGTCAAGATATGCTACACCTAGCAGGAGACACACAGCAGCATGCACAGAGATGTCCTCTGAGCTACAAAGCTAGATTATTGGGTCACCTGCCTTCCTATCACACCAAGGACAGGCTTGTAGAATCCCGAACCCTGCTAGAAGTGCTGTTGGAGCCTGTCCTTGAGTGAGTAAGTGAGCTCCAGTGAGAAAGTGCAAGGGATTGCCCATGCAGGAGCAGAGTTACTCAGAAGAGGAAGTATAATGCCCAGTGACTGGAGTCTGAAGGAAAGCTCTGCAGAGAGATTCAAGATCTGTACTGTTCGTAAAGTTCAGGGGAGGAGCAGTGCTGCAAGGAACTGTGGTGGACCTACTGTGACTTATGCTTTTTCCCTCAAAGCAGACCACTAAGGTATATTGAACAACATGTACCTAGGCCAGGGCTTCCATTTTACAAAACATTGTTACAGATGTGTTAGTTCACTTAAACCTGTACAGAAAGATATGTCAGTTATACAAATTATGCTAGACAGCACATAATTGTTAACATAGAGAATGATAGTTACTACTTGCAGCGTACCTGTTTGGCTGGATCGCTCCAGTAGCCGTTGATCCGTTCAGCATCACATGCACCACGCCACAGGCCTGTTTTGCAAACTGATGAACAAAATTTGCACATCCTTACTTTGCAATCATGAAAATCAACTAGAGCTATATTTTCCTTCGAAATTACTATCAAACCATGGCAGTTAAACATTTTACAATAATGATTGCTGATCCTGTGGATTAATTTTAATCATGTTTTGTATGAACTGTTTACATTTATATCGCATTCTCTACTAAGAGTGTATCGATAAAAAGGAAGGGATTGTTTAGGATTAATTTCAACTGTGTCTTTTATGTTGCAAACATAGTTGCCTACATGTGTGTGACCCCATACCTGACAGCACTTTGGAAATGAATCCATAAATTTGTTAACACAATAATATTGCCAGATTTATACTATTCTTGCTTGTTTTTCTACTCAGATAATAGGAATTCTGTCTTGGTGGATTTGAGCTTCAGGTATGTGTCGGGCATCACAGGGTGGATGAGAAGCAGTCAGTGGTTAAGATATTGAATGTCTGGAGCAGATGAGGCTTTCAAGGAGAGTTGTGTATCATTCACATTTTGGGGAATTCGATGTTGTTACTGGTGAGCAGAGCTCCAGTGGGCTTACTGTTGAAACTGAAGGTTGACAGGGGACAATATTGAATCCTAGGGGACTCCACATTGGTTTAAATATTGGTTGACAAATGTTATAATTTCCTTCTGTTTCTGGTTCTGTAAGTTACCAGATTCTTTTTTTGAGATCCAACAATTAAATACAGTTCCCCCCCCAAAAAAACAGTATTTGTCTTTCAATGATCTAGGCACATGCCTTTTGTATTTGATTCTAAATTTTAATAAACCTTCATGGTTTCTACTTTGAATGCTGTCTCAAGTGGATTTTCCTGATTGGATTGTCTTTGTCCTCTGGGTAAATAATATGTTAAATGTAGGGCTCAATCGGCCCTTCAATGCTGTAAAACTTATTTATGATATTTTACAGTATATACTATGCTAAACTATTTACAGCTCTCTACGTGCAATGGCGGTATGATCTTTGAAATATGCAGTTGTGGTTTGGGAATATAGTTTGAAAGATAAAATGGTTGCTAATAGTAATGATAGTAATAGAGAGGTGACTTTAGTAATATTCCTCATCTGTTTGCAGATATCATATTATTTATAAGGGAACTGTGTTCTGAAGAAGGAGCCAGAAGCTCCGAAATGCACCGAGAAATGTTACCGGTATAAAGTAATTTGAATGTTGAGACATGCAGTAATACAAAAAAAATTAATAACATGCTTAGGGGCCGATTATGACATTGGTCGGAGTTGCCACCGACTGACATCATCGCGGAATTGGGACCGATTGACCTCCGGTCGGCGGTCCCAACCGAATAATTATGATGTGACGCATACTCCCATTTCCCTATGTGAGCCTGTGCTGCGGCCGTAATCCAGCCACAGCACAAGCTCCCATAGAGAAATGGGAGATTGTGTTCATCTCAGCACCGTGTGGCAGGCACCTCGGGGTGCCTGCCACACGGTGCAGGGATCAACAGGGGATACCATAGGTCACCCCTCGGCCCCAACCGGTGGCCACAAGCATAAGGGGACCCTGCTAAGGGCCCCCAAACTTGCTTTCCAACAGGCTTTCCATGTCAGAAAGCCTGGCATGGAAAGCCTGTCTAAAACAGAGCACCGTAATCCTAGTGGCGGAAACGCCATCCATTGAGATTACAGGCCAGTCTCTGACTGGCCGACGGGCTCCTTGAGCCCGTCACAATCCAGCCAGAATGACCGGCCGGTTTCAATTCTGAATGCCTACATTGAAATTAGGCGGTCGGTATTGAAACCGACGATGCCATGGAAATGGGCCCCTAAATGTTTGGAAGGATTTCTTTTTAATCATGTTTTGGACATAAATTCTAACAAGCATTGGCATAACCAATAGGTCTCGCCTTTGGGACCTTATACATTTTTAGCCAGAGCTATTTGCTAGTGCTGGTGCGAAGGTGATGCTGAGTGACACCTAGGTGGTGCTGAGTGATGCCGTAGTGGTGGTGCTGCGCTGGTGCTCAGTTGGTGCTGAGTGATGCTGAGTTGGTGCTTTGCTGAGGTGGTGCTGAGTGATGCTGAGTCATGTGCCCGGAAGTAGCTGGGGGCAAGAAGGACTCGACTTCTGAATGGAGCACTGTGTCAGACTGCATGAAAACTAATGGGAGCTATCAGCCGACGCATTTAACAGTGGCTTCATGGGGAGACCTATGGGGTGCCGCAGGGGATTGGAGAGCTGTACAATTACTACACACTGGGTCATGCAGTCTGGTTCAGGAATACATACTGCCTCACGAAACATTTATGGACATTTTCCGAGGCTTTTTAATGCACAGACAGAAAGACAAGTGCCTTGATGCAAGTCAACAGCACTATAACATTCTGTGTGCGACTGCATCAATGGAGTATTGAACAGCCTGAAGAATCAGCGTTAGGGGTAAGTTATGCTTGAAATAATAAGATGACAGATTGAACACACTTCCCGCTGTAAGCTTGTCACTGAATTTACAAAAGCCCAATTATTTGAGCAGTGCATGAACCTTACTATATGCACTTCAGGCTGTCTCCGAAGCACCAGGCCAGTAGAGATCTGTTCATGAATGGCGACCCTTTAATGCGTTGTATTGTAGTCCGTTGGGGTTCTCTGGAGATCTTCGGCACGTGCTTACAGTAGAGAAGGTGCTTGCTTCCCGTTGGACTAATAAACTATGTTAAGTTGTTGGCCCGCCACTAGACAGCGTTATTATATGGGACAACAGTTTCACATACTGGCCTATTTGTTATGTCCAAAGGGCAGATAATTCAATAATATGCAATATATACACATACGTGTACAGGTAGGGACAATTAGTGACAGTCTAATGTGCACAAAAAGCATTTTTCCTTCGAAATAGAGAGCATGTTCCCATATCAAGTAAAAGATTTAACTATTATGGGCAATATACTGTGTTCTAGCATGGGCTAGAAAAACCCAAGATGCCATGCCGTTAAAACCCAGACACGTGTTCAATTATGCTAATCGTTATGCATATTTTTTGCTGCTTCCCTTAGGGTGAAGGGGTTACATGAGATCATGACCAGCATATAATGTTTTTAGAATAGCAGCGTAAATAAAAGTGTGTTCACAGCATGTGGTCTCAGATGCTGTAAGTATTGGCTGCCTTCCTAACACAACAAGGTTTTAAAAACAGATTCAAGTTTATGAATTTCAGCATTCAACGAAGACGGACGGTGCAAAGCCAGCTTCCCACACCGCGCCAGAAGTCAAAGGTTTCCATTTCAACCAAGCATCTTGTCGACGCCGTAATTTTAACATTCCTCACTTTGTTTTGTTTCACCAGTCATACATGCAAACCCCCTTGCTATCCTTGTGCTTTCAAAGGAAAGGAAGCAAAGTCGAATTACTTTACTGTGGCTGTCGTTTCCAGAATAAAAAGCCATGTCCATGGTGCATTGAAGGCTGCATATATAAGATATAGTCCTGCATTGCGGACGAGCAGAGGAAGGAGGGAAACCAAGGCTCCGAGGTAGTTCCATGGAAGGGAGGGCGATGTCAGATTGCCCACCTTTGCCAATCCGAGACTGGGTGGCACCCCTCTACAATAATCACCACCCCCAACGACTGAGGGCTCAGTGCCGGCAGAGAGGCTTTGTGCTCAGAAAGTCTCTCTACGTGCCCAAGATGTCCTGCAAACACCATAGTGGGAAGTTTCCCTCTCTATTGTAAGTTGATACACTTTGCAAATGTGTAATGATCTTTACATACTTATGCCTCTCAACCGGTGTTTGAAATGGAAAAATAGAAGTGCGAGTAACCTATACCAGAGTAACTACTTGCTTCTGTAAAGTGCCAGTACTCTCCAATTAAAACGATTGCACTTCTGCTGAGAAGTGCAGGTACTCTCCCTCTCAAAATAATAACTTGGCACCGGGTCATTTAAAGCACTGCCAACGCGCCCGTCTTTGAGGTTGACACACGGGGGAGGGGGTTTGGTATCTGCTAACCTCCTTACTTCATCGAACAACCAACCCCGCCGGCCCTACGGGCCCCAGTCTTCCTGTTGCTTCTGCGGTCTGCCCCTACACCTGCCCCTACACCCCGAGGCTCTGACATCAAACATAGCGCTCTGGAAGGCCTGCCTACGAACAGCTTCAAAGACAGAGATAAGAGGGGGAATGCGGAGGCCTTGTCTCAAATCAATACTATTTTATAAAACACGACTTAGCTAGACTTGATGTTTGTTCAGTGGTTCAGATGAACACAAAGAATAAATAAATCAGCATTATCTGAAAAAATGTTTTAATAATGTTCAGTGTGCTTTAAAAGCGGGGCTTCTAGTAGGCCAGGAAGGTAAAATAATTAATGGTTTACAGCGACACCGACACCACAAAGACTGAATGAAGAGCTTCGTGATGAATACTGAGCCAGGTAAAATGGCCTTTGCTTTAAGGGTGCAATTAAACACAAGTTTGGCAGAAGCATAAACCGCCTATTGTTTATGTTTCTGGTCAGGAGAATTCCTTATCCGTGCTATAAAGGTGAGGGTTACTTTACACACACAGATGAGTTTCTGTACACTGTACAAAGGCATGTTGAGCACTTACCTTTTTTTTAAATCCACACCGACTTTCACTTCGTCTTGCCGCCCACACGCTGATCTTCTGCTTTATGAACTTCTAGCGCCATCCAGTGAAACTATGCGGTACTGCGTTGAATAATGTGTGTATTGCTTTACGTTCTCTTCAATAAGTCTATGTAAAAACTTCTCATGGAATAAACAAGCATTTGCAATGCAATGTGACTCGCATTTACGCAAGACCTATTGCATTGCAAACGGGAGTAAGGGGTGCGAGAAGGCACGAACAATAGGAGTGGGGGGGGAGAGAAGGCACGGACAGCGGGAGTAGGGGGCACGGGAAGAAAATAGTGCTCATGAAACACGAAGTAAAGGGGCCAGTAGCCATGGAAGGATACAAATGACGACATGGCCTTCATAAGGAGGGACTAGCAGCCTATAAACTAATCGGAAGGCAGCATTTAGAAAGGACAACAACACAAGCCAATGAAAAAGTGGGCGGGGGAGTGGGCGGGGCTTCCCTCACGTAGTCAACTATCACAGATCAACCCCAGAGCAGCGCTTGCGCGCTGGCTCAGGGCTCGACCTAAAAATGAAAATAGACATGCCTGAAGTTGAAGGTAAAGTGTTGATTTCATGTCATATTGCCTCACTTTTGGTAAGGTAAACCTTCCATAGCACATGCCACATTTTCTACAAGCTGGTTGGAGGTTTATTTGTGAGATGGAAGAAACTGGACTCAAAAAGTTAAATAAAATAGATACAATTGAACAAATCTGATGTATTTAAACGAGAATGTGGAAAAGACGTTATGTAACAGTATGTTGTCCATGGAAAACATCAGTTTATTTTCGCCAGCAGCTGTTTGTCTTCTTGTTATGTGTCAAGATTGTTTATTGGGTGCCATCAGAGGTTCGTGGTCAGCAGTTAACGGAGGGCTGAGAGGTGCCAGGCTGTTGCCTGAGAGGTGTCTCACGTTGCTGAAAGGATGCCTCCACAGTTCACTTGGGTGATCAGGTTCAAATACAGCCATTTCACCTTGGCAATGAAGTCTGGCCTGATACTGTCCCTTTTGAAGTCTTGGAATAGGAATCCAGTTGAATGCCTTTTCTACATCCAGGGAAGCGCTAACTTGCTGTCCATGTCACCCCTCACCTGCTGCAGTATCTGGAGTAGTGCGCACATGTTGGTCCTGGAAGAACCACCAGTGACAAATTCCACCAGACTACGGTGGATGAAATCTTATCCGCCAGAATCTTTGCCAAAGTCTTAATGTCTGTACAGATCAATTGTGTCAGATGAACGAGTAAAGGCTGCCCTACAGGCCAGGGGCCGCCTTATGTACTACAATTGGTTCCCCACACAATTGCACCCACCTTGTCTCATTTATAAATAGAGTGCTTAGTTCAGGGCACTTTCCAATAGTCTGGAAAAAATCTCTGGTTTGCCCTATCTTGAAAAAACCTTCACAAGATTCTACAGAGGTCAAAAACTATTGGCCTATTTCCTGCCTACCACTCCCCTCTAAGATCTTAGAAAAGCATTAAATGAAGACTTGATGGCCTTCTTGGAGGCAAATGATCAGTTGGATCCATCTCAACTCGGTTTTAGGCCACAGCACTGCATAGAATCAGCGTTAATTGCAGCTATGGAAGAGAATCAAATGCAGGTAGACAGAGGGAAGGTGGCTCTTATTCTGTTGGACCTCTCAGCCACGTTCGACACAGTTAACCATCAAGTACTTTTCAACCGACTACAGAATCTGGGGATCAATGGTATGGTGCTGAGCCTACTCAGTTCTTTTCTGTCAAACAGAGAGCAGACTGTGGTGTTGGGAGGGCATGTATCAAACTATCTCGCTCTTCCCTGTGGCGTGCCTCTATTCAAAATCTATGTCACCCCATTGGCCCAACCTATTCGATCTCACGGTTTCTCTGCAATTTCTTACATAGATGATACACAGATAGTGGTATCAATTTCATCTGAGTCAGATGGTGTGGCCAATGAATTTAACAACTGTATGGCACACATCACCAGTTGGATGCAAGAAAATTGTCTCAAGCTGAATACTGAGAAATCAGAGGTTTTACTCTTTGGAAACAATACCTCTTTCTGGAGGCTGGTCGTCTCAGGGTGAAAAGTAAAACATTTAGGAGTTATGTTCGATGATCAATTGTGTTTCTCAGAACAGATCAATCATATTACATCTTCATGTTTTTATAGCTTGGAGATTTAAAAAAAGATCTTTCTATTCATCCCATTAATGTTTATAGTTGCCTTGGTTCTATCAAAGATAGACTACTGTAATGCTCTCTATTTGGGAGCACAGAAGCGTTTGCAGTCGAAGCTTCTTACTAAAAATTTCTAAATTTAGTCCCATACCAAAGAAAATTAGGGATCTACACTGGCTGCCTGTCCAGGCTAGGGTAAGATGTAAGGCCTTATGTATTGTGCACAAGGCCCTCTATGGTTCGGGCCCTTCCATCTTTCAGAAGTCACTTAGGTAACATGTCCCTTGACGTGACTTAAGATCATCCAGCGCCCGATTGGTGGTTATCCCCAAGGTCAAGAATGCAAATTGGGTGAGCATAAGTTTTTTCCACTTGGCCTGTAAGATGGAACACCATGCCATTCTCATTGAGGTCTCTAAAAAGCAGGCTGGTCTTTAGAAAATCATTGAAGACTTGGCTCTTTGTTTCTAGTGTCTAAAATATGTCTCTCTGTTTCTTGATTAGTGATAGCACTCATTAGCGCTAAGACGCATTGGCATTCACGCGCTTTAGAAAAATATTACTGACTTACTTACTAGAAGTTGGGTTGCACTTATACTCCCTGTGCAACAATGATGGTAGCTTGGCCCTGTTGGATTTGTAAATCTCAATTAAGAAGCCATCTGCACTTAGTGCATTCCCAGTTTGTATGTCCCCAACTTAGAGGTCTATTGCCAGTTTTCTGGTCCCCAATCCCCTTTGAAATCTCTTCCCCAATATTACTGCCCTCTAAGGTCTGGCAGGCTTCCAGAGTCAGGCAAGGAAGATTGCATCTCCTCCGGACAGTATAATTCAGCTGAAAACATGTCTACTTAGAGCCATTCTGCTGAAGGAAGAAAGAAGCAAATTATATTGTTATGCCCACATGGAGCCTGACACATTTGACTGCATCATGGGGGAGTGTAAGTATACCAGTCAAATATTCCTCCTGTTGTCGTTTGAGACATGACACTTGTACTGGTACTAGGAGTGAAGTAAATGTAAGCTTCTCCAAAGATCTCAGAAGGAATAGGTTTGGTAACACCAAGTAATCCTTTCTGAGACTTGTAATGTAATTTAATTTTTTAATTAAGGTCTGAGCTTCTTTGGCTTTCTGAACCCTTTCACTTTAGGTCCTCTAAGAACTGCCTTTCCTGTGGCTCACAATGTATGATCGGACATCACCAAACCAACATTACTGGTTTGTGGCAAATAATTCTTGCCATGTGATTTATACTACTAATTGTTCATCAATCAATGCTTCATTGTCTGTGAAATTTGGCCGAAGTCAAGGAGTAGATCGCCAGGGGCCAGTGAAAGGATGTACACTGAACTGAAGTGTTAAGGAAAGAAACTGTATTAAGCATCCAAATATGCGACTGGGAGGGAGAAAGCTCTGCAGCAACTGCCCGTAAGCTTTAAACGTCAACACTCCACCATAACATTCCATTACATCATAGTAAGATCCAAACACCCACCCTCCAATATGCTAAAAGACATTTTATCCAGGAGTAAAGAGCCAGACTTTGACGAGTGCATGATATTACATATTGTCGATTAGGAACCCCCTGTTATTCTTCAATCAAAAAATATTCTTCCTGGAGCTGTACAGAACTGGATCGCCTGTAATTTACCAATTTCCACCCACCCCCACCTTCAATCTACTGCATTCTCTCAATGGTCTGGAGAAGTTTTAAAGAAAGTGAGACTTGTCATCATTGGCAGCTTAAACTTATCCCATCCCTAGGCGGGTGTCCTGAGAAGAGATGGTGGTGAATACAAAGTGTCCAGAGGAGTTGACCCATGTTTTCTGCACACATATAGGTAGGATTTTAAAAACAGGATAGCTACAACACTCTTCTTGAATGCAGACTAGACATAGGTAGAAGCAGGTGAAACATTGGGAGTGTATAGAACCTTCCCCACCCAGTCTCCTTTTTAATAACTTTATTTTGTTTCAAGATGTGTTGGATGCATATAACAAACATCTTATAAGCATGGCATAAGACAAGATAAAGAAGTCAATAAGAAGTACTGATAATAAAAGGTTTAAAAGAGCTGGTAACAGCACAGTTGCCACTCATTCTTTAAGTGGGTTATGAGTGTAGACGTAAGTGGCCTGTCAGGGCCAGGAGAAATGTGGCTATGAAGCCTCACTGTTCTGGACTTTGCCCTTGCCGTAGAGGTCTTTAAGAACTAGGGGGTTGTTCTAACCTCCACGCAGGGAAGTGCCTGTCTTTTACACTAGGTGTGAAGACTAGTTTATATGCAACTGGTGTTCAGGAGAAAGAGTGGTTGGTTACGTTGCTCCTGCATGTCGCCTGATCATAGTAGGAGAGCAGGGTAGTGGTGGTCACAAGAGGTTGGATTGTTGTGCACCTGTTCTTGCGCAGGAGCCACAGCAAGTGACCCAGTCTCGTTTCAGTTCGTCTTACGCAGAGGATGAGAGATGGGTCTCCTGAATCAAGGCTGTGTCTGATGTCTTGGACACGGATACAAGAGGGATGTCCTACGTTTTAAACAGTGAAAAAGCCTATCAACATTTAGCATGATAATGAAGAGCGCATTCTGTACTGAGAATGTGTTCATTCAACAATGTGAGACCCAAGGACAGAGAGTGTACTGAGATGAAGTTAGCGGATAGCCCTGTAATACCTTGTAGTCGTTGATCAAGGACAAGAGTGAAACACTACCGGACAGTGTAGACTGACCAGCAGTACTACTAGAAGAAAAGGTTTGTTTTTAGATGGGAAATGTAATGTTCTGGGTCACCTTGAGTATTTTGAGAAGCCAGAAACATTAGTCTCCATTAGCAGAGATTTTTTAAAGGATGAAATCATGACCCATCTGGAGAACGTTAGACTTGCATCTGAAATATGTAAACCTAGTGTTTTAGAAGATCAAATGATTTTAAGTACTTATGATATGCAACCCTACTTTAAAGCAGTTTTAAATGCAAGACACAGGTTTGTGCTGACTCGTGTAAAACTAGGTACCTTTCACTGATTGGTTAGTTTCCCAAATATGAATCATTGGTCCACAACTTTATCTAGCTCCTCCTGCAGTGATGCAATGGCGCAGAATACTATGCATGTGGTGTTTTTTTGCAAGTTTTTTACCCAACAGAGGAAGCGTTATATTATACCCATTATAAGAGGGGCACATTCCACGCAGTGCCAACCTGCGTATCTATATTTACAATCTCTGCCCACTCTGGAGATTTGTTGTAGTATGGCATCATTTTTATGGGCTGTCTTTTACGCCAGAAAGAAAATTTCTTTACCTCTTTCATAGCAACGAGATTTAGTGTGTAATTTGATGTTGCAATGCGGGGTGGTGTAATCTGTGCCAGGTAGAAGTGCATTTTATTTATTGTTAATTTACTGTTTCTCAATGTTCCCACAATTGAAAAAATCCAAGTCCGTTTGACGGGGCTGATGGTGAGTGCATGGCGGACCCATTACGAGGTCCCCCCTTCTGTGCTCTAGCGATGGTTCAACTTAACACTACCCGACTTTGCTGTAGGAACTTTGTGTGAATGTGGGAAACATTTCAGCGAGATGTGAGGGTCTTTTATATTATGTTGATTTTACTGATGTACATTTGTCTTTTATCAATGTCATATAGTGGTATTGTTATCTCATTTAAATTTGTTATTACCTATGTAGTCCCTCGGTTGAATTGAGTATATATTTTTAACTTGTTGACATGAATTGCACTTTTATATTTTTTAATCTTGTACTGTCTTATATATTGCTTTTATGGATGGCTGATTGCCACCGAATAAAGTTATATATTGATTGATTGATTGAGATGGCAAATGGGAATAAAATAACTAAAGGCGAATTTTGTAGGTGTTGAGACCAGATAGAGGGTTCAAATAAGGGACAGGGAAAAGTAAGCAAGAATAGATGTGGGAGGGGTCAGGCAATTGTATTGTCCGATGAGGGAGCAGGGATAGGCACTTCTACTATTGTTGTCTAATTTTTGACCAGCAGGCTGCTTATCCGTGATAAGGTTTGATAGCAAAGTAAAAGATAGCTCTAAGGTAAGTGCCCAGGTGCAGCATGGGTGGGGATAACCAGGTCAATAGTCATGAGGTTTGAGAAAACAGAAAAGCACCATCTGTCACTTACACAAATGGAGAGGGAAGTTGAGGGGCATCTTGAGCCCTTAGGCAACAGTAGCTCCTTAGCAACCAAGTGCTTAGTGCTAATAAAACAGAGACACTGCTCCAATGTAAAAAGGGGAACAAAAGTGTTAGTGATGGGAGGGAAATAAAGGAAAAAAATATTTTAAAGATAGACTTATGGATCTAGGGAGTAATGAGGGTGCAATGGAGAGGTATGTAGTTTATGAACATCATCATGCAGTGATTGGAGAGCAGGAATGAGTGCAAAGCAATCCAGTGGCAGCTGAGCCATTAGAGGACAACAGAGCAGACCTATTCCACAGTTCTCATGTTGAAGTTGTGAAGTTTTTCGAAGGTAATGTGGACTTGTCCTTGTCCTTGTCTGTGGAAGAGTGCCCTCCTCAGTTTCATCTTATATTGCTCACCTAATATTGATTAATCAGCCTCTGTCTGCTGTCAATGGGAGGCAGGAGGTTTCCTGTTGAATCGTGGACCTCTTTCAATTCCTTGTTCTGTCCAGTTATAGAGTCCATTGTCTGAGACTCAAATGATACAAGATGTACTCCAAGGCAGAAGGTTCTTCTGATTCTTTACATGTATTATCTAAAGTTACCAATTTCAGGCTGATTGCAGCAGAACAAAAAAAGATGCTACACTAACACAGCAGGAGACTCAAAGCCAGATATTGCTTCCACTTTATGTTTATTTCACAAAAGGAGTCAGCTGAGAAGATGAAGTCATTGCTCTGTAATTGATAAGGCCCACGTTTCTTAACCACTAAGATGACATCTCATGCCTGCTGATGACACAGGAAGCATATGATTATAGGGCAAGGGGAATTCTTGGACAAAGGGCACCAGGTGAATAGTCAATGGCCGTATGGAATTCCAGTGATAGAGAGAGACTGAGTTGCTTGAGAAAGGTCCATGTTCATGTCATAGTCTTATCACCCTCAGATTTCTCCAGCACTCTATAGAGACAACATTGTTTTTTCTACTCCTGTCCTCCAGTTTCAATTTCTTCCAGTTCATTTAATTCTCCTGCACCTCCAGCAGTGCTTAATTTGAGCCGGAGCTTTCCGGTGCTAAGCACCGGCACTTAATTGGTTTCCGGTGCTCGGCACCGGCACCTAATTGTCAACACCATACTTACAACAGTCCACCACATGGTGGCGCTACTCTTCTAATTTAGAGATGAGCAGAACAACGGTAGTTTAGGAATACAATATACATTAAAATTGCTAATACCTGCCTCCCCAGTCATTCCTGTAGCTTTGGGGACCTGGAATAATCTGAACTGTCGCATTTACATGCGAGATAGATGGTTAGTAGTTGTTTTGGCAGCGATGACAAGGGCGATGGGTGGTGCAAGCTGCAGTGGCCTCCTGGTCAGAGCCCTGGCACTTAATATTTTACAAATTAAGCTCTGACCTCTAGTTGTCATTCTGTGGAGTCAGAACAAATGAGCTTCACTTCCTTCAAGACTTCAATTGTGTTGCCCTTAAAAGTGGCCATGGAGGATGCTATTGGAGGTGAGTTCCCTCATCAATGTTTCAAGAGCAATCATGCCTGGACTTTGTAGGTGGTGTTGGATTTTATGCTTCCCACTGATGGCCTCAAAAAAGAGCAGCTGTTTTTCATATCTACTAGAAAGTTTCATAAGCATCATCAGCCATAATGTTACCTGGCTGCATTGTCTAACTAAATTGTAGTATGCCAGATCATGTTAGTTTTCACCACATACCTCTCTATTGGGCCTGCAGTCAGAAATCAATCATTCAGCATGTCCACTCAGCAACCAGTCCATGTGATCTGCCCTTCCTTATTTCTAACATTTCTGAAAAACCTTAGCCTACCTATGAATTTCTATGTAGAGGGGAAGGGTTACTCAGATAATATGTTGCTACTTCTGTACACTAACAGCTTTTGCTTCCTTTTAAGTTATATCTGAACAAGGTGAGATGGCCTTGTAGCAGTAATCAAAGCATGCAGACTAAAGAAAGGGAAGAAACCCTCCTCTGCTTTAATTTTGCGACAATGGAGTTTCAAAATAGAAGTATAGTGATCGAGCACACATTTCTTAACGTTATCTTTCAAACAGTTCGTTCATTTTCTAGACCCTAAGCTTATCATATACACACTATAAAGTATTAGTGCATTCATATTACTATGCAATCAGGGCAGTTAGTGATGTTATCACTTAAGGTCAAAAACATTGATATCGTACAGAACAGTTTAAAGCTTGCGGAGAGGATGCACAAAGTTTGGTGTGAAAGGATGAAACTAGTACAAACCGAAAATTTGTCAAGATGGTCACATGTATAAGAGGTAAGTCGTTCCTACACAATACAGAAAACAAGTAGGTATAAGGAACTGTTAAAAATTCTAGTGGTGAAACTGTAGTGTGGTTTGTGGCCTCTTTGTCTACTTTGCTAAGTTAGCTTAGGCCTGGCTGCCATGATGCCTTTTTGCACACGTTACTCTGTGACTTTGTTTTTCCAGCCTCTGCTTGTGCCCGGCTATATTAGAACTGTCTGCCTTTTTGCTTTTCACCTTTTCTCCTGTTCCCTGTGGGTATCGTCTGCACGTCATGTACAAGGTCGAAAAACAACGTCCCTTGTTCTTGCTGATCTGGTCAGCCCCTCGCACTTAGACATAACACAAAATACAGCTGCACTGGAGAAATTTGTGTGCTTTTAATATTGTGATCTCGCTGTTTGTGGCACTCGGAGAAAAACCTTTCCAGAGAGAAGAGCTGTGCTTGTCTGATGATGTAAACCTTGCATCCAGAGATTGAGGTATGAGGGTCCGCCTGATAAAGCCCAGAGGTCTTCTATTTTTATAATAAACTAGTTAATAGCACGGGGAGGGTGGTAAGGCCATTTAGCCCTATATCCACTGCTTTATGAAATGCTTTCCCCGTTTGTATTCTATGGAATTGTAACTATGCTTCTTATTTTATCATTATGCATTATGCTGATAGTACTGGCACGTGTACTGTATCTTAGAGCACGATAGTTGAAATAAACATTTTAAACTATACCGTGTCTCTTATTACGCACGTTGTGGACAAGTATGAGTGAGTTATGAAAGGGTGTTCTTGCTCCCGCGAGTCCTGAGAGAGAGACCGTGTTCTGGGTTGTCTAATCATTGGTAGCTTCGCTGCGAATGAGACGCTAAAGCTAGTCGGATTGGGATTGTGGGTACTAAGGTGCATGGTTGGTTCACCACTATACTCCGAGGTCCTATTATCCTGTGCATAGCTCTGTGTATGTGCAGAATCCCTACAACAAAACAAATGCTGAAATTAATGAGGATCAAGAAAACGCACATTATTTTATACTATCCACAGGGAGAAGGTACAACTTCAATGTTTCCTCCATTTGCACCTGAGCATGTTTGGAATCCTACAGACCCATGAAAAACAACAGCATCAGTGGGTAGTTGTGATAGATCATCCAAACAACCACACAAAAGATGAGTCTAAAAAGCACTCAGAAAAAAAAAGTACTAAGTATGGAACACTGCTGAGCCCTCATATGAAGTTAACACGCACTCACAGTTTCACCATTCAGCAGCAGAATCCTGTCATTCTTTGGATTATCTTTGGATCAACACAGAGCTGACAAATCCCATTAGGATAATAGTTTATACTAAAAATTTCTAATGGAAATTTTCTCTTGAAATAGAGGTTAAGAAAGACAAGCTACCAGTAAGGGATACAATTTGGTGATGCATATTTTACTGTTGTGTCAAACACAAGGAGCACTATATAAGTGTACAAATCTTAAGCCTGATGAAAACTATATATTTGTTTACACAGACTTTTCGAACACCCTTCTTATTAGAAGATGTGCTCAGAGCAACTGTGGACTTGTTTCAACTGAATCATACAGAGAAACTGAACTATCTACAGCTATATTTTCATTAAGCCAAAGCCAGATATGCAGAGGCATTTTGCACCATTCGCCTAGGCTGGTACTAGCCGGAAGGATACTGCCTCAGTCAATTTTGAGTGGCCTGGTGTTAACGTTCCTGAAATTATAAGTAGTGAGAAATTGGTGGAAATGCATCCAGCAAAATCACTTGGGTTTAAAGGGGGAAGCAGATGCCTGTGGCACAGACAGCTCAACCACGACCCCTTCCTACAACACCAGAGAATATACCACAGTCCCCAGTCTAGCCTTGGAGCCTGTGCACCCTCACGTGTCCCACTGAAGCCCTCGACTCACAATAACCACCTCCCTAAAGCAGGTGGTAAATATGGGCATGAAAGTCCCAAGGCTCAGCTAAAATGTCTTGGTTATTATTGTTCAAAAGATTGTTCCTCATTCCAGGAACTTTTATTCATGATACCCAGCATTAGGGGTTGAGATACCAACTATAATCAATAACTAGGACAGAAGCATCACCTTCCCTTAATTCTCTCTCATTAGGAGCGCAATAGTATGTTTTTTATACTCCAGAGATTATTTGCCTTACAGAAGTGAATAATATAATGGAAAAATATACAAAAAATATACATACAGCCTGGAACAACCTTCCCCTGCACCTCAGGACCTCCCCATCACTCCAGCAATTCAGGAAAGGATTTACGACCTGACTATTTGAATGAACATATCACCATGCAGCAGCTAGCAACCTTAGCACCTTGAGACCCTCATGGGTGATTTGCCGCACTTTACAAATGCTTGATTGATAGTTTCCATATCAAATGCCCTTTTTGTATTACTTATACCTTTAACACTGTTTGACGAATCTCCATTAAACTTTCCAAAAAAGTGCTATTTTTTGCCTGGTTTGCGCATGGAAAAGGTCAGGGTGATCCGTCAAGTGGGGCCCGAGAAAAAAGGGGGTTATCAAAACACAAAATCCCTATGCAATTTTCCATGGACTTCCGTTAGCAGTGCTTCCACAAAAACTGCTGAACGGAATTACACCAAATTTGGCAGAAAGCTAGATCTTGGTTTGCAGATTGTGCTTTTTTGTAATGTGATGTAAATCCGTTCAGTAGTTTTTGAGAAATTAAGGTTTAAAAATATTTGTATATCTGGGGCCCTATTCTAGAAGTGCCCCGGGGGCACAACAGGCGTTTACACCCGCTTTGCGCGCCTGAGGCACCTTGGTATCACAGAAGGGGCCGCAGATGCTTGAGCATCTCCTTCTGTAATACCGATAGCACTGGCTCACATAAAGCGCCAGCGCTATCTTCAGTAGGCGTTCCCTCATTTGCATGGGGGCGTGTCCCAATGCAAATGAGGGAATCCCTTTGCCTCTGTGCCCGCGCCACATTACAGATGCGGGCGCAGAGGCAAAGAAACTGTCAGTGTGCCCCCTGGTGGTAGCCCTTTGGAGGGGGGAAAGCCCAGACATCCCCTTGCAGGCGGGTGCTGTCACTCATTTAACCCGCCTGCAAGCGATCTCTATTCCCCCTTCAAAGTGCAGGCGGGTTCAATCAATCAGGGTTTTTTTAAAGCGCAATCTACCCACCCGGAACGGGTCTCAAGGCGCTGAGGGAAAGGGGGGCAGAGGGGGTTCCACAGGTACTGGTAGTTCACTGGGTTCCATCGAAGAGCCAGGTCTTGAGGTCCTTTAGGAACTTAGGGAGCAATGCAGTCTGTCGGAGGTGGAGGGGTAGGGAGTTCCATGCCTTGGCCGCAAGGAGGGAGAAGGAGCGCCCTCCTGCTCTGTTTTTCATGATCCGAGGAACCGTTGCGAGGGAGAGCTGGGCCGAGTGGAGAGAGCGCTGGGGGGGAGCGTGAAATGCGAGGCGATGGTTCAAGTTGGGGGGTCCGGTGTTGTGGAGGGCCTTGTGTGCGTGGGTGAGAAGCTTGAAAGTGATTCTCTTCATGACGGGGAGCCGGTGTAGTGTCCGCAGGTGTTGGCTGATGTGGCAGTGGCGTGGTAGGTTGAGGACTAGTCTGGCGGCGGCGTTCTGGATGTTCTGGAGTTCGCGGGTGAGGTTCTTGTTGATCCCGGTGTAGAGCGAGTTGCCGTAGTCCAGTCTCCTACTGATGAGGGCGTGTGTGACAGTTTTCCTGTGTTCGGGGGGGATCCACTTGAAGGTCTTACGGAGGATGCAGAGGGTGTGGTAGCAGGAGGAGGTGAAGGTGTTGCTCTGGCGGTCCATTTTGAGTTTGAAGTCCAGGATGATTCCGAGGTTGCATGTCTGGTCCATGGGGGAGGGGGGCCCTGAGGGCGGGGGGCCACCAGGTGTCGTTCCTGGCGTTGGGGTTTGGGCCCATGATGAGTATCTCTGTTTTGTCCGAGTTGAGTTGAATGCAGCTGTTCTTCATCCATCTGGCAATGGCTTCCATTCCGTCTTGGAATTTGCGTTTGGTGATGTTGGGTTTGTTGGATAGGGAGAGGATGAGTTGGGTGTCGTCTGTGTACGATGTGATGTTGAGTTAGTGTGCTCTAACGATGGATGCGAGCAGGGCCATGTAGATGTTAAACAGGGTCGGGCTGATGAATGATCCTTGTGAGACTCCGCAGGTGGTTGGAGTCGGTTCTGAGAGGAATGGAGGGAGTCTGACTCATTGCGTTCTGCCAGAGAGGAAAGAGAGGATCCAGTCGAGGGCCTTGTTCCGGACTCCCGCGTCGTGGAGTCTGCGGGCTAGGATGCAGTGAGAGATGGTGTCGAAGGCCGCAGAGAGGTCTAGGAGGATGAGGGCCACAGTCTCTCCTCTGTTGAGGAGGGCACGGATGTTGTATGTTGCTGTGAGGAGTGTGGTTTTGGTGCTGTGGCTCTTCCTGAAGCCTGATTTTCTTCGATGAAGGCGGGGAGTTGGCTGTTGACGGCTTTTTCCATGACTCTGGCCGGGTAAGTGAGTAGGGAGATCGGTCTGAAATTCTTGAGGTCAGTGGGGTCCGCTGAAGGTTTTTTCAGGAGAGAGTTGATCTTTTTTCTGCCCCCTGGTTGGGCCAGGTCCTGGGGGGATATATTTATTTGTTTAGGGGTGGGGGCACGCGTGCCCCACTACCCCAGGCCGAATACGGCCCTGCGGACTCCTTAACCCGGGGCCTGGCTTTTACATTACATTGGGACAGGAACATATAAACCCCCCTTCCTGAGCTGATTTTGGCCATGGGGACTCAGACCAGCGGGTCTCGGGCATACTTTTATGAGGAAGAGGGGTGAGCACAGCCCCCCTTCCCATGCCCTTTTTATCCCCGGGGACCCCAGGGTCCAGCCTTTTGAATATATTGGGAGGGGGCATGAGGCACTCCTCCCGGGTCAATTTTGGTACCGAGGACCACATCCCCTGGTGCCTGGATGCAGTTTTAAGAGGGGGTTAGGAGGTATGCAGCCTGTCACCCTAGGCCATTTTTGGCCCAGGGACCCCATCCCACGGGGCTCGGCAATACTAGTAATAGCAGTACAGCCCCCCCTCCCCAGACCGATTTTCGGCCCAAGGGTCTCCATCCCCGGAGCCCGACCGCAAATTCAAAGGGAGGGGACCCCCTTCTGGTGCCAGTAATGGCCCTGGGGACCCCATGGACAGTTCCTGCTATGTCCTGGGGTGCCAACCCCGGGACATGGGGGTTTCCCTGCCCACACTAGCATGTCATTTGAGATGTCATCAGTGATGTCATCAGTGATGTCACTGACCATGTCATGAATGATGTAATATGTGACGTCATCAGCAGTGCATTGCGGGGGCGTGAGTTATAGTTAGCTAAACTAACTATAACAGCCGAATTTGTCTGGTTTTGTACGAGTGAAATGTCCAACTAACTATAACGTCCCTGATACCTGTGGTTTTTTCAGTGAATTTCTAAGGTTTTTTAAATGCTAATTTCTAACTATAACGTCCCTGAAACCTATGATTTTTTCAGTGAATTTCAAAGGTTTTTTAAATGCTAATTTCTAACTATAACATCCCTGAAACCTATGGTTTTTTTCAGTGAATTTCAAAGGTTTTTTAAAAGGGAATTACTAACTATAACATAGCAGTCACGTTTGCAGAGTGGTGGAGAAAGGTGAGCGTAGCCTCCGAACACCTCTTAGCAATCCCACTGTCTGAGATTTACTGGAGGTAACAGGAGGGGTAGTTAACCCCCAAAGTCAACCTTGGGGGCCGGCCAACTACCCTTCCTATTACCTCCAGTAAGTCCCACACAGCAGGATTGCTAACATGTTATATCATGCCCGTCCCCTCCCTGCACCACTGTGCAAACGCGCCCCCTGGTGCGTTGTAAGTTGGGGGATTAAGTCCCCTTGAATCCTGAGGGTCCCTGGGGGCCAACTAGCCCACCAGGTACCTCCAGTAAGCGCCACACAGCTGTTTTGCAGAGAGGTGTTCTGAGGCCACGCCCCTTTTTACACCACGCTGCAAGCGCGGCTTCTGGCGCACTGCTGCTCGGAGGATAAAGTCCACTTGTGTCCTGAGGTACTCAGGACACAAGAGGACCTCATCGACCCACCACCAATGCACCAGAAGCAGCGTTTGCAGAGTGGTGTAAAAAGGGGCCATAGCAAACAGCAGTGTCCGGGGGTGAGCACCCCGGGACACTGCAGGAGCCGGCCCTGGGGGTGGCGGTCCCCAGGGCCATCGAGGGCTCCAGGAGGGGGGCCGCGTGGCCCCCCTCCCAATGTTTTAAGCCCCGGGGAGGTGGAGGTCCCCGGGGCCTGGGGGTCTGTAACGGACCCCCGCATTTCATTACAGAGTGCCCCGGGGAGGTGGTGGTCCCCGGGGCAGTGTGGGGGGGGCTGAAGCCCCCCACACTAATTATTGATTATAGCCCTGGGGAGGTGGCGGTCCCTGGTGCTTGGGGGGGCCCATGAGGCCCCCCTGCCCTTAATTAATTTAGCCCCGGGGAGGTGGCGGTCCCCGGGGTAGCGTGGGGGGGTTGGGATTTATTTTTACAGCCCCGGAGAGGTGGCAGTCCCCGGGGCTGCGGGGGGCCGCAGTGCCCCCTGCAGTTTATTAAATAAGCCCCAGGGAGGTGGCGGTCCCTGGGGCTTCGGGGGCCCCCGTGGGCCCCCGCAAATTAATTTGGGGGCTTTCAAAAACGAAGCACGGGAGCCCGCGCTTTGATTTTGTTTTATTTTCGCGGCAGGATTCGTGACCCCAACGCAAGGTCTGCCGTTTAAAAAAAAAATGCTTTTTTTGGCCCTGGGGGTCCTTGTGGGACCCCTCGAGCAGGCCTAGGGGCTCAGGGTGTTTCTACCCTGCCCCCTTTTCTTGTTTTTCACCTTTTTTAAAATCTTTTCTTGTGACTCGGTTACCGAGACACAAGATGGCTGCCAACACATTCTGGATTAGAGTGTTGGCAGCCAATCAGAGTTAAGCTTGTGCCCGGGAGGGTTCGCGAACCCTCCTCGGTGCTCAGATATCGAAACTTTTCTTTTTCTAATTTATCAGGAACTACTGAACGGATTTACACCATTTAAAAATAAAAGGTCTCTTTCTGAACCAAGGGCTACCTTTTTGCCAAATTTGGTGTATTTCCGTTTAGCAGTTCAGGCTGTAGCCTGTTCCATTTTTTCCTATGGAAATTAGCATGGGGAAAACGCGTTTTAGGACCCATCCTTTTTTCTCAGCCCCCGCTTGACGAATCACCCCGAAACTTTCAAGACAGGAGCTGACCTGAGCGGGCCATTAGTTTTGAAAATTTCGCGAAGATTCGTCAAATGACGCAAAAGATATTGGCAAAAGAAAAAACGCTTTTTGAATAGAAACGAGATCCTAACTATAACTACCTACTGGCGACCGCCAGTAGGTAATGTATCTATATATATATTCACTGAAAAAACCATAGGTTTTAGGGACAGTTATAGTTACTTGGACATTGCACTCGTACAAAACCCGTGAAATTCCCCCGTTATAGTTAGTTCAGCTAACTATAACTCGCGCCCCGCAATGCACTGCTGATGACGTCACATATTACATCACTCATGACATGGTCAGTGACATCACTGATGACATCACTGATGACATCTCAAATGACATCACTGATGACATCACTGATGACATCATCCAGTGACTGTTTGTTTCTGTAAAGTTTAAATATGTTTAATATATATAGGGAAAGGCATATTGAAGAGTGAGTGGGTGTATAAGTGTCTGAATGGATGATTTAGTAGGTGCGTGACTAACTGTATAAGTGAGTGATTAAACTTATCTTACTGAATGCATGGGTTAGTGACTAAACTGGGTGAATGTCTGTATCCGTCTGTCTGTTGCTGTGTAAGTGGCTGCATGGGTTTGTGAATAGCTACATGAGTGTCTATATGAGTTATTGATTGGTTGTCTGAGTATCTGTATGGGTGCCTGAGTGTTTGTGTGGGTGGGGTGTGTGCGACTCTGTACATAGATGTGTGAGTGGGTGATTCACTGGGTGCATGATTTGAAGAGTGCGTCTGTGATGGACTGCTTGGGTGGGTGAGTGTGTGTATGGGTGTGTTAGTGAGTGAATGTATATCTCAGTGGTACATGTGCGAGTAACTACATATGTAAAAGGAAGTATATATATGTGTTAGAGTATTTAAAAGGCTATACGTGAGAGTGTGTGATTGTGAGAGTGGCTGTATGGATGCGTGTGTGCTTGTATCAGTTATTGTATAAGAGCGTAAGAATGTGCTAGTATTTGTATGAGTAAGTGAGCTGGTGTGTGTATAATTGTATAGGTGAGTAAATGGGTGTGTGATAAAATTTTTGCATGACTGACTAGGTGTGTGAGTACCTCTATGGATGAGTGGCGGTGTGTCAGTGTTTATATAGGTGTATGAGTGCATATGATAGTCCTGTACTGAGTGACCGTAAGTATGAGTGACTGTACGGGTGAGTGAGTGGATGTGTGTGTAGACCTAAGAATCAGTGAGTGGGTATGTAGTTATTGGTGTTGGAGTGTCTTTGTTTTTGAGAATGGCAGTCTGTAATTTAGAGTGGGTGTATCAAAAGTTATATTAGGGTGTGAGAAGATGCATGAAATTATCACATGGTTGATGTCATCAGTGATGTCATTTGAGATGTCATCAGTGATGTCACTGACCATGTCATGAGTGATGTAATATGTGACGTCATCAGCAGTGCATTGCGGGGGCGCGAGTTATAGTTAGCTGAACTAACTATAACGGGGGAATTTCACGGGTTTTGTACGAGTGCAATGTCCAAGTAACTATAACTGTCCCTAAAACCTATGGTTTTTTCAGTGAATTTCAAAGGTTTTTTAAATGCTAATTTCTAACTATAACGTGCCTGAAACCTATGGTTTTTTCAGTGAATTTCAAAGGTTTTTTAAATGCTAATTTCTAACTATAACATGTCTGAAACCTATGGTTTTTTCAGTGAATTTCAAAGGTTTTTTAAATGCTAATTCCTAACTATAACATGTCTGAAACCTATGGTTTTTTTCAGTGAATTTCAAAGGTTTTGTAAATGCCAATTTTTAAATGTATTAATTGTTATTTTTATTTTTTTCATACTGATTTACTACATTTTTTTAAACTATTTATTTTTAGATATTTTATTTTTAAATTACATTGTAATTACATTATACATTACATTACAAAATATACTTTCTCAGAATGAATTAATTTACTTTAAATACTTTGCAAATAGGCAATAGACTTTTAAGTACAGTAGTTACAGTTGCTGCAATGGGCAACACAATTTCAAACACAATGCAACATTGAGCTCAATGTGAATTTCTAGCTAAGTGCAATTAGTTACTTTATGGATTACTTTTCTAACCACAGGACTGGATCCTAGATTCAGTCCTGGGACATCTCCTGTAAACAGTTGAGTAAAAGCGTTTTGGTTACAGTAGTGATTTTTAAGGAATATTATTGTATTTTAAAAGTTGACACTTAGAAACTTTTTCACATAGAATCACCAATGTTATCCTATGGGAGGAAATTCACTTAGCAGGTAAGTAGTGTTATCGTGACTTTTTCTCACTCAGTGGTGGATCCTGGATCCAGCACTGGTGCATCTCCTGTAAACAGTTGAAAGAATGCGTTTAAGTCATACAGGCGATTTTTAAGGAATATTTGTAGTTTGTGAAAATCGACACAAACTTTTCTGCTGAAAACCAGACAATGGATTCCTATGGAAGGAAATACAAGTTACTGGTAAGTACGGTTTAAATTACTTTTCAGGGTCAGTGCTGGGCTAAAAGATGCAGCACTGGGTTCTCTCCTGATAACAGGTGAGTAAATCGGAATTCGTATTTCGGCTGATTTTAGAGGAATATTTGTATGTTTCAAAAATCGACACTTAGAAACTTTTTCAGCAAAAAGCAGGCAATGATATCCTATGGAAGGAAATTCAAGTTACTGGTAAGTACGGTTAAAATTACTTTTCAGGATCAGTACTGGGCTGAAAGATGCAGCACTGAGGTCTCTCCTGATAACAGGTGAGTAAATCGGAATTCGTATTTCGGCTGATTTTAGAGGAATATTTGTATGTTTCAAAAATCGACACTTAGAAACTTTTTCAGCAAAAAGCAGGCAATGATATCCTATGGAAGGAAATTCAAGTTACTGGTAAGTACGGTTAAAATTACTTTTCAGGATCAGTACTGGGCTGAAAGATGCAGCACTGAGGTCTCTCCTGATAACAGGTGAGTAAATCGGAATTCGTATTTCGGCTGATTTTAGCGGAATATTTGCACAATGGTGAAGGGAGGGGCGGGGCCTGAGGTGACATCTGTGCAAACGCGCCCCGTGGCGCGTTTTAAGTTGGGGATTAAGTCCCCTTTAATCATGAGGGTCCCTGGGGCCAACTAGCCCACCAGGAACCTCCAGTATGCGCCAGGGGCTGCGTTGCAGAGACGTGTACAGAGGCCACACCCCTTTTTACACCTCTCTGCAAGGCAGCTCTGTGGCGCTTTTGGAAGTACATGGTGGGCTAGTTGGACTCCAGGGACCCTCAGGATTCAAGGGGACTTAATCCCCCATCTTAAAACACGCCACGGGGCCTGTTTGCACACATGTCACCTGAAGCCCCGCCCCTCCCTTCACCACTGTGCAAACGCGCCCGTGGCGCGTTTTAAGTCGGGGGATTAACTCCCTTGAATCCTGAGGGTCCCTGGGGGCCAACTAGCCCAACAGGTATATCCAAAAGCGCCACAGAGCTGCGTTGCAGAGAGGTGTAAAAAGGGTCGTGGCCTCTTTACACCTCTCTGCAACGCAGCCTCTGACGCATACTGGAGGTTCCTGGTGGGCTAGTTGGCCCCCAGGGACCCCCAGTATTGAAGGGGAATTACTTCCCCATCTGCAAACGCGCCACGGGGCGCGATTGCAGAGTGGTGAAGGAAGGGGCGGGCCTGCGGCCCAATCGTTTTGGTTTTTTTTTCCCTGAAGGGGGCTGTGTGGCCCCCTTCCTTTTTCCTATTTTTGGGCCCTGGGGACCCCATCCCCCAGGGCCTTATCCCCTTTTTTTTTTTTTTAAATTATACAGGAAGGGGGCCGCATGGCCCCCCTCCCCTGGCCGAATCCTACCCCGGGGACCCCATCCCCCGGGGCATGGCCACACTTTTTCATTAATTTTTAAGGAGGGGGGCTGCGTGGCCCCCCTCCTCAGGCCTCCTTTTGCCCCGGGGACCCCATCCCCCGGGGCAGGCCTTTTTTTATTTTTTTATTCTTTTTAAAAAATTATTTCTGGGGAGGGGGGCCGCGTGGCCCCCCTCCCGGGCCACTACTTGCCCCGGGGACCCCATCCCCCGGGGCCTGGCCTCTGGTTGGGGACTGTGGGGGGGTCCCCAAACCCCCACAGTCCCGCCGGCTCCCCGCCTCCTGCGCGAGCCGGCCATTGCTTCCACATGGGGAGCAGCTAACATGCTGCTCCCCATGTGGAAAAGCAATTGTCTTTGGATATTGGAAGCGTGAGCAGGTTTCCCTGCTCTCTCTTCCAATATCCAAAGCAGTTTGCAATGACAGGACGGGAGCCGCGAGGCTCCGTCCTGTCATTGCAAACAGCAGTGTCCCGGGGGTAGGCACCCGGGACACTGCAGGAGCCGGCCCTGGGGGTGGCGGTCCCCAGGGCCACCACAGGCTCCAGGAGGGGGGCCGCGCGGCCCCCTCGCATCCAAATGCACAGCCCCGGGGAGGTGGTGGTCCCCGGGGCTCGGGGTCCTTAACGGACCCCCATTTTCAATTTTGTTAGTGCCCCGGGGAGGTGGTGGTCCCCGGGCGTATGGGGGCTGGAGCCCCCCACACATGTTAATTTAATAAATAAAGAAGCCCCGGGGAGGTGGTGGTCCCCGGGGCTGCGGGAGGGCTCAGAGCCCTCCCGCTACTTTTCAAATAAAGCCCCGGGGGTGGCGGTCCCCGGGGCTTGGGGGCCCTTAGAGGCCCCCATACATAAAATAAACCCCCCCCCAGCATGCCCCCGGGACTTGGCCCACCCGGGGTAAATTTATCGAAGCGCGGGAGACCGCGCTTCGATTTTTTTTTTGCAGGATCCGCGCACCCTGAGCGCATCCTGCCGATTTTTTTTTAAAAATGCTTTTTTGCCCAGGGGGTCCTTGTGGGACCCCTGAGCAGGCCTAGGGGGTTAGGATGTTTCTACCCTGCCCCCTTTGTGCGTTTTGCGCACTTGTTTCTTTTTTTTTTCTCGGCGGGATCCGCGCACACTAAGCGCATCCTGCCGATTTAAAAAAAAAAAAAAAGTTTTTTTCTGCCCAGGGGGTCCTTGTGGGACCCCTGAGCAGACCTAGGGGTCAGGGTGTTTCTACCCTGCCCCCTTTTGCGCTTTGCGCACTTGTTTCTGTCCCTCGGTTCTACCGAGGGACAAAATGGCTGCCAACACTTCTTGATTTGGAGTGTTGACAGCCAATTAGCATGCAGCTCGTGATCGGGAGGGTACGCGGATCCGACGCGCCCATAGATATATATGTGATTTTAATTGTGAATTTCTCAGGAACTACTGAACGGATTTACACCATTTTAGCAAAAGGCACCAGTCTGAACCAAGGGCTACCTCTTTGCCAAATTTGGGGTAATTCCGTTCAGCAGTTCGAGCTGTAGCTGCGACTAAAGGTTCCTATGGAAAAATAAATGGGGAAAACGCGTTTTGGGACCCCCTTTTTTCTCGGCCCCCGCTGACGTATCACCCCGAGACTTTCAGGGTAGGAGCGGACCGGAGCGCCCCAACAAGTTGGAAGCTTTCGCGAAGATTCGTCAACCGGCGCCAACGTTATTGCAAATAGAATGTCGCAGATTTCCTATGGATAATAGGTCCTAACTATAACTATCTACTGGCGACCGCCAGTAGATAATGTATCTATATATATATGTATCTATATATATATATGTATATATGTGTGTATATATATATATATATATATATATATATATATATATATATATAAAAATTATGCAATCCTGGCCCACCTCCTTTCACGATGGGACCATCCAGGTACGGACCTCAACACGCAGAGACCAAAGTTTTTGCTCGTTGAAAGTGCTTTAATAAATTTCCATAAACCAAATCTTAGTCAGGCTAGTGCCTGCCATGACGCGTTTCGACCGTTTAGACGCGGCCTTGATCACATGACACGCAGCTGACATTAACCCAATTAAATAGTGAACATGCCCTATCGGTGTTAGAAACTCTCAGGCAATGATAGTGAATATAGAGGACAGACTATATACCAACATTGTGGCATTTTGACTGGGATAAACTGCCATAAGTATTGTACACAAATACACTGTATAAAATGATACTACAAAGATAAAACAAAGATAAAAGAGATAGCAATCGGCTGCGTGTAAATACAATAAATCCTGGTTAAATACATATTTCCAATACAGGTCCTTGATAGGTTTAGCTTGTTGAATTGTGCCATTGGTGTTATCATTGCAATTGCATTTGACATTTTGATATATATTACATAAATTCCATGTCATTATATAGTGCTAGTGCTAGAATAAATACTGATGCCACTGGTCACGCCGAGAAAATAAAACCTTATTCAGATATTGTGTTGTTGATTGTGCTCAACTGCTATTACCTTAACGGACCAGATGCCCCGATCTTAATATGGCATCACCGCAGCTATCATTGATATACTTTGTTTGTAAAACAGTCATCATCTATAAAGTGCAGTGCTTAAGTGTAAAAGGAATTCTAAAAGTGCTGTGCATGAAGTGTTCTAAAAATGATCACAATAGTATTCATTGAATGGCTAGTGAGGCTGCCCAGAAGCGCTGTTCAAAGCCTGAAATTAAGTGCTTGTAAAGTGCAAGTGCTTGAGTAAACAGAGGACAAAGATCAACATGCGCTGAGTATCCATATATAGATGAGAAGATGAAATGTCTGATCTACCTGTACAAATACAGCTTGATACTACAACTTTTAATGCATTAATACACTCTCATAATGAGGTCACAGAATGATGACTATGACGCAATGGAGACTTGGCCTTACTATACATGCCAAATAACTGTGTGTCCCAGAGCTGTCGCAAAGATGGCGGGAAAAGGGGACATAACCAGATGTACTCAGGGAGTAGATGACCAGACTAATGGACCACTGGCACTAGAGAAAATTATGCAGATCTTCACTCGTGTTTAAACCATTTGGCATCTTGGTATCTAAGGCCAAAATGAAGTGTGATTCTAATTGGCGCAGGCTTTTTTCTCTGTTGCCTCCACGTCTGGATACGGGGACTGCCCCTATAACAAAGTATTTGAGCTCCTTCAAATTATTTTGGTGTACCAATTTGAAATGCCGGGCTACGGGATAATTGGGGTCAGAATTGACCACTGCCCTCAAGTGTTGTAAGATTCTGTTAAATACTGGAAGCTTTGTGCTTCCTACATATTTCAGCCCGCATGTACACTCTAAGCCATAAACGGCGTATTCTGTGCGGAACGTGAGTTGACCTTTGATAGTGATGGGTACTGGACTGAATGCTGTCTTATATTCAGTTGTATTGGCGCCAAATTTACAAGCACAACATGTGCTACACTTGAAGAAGCCTGTTTAAGATAACCAAGTTTGTGTCGGTGTAAATTCCGGGCTGATTTTCACTAAGGCATCCCTCATTGAAGAAGCTCTTCTAAATGTGATAGAGGGTAGTGCAGGGAGAATAGGATTGAGTGTCATATCGGTTAAGACAATAGGCCACTGAGAATAGATGATTTGTCTTATTCTCTTCTCTTGTTTACTGAATGTAGTGACCAATCTGATGCTCAGTGTATTCCTTTCAGGAAGGTCAGTGGGGAATGTATGATCTAAGGTTCTACCGGTTATAGGTAGTAAACATGCCTCCCTAGTGTGAGAATTGGCTTTAGCGAGGGCCTTGCGTAAATCAGGATATTTATAACCTCGAACAAGGAACCGATCTAATGCTTCCTGTTGACACTGAGCCCGATCTTCATCTAGACTGCATATGCGGTGAATTCTTAAAAATTCTCCATATGGAATGCTGTGTATCAAGTGTCGAGGATGGGAGCTACTCGCATGAAGAATCGAGTTTCCCACAGTGCTCTTGCGATGGAGTTTAGTCTGAATTACGCCTTCACTTATATATACCTGTACATCTAAAAACTCAACACATTGGTCACTGATTTCTGCCGTAAACTTTAAATTTAGCCTATTGTCATTGATGGAAGATATAAAGGCTTGTGCTGAATCCCTGGTACCTTCCCATATTATACAAACATCATCAATGTACCGCCAAAAATACTTTACATGAGAATCCCAAACATCTTTGTGCAGTGCTTTGAGGACATGCTCCTCCCACCAGCCCACATGGAGACATGCATAACTGGGGGAGAAGCGTGCCCCCATCACCACTCCTCTCAATTGCTGGTGTACCTCCCCATTAAACAGAAAGTAATTGTTGTTAAGGCACAGTTCAATCATCTTTAGGATCATACAGTTGTGCTCATGTAGATGGATTGATCTGCCCTCAAGATAGTATTACACACATATATATATATATTCCCAAAGCGATTCCTTTTGTCACAACGCGCTCTCAGCTGGTGCTGGCATATCGGGGGAATCACACCGTCAATATTTTTTCCATCAAAAAGAATTATGCCGCACTCCAGGAGTTCTTCCAACAAAAGTGTTTTTATTTCACCACTAACACCAACGCGTTTCGACTATGCGTCACGGTTGGGTGAGTCCTACTTCGATTGCACTTATATACAAACTACCCATTTTGCCCATTATGAGGCATTCTGGGATTTGTAGTTTCTCTAACATTACCTCAAGAACTTTACTTCATTGAAATTAAGTACACATAATATACCAATGATATTGTGAGCCTTATATATGTAGTTGATCATACATATATTCATTTTTCTTTAAGTATGAATGCATCTATGCACAAAATTCAATTGGCAGTATTTCCAACAGTTGGTACTAATGATGGCTTAGTGCCACCGTTTTCTTCTGCCCTGATGGTTATGCATATGTATACATAGCACATTCATTTAATTTCTCACTTATTATGCATATTTATTTTGTTCACATAACGGCTCAGTGCCCCAGACAGTTATCAAATGAGTCCATTTGTACACCTGAATCATACTTTTTAACCATACAATAGTGCCATTCATGTGATCATGACTCTTTATATTCTCATTAGTATGCGATGTCCATCCAGCCAGCGAATGTAACTCAAATGGCCCATTTATAATTCTCAAATCATATTCCTCATATACTGGCTCAGTGCCATGGATCATGAAGAAAATCCCTTGGGGATATGATGTACCGTGCTCTTATAATAGAAGAAGTTCCTGTATTTAATTAATTAAGTCTGCTGGCTTGTCTGATCATTTGACGCAGAAGGCACTCACTATCTTGTATCTAATCCCATCTGGTGTCTAGATGGACTCGTATCTGTGTAGTTTCAATTTATTGAAGATTTTGGCTGCCTTTCCATATCTGTGGCCTCCTAACGACTTTAAAGTTGAACAAATAACTCCTCATCTGCATTCAAACCTTGTGGATGCTTGGTCCTGAAGCGTATTATCATGCAAGACTCTAGCCGTCTTAGTTTCCGTGTCCTATCTCCACCTCTTTCTTGTTGGGGAACATGTGCTATGCCAAAATATCTCATGTTTTGCCATGTATATCCAGAGTGGGTTTCTAAGTGTTTGGCTATAGCATAGTTGGTGTCCTTGTTTTGTACAGCTCTGACATGCTCTAATATCCTCTTCTTTAAAGGACAGATGGTGCTGCCTATGCATCTTAGACCACAATCGCATTCGATCACGTATATGACATAGCTGGTTTCACATGTGATTTTGTGGTTGATAATGAGAGGTTTTCCTCTAAAGTCCACCAGTTGTTTCATGTTTCTCCTGATTTTACATGCCTTGCATCAGTCACACTTCGCAAAGCCTCTCTGAAGATCAGATAGCCAAGATTTATTCTTTGACCTTACAAAGTGGCTTTTAACCAGTCTGTCTTTCAATGATGGTGCTTTACGAAAGGAAACTTCCACTTTGTCTCCTAGGATGCCTCCAATGTCTGGGTCTTTCTTAATAACATCCCAATACTTGTTCATAATCTGAATAATTGAATCTTTCTCTTTACTGTAAATCATGATTAATCTGGTCTTTTGATTTTCAGTTTCTCGATTTGATTGACTGGTCTTCTTACTTAGAATTTCATGCCTTGGAGTGGTTGTTGCACGTACTCTCGCCTGTTTAATATTTTGTGTCCTGTAGCCTCTTTGTATAAATTTTACTTCTGTTTCCATTGCTTTTCGTTCAAATTTTTGTTCATCCGAACAGTTTCTATGCATCTGTAGGAATTCACAGTATGAAATACTTTTCATTACAGGTTTGGGATGAAAACTAGTTCCATGCAACAGGCTATTAGTTGCAGTTGGTTTCCTGTGAACCGTGGTCTTGATTTTGTTGTCTTCGATATACACATTTAAATCCCAAAACTGTACTTTGGTTGCACTGATATTGCAAGTAAATGATAACCCTATATCATTATTATTGAGTTTAAGGAAATATTCCATAAATTCATGCTCATTGCCGTTCCAGATAATGAATAAATCATCTATAAACCAAAGCCATAGATGTATTTTCTCAGTATGTTGTTCGTTTCCCTCTCCCCAAGCCATGGTTCTCTCCCACCAGCCCATTGAGAGATTCGCATAGCTTGGAGAGAAGGAAACGCCCATTGCAGTCCCACATATCTGTGAATAGAACTCATGATCAAAAAGAAAGACGTTATTTCTCAAGCAGAATTCCATCATTTCTAGCAGTAATTCAGAATGCTTTAGGAATTCGATATTCCTTTGTGACAAGAAATATCTGGTTGCTCTCAGGCCCACCTCATTACTTATACAAGTATATAGTGAGATCACGTCAATGGTCACAGAAAGCCTTTTTGCCATTCAATGTCGGCCAATTTTGTCAGAAAATCACCGGTGTACTTAATTTAGGAATTTAAAGTTGTTACGAATGGGGCAAGGAACTGGTTCACATACAGGGAGACATTTTCAAATAATGATCCACAACTCGAAATTATTGGTCTGCCAGGTGGATTGATTAAGGCTTTGTGGATTTTAGGGAGAAAATACATAGTAGGGATAATAGGATTTTCATTTTTCAAAAATTCAGCCTCATCTTCATTTATTAGGCTCTCATCAAACCATTTTTTGATTTTCAGATTTAAAGCTATTGTTAACTCATTAATGGGGTTCATTTTGAGTTTTGTTTGTAGTTTTCGGCATCATTTAGTTGTCTTTTGGCATCTTTTACATATTGTGTCTTGTCCATCATGACTATGTTTCCTCCCTTGTCCGCAGGTTTTATCTCAATTTGGCCATTCCTGGCAATCTCCTGTACTGCCACCCTTTCACCTTGTGGTAGATTCTCCTTTTTATTTCGTGATTCACAATTTTTCATCTTTTCCAAATCAGAGATGACCAGATCGTAGTATGTATCAATCCTGTTGCCTGGTGTTAACATGGGACATAATTTCAATTTGCCTTTAAATTGTGTATGGTCATGGCCAGTAATATTGAATTCCAAATCCTGTAATATCTGGCTTGCAGTTACTTCATCTTCCTGTATATCGAACATCAGTACATAAGTGGTTATCACATCTGGTATTTCTTCTATTAATAGATTAGTCTGTGGGACATTCGCCTGTTTTTGAGTATTTTTGTTTCCTTCTTTCCTAGCAAAGAATTTTGCAAGTTTCAATTTTCTAATGTATTTGTATATATTGATTTTTGTTTCTGTATAGTCATGATGTCCCTCGGGACAGATGGATAATCCTTTGTTAAGGAGATTCATCTGATTTTGATTGAGTTCAATGATAGATAGATTTATTATGAGATTTTCTTCCATTTTTAACATCATAGTTTTTTCTGTCGATTCCACAGGGGATAAGTGTCTCTTTTTCCCACGACCACTTCTAATCTTTCTTCCCTTGTACGACTTTGCGATCTTTCCCTTCCTTGTCCCCTTCCACAGCCTCTCCTTCTGCCCCTGCCTCTTCCTGGTCTTTGATCTATATAGAGGAGTTTCATCTCCTCTAAAAAAGTTGTCTTTCTGGTTCCTCGAGGGTTTGGTTCCCCCTCGCTAGCATCAGTATCTGACTCACTTATTGTTGTATCTGATTCATTTGCAGGTTTTTTCTGACTTGTCATTTGTTGTTTAAGTGAGTCAAATTTTTTCGCAAATGTTCGGATGGTCCCTTCTTCATAATCTTTTTCATCCCGCCTGAATTTTTGTTGTTTCCTTTCTTCTATTTCTTTTTCATATTTGTCTAGTCTTATTTCCATTTCCTCCTCCTTTTTTGAGGCTTGGATTTGTTCTTCAATGTTTTTAATTGCTTTATGAATATCCTCCATATCTTGTTTTGCGTATTTAATAAACCCCGGGCGGAGCAGGCATAGTGCCACTACATGGAATTCCACGGAGTTGGAAAAAAACTGCTTGGAACTCGGCTCCGCTCCCCTCCACCCTCCCTAATTTAATTATAATTTAAAAAGGCACTTACCTGCTGTGGCTGCCTCCTCCTCACCATGGTCTCTCACTCCTTCCTAGCACCAGGGAGGTGGTGGTCCCCGCAGCCCCGAGGACCACCACCTCCCCGGGGCTATCTTTATTAAATGTGGGGGGCACGTGGCCCCCCCAGCCCTGGAGACCGCCATCTCCCCGGGGCTACATTGAAAAGAGGCATGGGAGTTCCAGCCCCCCACACAGCCCCGGAGACCACCACCTCCCCAGGGCTTTAATATTGTTGGAGAGGGGCCGCGCGGCCCCCCTCGTGGAGCCGTAAATGGCCCTGGGGACCACCACCCCCCAGGGCAGGCTCCAGCAATGTCCTGGGGCACCCACCCTAGGGACATTGCAGTTTGCTATAGGATGGCGAGAGCCATCCCATAGCCATAGCAAACAAGTGCTCCCCCAACCAAAAGCGTGCCAGGAGGCGCATTTGCAGAGTGGTGAAGAAAGGGGGCATGGCCTTAAACCACCTCTCAGCAATCCCACTGTGTGGGGCTTACTGGAGGTAACAGGTAGGCTAGTTGACCCCTAAGGACCCCCAGCAGCGAAGGGAACTTCATCCCCCAACCAAGACAAAGGGGGCGTGGGCTGGTATCAGAACTCAGCAATCCTGCTGTGTGCGACTTACTGGAGGTAATAGGAGGGGTAGTTGGCCCCCAAGGACGTCCTTGGGGGACAACTACCCCTACTGTTACCTCCAGTAAGTCCCACAAAGTGGGATTGCTAAGAGGTCTTAGGAGGCCACGCCCCCCTTTCTCCACCACTCTGCAAACACGCTCCTGATGAGCTACTGGTTGGGGAAAGAAGTCCACTTTACTCCTGAGGGGCCTTGGGGGCCAAGAAGCCCCTCCCAGTACCTCCTGTAAGTCCTATGCAGCAGAATTACTGAGCACTGGTTGGAGGCCCAGCCCCCTTTCTCCACCACTCTGCAAAAGCGACTGCTAGTTAAAAAACCATAGAAATTCACTGAAAAAACCTCAGGTCTCAGAGACGTTATAGTTAGAAATTAGCATTTAAAAACCTTAGAAATTCACTGAAAAAACCCACAGGTTTCAGGGATGTTATAGTTAGAAATTATCATTTAAAAAACCTTAGAAAGTCACGAAAAAAACAAAGGTTACAGGGACGTTATAGTTAGGCTGACATTTCACTCGTACCAAACCCGAGAAATTCAGCCGTTATAGTTAGCTGAGCTAACCATAACTCGCGCCCCCGCAATGTACTGCTTATGACCTCACATATTACATAACTCAAAACATGGTCAGTGACATCACTGATGTCATCTCAAATGACATCACTGATGACATCAGTGATGACATCATCCAGTGACTGTGAGTGTTTATAAAATGTTTATGAGTGCTGAATATATATATACCAAGGTGTATTGTTGAATCAGTGGATGTATGAGTGACTGTATGGATAACTCAGTGGGTGCGTGACTGACTGTTTAAGTGAGTGATCAGGTGTCTCAATGAATGTATGGGTGAGTGACTGGTTATGTGAATGTGTGTATCTGTCTGTCAGTTGATGTCTAAGTGGGTGTATGAGTGTGTTAGTGGGTACGTAAATGGCTCTATGGGTGATTGATTGGTTGTATGACTACGTCTATGTTTGTCTGGGTATCTGAGTTTGTGGGTGAGGAGGTGTGTGACTGCCTGTATGGCTAAGTGAGTGGGTGAGTCAGTGGCTGTATGGGGTACTGTTGCCTGTGTGAGAAGTGGTATGGGTGAGTGAGTGTCTGTATGACTGTGCCGGTGATTGAGTGCATGTGTCAGTATGGGTGAGTAACTGAGTATGTGAAAGGCAGTATATGTGAGGGATGGGGTATATGAGTGACTGTATGCATGAGTTTGTTAATATGAGAGTGACTATATGGATGAGTGCAAGCTTCTGTCAGTGACTGTGTAGCTGAGTGAGTATGTGTTGCTATCTGTATGAGTAAGTAGGTGGGTGGGTGTGTAACTGTTTGGGTGAGTAAGTGGCTGTATGATAGACTGCATGGATGAGTGTCTAGGTGTGTGAGTAGTTCTATGGGTGACTCACCCAGTGTGTGAGCACCTGTATGGCTCTATGAGTGGATATGCCAATGGCTGTATTAGTGAGTAAGTGGGTCTATGAGTGGCAGTATGGGTGAGAAAGTGGATGTGTGTGTAGATCAATTAATCAGTGAGTGGGTATGTAAGTACTGGTATGGCTCTGTGAATGGGTTTGTGAATGGTTGTGTGGGAGGGGCAGTGGATGTATAAAAGATTCTTTAGGAGTGTGAGTGGGTGCATCAGAGATGCTGCGAATGATGTCATCAGTGATGGCATTTGAGATGTCATCAGTGATGTCACTGACCGTGTCATGAGTGATGTAATATGTGAGGTCAAAAGCAGTGCATTGTGGGGGCGTGAGTTATAGTTAGCCCAGCTAACTATAACAGCTGAATTTCTTGGGTTTTGTACAAGTGCAATGTCAGCCTACCTATAGCGTCACTGTAACCTTTGGTTTTTCTGTGAATATATATATATATATATATTTCATATATATATTTCATATATATATATATATATATATATATATATATATATATATACACATAGATATATATATATATATATATATATATGAAATAATGCTATGTTTTGCTTGATGTATTTGTTTAATGTCTAATTTGTGTTTTAATTTAAAATGTACTGCTGAATGTGTTATGCAGACAAAAGTAAATGTCCCTGTCCAGTCATGATTACAATTGACAAGGTAGAGTCATTGAACTTATATATTACTGTTGAGTGTACTGCTTATGGGAAAAGTCACACACCCGATATCCCATAAACGTAGGGCCTCTATTTCTTTAAGCAAACTGTAAACTCAATCGTAAACAAGTAAACACCACAGTACAAGGGTACATAAAACCAGTTGCATAAGTTTTTGCTACTATTTTTCACAACAACTTATGTTTTTAAGGTAAATCTGCAAAAAAAAAAAAAAAGAAGAAAAGAAAAATGGGAGAAAGATCATTTGTGATCACTGCATTTTATTCAATATTATTTGGGCAGCACTACAAAATCACCAGACCCACTTAGCGTCCCACTTACATGCTCAGATGCCGTTTTCCAGAAAACAGAAAGAGGATTGCTTTCACATTCATTTTTTGATGGGCACGACTGATAATTCAATTCTGTAACAAAATATTACATGTCTGTGAATTAGTTTTGACACTGAGGATACAAACATTTCCAGAAATTCATTTGGCAGCACACAAATTCACATTTTAGTCAGTAAACATAAAAACACATGTATAATGAAAAAACAACGTTTATGCACTGTATGCTAAAACTAATGAAAAAGAATTTGCCATCAAAGTACGACTTCCAGGGCCCTCCAATTTGTAAGTACTTGACTGTGCAAATGTTAATGTATTATAATTCAACAATATATGCTGTTACTGTAAATACGAATTGCTCTAGATCAAAGAATTTCATATTTGTAATAGAGGAGAAAACATTTAGGGCCCGATTACGAGTCTGGCGGTCTTTCAACTGCCAGACTTATGGTGGCGCAGAGTGGGGGTCCACCGTTTTTCCGATTACGACTTTGTAAGTCATATCGGAGGTGGACCGCCGGCTGCACCAGGAACAGTTGTTCACTGGCGGTGGCGCAGGAGCGCCACACCGCATTATGCTGAGCAGGGACTGGCGCAGTCCCACTTAGCATATTTTGAGTTCCTGGACCGCCAGCGGTTTTATAGTGGAGTCTTGCCATGAAAAGGCTGGTGGTGCAGGAACAAAGGGGGCCCTACAGGGCCCCATGACCCCCCCCCCGCCATGGGGATACATTCAGGAGGGCACAACATGTGCCCACTGTCTGTATTCCCCCAGATTCAGCACGGCATGGATGTCACTGTCCATGTCGTGCTGGAACTTTTTAGCCGTACCCAATGCAGTGACTGTTTTCAAGGCACCGTCATGGCATGGATAGGGCCAAAGGACCGTCGACCGCATTACGAGTTGTACTTTTACAACTCGTAATATGGCCTGCGGTCCTTGCGCAGGTTTTGCGCATTGGAGCCGGCGTTAAGCTCCCGCCGCTTCGCCAAACATGTGATCGGGCCCTCAGTTTGAAGAGGAAGGGACATTTTCTGTAAACAAGTTTCGGAAAAAGCATTACTGGGAATGATCACAGTATTTTGTTGTGTAATCCAAGAATTCTTTGATTTGTTTGAATCATAAATATTCTAGCCTTACACTGACACATTTTTTTGTGCTTCTTGTGATGGCATAATTGTTGCAAGGAGGGGGATTTGACCATGTCGCGTTATGATTAGTGATGGGGTATAAGGTCCAGGAATGTGAATTCAATAGGACTAATTGTTTTGAAACTAGCTCAGCATCCTTGTGATGTTGTGGCTGTGCATGTTTTCCAGAACTCTTCCTGATCAAATTCCTTACTGCATTTTTCTAACAGTAGGGTTCTTAAATCACTGTGGAATCGGTTTCTTTTCTACAGTAATGCACTAAGGGGCTTATTACGGTGTCGGGCGGACACAGTCACAGAAACTGGATCGACTGGCCTACGGTTGGCAGTCCCGACCACCTAATTACGATGCGACCGCACATGGTGCGGTCACATACTCACATCTCGGCCACCAACTGTAGGCTGCTGCTTGAAGGGGGCCCTGCTAGGTGACCCCAAACTCGCTTTCCGACAGGCTTACCATGTCGGAAAGCCCGACTTGGAAAGCCTGCAGGAAACCAAGCATCGTAATCCGGACGGCGCAAAACGCCGTCCATATGGATTACGTGCCAGCTCTGAGTGCCCGTCGGAAGCCAGCCGGAATGACAAGCCGGTTGCACTTCTGACTGCCTAAATTGTATTTAGGTGGTTGGAAGTGAAACCGATAACCTCGGTTGGAAAGCCTCTGACCTAAGGTCGGAGTCTTTCCACCTGAGATCGTAATCAGCCCCTAAATTTTGTCAAAATAGCAGATTGTACTAGATTTGAAGAAAGGTAGTTACAATATGGCTAATACTGCTAACATTGTAGGAATCAATTGTTAATATTTTTGACAGCTTTAATGGCAGCTTAGTGCACTGACAGAATCAGGAAGTGTCGACTGTATTGGCCCCTGTTCTGAATTGCTGTATCCCTGAATACACTCCTCCATCCAAAACTAAAAGGGGCTCAGGGATTGTGATTCATCTACTTTATTTAAAGGTAGGGAAACCACTGACTTACAGTGGATCTTATGCCAGCCCATCAGCCACAGGATCATGACCTTTAGTGTATTCAGAAGCTTGTTCTATTCAGGGTGATCTTCCTGATGCAGGTGTACCCTGCTTGTATCTTCCATGCAATTATAGGCCATTGTTTCTTTATTTCTCATAAGCAATGCCTGGTTTATGGGGGTTTGTTGGTCCAAAACAAAAATAAGTCAAGTGGGCTACCATGTCATGTAGGCCTGCCCAACATTAATTTCTGATGAAAGTGCTTTCATTGTATTGGTCCAAGCACACCTGTTGAAATAGAACACTAAATAGGCATAAATAGGCAGTTATGACTAATTAGGGTGGCTTTTTTCCTGGTGGGAAAGGTGGGGCCTCCACTGCATCTGTTGACTCAGCCAGCCACCTGTCAGGATTCTTATGACTATCTAATCCTTCAATCTAAGCTGACGTTATCAAAAGAAAGGTTAATAGTGCTTATTTGTTCGAACTGTGCCTTTTCTGCAAGGTTAACCCAGATTTCTTTTGCCTTGTTTCTGAACCCTATTTTTCCTGGCTATAGAACTCTGTGCACTTTACCCTTGCTAACCAGAGGTGAAGTGGTTGTGCTCCCCCTTTAAACATGATGAAATTGTATATACCTAATTGGCATCTTTAACTTACCTGTAATTCCCTAGTGTAGGGTCCAGAGTGCACCCAGGGACTGTAAGTTAAATGTCACCAGTGGGTTGCAGCATGCATTGTGCCATCCACTGCAGTGGCAAGGCAAACGTGACTGAAGGCCTGCCATCAATAGGCTTGCTGTTCAGGCTTTGAACCAAAAATTCGACCTGTCAAAATAACCTCTTTTTGGCAGGCCTCAACCCTCCTTTTAAATACTAATAGGTCAGCCCTAAGTAGGACTCCCTGCCCATAAAGCAGGGTGCATGGTATTCAAAAGTAAGAAAGGTAAATGTTTAATGTTAAACATGTCTGTTGGAAAGTGGATTATTAGTAGTGCTAAGTAGTGACTTACCACTAGGAACAAGGCCACAAACACAGTAATAGGTTCAGTTAGGGTCTCAATAAATTAATCCCTTGCTCAACCCTTGGTAGCTCGCAACGAGCAGGCAGGCTTAATTTAGGAGACAGCTGTGTAAAGCATCTAAAAATACCAATACATTAAATAAGTAAGACACAACACACAATAAAAGTCCAACTCCAATTTATAAATTTAGATTATGTTTTTATGAACAAATAGACTCCAAAACGACAAATATCCAATGTAGGGAACGGGAGATATAATTAAAGAACAAACACGTTCTAGTGCTTAAAAACCAATATGCGAAATTGGTACATCTGGTCGTGTTTGACCGGGACAAATTCAAAGTTTGAGGCTGACCGCAATGGAGCCCTGGTCAGATACACTAAGCGGGAGGCCTCTGTCAAAATTTTTCCTTCACACTGAGGGCCTCATTACGATGTCAGTCGGAAAGCATTCCAACCGACTCCTTGTCGGAATTGTTTCTGACCAATTTGGATTCGGGGAGTCCGACCGACCGATTACGATGTTTCCAAACACTGTTCGGTCAGATGTTCCGACTGACAACACAGGCTCCCACTGAAGACAGGGGTAGTTCCGGTAAACCTTGCACCCTGTGGTGGGCACCCCATGGTACCTGCCGCATTGTGCATGGTTGGAGAGAGGGGACCCATGAGTACCCCCACGGGCCCCAACCGAAGGCTTCCGGCGGGTGAAGGGGGGCCTGCTACGTGCCCCCAAAGTCAGTGTCTGACAGCTGTTCCATGTCGGACAAACCAATTTGGAAAGGCTGTCCGAATCCGACATCGAAATATATTGGTCGGAAACGCGGTCCATAGACCTGTACGATTCGGCTCCGACCGACTCGGTTTCTCCGAATGCAGATCGGAACTGAGTCAGAAAGACCGAACGGTTAAATTGGATCGTAATCGGTCGGAAATGTTTCCGAGTCGGTCGGAAACATGGGTTCCGACACGGGTTCGGACAAACTGAATGCCGTTCGGAGCCTTTCCGACCGACATCACAATGAGGCCCTTAGTCGTTTTTCTGGAGCTTTTTCTCTCTACTTCGAGCGAGACTCCTCTTCAGGCCGGATTTGCGTCAACATCACAGGCTTGATTTTCGGCAAGGCCCCAGTTAAGTCCTGAAAGTCTGGAGCTCTGGAGATTTCAGTGGGAAGAACCTGAAATCCAGGCTGGGCCATGGTTTAAGGTAGCTGGCTTGACTCTTGATGTTGAGTCCGTCACCTTATGGAGCTTTTTCCTGAAAAGTTCCCAAAACTTCACCCTACTTCTGGATCTTGTTCCAGGAGGTCTCCATGAGGGTTCGAAGTGTCCAAAACACCAGTCCAGGGGTCTAGAATCTCTGAGATAGTTGTTGAGATGTTGGGACTACTATTCCCACAATGCGCATGCCCAAATCCTTAAAAGTCCACTGGACTCACTCCAGGATGGGGACGTCTTGGTGGAGATGATGTAGGTGGGCTTTGTTAACCTGTAGCTTGCAGGGAGTCCACTTCTTAATCCTTCTTGAAGCAAGGCAAAGTCCTTAGGGCTGTAGTCCCAGAATGTGCAGCAGGTGCAGTCCTTCAGAGTGCAGACCTTTGGGGTGCAGATCAGGTTTCCATCAGGGCAGTCCCTCTTCTCCTTGTAGTTTTAGGCAGAAGATCTGAGTTGCTTGGCAACTCTTCCATATTTATGGAGTGTTCCTGGGCTTCAAGCAGTGGGGCACCCCTGACCAATGGGGTGCACGGTGCCACCCAGGTGTATGACCACTTCCTTCAAAGTGTGGCATATTCTTGCTCCAGAAAGCAGTATTCTTCCATAATCCGAAATGGATAAAATCTTTCCTTGGAGGTTAGATCAGTCTAAGCCGACCCACTGGCGTGGCTAAGACTCCCTAACCCAACTCTTCCATCCTCTTCCCTAATCTAATTAAAGGGGCTCCTGTGTGGCTGGGGTTGCAGGATGTTGGGGTGAGCCTGGGCTGTCCCAAAGTGTCATTCTCCCTTTAAAGACCAGTTTAGCCACTCCACCCTCATCCTGTAGCTTCTGCAGCTGCAGCTCTCCTCCCACAGGAAATCTAGTGTCTCTCTAGCAGGCTAATTCACACCTCATTGAGACAACTTGGCTCAGCCTGGCAGAGGCTAGCCAATCAGGAGAGGGCAGCGGGAAGGGTGGAGTTTGGCCTACAGAAAATAAAGTTTAATTACTTCTTTTCTGTGATAGTTACTATAAATCTAACAGTGGCAAGTTGTGGGATTTATTATAACTAACATTTTGATACCCTGAATGAATGATATTTTATCTCGCTCTTGTCAGTATTTATACTTAAATAAAATGTTCCAATGTTAGCCTTTGGAGCTCATTATCTACAATGGGGAAAAACGACATTGGCAGTGTTTCCTTCACCAGGGCATATAAAACATCTTTTATTTTATTTTTAAATTATTTTTATTCAGAGTTTGTAAGTATAGTTACAATGAATATCACATTTAAGCATGCATGTACAGCATTCCAACAGTTACAGAGCTCTGTGCAATGTCCATTGTACTAGCGTGGCCTATTTAATAGTGTCTTCTTGTGGCATTGCACACGCTGGGTTCCAGCTAGGCACACCGTGCCTCTTGAAGGCAACCTCAGGATCATGTCCATCATCCATTAGTCGCATCTATTTCACTCCGATGAGCATAACATTGACCATACAAACGGGGGGGAGGGGAGAGTCTGAGGGAGGTGTAGGGAAGGGAAGGTGCTAAGGCGCGCGTTCAGGCCCTGCGGGCTACTGTAGGCTCTCATTTTGCGCTACGCAGCTGGGGAGGCCAGCTGGGGGGACGGTGAGCAGAGCAACTTGTCTATTGCTGGGGCGTGGAGGGGGCAGCCGCATTAGTCATATCGATGGGTGTGCCCGTCATTTCATCTATTGCATCAAACACAGTCCCCCAGTATGTGTGAATCTGGGGGCATTCCCATGCTAAGTGCAGGAAGGTTGCGTCAGGTGCCCTACATCGCTGGCAGCGCACCTCTGATGCTAATCCTAATTGCATAAGCCATGCGGGGATTATGTATGTGAATGCAGTAAGTTGAAATGTATAAGGCGCAGTCGGTAATTTGGGGATAAGGCGCGCGCCTGTGTGCAGCAGTACGTCCACTCTTCCTGCAGGATAGGTGTGTCTAGTGCAGTTTCCCACTCCTGTCGGGCTCGGGTATCACATACCGGGGCAGTGTTTTGCATGTCTGTGTAGAGGCACGTGATTAGCTTATGCAGGGATGGGTTTTTTAAAAATCTCTCCAGGGCCTTGAAGGTGGCTGGCGCCTCGGGGAAGGAAGGGTGGTAAGCGCGCAGCGCGGCTCGTAGCTGAAAATATGTCATTTGCTCTAACACTGTGAGCCCCTGGCCTTCCCTGATCTGTTGCATAGCTATGAAGGTGCCATCCGGGTACACGTCTCTGATTTTTGTGAGTTTCATCGCTCTTAGTCTGGCACAACGGCCTGGCTCTGCCAGAAAAGACAGGCTCGGGTGTTTCATCAGGGGGACTAGGGGGGCGTGCATGATGTCAATTCGGGCACTCCTTTGCAGGCTCTGCCAGGCCCTAACCGTACACCCCAAAGTGTCTATCTCTTTCCTAGGTCTGGTTCGTGGTTGGTATAGGGTCGCCGGGAGGGGGACTGGATCCACTTGATCATGTTCCGGTGCCGTGTGGGCCATGAACTGTGTGGGGTAAATCCAGTGGTATGCAAATTGCGCCTGGGCGCACCAGTAATACAGCGCGAGGTCCGGTGCCCCGAGTCCTCCCTGCTCAAATGGGAGGGTGAGCACTTCCCATGCCACTCTGGGTTGCCTGCCCGCCCATGCCAACGTGACCATGTTTGAGCGCAGCCGCCTTCTGAAGCAAGATGTGAGGGGAAGTGGGATATTAGCAAAGAGATAGAGGAGTTTGGGCAGCACCACCATCTTGGCGATGGCAACCCTCCCGGCCTAAGAGAGGGCCAGTGTGATCCATCTCTTTATGTGCTGTTCCAGCCAGTCTATGAATTTTCCATAATTGGAACGCCACAGTTCGTCCCGGTCGCGGCTGATCCATATTCCCAGATATTTCACCGGGTCTCGGGTCCATTGTAGTGGATACTCCGTCTGTGGCTGCGTCGTGACCTCCATGAGCGGGAATATCACTGATTTGGACCAGTTAATGAATATCCCGGCAAGGCCTCCAAAGCGCATGAATTCCCGAATCATCGGGTCCAAATTGTCGTTGATGTTCTTGACATAGAGTGTCACATCGTCCGCATATACTGACACCAACACCACTCGAGGAGTGAACGCCAGGCCTCTGCAGGCATGATGCTGCCGCAACCTGGCCGCCAGCGGCTCCATGGCAATGGCGAATAGCAGCGGCGACAGGGGGCACCCCTGTCGCGTGCCACGGGAGACCGGGATGGGAGCAGTAATTACCCCCATTGACCCTGATGCGGGCTGTGGGAAGCGAGTAGAGCAGCGATATTAAATGAAGGAATTTCGGGCTAAGACCTATTCGTTTAAGCAGGGTGAAGAGGTAGGGCCATTCGAGGGAGTCAAATGCTTTGTGGCGTCCAGGAGGATAGCGCCAGCCTGTAGTTGCGGATCTATCTCCTGCATTGTGGTGAACAGGGTGCCAAGATTGTGGGCAGTGGACCTGCCAGGAACGAACCCGCACTGGTCCAGTCAGAGCACCAAGGGCAGCAGGGGAAGGAGGCGTGCCACAATCAGTTTCGCCAAAATCTTGTTGTCCACGTTTATCATGGAGAGTGGGCGATACGAATCGCATTTTAATGGGTGCTTATTAGGTTTTAGGATTGTGACAATGAGGGCCTCTCGGAGCGATGGGGGGAGTGTCCCACACTCTACTGAGTCCTGGTACATGTCAATCAACCGTGGGGCGAGTAGGCCAGCGTACTCCTTGTACAAGGCGGCAGAAAGGCCATTGAGGCCCGGCGTCCTCCCGGCCGGGAGGGCTCGGATGGCGCCGACCACCTCCTCCTCCGTAAAGGGTTCATTGAGGTAAGCTTGGTGTCCAGCCTCGAGCCATAGTAGCTGCAAGTTATTGAGATATTCCTCCACCCCAGGTGCATCAGATTGCAACTGTGCCCAGTAAAGGGATGTATAAAAGGAGACCATTTCCTCTTGGACCACTTTTTGTCCCGTCACAATCTCGTTGTCCGCTGAGCATAGCTGGGGAATATATTCACTAGCCCATGGTTTCCTAAGTAACCCCGCCAGAGTTTTGCCTGCACGGTCTCCCTCGCCATATCACCGCGCCTTGGCCTCCTTGCCCAGGAATAGGGTCTCTCTCTGAGCGGCTTCTTGGAACTCATTCATCTTGGTGCGTATGTTGTTGAGCGTATTAATGTTTTTGCTAGAGAAAAATTCCCTCCTATGCTCCTATTTCTTTTTCTAACTGCTGAAGGTCTCCTCTCAGAGATCTGAGTACTCCCGCCTGCTTTGCTATGCACTCCCCCGTATGACTGTTTTGAAGGCTTCCCACAGGGTCGAGGGGGATTCCACTGAGCCCTCATTATTGCAGAAGGAGTCCGTTATCGCCTGCCTTATGGATTCGCGAAAGACCTGGTCTCTCAGCGCTCCCGCTGGAAGCTTCCAAGCGAAGGCCCTAGTGGGGTAATCCGGGACGTCCAGTGTGAGCATTATTGGGGCATGGTTGGAAAGGGTGCGGGGTAGATGCTGAGCCTCCATAGCCCAGGCTGCGGTATCCCGGGAGATCAACCAGTAGTCTATGTGCGACCACGAGGGTCCTGCCGCAGTCATGCATGTACCGCAGGCCTCGTCAGGGTGTCTCTGTCGCCAGATGTCCGTCAACTGCCCGTCTCGTATTATAGTCTGAAGCTGCACTGCTGCACGGGGTTGGGGGCGCCGGGAGTCTCCGGACCTGTCTTTGGGGTCATCTAGCACTACATTGAAGTCCCCGCCCCATATTATGTCCCCGGGACCTAGAGAGTCCGCCACTCTCCAAACTTCCGCAAAGAAACCAGGGTCGTCCAAATTCGGCCCTTATAGAGAAATAAGTCTAACCGGGTGGCCCCCTAGCGTGCCGGCAAGCATGACATATCTGCCCTGTTTGTCTAAGAGTGAAGCGCGTGTGTGCCAGTAAAGCCCCTTTCTAATGATGATGCCAATCCACCCCGCTCGCAGGCGCCCCTGTGTGTGCTGGGTCAGATGAAGCTCCTGCAGGAACCCTATGTCTACTTTATGCCTGTCAAGTTGTGCCGCCACCATTCTAGCCTTGCGTGCATCGTTCAAGCCGCATATGTTCCAGGAGATGCACTTGATTCTGGTCATGGTGCTTTGTGAAGCCAATCGGCCAGGGGCGCAATGTGCAGCGCACAATGAAGGAGGGAACGCACAGGGATGAGCAAGGAAAGACAGGGAAGGGTGCAAGATCGGTCAATTACATACAGGTAAACCCCACAACACCCCCAGCTCCCACCCACTCCAGCCCCCCAAACAGGCTGAGCATATTCCCCAGTGAACTGTTCCCCCAACAATAGAAAAACAGTGTTCAGTGGCAGGGAGTCATCCCTAGGGGGAAGAGATAGGAGCCCAACCCGACCGCCCACAGGGGTCAAGCACATATCAAGACAGACATGTTCAAACAGTATAGAAAATCGGGTCAACATTTTTCAACAGTGCATTGCACTTAGAAAGGATACAGGTGTGGAGCCCAGTTGCAATGTGTCAGGCAGTTCATATTAATGCAAAGTTCCACCAGAGTCGCTGCCAATCTGGTATATACGTCTCGTCAGCTTATTTAGTCGCTGGTTCGGTCTCTCTCCTCCGGGTCTGTTCTGCGACAGTCGGATCTTTGGGCCAGTTGCAAATCTTTCACATGTTGTGCGGCCTTTTTGGGGTCTGTGAAAAAGATCGTCTTCCCAGCGTGAAAAATCCGGAGCTTGGCGGGGTAGAGGAGTGAGTACTTTATTTCAAGTTGCTGGAGAGAACGTTTGATCTGGAGGAAGTCTCTGCGGGCTGCCTGGACCGCCAGGGTGAAGACTGGATAAAAGGAAATTGAGTTGCCCTGATACGACACGTTTTGCATACCCCTGGCGAGACACAGCACCGTGTCTCTGTCCCGGTAATTGATTAGGCGTGCGATTATGGGTCTGGCAACCTCTCCTGGGGGTGGTCGCGGGCCAAGGGAGCGTTGGGCGTGCTCCACTATACACATGGGGGAGAGGGACTCTCCAAACGTCGAACGCAGCATCTCCTCGACATAGTCCTCTACTCGCGCCATGGCTGTGCACTCATTCGTAGGTTGTTGCGGCGTGACCTGGCCTCCAAATCCTCAATCTTTTGTCGGATTAATTCCAGCACCTTCTCCATTTTTAGGAGCTTTTCGTGGGTTTCCGTTCTTTCGTCCTCAAGTGAGGAGGTGCGCTGCTCTACTTGATCCAGGCACTCTTCATGGTTTGTTACCTATTCTTTTAGCCAATCAAATCGGTCAGACAGTGAGTATATTTTGCAATCTATTGAAGTGAGTGATTGCTTCAGGTCTCTGAACATCTCTATGATGTCGACCTCAGGTGGGGGTGCCTCCGATGTTTCCGCGTCTCGGTGGGGGTCTTCTGCGGCAGGGGGGCCCAGCGGGGTCCTGCGTGGTTTGAAAACCAGTTTTGGCTGTTTGGCGTCCGGTCTCCCCATAATCACAGATTTGCCTTCCCGGGGGTACCAGGCCTGTTGTGGCGCCCTTGCTTCATGACTTCAGGCTTCAGCGTGCATCAGTCGGGGCGTCGGGATGTGTGGCAGTTTTAACCCCCCCCCGCTTCTCGGCACCGCTCTGCCTCTCGTTGCTCCTCACGCGTGGTGGCCTTATCCGTGCCTTCCCTCCTCCTGCGGGCCCCACCGGGTCTCTAAATCGCACTGTCGCACTGGGCTACGCATGTGCTGCTGTGCCGCCTGCCTGTGGTGTGTGTCCGTTCAGGTGCCGGAGACTCCTGTCTAAGGTGCTCACAGGGCGTCTGTCCCTGCTTCTTGCTTGCGCCGTGGATGTAGTGGCTCCTGCGCTTCTCCGTGCTTCACAAGGCCCTTCGCAAGTACCCAGCTGTGGCCTGTGTTATGCGATGGGCCCTAGGCCTCAGGTTCCATCTTGTGTGCCTTTGTTCCCCCGGATTGATGCGGGCTCACCCTGGGCGTGTTTTCCGACTCATGGCAGCTGCTGTCGGTCGCGCCTTCAGGGCTCGCGCCCTGCTTCGGGATGCGGCTTGTGCGTGTGGCGGCTGCCTGCGGGGAAAGCGTCCTCATGCGCAGGCCAGCACACCGCTTGTCTGGGGCCCGGTTCTGGGCATGAGCCGTGACCACGCTGGTGACAATTCGGTTCAGCGATGCGGCTTTCACCGCTTGGGTGCTGCTTCACCGGGGGGGAGGAGGGGGTCAAGGAGCCCCGAGCCTCCTACCGGTCTACCTCTGGGCAGCTCCGGGGGTCTTCTTTGGCCCAGCATCACTGGCTCCACTCCGCGAAGGTCGCGCTTCTTGGGCCAGGGGTCCAAGGCCCGCCCGTGGTACTCTGGGGGGCCGGGGCCGCCGCACTAGGTCGTTCTTCCCCGTGGGGGCTCCGGGGCGCGTCTCCACCTCTCACAGCAGAGCTCTCCCGGGTGCGACGTCCCTGCTTGCTCTGCCTCAGGCGCGGCCCGGATCGTCTCGGCCCTGCGTCGCCACGCTGCTCGATGTCACGGCTGTGTCTGCCCGGAATTTCGGATTGATTCGGTGCCGGTGGGTTTCTGGATCACTGCGGCACCTTTATTCCGGCCCTCAGTTGACTGTTAAACAGGATATTTAACAAATTGATGGTCCCGCTGTTGGAGCCGCACTATGGAGCGGCCATCTTGGAATCGGGCTCTCTAGCACCCCTCCATACACCCTAAAACATCTTTTATAATGTCCATGCTTATAGTTACATGTCGAACAAAGCATACACAAGAAGATGATGGACGGAGCGCCTAACCTTTTCAGACACTCACCCCAAGTCACAGATCTGGGTTGAATCCATCATCGTTCTTTAGCTCACTTCGCCACCTCAGTTCAGCCCCAGCTATATGCAAATCAGTCTTGACCCTGTTCCTCATGGGAACAGTCCAGCCTGAACTGCCAAGCCAGGTCTTCCCTGAACCGGTGAGCTGGGATTGACCTGGGGTGGCGAAGTGAGTTAAAGAACGATGATGGATTCAACCCAGATCTGTGACTGGGGGCGAGTGCCTGAAAAATGTCAGCGCTCCGTCCATCATCTCCTTGTGTTTGCTTTGTTTGCCCTAAGTTGGCAGGGTATGCCCAGACGTGTGTCCCTTGCTCACTTTGCCACTGGATTCAAGCTAGCCTGGCTGATGAGGGGTGTTACCCCGAAACCGGTCCCAGGATGCTTGTTTCTGGTCCAGGGAAGACCTGGCTTGGCAGTTCAGGCTGGACTGTTCCCATGAGGCACAGGGTCAAGACTGATTTGCATATAGCTGGGTCTGAACTGGGGTGGCAAAGTGAGCTAAAGAATAATGATGGACTCAACCCAGATCTGTGACTGGAGGTGAGTGCCTGAAAAGTTTCAGTGCTCCGTCCATCATCTCCTTGTGTTTCCTCATACTTGCATGGCACCATACCCCTGGGGCACCTGGGGGGAGACATTAGGTGTGACTTATGTGTAAAAATAAGTTATATTATTACTTTGGAAGTATGTTTAATTCCAAAGTTGGATTTGCATATAATTTAATTTTAAAGACAGTCTGCAAAGCAGGGCTGCCGTCAAAATGACAGCAGGAAAAACAGCATTGTAGGAAATCTACTGGGGCTCTAACCCTCTCTGCCTTAGTATATACTAGGGACTTACAGGTAGCTTGAATCCCCCTTGCCCTATTGTATGCTAGGGACTTACAGGGTTCTGTCATTGCCAATTGTGATTATACCTAACCACCATATACCTTTAAAGCAGAGCACTGGCCCTGGGACTGGTAAGCAAAGCTCAGGACACAATCAGATTCAGTTACTACCAGTATCCATCAAAAAACTGGGGGTGATCAGGGCCAAATGAATGACTTTCTCACAATGTCCTTACAGTAATAGCCCCTCAAAGCTAGTTTTTACTGTAGTAGGGTTGGCTGCTCCATTGGAAAGCAGTTGGATGCAATATTAAAAAACAAAATAACACTGCATCTCATTAATGTAATTAACTTGAAAATTAATGAAACAACTATTTCTAATAGTTATTAAAATGCTATTCAATGGTGAAGTAGTTTTTTTTTTCAAATTACAGAAAAGTAACATTTAGAAATTACCTTTGGCCTGCCTGAAGTTCCTGGAAGCTAAATCTGCACTTTTGCTCTCCCACATCGGCCAACCAGTAATTAGTGTTTAAAATGGTGTGAATGAGTTGTGAACGTGCTCCCAGGAGCAAACAGTAGATTGCCCTGAATGGGCAACGATGACCCATCTGAACCTGACAGAATATGCAGGGGAGGCTGTGAGGATCCTCTTGACATTAAAGTATCAAGTCCTAGTTCAATGTCACATCCTGCTTGAGGTTTTTCAAATGACACTTGGGGCACACTTCAGATTGGTGTCCCTTGTCACAGGTAAGTGTTTGTACTCCCCTCCAGTCAATCAGGACCCAATCGCAGTGAGTCCCTATTTGACATTACAGCGTCGCAGCCTGTTTTACAAGTCTGCTGGGTTTACATGTAGCATTTGGGGCACACTTATAAGGAGGAAAATAGAATGCCAAAACAATGTGTGTATATCCACTGTCTGGCTGCTGAAAACGAGATATCTGTCTCTAAGTTTGCTTAGGGTGTAGGGACTGCCTAAGCCAGGTGTTTATTGTTAGATGTGGGTGGACACTAAGATTACCCTTGTACACTCGGCACACACACCCCTGCACTTAGAGCCCAAGTTTAGTGTGGCCAAAAGCGTCGGCCATCTTGAAAATGCCCAAAGTGGGTACAGGTAGCCCCTGGAACCTTTACCCCATTAGTGTGTCCCAGGGGTCACTCCCACTCACTAGCTCATGCCAGACATAAATGTGGCATCTCCAGGCACCACTTCAGATCACTCCTGGACATGAAGAAGTTCAGAAGATGCCTTACCTTCTGTCTGCAACCTGAGAAGTGCCCTGGAGGACTGAACCTGCTCTCTCTCTAGTACCCAGGACAAAGAAGCGGACTCCAAGAGTCATAAGGCTGATCACCTGTTAAAGGTACAGGGGCGCAACAAGATTCAAAAGGTATTTTCCTGCTACTGCGCAGCTGACCAGTGGCAACTGGACTTGCACTTGAGCCTGCTGATTGCTCTCTGCCTGACACCTTGTAAGTCTCTAAGTGCCTCCCCTGAGCTTCTGGGGGAGGCGGGGGGTAGGAGTTTAGAAGTGTACTCCTGTGGTGGATAGGAACTTAAAGGACTAAAGTCAGAAGGTAAAATCTTTCACCAGGAGAAACCTGGTTGGTGTATCTGACCCACTCATCATTCATAGTCAGCATCATATTGTGCTTAGCCCTGTTCTATCGTAGCTATTGACTATCATTGGCTCTTCGTGCTTCTTACCTTACAAAGTTTTCACATTAAATAGACAATAGATGTATGTACTTGTAAAAGGACTCAGGCAGATGGTAATATGTTAAGTTTTTCCGAAGCTAAATGATCGCTCTTGCGTGACTATAAGGTTCTCCTCTGGCCAGCAGCAGTTCATGAACATTTATTTTTATAAGCCCATCAGTTGCAATCTGGAGAATGCATGCAACCCACTGAGGGCAATTCCACCCACTATGTCTTCCTCTTTCAGTCCTTGTTTTCAAGGACATTTCTGAGGGGGTGTAGAAGGTTATCTACACCAACCCCTGCTTTGCATTCTGTGGAGAGCCCTTCCCAGACTTCTCTTTGAGGTGAAATCTGTGCTGCAGCCTGACTGGTGCTGTAGTACCGAGCTACATCTATTTGAATCCTTTTGGAGGATGTACTGACTGATTGGTAGTGAGACTTGCCCAGCTGCCTGTACCTGGATATATAAATTAGGGTTTTCCTCTAGCTTGTTGAACAACTTTTGGACGTTCAACTGAATGGACACTCCAGCTGTTGGTGTTTCCAGAGAGTGAATATTAGTGCTGCTTGGTCCTGTGGGATCCGATCTCCACCCCTGTCTTCTCCTCCTTGTGTTGATGCAGAGCTGTCTTGCAACAGTAAATCCTGCTGTTACTGTGACACATCATCATGAAGACTCCACACAGACTCCATTGTGGTATCTGTCTGTCACCTATATCACTTGCACTGTAGAAGACACCAGAACATTGTAGAAGAGACTAGAACAGTGGAACCTACCAGTCACGAAGTTCTAGCATTTCCGTTTATAAGTCTTATATTCAAACATCCATTTTCACAGTCATGGATTGTGAATAAAATCTAATGTACAATATAAGCCGATTTATTTGCATCATTCAGGCAATTTGGAGATGAAAGTAAAAACAGAGACTTGCGCCAGAGATAGCAATAAACTAATTAATACATGTTTGTTTATAATGTGGCTTGTCAATGTAGAACACTGAAAAGCATTTCATGGTGCAAGAAGTGACTATGCAGATATTTCAGAGATTACTCAGGGATCGACTTTATTGTAGATATTCATGTGGAGCAAATTTCAAAGTCGAAGACAATGGACAGCAATTTACTGCCTCCTTTACAGGCAGCAACATATTTAGGGACCTGATTCATATTTTTGAATGAAAAATGGATGTTCAAAGGTTTATTATATGTTTTTGTGTGATGTGAGTGACGCCTGGGATCTTGAACCCAGTTTGGACCTAGACAGAGAGCAAGAATAGTGATTTCAGAATCAGTGTGCCGGTAAGGATGAAAGTCCCTGACAACATATGCAGCTGTGCCATCCTCTTAATCCCTGAAAAGTCCACTGGCTTTTGCTTTTTGACAACTGTTTGTGGGCCCCTGGTCTTGAGGGACCCCTCAAACTGAGAACTGGTCTCCCGAGGGTAACTTTATTAGTTTTGCCTAAAAGAGAGAGCCCTTCATTGCTGTATCCAACTAATAGTCTGAAGAGTGTAGCACTACTGACCCCACCTGTACTATCCATTATCACCATCTGGTGACCTCATCGTGAGATTTGCTGTTTTTGAGGTGCATATTTGCACTGAAATCAGTTTCCTACTGGCCTTCCCTTTAAATTAAATCCAGACACTTGGGGTAAACGGGGTCTCTTCATATTTATTTATTTTGTGGTTTTAGATGCTCATGAGCATCATATTTATGACTTTTTCAATAATATGCCACTGTCCCCTGAATAAGTGCGCCCAGGAAATGCTAGGCAAATGCTATTGATGCTCTGGCCAGCAGCAGTTCATGAACATTTATTTTTATAAGCCCATCAGTTGCAATCTGGAGAATGCATGCAACCCACTGAGGGCAATTCCACCCACTATGTCTTCCTCTTTCAGTCCTTGTTTTCAAGGACATTTCTGAGGGGGTGTAGAAGGTTATCTACACCAACCCCTGCTTTGCATTCTGTGGAGAGCCCTTCCCAGACTTCTCTTTGAGGTGAAATCTGTGCTGCAGCCTGACTGGTGCTGTAGTACCGAGCTACATCTATTTGAATCCTTTTGGAGGATGTACTGACTGATTGGTAGTGAGACTTGCCCAGCTGCCTGTACCTGGATATATAAATTAGGGTTTTCCTCTAGCTTGTTGAACAACTTTTGGACGTTCAACTGAATGGACACTCCAGCTGTTGGTGTTTCCAGAGAGTGAATATTAGTGCTGCTTGGTCCTGTGGGATCCGATCTCCACCCCTGTCTTCTCCTCCTTGTGTTGATGCAGAGCTGTCTTGCAACAGTAAATCCTGCTGTTACTGTGACACATCATCATGAAGACTCCACACAGACTCCATTGTGGTATCTGTCTGTCACCTATATCACTTGCACTGTAGAAGACACCAGAACATTGTAGAAGAGACTAGAACAGTGGAACCTACCAGTCACGAAGTTCTAGAATGTAGAGTGAGGAGCCTGCACCCTTCTGAACTGGCAGTTGGTATACTGTGGCTGTGGTGTATGGAATACACCTGATGCTTCTCTTCACTCTCTGGTCTGCTTATTATGTAATCCGTTTATCTTGCATTGGATATACACAGGGCTTTAAGTGGGAAAAAAAACCTGGGGGTGCTCTAAAAGGGGCGGGGCAAACCTCGAAGGGGTGTGGCCTATCTAAGTAGGGGCGTGGTCTAAATAAAGATAACTATTGTAGCAGTACCCCCTGCTCTGACAAGCCGTCAGCTCTAGGACTCCTCAGAGCCCCCCCCCCACCCCCTCTGTGTGGCAGCCCAGGCTGAGACAGCTTCCCGGGCGCACACACAGCCGCACCCGAGTACTTCACAGGTCTTTAAAAGACCATTTGCATGTTAATGATTCTTTGTCGTTTTTTCACCCCTTCTTAGAGCCCCTGCATCTCCACACTTCCTACTACTGTGCCCACGGGCGTTTTGTTCAACAGTGCAAATGCTCCCTCCTCCCCTTCGTCGCCCCGTGGGTATGCCAGTGGGTGCTTGTCGCCAGGACACTGAATAGGCCCCTCTGTGGCTTTAACACTGGCGGTAAACACGCCGAGAGGCTTGTGGTGTTCCAAACAACTGGGCGATGCTGCAGGCCAGCGTCGCAGTGCACAAAATCAGCCTGCTGTTCTCACACTTGCAAAATAGGGCTGTCACATCCTCATTATGATGCGGTCACATAACATTTCCTTCTGTGCAAACACGTTTGTATTATTTCACGTCTAACTTTTGTTTGACTGGACTTTTACAAGCAAGTTTCCCATGATCAGAAGTAAAGAAGGGATATCAAAATGTAGGCAGTTTCTCACACGAAGTGGTTTAAGCTGCTAAATGATCCCACTTGAGTTACCATTGATTGACACAATGGTGCGATGAAAGCACACTACCAAGGAGTTGTGGGCACTCTAGTTGCGCCTCTGATCGAGCTGGTGTGGGGATGCCAGGGGTACTGGGAGCGCATTAGCTTGATTTGCTTAAGCAGTGCGCGCATGCTCACCCGAAACACGAACAAAAACCGGGACGTCTGGTCACCCTACCTTTGACCTTTGAGGCCCGAAAATAGAGCCCCCTAGAGACCCCTTTCGAGGCCCCCCAAAAAAAACTGGGGGTGCTCAGACCCCCACAGCCCCCCCCCACTTAAAGCCCTGGATATACATCACACACATGCTTTTGTTCTTCCTCTCACCGATGTTGCAATGAGAGGAACGGCTCTCACCTTGTGTCCTATTTCTAGCTCTTAACATCTAATTGGAGTTAGCTAATGGTCTAGAGGAAGTGTACTTGTGGGAGTTCCTACCTTCGGTGCCACATCTGACTTCTCACTAGCCTCCTACTTAATAAAATTATTCCTTTTCATGGAGATAAATGAAACATATTAATCTGTTATTTTGAGTAAATTAGGAGCCTATTATACCTCCATTGATTATATTGTGGGTACGGAATAGTGAAGAAAAATTGACTTTGCAAAAATGCCCCGACATTATTGAAAGTTGATGAATAGCATGTTGGGCTGACAACAGGGGAGTTATAAATCTTAAGTAGGCAGATGATGTATGCGTAATGTTCTCAAAAAAGCCATCTTCAATTTTTAAATGTTATAAGGAACATAGGTGATCGCATACCTTTCAATACCTCAAATTGCATAGGTTATTTTCTTAATTATTAAACGAGGTCATGTTAATGATGGAATTCTGTATATGCTGAGCTGAGCAACCAAAACAGGGAACCCCTCAGACATCTATTGTGCATTATTGGTTGTGGGGCAACAGTAGACTAAAAATGCAACTTTGTCTCTTACAGTACACGTTAACAATATGAGTGCATCCAAAAAATATATAGCAAAATAGCAGAATAACAAACAAATATAAAAAATATGACTTGGGATTTATTTTTGCAGGTATTAGTCTCTGATCAAATCTGTTTTTTAAAATTATTCTTCCCTCAATTGGATTTTTAAAAGAAACTTTACACATGCCAAGTAGTTTTAATATTCCTAAAACAAGTTAATGAAATCTGTAGAAGCAAAATTCTGTAATTGTTCATGTGTATATATCATAATTTATTTTTCTTTTGCTTCATGAAACTTTAATGTGTGTATTAACATTTGAATGTCAATTATAAAAAGTAAACATGCTCATCCTTCCACAGAAAGTCAGTTTTTGCAAGCAAACAAGCTCACTCGGCTGAAAGCTTGACCCTGCGAAGATGCCTTTTCTGGAGGTCATGTGTTTCAGTCCTGACATTGGATACTCTGCTTTTATCCTTAAACGAAATAAAGCTGAAAAAGTACACTCTTATTTCCATGAAAACATTTAATTTTTATGTTTCTCTTAGTATTTATCTGAGTGAAAAGAATACAAAAGGAGAAAAATAACACTAGGATGGCAATGGTTAAAAACCGTTTTTGGCAAAGTTCAGGAAATGTTTTGCCATACCCTTTTTTAAATATATGTCTATAATTGGCACACAATTCTTCCTCCACATTTTTCTTGTGCATAAAAGGATAATATGCATGGCCCTGAAAAAATCTTTCCAACACCAAAAATGATTTTTATATTATTCTACCCATACCAACATTATTATGATCATACCTGAAGTGTAGGATTTGCCACACCAGGAGAGGCCATTTGTGATGTATCCCAAGAGTGTGTCTTCCAAGGTGATTACGTTTTGTGCTGCAATCACATAACGATGCACTAGATCAGATGTCTTGCTCCAAAACAGTGACTGCAAGAATTAAAAATCGATTGTTATCATGGTAACTAATGTATAAGGACTTTAACACTTGTGTATGAAGATTTTGGATAAAATTGCTTCTTAAAAGTGTGAAAAGATTCATCTCTATTATCCCATTATGAGAAGCAGTAAATGCTGCATGTGAAACAGGGCATGGGCTGTGCCAGAACCCCTTTCAGAGGGCCACGGGACAAGAAGGGGTTACTGGGCCCAACTGTGGGATTGAGGCCTTTTACTCCTGATGTACAGTGGCGGCTCCTCCACTATGGCAGAGGAGCATCGCCCCACTGCTTTTAAGCAGTGCCAAGTAGAAACATAAAGGGGATCCTGACGATGTCAGGCGGAAAGCCTCCGCCCGACACCGACTCGGAATCGTGACTGACCGACTTGCGGTCGGTGGTTCAAACTGCTGGATTACGATGAAACCGAACACTGTTCGGTCGGAGTCCCATTGTTCCCTATGGGAGCTCGTGTTACGCCCAACAAACGGCCATAACACAGGCTCATATGGGAAAATGGGGTGTTTGTGGGAAATGCAAAAACCCTGCACCCTGTCCCAGGCACCCCACAGTGCCTGCCACATAGTGCAGGATTTTACAGGGGGGGTCCCTTAGCTACCCGCTCGGACATCAACCATAGGCCACAGGGCCAGTGGGGGACTTGCCAGGATCCCCAAAGTCACTTTCAGACAGCCTTTTCTTGTCAGACAGGCCGACGTGGAAAGGCTGTTGGAAATCGGCATCATAATCCCGAGTGTGGAAACGCTGTCCATAGGGGTGTACGATGCAGTTCCGACCGACAGGAATACTCTACGGGTCGCTCAGAACCAATTCAGAATGAATGCGCAGTTTACATTCCGACCGCGTACATCGTAATCAGGCGGTAGGAATGTAAACCGACCGAGTTGGTCGGGTGGGCACCGACGCGGTCGAGGAGATTACAACTGTCGGGAGGAGGCTCTCCGCCCGACATCATAATGAGCCCCAAAATGATAATAACTTAGGCGGGGGTGCTGTGCTCTCGGAGCAGGGGAGGTGTGGTTTGCCCACTCCCTCTCAGGCCGCCCAAACCAGTCATGCACACTTTCCCCATTCTCCATTCAAGCTGCATTACAGCCTGCATGGAGAATATGCCCACCCCTCCAGCCCCTGGCTGAGCGCTGTGTCATGGTGCTCAGACCAATCACAACACTGCTTTGCAGTGTTCTGATTGGCTTTGGGGAGGGAGCCTCGCTGCCTGCTTCCTGTTCCTGGAGTCGGAGGCAGGAGAGCAGGGGCAGAGACGCGGGACCCGGACTCAAGGTAAGTTTATTTATTTTTTATTCCCCCCGCATGCCCCCCCCTGCAACCTCCCTCGCGACCCCCCATGCACGCCCGCCACCCGTGAGCCATGCCGGCTGCCACTGCTGATGTACTAGGGCCCGACTTACTATGGATTCTGAGTAACTGGGCCAATAGAATGATTTTTATAGAGCGCATGGCTACCCGGAAGCATCCCAGCGCTAAGAATCACTAAGGGAGGACCAGTCCTCTAAGGAAAGAGCCAGGTCTTAAGCTGTTTACGGAAGGCTAAATAGTTACATTGACTGCGAAGCTGCAGTGGGAGGCCATTCCACAGCTTGGCGGCATTATATGAGAAGCGTCTGCCTCCACTTCTGGCCTTCTTGACCCTTGGTACCACTGCAAGGTGTAATTCATCCGAGCGGAGGTTTCTCATGGCTTTATAGGGGCGGATCAATGATTCAATAATGCGAGGACCATTTCCTCTCATGGATTTATGGGCGATGCACAAGGACTTAAAAACAATTCTTTCCTTCACTGGCAGCCACTGGAGCATCTGTAGTGCCGGTTTTGCAGAGCTGTGTTTCCGTGTGCCCATCAGGAGCCTAGCTGCAGAATTCTGCACAGTTTGCAGTTTGGCTATAACATTTTTGGGGGCTCCAAGATAAAGAGCATTGCCGTAGTCTATTCTTGACAAGATGAGGGCTTGAACCAATATTCTTCTAGCCTGGTCTGGTAATAACGGCAGAACTTTACGGATCATCCTTAGCAAGCTGAAGCAAAGTGCGGTGGTTTTCCTGGCTTGCACTTTAAACGAAAGCTCTTGGTCAAGCCAGATGCCCAGACTTTTTATTTCTGTTTTGGGGATGGGAGCTGGGCCCATACAGGCTGGCCACATAGTATTAGCTTTAAAATTTATCTGATTACCCAGGAGCATAAGCTCGGTTTTGTCGCCATTGAGCTTTAGATGGGAAAGGCTCATCCACTTGGTGACTTCCTCCAGGCAGTGGTAAAGATCCGGGAGCAGATGGTTAGTCTGAGTCAGAGCCACCACCAGCTGAGTGTCATCAGCATACGTGATTAATTGGATCCCAAAGGGGAGCACAATCTCCGCTAGTGGATGCATATAAACATTAAAAAGGGTTGGACTCAGAGACGAGCCCTGTGGGACTCCACATCTAAGAGGAACCGGTTTAGATCGAACATCGCCTAAAAACACGTGGAAGCACCTATCATCCAGAAAGGATTGAAGCCAAGATAGCACTTTCCCGGACACGCCTAGATTCCTAAGCCGGTGAGCCAATATCTGGTGGTTCACCGTATCGAAGGCTGCGCTTAGATCGAGGAGTATTATTGCAGCTGTGCCTCCTTGATCAAGAATCTTCCTTGCTTCTTCCACGACCACCACTAAGGCGGTCTCAGTGCCTTGGCCTGGGCGAAAGCCCGTTTGGGAAGGGTGGAGCAGGTTACTAAGTTCCAAGAAGGAAGAGAGGGTCTGGTTAACTATTTTCTCTGTGATTTTGCCCATAGTAGGAAGCAGTGAGATGGGGCGATAGTTGCCCAAATCTGCCGGATCCAGGTTAGGTTTTTTTAACAAGGGCTTTACCATAGCTACCTTCCAGTCGGGGGGGACAATCCCTAGTAAAAGAGATGAATTGATCAAATTGATCATACTAGGGGCAACTGTGTTAACTGCCAACTTTAGAATATTGAGCGGTACAGGGTCCAGTGGTGACCCCGATTTTACCTTACTAAGGGTGGCTAAGAGTAGTTCCTGGGTCAGGGGGGTGAAAAACTCAAGACTGTGACTCTTCCTACAATTGTCCCTAGCCGTGGACTCGGAAATATTGTTATCTCTTAGAGGGAGCAGTTTCAGAATCTTTTGCACCTTTGTAGCAAAGAATTCTGCCAATTCATTGCAGCGGTCTCCAGATGGATCCGGTATCGCTGGAGGATCTGGGGCTTTAAGAAGTTTCTTTACAATCAGAAAAGTCTCTCTGACCGAGTGAGCTGCTCCTGAAATCTTTTCTGCATAAAAAGAGGCTTGAGTTCTTTTTACTTCGGCCTTGTAAATTAAAACGGTTCTCCTATACTCCTGTTTTCTAGTTACGGAGAAATCTAGTTACCCCTTCAGCACTTGACTCTCAGGACAGCAGGCCCGAGCAGTCTAAAGCTCACAACTCAAAATGCGTGGAGCAGCAGCAATGAATCAATGTGCAGAAAATGACTCGCTTTTATTAAAAAAGAGAGTTATTTTGTTTTCTACCACTACTAGTACAAAGGAAAAATATTACATTTACAATCAATCACACAGTCCCCCTGAGGTCGAGGCTGTAGTGTTTCTTTGGCATTTCCTTGTCCCACTGCCTCCCGTTAGCAGTGCGAGTCTCAAGAGTAAACTTTAATTCTGAAATTAGTCAATATTGGGCCCTGCTACTAGTTCCCCTGGGGCTGACAGGTCCGAAATCAGTCTTACTCACATCAGCAGGTGTAGAGTCTCTGGAGTTCCTGAGTTTGCCACGTCTGTGTACGCTCGAAGCAGCTGCAGCTGAGTTCAGGTTACTCTACGCACATGGCCCAGGCAACTGCACTCAGTGGGTGGAAGGTCCCTCACTCACAGTTGTGCTTTTCACAGGATTGGAGGTTCTCTGCAGCTCCTCCTGCGGGGTAAGGGTCCAGTTTGTCTCCAGGTGAGATACAGTTGCGATGAGCCTGACACTGGTCCCTGGCCTAGGTGATGCTGTGCAGGTGCTACCACAGCATCTTGACTTCTCTGTCGGGAGATGGCCAGATCGCAGTTTTAGATGCTCTTGGTGACCCCCTCTGGAATAACGGGTAACTGTGTCTTACAGTACACGGGCTCCACCCAGTAGACAAAGTAAAATCTTTAGTGGCGGCCCCTCCAGCACTCCTCTTCCTCATAGGGCACACTGGTCTTGGCAAGCAGGCAGGCGCTGGTGCTCCAGGTGCTAGGGCAGGTGGCCTTGGATTCCCTGGGAGACTAGAGGCCTTGGCCACCAGTCCTGGTCATAGGCAAAAGTCTTGCAGAGCCTCACACAGCCCGTCTGGCTGCTTGGCAGATGACAATTTTTAGGTTCTCCTCTTCGTATAATCAATTTCCAGATACCATGGGGCTTATTAGGACAGCGGTCGGAAAGCCTATGATTATGAGCCAGTCGGAATTGAAACCGGCAGGTCATTCTGGGTGGCTTACGACAGGCTCAAGGAGCCCGTTGGCCAGTTGGAGGCTGGCCCATAATCCCAAAGGCCGTTCTTTCATCCCTTGGGATTATGATGTACGGTTTCCGGCAGGGATTCCATGCCGGCTTTTCTGACATGGAAACCTTGTCAGAAAGCGTGTTTGGGGGTCCCTATCAGGGCCCCCTTGTGTGCGCGGCCTCCGGTTGGGGGCCAAGGGGGCACCTATGGTGCTCCCCTGTTAATCCTGCACTCCATGGCAGGCACCTTGAGTTGCCAGCCACGGGGTGCAGGGATTAATACCATCTCTCAATTCCCTATGGGAGCATGTACTACGGCTGGTTTATGGCCACAACACATGCTCCCATAGGGAAATATCGGAATACGACCGAACAGTGTTCGATCACATCCAAATCAGGCAGTCTATCCTGTTTACGAGATGTGTCGCGCAGACGAAGTCCGCCCAACATCGTAATCGACCCCCAAATGTGATTTAGGGTCGGTGTCTTTGAAGTTTAAGATGGAGTCTGCTTATTTTAAAGTGTCAGTGTTGAGACAAAATATCGAGTTGGAAATATCAACTTGCAGAAATATCGAGTCAAAAGTTTTAATTTTTGTACCAGGTGTTTTTGATAGGTTTTTACTAACTAGATTTAGGTTGGGGGTTTTTCACAGACTTGTTACCCTTCCGAAAATGAACGACTGAGCTCAAGACCTTCAAATGTGCCCTTGTGACAACTACTCGGCACAGTCTACGATACATGTTGTTCTATTTTGCAGGTTTTATACTTGTGTAAGGAAAATTTGTATACTACCAGTTTTAAAATCCTTGGGGCTTCGTCAATGTCGACCTGCTCTCCTTGCATTGCAACATTTGGATAATGAGCACAGTGTTTTTAGGATTGTAACTTTTTTAAAGCGAGTATTGAGTCAAAGGAAATTTATGCCTATTTAATCAATTTTTATTGGAAATTGGAACTATGACAATTTTATTATGCTTAAATTTTACTATGAATCATGGACAATATTTCTTAATTGTATGATATTTTTAATTTAGGAAACAATTGATGTGTTTATTCTTATGTGCTTTTATGATTGTTCGATATAGCAATCGAATAAAGCTTTCTTTGACTTTGAGTCAAAATTATCGTGACATGGAAATATCGTCAGCAAGAATATCGTTGCCAAAAATATCGATTTTAAGGTAAGTATTATCGAATAATTTTAAGTCATTAATATTGATAACAAAAATATAGCTGTTTATAATATCGTTTTTTAATTATTGTTATGTATTTTGGTATATATTTTAAATGTATATGATGTAATTTTATTTTGTATAATTATTGCTTATGTCTTTTAATGTATTTGTGAAATTTCTAGTAGTTATTAAATTTAATGTAAGTAATTTGTGTTATTTTTAGTACCACACTGGGTTGTGGGTGTTTAGGGGCACAGTGTGGGAAGTAGTTTAATTGTAAATATGTAATCATTAATTGTTAATTAATAAGTATTTAATTGATAATTAATAACATTAATAGTGTTAAGTATTTTTTTAATATAAATGTTATGTTCAGGTTGTGTGGTTTATAGGGGTACAGAGTGGGAAGTAATGTCATTTTAATTAATAATTAATTAATTGTTAATTATTAATAATTGATTAATTTTTTAATTAATTCTGTTAATTGTGTAAAAATATATTTAATTTTAGGTGTGGGTTGTGGTGTGTGTAGGAGTACAGGGTGGGAAGTAAATTAAATGTAAGTAATTAATATTCATATTTGTGTTTAATAATGATTATTTAATTCATAATTAATTATGTTCATTGTGTAATTACAATTTACTAACTAACATTTTAGGTGGGGTTTGGGTTTTGTTGTGGTATATGAGTAGAAAGTAAACTAAATTTTAATTAGGTTATAATTAATATTTTAATTGATGAATTACAAAATTAACATTTATTATGTTAAATGTCTAATTAATTTTGTATTACATTTTAGGGTTGTGTTGTATATTTTGTGGGGGTATATTTGGGAAAGTAAATTATATGTAATTAAATAATAATAATTTTGTATTTATTGATAATTAGTTTGATAAATATTTAAGTTAATAGTGTAAATAATTAGCTTTTTAAAGTTAAGTTTAAGGTGTTGCTTGTAAGTTTTTTTGGGGTATATGGTGGGTGGTAACTAAAATAAAAATTATTTAATAAATTATTTTTATATGAAAATTATGATTTGATTTACATTTTAATGATGTTTGTAATTATTTATGATATATATTTAACATTATAATATGTATTTATTTTACATATTGTTTTATATGTAATATATTTGTGTTTTTCAAATATTTATATTTTAATTTTTGTTTTATTTTTAAAATTATCTTATTGTTTTGCAGAGAATTGTTTCTAATGTAGTACTGACTGCAGTGAGAATTTTAAATTTTTTCCTTCCACAATCCAACACTTTCCCTACTGTTGTACTGACCGGAGTGGGAATAGTAAATTTTACCCCTCCGCAATTCAACACTTTCCCTACTGTTACACTCAGTGGAGTGGGAATAGTAAATTCTACCCCTCCGCAATCCAACACTTTCCCTACTGTTGCTCTGACTGGAGTGGGAACATTACATTTTACCCCTCCGCAATCCAACACTTTCCCTACTTTTGCTCTCATTGGAGTGGGAATAGTCAATTGTAACTCTCCGCAATCCAGCACTTTCCCCACTGTATAATCCGTGGAGTGGGAATAGTAAAGTTTACCCCTCCGCAATCCAACACTTTCCCTACTGCTGCACCTATTGGAGTGGTAATAGTACATTTTATCCCTGCTCAATCCAACACTTTCCCTACTGTTGCACTGACTTGAGTGGGAATATTAAATTTTACCTCTCTGCAATCCAACACTTTCCCTACTTTTGCACTCATTGGAGTGGGAATGGCAAATTTTATCCCTCGGCAATCTAACACTTCCTCTACTGTTACACTCCATGGAGCGGGAATAGTAAATTTTGCCCCTCTGAAATCCAACACTTTCCCTACTGTTGCACTTATTGGAGTAGGAATGGTAAATTTTTTTCTCTCTGTAATCTAAAATCTTTCTTAGTGTTGTATTAATTGTAGTGCTGTGCAATACAATATTTTATCTAATTTTGCATTTCTTTTAGTGAGACTAGTACATTTTACCTTTGTGTGTGTAACAATGTTATTACTGTTGTGTTGTGTGAGATTGGAGTAGTGAATTGTGATATATTATTAGTATAAGAATTTGTCTATTTTTGTATACATTTTATATGTATTAATTTTAATATTTAATATTTTATTTTATATAATTTTAATTTATATCATTATGCTTTTGTTTATTTCAAATAATAACATTTATGATTATTAATGTTTTTATTTGTAAAATATTAATTATTAAAATAATATGCTGTTTACCTTTTAATTTTAATTGAAGTGGTTTGCTTTTTAAATATTTTAACTGGTATTGGTATATTTATATATGTATTTGTTATATTATTATAATATTTAATGTATTTTAAAATTATTAGATAATTTAAAATTATTAGTTGTATAATACTTTTTTAACTCAATATATGTTAAATATATATATGTGTGTTTAACGTTTTTAAAGGAAGTTTATTTGTTATATTTGTCACAATATACATTAAATATATTTAATTTTTAATAAATTAATGTTAGTATTTAATATATTTCATTTTTAAGATTTTAATGTATATATATATATATATATACATATATATATATATTTATTATCTACTGGCGGTCGCCAGTAGATAGTTATAGTTAGGACCTATTATCCATAGGAAATTTGTAACATTCTTTTCCCAATAACTGTGGTGCCGGTTGACGAATCTTCGCGAAATTTTCAAAACTGATGGCCCGCTCCGGTCCGCTCCTATCTTGAAAGTTTCGGGGTGATTCGGCTAGCGAGGCCGAGAAAAAAGGGGGGTCCCAAAACGTGTTTTCTCCATGTTCATTCCCATAGGAAACTTTAGCCACGGCTACAGCCCGAACTGCTAAACGGAATTACACCAAATTTGGCAAAAAGGTAGTGCTTGGTTCAGAAAGCGCCCTTTTTTTTAAATGGTGTAAATCCGTTCAGTAATTCCGGAGAAATTTAAAAAATAAGAGTCAAAAAATCAATTTCCCATAGGAAACTTTATGCAAGGCTACAGCCGAAACTACTGAACGGATTTACCCCAAATTTGGCAAAAAGGTACTGCTTGGCTCAGAAAGCGACCTTTTTAAAAATGGTGTAAATCCGTTCAGTAGTTGCTGAGAAAATCAAAAATAAAAGTTTCGATATTTAGAGGCACGGAGGATCCGCAGACCCTCCCGACCACGAGCTTTATTCTAATTGGCTGTCAACACTCCAAACCAGGAAGTGTTGGCAGCCATCTTGTGACTCCGAGTCACAAGAAAAGAGAGAAACAAACGAGAAAAAAAAAGGAAAGGGGGCAGGGTAGAAACACCCTGACCCCCTAGGCCTGCTCAGGGGGTCCCACAAGGACCCCCCGGGCCCAAAAAAGCATATTTTTCAACAAAACAAATCGTCGAGATTCGCGCACCCAGCGCGAATTTCGGCCGAAAATGTTAAAAAACGAAGCGCGGGCTCCAGTGCTTCGTTGGATTGAAGCCCCCGGGTTGGCCAAGTCCCGGGGGCACTGAAAAAATGTGTGGGGGGGGCCCCAATCCCCCCCACACTGCCCCGGGGACTGCCACCTCCCCAGGGCTTGATTAAAGAGTTGCGGGGGGCACGCAGCCCCCCCGCAGCCCAGGGGACCGCCACCCCTCCGGGGCTAATTTTTAAATGTGTGGGGGGCCTCCAAGGTCCCCCAAGCCCCGGGGACCGCCACCCCCGGGGCTTTCATTAATTATTTGTGGGGGCACACGCCTCCGCAGCCCCGGGGACCACCACCCCCGGGGCTTCTTTTTAAAAAAAAATATACCTGTGTGGGGGGCTCGAGCCCCCCCACTTGCCCCGGGGACCACCACCTCCCCGGGGCACTAAAAAATGTAAATTTGGGAGTTCGTTACGGACCCCCGAGCCCCGGGGACCACCACCTCCCCGGGGATGTGCAACAGGTGGGAGGGGGGCCGCGCGGCACCCCTCCTGGAGCCCTTGATGGCCCTGGGGACCGCCAGGGCCGGCTCCTGCAGTGTCCCGGGGTGCCCACCCCCGGGACACTGCTGTTTGCAATGACAGGGCGGGAGCCGCGCGGCTCCCGCCCTGTCATTGCAAACTGCTTTGCTTCATTGCAGGGAAACCTGCTCTCGCTTCAATGAAGCAAAGCAGATTGCTTTTCCACATGGGGAGCTGCATGTCAGCAGCTCCCCATGTGGAAAAGCAATGCCGGCTCCCGCAGGACGCGGGGAGCCGGTGGGACCGTGGGGGCATTGGGGCTCCCCCCACGGTACCCAACGGATAGGGCCTGCCCCGGGGAATGGGGTCCCCGGGGCTAGAAGTGGCCCAGGAGGGGGGCCACGCGGCCCCCTCCCCCCAAAAAAATAATAATAATAATTTAAATAAAGGCCGGCCCCGGGGGATGGGGTCCCCGGGGCCAATAGAGGCCTCAGGAGGGGGGCCACGCAGCCCCCCTCCATAAAAAAACAAAATCTGGCCATGCCCCGGGGGATGGGGTCCCCGGGGCCGGAATTGGCCATGGGAGGGGGGCCCACGCGGCCCCCTTCCCGTTCATTTTTTTTTTTTTATTAAAAAAGGGGTCAGGCCCTGGATGGGGTCCCCAGGGCCCAAAAAAAATTAAAAGGAGGGGGGCCACACAGCCCCCCTACCCAAAAAAATAATTTTAAAAAACACGCGATCGTGCCGGAGGCCCCGCCCCCTCCCAGCAACACTCTGCAAACGCGCCTTGTGGCGCGTTTTAAGTTGGGAAATGAATTCCCTTTCAATACTGGGGGTCCCTGGGGGCCAACTAACCCACCAAGTACCTCCAGTAAGCGCCACAGGGCTGCGTTGCAGAGAGGTGGTCCAGGCCACGCCCCTTTTTACACCTCTCTGCAACGCAGCTCTGTGGCGCTTACTGGAGGTACCTCGTGGGCTAGTTGGACCCCAGGGACCCTCAGGATTCAAAGGGACTTTATCCCCCAACTTAAAACGCGCCACGGGGCACGTTTGCACAGTGGTGAAGGGAGGGGGCGGGGCCTGAGGTGACATGTGTGCAAACACGCCCTGTGGAGCGTTTTAAGTTGGGGAATTAATTCCCCTTGAATCCTGAGGGACCTTGGGGGCCAACTAGCCCACCAGGTACCTCCAGTAAGCGCCACAGGCCTGCCTTGCAGAGAGGTGGTCCGAGGCCATGCCCCTTTTTACACCTCTCTGCAACGCAGCTCTGTGGTGCTTACTCGAGGTACCTGGTGGGCTAGTTGTAATCCAGGGACCCTCAGGATTCAAGGGGACTTAATCCCCCAACTTAAAACGCGCCACGGGGCATGTTTGCACAGTGGTGAAGGGAGGGGGCGGGGCCTGATGTGACAAGTGTGCATACGCGAACTGTGGTGCATTTTAAATTGGGGGATTAGGTCCCCTAGTATCTTGAGGGTCCCTAAGGCCCAACTAGCCCACCAGGTACCTCCAGTAAGCACCACAGAGCTGCGTTGCAGAGAGGTGGTCCGAGACCACGCCCCTTTTTACACCTCTCTGCAACGCAACTCTGTTGTACTTACTGAAGGTACCTGGTGGGCTAGTTGGCCCCCAGGGACCCTCAGGATACAAGGGGACCTAATCCCCCAACTTAAAACGCACCACGGAGCGCGTATGCACACTTGTCACATCAGGCCCCGCCACCTCCCTTCACCACTGTGCAAACACGCCCCGTGGCGCGTTTTAAATTGGGGGATTAAGTCCCCTTGAATCCTGAGGATCCCTGGATTACAACTAGCCCACCAGGTACCTCGAGTAAGCACCACAGAGCTGCGTTGCAGAGAGGTGTAAAAAGGGGCGTGGCCTCGGACCACCTCTCTGCAAGGCAGGCCTGTGGCGCTTACTGGAGGTACCTGGTGGGCTAGTTGGCCCCCAAGGTCCCTCAGGATTCAAGGGGAATTAATTCCCCAACTTAAAACGCGCCACAGGGCATGTTTGCACACATGTCACCTCAGGCCCCACCCGCTCCCTTCACCACTGTGCAAACAGGCCCTCTGGCGCGTTGTAAGTTGGGGGATTAAGTCCCCTTGAATCCTGAGGGTCCCTTGGGTCCAACTAGCCCACTAGGTTCCTCCAGTAAGGGCGACACAGAGCTGCGTTGCAGAGAGGTGTAAAAAGGGGAGTGGCCTTGGACCACCTCTCTGCAACGCAGTTCTGTGGCGCTTACTGGAGGTACCTGGTGGGCTAGTTGGCCCCAGGGACCCTCAGGATTCAAGGGGAATTAATACCCCCCAACGTAAAACCCGCCAGGGGGCGCGTTTGCACAGTGGTGGAGGGAGGGGGCGGGCCTGATGTGACATGTGTGTACTTATCCAATCACTCCGCCAAAACCCAAGCACTTATAAATTCACCGTGCACTCTCCTTGCATTACTCTAATCATCCAGTCAGTACCCATGCACTCATGCAATGACCCACGCACTAACTCATGCAATGCTACAATACCCTGAGCACTACTGATACAGTCCAGCCATCGCCCTGTCACTACCCATGCACTCCTCCAATCACCCAGCGAGCACCATGTACTTATCCAATCACTCCGCCAAAACACAAGCACTTATAAATTCACCATGCACTCTCCTTGCAGTACTCTAATCATCCAGTCACTACCCATGTACTCATGCAATGACCCAGGCACTAATACATGCACTGCTACAATCCCCTGAGCACTACTGATGCAGCCCAGCCATCTCTTTGTCACTACCCATGCACTCCTCCAATCACCCAGCCAGCACCATGTACTTATCCAATTACTCCGCCAAAACCCAAGCACTTATAGATTCACCATGCACTCTCCTTGCAGTACTCTAATCATCCAGTCAGTACCCATGCACTCATGCAATGACCCATGCACTAACTCATGCACTGCTACAATACTCTAAGCACTACTGATGCAGTCCAGCCATCGCCCTGTCACTACCCATGCACTCCTCCGATCACCCAGCGAGCACCATGTACTTATCCAATCACTCCGCCAAAACACAAGCACTTATAAATTCACCGTGCACTCTCCTTGCATTACTCTAATCATCCAGTCAGTACCCATGCACTCATGCAATGACCCACGCACTAACTCATGAACTGCTACAATACCCTGAGCACTACTGATGCAGTCCAGCCATCGCCCTGTCACTACCCATCCACTCCTCCAATCACCCAGCGAGCACCATGTACTTATCCAATGACTCCGCCAAAACACAAGCACTTATAAATTCACCATGCACTCTCCTTGCAGTACTCTAATCATCCAGTCACTACCCATGTACTCATGCAATGATGCAGGCACTAACTCATGCACTGCTACAATAATCTGAGCACTATTGATGCAGTCCAACCATCACCCTGTCACTACCCATGCACTCCTCTGATCACCCAGCGAGCACCATGTACTTATCCAATCACTCCGCCAAAACCGAAGCACTTATAAATTCACTGTGCACTCTCCTTGCTTTACTCTAATCATCCAGTCAGTACCCATGCACTCATGCAATGACCCATGCACTAACTCATGCATTGCTACAATACCCAGAGCACTACTGATGCAGTCCAGCCATCGCCCTGTCACTACCCATGCACTCCTCCGATCACCCAGCGAGCACCATGTACTTATCCAGTCACTCCACCAAAACACAAACACTTATAAATTCACCATGCACTCTCCTTGCAGTACTCTAATCATCCAGTCACTACCCATGTACTCATGCAATGACCCAGGCACTAACACATGCACTGCTACAATCCCCTGAGCACTACTGATGCAGCCCAGCCATCCCTTTGTCACTACCCATGCACTCCTCCAATCACCCAGCCAGCACCATGTACTTATCCAATCACTTCGCCAAAACCCAAGCACTTATAGATTCACCATGCACTCTCCTTGCAGTACTCTAATCATCCAGTCAGTACCCATGCACTCATGCAATGACCCATGCACTAACTCATGCACTGCTACAATACTCTGAGCACTACTGATGCAGTCCAGCCATCGCCCTGTCACTACCAATGCACTCCTCCGATCACCCAGCGAGCACCATGTACTTATCCAATCACTCCGCCAAAACCGAAGCACTTATAAATTCACTGTGCACGCTCCTTGCATTACTCTAATCATCCAGTCAGTACCCATGCACTCATGCAATGACCCATGCACTAACTCATGCACTGCTACAATACCCTGAGCACTACTGATGCAGTCCAGCCATCGCCCTGTCACTACCCATGCACTCCTCCAATCACCCAGCCAGCACCATGTACTTATCCAATCACTCCACCAAAACACAAGCACTTATAGATTCACCATGCACTCTCCTTGCAGTACTCTAATCATCCAGTCACTACCCATGTACTCATGCAATGACGCAGGCACTAACACATGCACTGCTACAATCCCCTGAGGACTACTGATGCAGTCCAGCCATCTCCTTGTCACTACCCATGCACTCCTCCAGTCACCCAACCAGTTCCATGTCCTTATCCAATCACTCCGCCAAACACAAGCGTTTATAAATTCACCATCCACTCTCCTTGCAGTACTCTAATCATCCAGTCAGTACCCATGTACTCATCCAATGACCCAGGCACTAACTCATGCACTGCTACAATACTCTGAGCACTACTGATGCAGTCCAGCCATCGCCCTGTCACTACCCATGCACTCCTCCTATCACCCAGCGAGCACCATGTACTTATCCAATCACTCCGCCAAAACACAAGCACTTATAAATTCACCATGCACTCTCCTTGCAGTACTCTAATCATCCAGTCACTACCCATGTACTCATGCAATGACCCAGGCACTAACACATGCACTGCTACAATCCCCTGAGCACTACTGATGCAGCCCAGCCATCTCTTTGTCACTACCCATGCACTCCTCCAATCACCCAGCCAGCACCATGTACTTATCCAATCACTCCGCCAAAACCCAAGCACTTATAGATTCACCATGCACTCTACTTGCAGTACTCTAATCATCCAGTCAGTACCCATGCACTCATGCAATGACCCATGCACTAACTCATGCACTGCTACAATACTCTGAGCACTACTGAAGCAGTCCAGCCATCGGCCTGTCACTACCCATGCACTCCTCCGATCACCCAGCGAGCACCATGTACTTATCCAATCACTCCGCCGAAACCAAAGCACTTATAAATTCACTGTGCACTGTCCTTGCATTAGTCTAATCATCCAGTCAGTACCCATGCACTCATGCAATGACCCACGCACTAACTCATGCACTGCTACAATACCCTGAGCACTACTGATGCAGTCCAGCCATCGCCCTGTCACTACCCATGCACTCCTCCAATCACCCAGCGAGCACCATGTACTTATCCAATCACTCCGCCAAAACACAAGCACTTATAAATTCACCATGCACTCTCCTTGCAGTACTCTAATCATCCAGTCACTACCCATGTACTCATGCAATGACGCAGGCACTAACACATGCACTGCTACAATCCCTGAGGACTACTGATGCAGTCCAGCCATCTCCTTGTCACTACCCATGCACTCCTCCAATCACCCAACCAGTTCCATGTCCTTATCCAATCACTCCGCCAAAACGCAAGCGTTTATAAATTCACCATCCACTCTCCGTGCAGTACTCTAATCATCCAGTCAGTACCCATGTACTCATCCAATGACCCAGGCACTAACTCATGCACTGCTACAATACTCTGAGCACTACTGATGCAGTCCAGCCATCGCCCTGTCACTACCCATGCACTCCTCCTATCACCCAGCGAGCACCATGTACTTATCCAATTACTCCGCCAAAACCCAAGCACTTATAAATTCACCATGCACTCTCCTTGCATTACTCTAATCATCCAGTTAGTACCCATGCACTCATGCAATGACCCATGCACTAACTCATGCACTGCTACAATACCCTGAGCACTACTGATGCAGTCCAGCCATCGCCCTGTCACTACCCATGCACTCCTCCAATCACCCAGCGAGCACCATGTTCTTATCCAATCACTCCGCCAAAACACAAGCACTTATAAATTCACCATGCACTCACCTTGCAGTACTCTAATCATCCAGTCACTACCCATGTACTCATGCAATGACCCAGGCACTAACACATGCACTGCTACAATCCCCTGAGCACTACTGATGCAGCCCAGCCATCTCTTTGTCACTGCCCATGCACTCCTCCAATCACCCAGCCAGGACCATGTACTTATCCAATCACTCCGCCAAAACCCAAGCACTTATAGATTCACCATGCACTCTCCTTGCAGTACTCTAATCATCCAGTCAGTACCCATGCACTCATGCTATGACCCATGCACTAACTCATGCACTGCTACAATACTCTGAGCACTACTGTTGCAGTCCAGCCATCGCCCTGTCACTACCCATGCACTCCTCCCATCACCCAGCGAGCACCATGTACTTATCCAATCACTCCGCCAAAACCGAAGCACTTATAAATTCACTGTGCACTCTCCTTGCATTACTCTAATCATCCAGTCAGTACCCATGCACGCATGCAATGACCCACGCACTAACTCATGCACTGCTACAATACCCTGAGCACTACTGATGCAGTCCAGCCATCGCCCTGTCACTACCCATGCACTCCTCCAATCACCCAGCGAGCACCATGTACTTATCCAATCACTCCGCCAAAACACAAGCACTTATAAATTCACCATGCACTCTCCTTGCAGTACTGTAATCATCCAGTCACTACCCATGTACTCATGCAATGACGCAGGCACTAACACATGCACTGCTACAATCCCCTGAGCACTACTGATGCAGCCCAGCCATCTCTTTGTCACTACGCATGCACTCCTCCAATCACCCAGCCAGCACCATGTACTTATCCAATCACTCCGTCAAAACCCAAGCACTTATAGATTCACCATGCACTCTCCTTGCAGTACTCTAATCATCCAGTCAGTACCCATTCACTCATGCAATGACCCACGCACTAACTCATGCACTGCTACAATACCCTGAGCACTACTGATGCAGTCCAGCCATCGCCCTGTCACTACCCATGCACTCCTCCAATCACCCAGCGAGCACCATGTACTTATCCAATCACTCCGCCAAAACACAAGCACTTATAAATTCACCATGCACTCTCCTTGCAGTACTCTAATCATCCAGTCACTACCCATGTACTCATGCAATGACGCAGGCACTAACACATGCACTGCTACAATCCCCTGAGCACTACTGATGCAGTCCAGCCATCGCCCTGTCACTACCCATGCACTCCTCCAATCACCCAGCGAGCACCATGTACTTATCCAATCACTCCGCCAAAACACAAGCACTTATAAATTCACCATGCACTCTCCTTGCAGTACTCTAATCATCCAGTCAGTACCCATGCACTCATGCAATAACCCATGCACTAACTCATGCACTGCTACAATACTCTGAGCACCACTGATGCAGTCCAGCCATCGCCCTGTCACTACCCATGCACTCCTCCGATCACCCAGCGAGCACCATGTACTTATCCAATCACTCCGCCAAAACCGAAGCACTTATAAATTCACCGTGCACTCTCCTTGCATTACTCTAATCATCCAGTCAGTACCCATTCACTCATGCAATGACCCACGCACTAACTCATGCACTGCTACAATACCCTGAGCACTACTGATGCAGTCCAGCCATCGCCCTGTCACTACCCATGCACTCCTCCAATCACCCAGCGAGCACCATGTACTTATCCAATCACTCCGCCAAAACACAAGCACTTATAAATTCACCATGCACTCTCCTTGCAGTACTCTAATCATCCAGTCACTACCCATGTACTCATGCAATGACGCAGGCACTAACACATGCACTGCTACAATCCCCTGAGGACTACTGATGCAGTCCAGCCATCTCCTTGTCACTACCCATGCACTCCTCCAATCACCCAACCAGTTCCATGTCCTTATCCAATCACTCCACCAAAACACAAGCGTTTATAAATTCACCATCCACTCTCCTTGCAGTACTCTAATCATCCAGTCAGTACCCATGTACTCATCCAATGACCCAGGCACTAACTCATGGCAAATACAGAGGAGGTCATGCTAATCACAGGGGTACCCCAACGCATAGTGTTCCCTAGTGTATGTAGGTGTTTTCACTGTATTCTAAGTGTCCTTTAGCATAGCACTGGCTCTAGGGCCGGTTAGTCAGAGTCAGTTACCACCGGTACCCATCAGCAAAAAGTTGGGGGCACAGGAGGACTTTCTGCTCCTCTGTTGGTTCTTTCTGCACATCTCTTGCTTCTTCTTGCACTTTTGTTCATCTTTCTGGACTTCTGTTGCCTCTTTCTGCATGTCTTGCTTCTTTGTGCGCTTTTCTTCCTCTTTCTTCACATGTCCAACCTTTGTAGGCATAGTTAGAAATTAGCATTTAAAAAACCTTTGAAATTCACTGAAAAAACCATAGGTTTCAGGGACGTTATAGTTAGAAATTAGCATTTAAAAAACCTTTGAAATTCACTGAAAAAAACATAGGTTTCAGGGACGTTATAGTTAGAAATTAGCATTTAAAAAACCTTAGAAATTCACTGAAAAAACGACAGGTTTCAGGGAGGTTATAGTTCGTTGGACATTTCACTCGTACAAAACCAGAGAAATTCCCCGTTATAGTTAGTTCAGCTAACTATAACTCGCGCCCCGCAATGCACTGCTGATGACGTCACATATTACATCATTCATGACATGGTCAGTGACATCACTGATGACATCACTGATGACATCACTGATGACATCATCCAGTGACTGTGTGTTTCTGTAAAGTTTAAATATGTTTTATATATATGCCAAGGTGTATTGAAGAATGAGTGGGTCTATAAGTGTCTGGATGGATGATTTAGTAGGTGCGTGACTGACTGTATAAGTGAGTGATTAAATGTGTCTTACTGAATGCATGGGTTGGTGAGTAGCTACATGAGTGTGTATATCGGTTATTGATTGGTTGCTTGAGAATTTGTATGGGAGACTGAGTGTGTGTGTGGGTGGGTGGGAGGTGTGTGACTCTGTGCATAGATGTGTGAGTGGTTGATTCACTGGGTGCATGGGTTCAAGAGTGCATGTGGAAACAGCTGTATGGGCAGGTGAGTGTGTGTATGGGTGTGTTGGTGAGTGAATGGATGTCTCAGTGGTACATGTCCAAGTAACTACATAGGGAAAAGGCAGTGTATGTGAGAGTTGGAGTATAAATGACTATACGTGAGAGTCAGTGTTTGTGAGAGTGGCTGTATGGATGAGTGTGTACTTGTAGCAGTGATTATATAAGAGAGTAAGTATGCGTTAATATCTGTATAGGTGAGTAAATGGGAGTGTGTTTGATTATTTGCATGACTGCCTAGGTGTGTGAGTAACTCCATGGATGAGTGGCAGTGTGTGAGTGTCTGTAAAGGTGTATGAGTGCATATGATAATGTTGTATTGATGAGTGACTGCATGTATGAGTGATTGTATGGGTGAATGAGTGGATGTGTGTGTAGACCTAGGAATCAGTGAGTGCGCATGTAGTAACTGGTATTGGTGTGTCGATGGTTTCGAAAATGGTAGTCTGTATTTTACAGTGGGTGTATCAAAGGTTATATTAAAGTGTGAGGAGGTGCATCAGATTTTCACGTGGATGATGTCATCAGTGATGTCATTTGAGATGTCATCAGTGATGTCATCAGTGATGTCACTGACCATGTCATGAATGATGTAATATGTGACGTCAGCAGCAGTGCATTGTGGGGCGCGAGTTATAGTTAGCTGAACTAACTATAACGGGGAATTTCTCTGGTTTTGTACGAGTGAAATGTCCAACTAACTATAACTTCCCTGAAACCTGTGGTTTTTCAGTGAATTTCTAAGGTTTTTTACATGCTAATTTCTAACTATAACGTCCCTGAAACCTATGGTTTTTTCAGTGAATATATTTAAAAATCAATATTTAATACAACAATATTATTTAAAACGATGTAGGTCGATATTTTGGACCTCAATATTTTGTCAGTAAACCCCTCGTGTCCACTCCCCTGCTCCCTCTTCCTCTTGAAATGCAGTCTGTCACAGTAGATGTGATTCCAAAGCTTATAGGCCCACAACACAGACCATGGGAGTGACAAGACTTCACAGGGGATGAGGTGTGGCGCCACGGCCAGGGCGACTGACGCTGGAATCTGGGGCTCACGGTTCGATCCCCGGAACCGGCGGCAGGTCAGTCCAGCACCATGTGACTCTGGGCAATAGCTTGCTTAATCTTCCCGACGGCCCCCAGCACCGGGATGCCTTCGGGTAGCTGTTCGCGCTTTACAAATACTGGATTTACATTTTACATTTACACCTGGATCTCAGCCACAGTGATATGAGCATCAAAAGGCTCTACTATTTATAATTCTCTTATCAGCCCTATCTCCTTCCTGTGATGTGCTCAGCCCCTTCCTTGTGCCCTCTCAATGAATAAAAGAGCACCCTTAGAAGTGTATAGGGGAAGCCTGGCTCTCCCCTCTCCAGTGTGTATCCCACCCAGATTACAGGAATGCACCAATACACAAATATGTCTGGAGGATCTCTGTACCTCCTCTCCATGTTTCACCATGCAGGTCTGGGTCTCCTAAAGTGGAATCCAGGGCCCTCCATGTATTGTACCATCCACATGCATATATACACCCAGTGCATGTGTGCAACCTACACACACTTCACAGCACTGTATACTTCATGCATTGTACCACTCATAGGCACACATACATCCAGCACATGCTTTCACCATGCATGCACTGCACAGCACTGTATCCTTCATGTACTGTGCCACTCATAGGCACACTTACATCCAGCACATGCATTTACCTTGCACGCACTGCACAGCATTACATCCTTCATGTATTGTACACTCATAGGCATGCATGGTGTCCCTCAGGGATCTGCGATTAGCCCAATATTGTTCAATATCTATATGAGCCCTCTGATTGCTGTCATAAGGGCACACAATGTCAATATTGTAAACTACGCAGATGATACCCAACTTATTCTATCATTAGAGGGGGACCAGTCTATATCCTTGGAAGACTTTCACGCCGTGTTTGCAGGATACTGCCCACTGGTTGAGAGAGAACTCCTTACAATTTAATGCTGATAAGACTGAGGTCCTTTACTGTGCAGCAGGGAAGACTGCCCCCCGACTTCCTATTAATTTTTGGCCCTTACTCACAGCCACTCCACCGGCTCCCTCTGAGACAGTGCGTAACTTGGGAGTTATGTTCAATGATAGACTAAGCCTAGAAACACAAGTTAATAAAACAGTGGGGAGCTGCTTCTTCATTATTAGAGCCCTTCGTAAGATTCTACCGTTACAACCAGCACAGGCTCTAGCGCTGATAGTAAGAAGTACCATCTTGAGCAGGCTGGATTATTGCAATGACTTGTTGCTGGAGTCCCCAAGATATTTGATTGAGAGACTCCAGAGGGTCCAGACAATGGCAGCTAAGCTAGCCTTGAGAAGGCCACGATGCTCATCTGCCTCTCAGACTCTTTCGGAGCTACATTGGCTCCCTGTATTGCAAAGAGTACAATTTAAGTCGCTTTGCATAGTGTTCAAGGTTCTGCATGGGGCTGGACCTAACCCAATGCAGAACAAATTTGCTTGGTACGCCCCTGCCCGAAGCCTTCGCTCTTCCTCCGCCAAGTTGGTGAAAGTGCCAAGATTTAAAAGAACGAAATCAGGAGTGTAGGAGAGTAGGATCTGCTTCACATGGGTACCCCCACTTTTTGCTGATGCTTCACTGTTTTTCGACTTTAGTCTGGCTGGGGCCCTGCTAATCAGAACCCCAGCCTAGCTGCTTCCTCTCTAAAATGGTTTCCATGTGCCCTAGGCACATCTCTGATTGGAATCTGGAGTGCCCTTATAAGTCCCTAGTATATGGTATACTATGTACCCTGGGCATAGGTACCTCAGAGGCCTACCAGGGGCTGCAGCATGTATTGTGCCACCCCTGGAAGGCCATCCAAAATGACACCACAGGTCTGCTACTGCAGCCTGGGTAAGGTGGTGCATGCACCCCTTACAGTGGTATAGGCTACCTATATCACTACCATTGCACACACATATAAACCTATAAGTCACTCCTATGGCAGGCCTTACCAATCCTGAAGGCAGAGTGCTTGGTTTTTATGTGAGAGGGTGCCCCTGCATGAGCAGAGCCCCCTACAGCGTTCGGAGTCCCTCCTCTGATGCTGTTTGTGGTACAGCCTGACCATATACTCTTAAGTGCATTATATCCTCGCGGTACAATGCTAACTTTGGACTGGCTGCACCAAAACATGTCGTGTTTGGTGTCAAACATCTTGGAATACTACCCCCCGCCAGTCCTGGCGGCGGGGGTAGCACTCCACCCTTCTAGAGGGAGAGACATGTACACACCGGGCTACCCGGTAACTTCTTTCCAGAGCCCTGGCATCACAAAATGGATGCCGCTGCCACAGACATGGGTCTGGCCTCCTGCTGCTGACTGAAACTCCGGCAGGGGAGGCCTGGACACAGGTTTCCTGTCGAAGGGAGGTGTAACCACCTCCCCAGACAGGATAGTGTGTATTGGGGCTGGGCGGGAGCACCCTCTGGTGCTTTGAAGTCCTGCACTGGGGGCACATTTGGTGTCCCTGTGCATATGCCAGTTCAAACCGGTTGCAGGGGCTACCTGCCCCTGCTCTGGCACGAAAACTGGACAAAGGGAATGGGTGTAACCACCCCTCTTCCCTGACCCTCCCATAGGTGGGTCCCCAGAGTATGTCCAACCCCTAACTTAGTATAAGTATGGGACCCCAGTCCTTAGGACTTTAGATTACCCTGGACCGAAACTCTGACACTGAATCCTGGACCTTCGACGCTCTACCTAAAGATTAGAGGACTGAAGAATCTCCCTTGGGGTCAAGGAGTGACTCCCCTGCTTGGCAGGCACCTAAGAAACAATTGTCCGGTCTGCATCGCTGAAGCTCCTGCCGGACGCCGAAGTCTCTGCATCACCAGAGGTGGATTTCCAGACTTCCCCGAGGCTGCCCTGAGTCCCCAGCAAAGCTGAGGCCCGTAGCTGTCGTGGGTAACGTGGAACCGTGACCCCTGGGCACAAAGTATTTTTGCAAGTGCATCCTCTTCTTGGTATCCCACGAAGTTGTGCTTTGGGCTCCGAGTAGCCCCCGCCTCCAGCACCGACTGCACCGAAGATCACTGGCCTCCACTCCACGAGTGTCCTGTGAGCCAGCTCCAAGTGCGTCCACTTGAGGCTCCTTTGCGGTCGCTAGTCCGTTGGCTAGTGTGCCCTTCCGAAGGCAACTCTTCTTCTGCTTGGGCTTTCCTGGTTGCTCCAGACGTGCCCTGACTTACCCTCACTGAGTGAGTCCCCCAGACCTTGCTGGTCTGCATCAACGTCCTTTCTTTATTTCTACAAGACTTGCCGTTGCCAAGGCTTGTTGGGTCCAATCCGGTCGCCAACACCCCTGCAATCGACAAACGTCGTGGGACAGCTCGAATCCAGCTCCTGGTTGTCGTTGACGCCTCCTGGACCTCGTGGCTGAAGAGTCAAGACGAACGTCAACCTACCTGAAGCACCCGACATCGGTGGGCATCTGCTCATCGCCTTCCTGGTCACTGGCTAGTGACCCAGACTCTGTCCCCTCTGCTTTCAGGTTCTTCAGATCTTCGATCCACCCTTGGATCCACCCGAACACTTTCGACTTGGTCGCCAGCAGCACTTTGCAGCAGATCGCCATTGAAAACGACGACGAAACCCGACCCCGAAAGACACCTATGCACCCGGCTTCCCTGGGTGAGGTAACTCGAGTACTCCGGTGCTCCCGTGGGTATAGACTCTAGAACAACCTAGTTCTAAAGGGGTTTGCTCCAAGTCCTCCTCTAAGTGTCCTTTTTCTTTAAAACTCCAACTGCGACATTCCCCATAGAAGTCAACGGCGTCTCGCGGCTGTGTTCTCACACTGCACGCGTCCCCGTGGGTCCCCTGTGTCACTACCTTGGGTGGTTCCTTGAGGGCCAAGCACTTCTACAGGCTCTAGGCCTTGTGTCTAGCTCAGTCGTGGTTCTTATACCACTTTATTGGTATATGGTTTGGTACGCCCCTAGGGCTCAAACGTGTATTTGTGCTATTACTGTTGATAACTGACTTGTAACTTATGTACTTCGAACTCTAGCCTCATAAAGAGACTAGAGGGGTGTGTTTAAGACTAAATACATATATTTTATATATATACCTGGTGTGGTCCTCTTTCATTTGGTCACTCAAGAGATTATAGACTGGTAAAACAAGCTGCTTTACATTCCTTCAAGACTTAGCCTGAAGGCTGCTCTCCATAGGTACCACTAGGATAGCTTTCAATAAAGGTTGTCTTTAACCTATCTCCAATAAGGGGTTGTTTGGACTGGTGCAAGGTGCCCACTATAATTAGTGGACAGCATATACCAGGCCAACTTCTCACATTGGTGGCAGCGTGTGGGATTCCAGCTTGCTATTGTTTTACCAGATAATCTCAATTGAATTGATCAACTGAAAACCACTAAGGGTACCTTAGGTACATATAAATCAAGCTTAGGATACAGTAAGTTCTACTGAACTTAGAGTTGTGTGTGAAGGGATAGCATACCCTTTCTACAACTCAAGAGAGTTTATTAGGCCACACCAGAGTAGGTAGTGCATACACCACACCACACTAGTAATGTCTTCACTGCCAGGAACCAGTGAACTCCTGCCATCCAGATATGACAACCTCACATTCTTGGAATTGAGAGAGTTGTGCAAAGTTAGGAAGTTGAAGACAGGCAAAAGTGCCAACACCCAACGTCTCCTGGAGATGCTTCTGCTAGATGATCTTAGAAGACCCATAAGGTCTGAAAGGGTAGGCAGAGAGGGTGGGGCAGAAGAAGAGGGAGGGACCAGGGATGAAAATGCCCAGGACCTGACCTCTGAAACTGGCCAGGGGGATGACAATGATCCTGACCTGGAAAGTGCAGCTATTCCTGAGGAAGAGGAGGAGGCCCAGAATGACCTCCCCTTTGTCCCCCCAGGAAGAGTTGTGAGTGTGCCCAGAAGGACTAGATCTCCTTCTCAGGAGTCTACCCACTCTGACACCTCAGTAGGGACCTCTGTCTCCTCTCATGGGAGGGAATCCTCTCATGAGAGGAGAAAGAGACTGATTCAGTATGAGCAAGCCCAGCTTGAGCTCAGAAAATAGCAGTTGGCTATAGACAGGGAGTCCCTAGATCTCTATAGACAGAGAAAAAGATGGGACTAGAGTCCCATGGTGGCAGCAATTTCCCAGAGATAGGGAAAGGTCCTATGACCATAGAAACCTGAGCAAGATTGTCCCTCCCTACCAGAGTGGGGATGACATCCACAAATGGATAACTGCACTGGAGAGGGCCTGTAAAGTACAGAGGGTCCCTCAGGAGCAGTGGGCAGCAATCTTGTGGCTCTCCTTTGCAGACAAAGGTAGAGATAAGCTCCTCACTGTTAGAGAGGAGGATGCTGACAATTACAAAATCTTGAGGAGTGCTCTGATTGATGGGTTTGGCCTAACAACTGAACAATACAGGTTAAAGTTCAGAGATACCCAAAAAGCACAGACTCAAGACTGGGTGGACTATGTGGATTGTTCTGCTAAGGCTCTGGAAGGTTGGTTGATGGGCAGTAAGGTATGTGACTTCAAAGGATTGTACAATCTTATCACGAGGGAGCAGATTCTTAATAACTGTCAAAATCAGCTGTTGCATCAGTACCTGGTGGACTCTGATCTGACCTCTCCCCAAGAATTGGGAAAGAAGGCAGATAAATGGGTCAGAACCAGGGTGTGGCAGAAGGTACAGAACCAAGGTGGTGACCCTAAGAAGCAAGATTCAAAAAACTCTGATAAGGGTGGGGAGAAGGGTAAAGACCAGAAGTCTTCACAAGGTCCCCAAAAATCTTCTTCAGGTGGGGATTCACAGTCTAACAAAGGGAAGGGCCAAAAGAAACGATGATGCAAGGTCTGTAAGCAAAAGACACACTGGACCAGTGATTGCACCAAGTCCAAAGACTCTATTCCAGCCCCCACCAATGCCCCTAAGGCAACCGTTCCCCCTAGTGCAGTTACAATTGGTGGTGGGAGTACACAGGCCAAGGGTTTAGTAGGGTTGACCCTGGGTAATGAGATGAGCTCTGGCCTAGTCAGAGAACTCACTCAGGCTGTCCTAGTCTGTGATGGAGGCATGGATGTGACCTCCTCTGTGAGTCCCAGTAATCTGGGCAAGTACAGGCAACAGCCCTTAATCAATGGAAAAGAGACTTTGGCATTTAGGGACACAGGGGCAAGTGTCACCATGGTGACACAAGACCTTGTGGATCCTGGGCAGATTATACTTGGTGAAATGTACCAAGTGACCAATGCTAGCAATGTCAGAACAGACCATACTCTGGCAGTTGTTAACTTCTCCTGGGGAGGGGTAACTGGCCTTAAGAAGGTTGTGGTGAGTGCAAACCTACCAGTGGAATGCTTGCTTGGCAATGATCTAGAAACTTCAGCTTGGGCAGAAGTGGAGCTCAGGACCCATGCAGAAATGCTGGGGATCCCTGCAGATGTGTTTGCTGTGACCAGGTCACAGAGCAAAATGTCTAACACTGAACAGGCCTTGGATCCTGGAACCATGGACCAAGGGCCATCCAAGAGGAGGAGTAGTAGGGTTAAGGCAGTGCCTTCCCCTTGGCTCAGAAGTAAGATCAGTCTCTTGAGGGGGATGATCTCAGTCCTGAGGAAGGAACTGTCCCAGAGGAGCTTGAACCTGACCAGGTTGAGTTCTTGGGGACAGGGGGCCCTTCCAGGGCAGATCTGAGCCAGGAGCAGCAGAGCTGCCCTCTCTTGAACCCCTCAGACAGCAAAGTGCTGCTGAGGCTGCTGGGAATGCTAGTGGTCCCCATAAAGTATATTGGGATGATGGACTCTTGTACTCAGAGTGTAGAGACCCCAAGCCTGGTACCACCAGGAGGTTGGTTATACCTCTGAAGTTCAGGGGCTTCCTATTGACCCTAGCCCATGATATTCCCCTAGCAGGTCACCTGGGCCAGAACAAGACTTGGGACAGACTTGCACCCTCACTTTCACTGGCCCCACATGTCTGAAGACACCAAGGAGTTTTGTCGCTCCTTTGTAACCTGCCAAGCCAGTGGGAAGGCAGGTGGCACCACAAGGGCCCCCCTGATACCACTACCTGTGGTGGGGGTCCCCTTTGAGAGAGTGGGGATTGATATTGTTGGTCCCATGGATCCCCAAACAGCATCTGGGCACAGGCTTATCCTGGTGGTGGTGGACCATGCCACTAGGTACCCAGAGGCTATTCCCCTTAGGACCACTACAGCACCTGTGGTGGCAAGAGCCCTCCTGGGAATTTTCTCAAGAGTGGGCTTCCTAAGGAGTTTGTATCAGACAGGGGTGCAAACTTTATGTCTGGATACTTGAAGGCAATGGGGAAGGAGTGTGGAGTGACTTACAAGTTCACCACACCCTATCACCCACAATGCAATGGTTTAGTTGAGAGATTCAACAAAACCTTAAAGGGCATGATTAAAGGGCTCCCAGAAAAGCTCAGGCGAAGATAGGACATACTCTTGCCCTGCCTTTTATTTGCATACAGGGAGGTGCCTCAAAAGGGGGTTGGCTACAGCCCTTTTGAACTTTTGTTCAGTACAGACATATGTTCTCTCTGACTCCAAGTCAGACCACCTGGTGCACTCATGAAGTGGACACTGGGGACAGTCTGCCTATTAAAAATAAGATTTATAGGCAACCTGACCATGTCAGGGACTGTATCAGGACAGAAGTCCAGAAAATGTTGGATTTGGGAGTTATTGAACCCTCAGATAGCCCTTGGGCTAGTCCAGTGGTCCTTGTGCCAAAACCTCACACCAGTGGTGGGAAAAGAGAGATGAGGTTTTGTGTGGACTACAGGGGTCTCAATGCAGTCACTAGGACTGATGCCCATCCAATACCTAGGGCAGATGAGCTAATAGACACTTTGGCCTCAGCCAAGTATCTAAGCACATTTGACCTGACAGCTGGCTACTGGCAGATCAGACTAGCTGATGATGCAAAGCCAAAAACAGCATTCTCAACCCCTAGTGGACATTATCAATTTGTGGTAATGCCCTTTGGTCTGAAGAATGCACCTGCCACTTTTCAGAGGTTGGTGAATACAGTCCTTACAGGTCTGGAGGCTTACAGTGCAGCATATCTAGATGATATTGCTGTCTTTAGCTCCACCTGGGAGGATCACCTGGTCCACCTCAGAAATGTTTTGGAGGCCCTGCAAAAGGCAGGCCTCACTATCAAGGCCACCAAGTGCCAGATAGGGCAGAGTCAGGTTGTGTACCTGGGCCACCTTGTGGGTGGAGGCCAGGTTCAGCCATTGCAGAGCAAAATCCAGACCATCATGGACTGGGTTGCTCCAACTACCCAGACTCAGGTGAGAGCCTTCTTAGGCCTGACTGGGTACTATAGGAGATTTGTCAAGGGGTATGGATCAATAGTGACACCCCTGAATGACTTAACTTCCAAGAAAATGCCCAAAAGGTTCAGTGGACAGCTAGCTGTCAAAAGGCATTTGATGACCTGAAGCAGGCCATGTGCACTGCTCCCATTCTCCAGAGTCCTGATTACTCCAAGAAGTTCATTGTCCAAACAGATGCATCTGAATTGGGGGTAGGGGCTGTACTGTCACAATTGAATGATGAAGGTCAGGATCAGCCAGCAGCTTTTATTAGCAGAAGGCTGACCCCTAGAGAGAAACGTTGGTCAGCCATAGAGAGGGAGGCCTTTGCTGTGGTTTGGGCTCTGAAGAAGTTGAGGCCATACTTGTTTGGTACTCACTTCCTTGTTCAAACAGACCACAAGCCCCTCCTATGGCTAAAACAAATGAAGGGTGAAAACCCCAAACTGCTTAGGTGGTCCATTTCCCTACAGGGGATGGACTTTACAGTGGAACATAGACCTGGGAGTAACCATGCCAATGCAGATGGACTCTCTAGGTACTTCCACTTAGAACATGAAGACTCAACTGGTCAAGGTTAGTTTAATGTCCCTACGTTTGGGGGGTTGTGTAGGAGAGTAGGATCTGCTTCACATGGGTACCCCCACTTTTGCTGATGCTTCACTGTTTTTCAACTTTAGTCTGGCTGGGGCCCTGCTAATCAGAACCCCAGCCTAGCTGCTTCCTCTCTAAAATGGTTTCCATGTGCCCTAGGCACATCTCTGATTGGAATCTGGAGTGCCCTTATAAGTCCCTAGTATATGGTATACTATGTACCCAGGGCATAGATACCTCAGAGGCCTACCAGGGGCTGCAGCATGTATTGTGCCACCCCTGGAAGGCCATCCAAAATGACACCACAGGTCTGCTACTGCAGCCTGGGTAAGGTGGTGCATGCACCCCTTACAGTGGTATAGGCTACCTATATCACTACCATTGCACACACATATAAACCTATAAGTCACTCCTATGGCAGGCCTTACCAATCCTGAAGGCGTGCCCCTGCATGAGCAGAGCCCCCCTACAGCGTTCGGAGTCCCTCCTCTGATGCTGTTTGTGGTACAGCCTGACCATATACTCTTAAGTGCATTATATCCTCGCAGTACAATGCTAACTTTGGACTGGCTGCACCAAAACATGTCGTGTTTGGTGTCAAACATCTTGGAATACTACCCCCCCGCAAGTCCTGGCGGCGGGGGTAGCATTCCACCCTTCTAGAGGGAGAGACATGTACACACCGGGCTACCCGGTAACTTCTTTCCAGAGCCCTGGCATCACAAAATGGATGCCGCTGCCACAGACACGGGTCTGGCCTCCTGCTGCTGACTGAAACTCCGGCAGGGGAGGCCTGGACAATAGGTTTCCTGTCGAAGGGAGGTGTAACCACCTCCCCAGACAGGATAGTGTGTATTGGGGCTGGGCGGGAGCACCCTCTGGTGCTTTGAAGTCTCTGCACTGGGGACACATTTGGTGTCCCTGTGCATATGCCAGTTCAAACCGGTTGCAGGGGCTACCTGCCCCTGCTCTGGCGCAAAACTGGACAAAGGGAATGGGTGTAACCACCCCTCTTCCCTGACCCTCCCATAGGTGGGACCCCAGAGAATGTCCATCCCCCTAACTTAGTATAAGTATGGGACCCCAGTCCTTAGGACTTTAGATTACCCTGGACGAAACTCTGACACTGAATCCTGGACCTTCGACGCGCTACCTGAAGATTAGAGGACTGAAGAATCTCCCTTGGGGTCAAGGAGTGACTCCACTGCTTGGCAGGCACCTAAGAAGCAATTGTCCGGTCTGCATTGCTGAAGCTCCTGCCGGACGCTGAAGTCTCTGCATCACCAGAGGTGGATTTCCAGACTTCCCCGAGGCTGCCCTGAGTCCCCAGCAAAGCTGAGGCCCGTAGCTGTCGTGGGTAACGTGGAACCGTGACCCCTGGACACCGAGTATTTTTGCAAGTGCATCCTCTTATTGGTCTCCCACGAAGTTGTGCTTTGGGCTCCGAGTAGCCCCCGCCTCCAGCACCGACTGCACCGAAGATCACTGGCCTCCACTCCACGAGTGTCCTGTGAGCCAGCTCCAAGTGCGTCCGCTCAAGGCTCCTTTGCGGTCGCTAGTCTGTTGGCTAGTGGGCCCTCCCGAAGGCAACTCTTCTTCTGCTTGGGCTTTCCTGGTTGCTCCAGACGTGTCCTGATTTACCCTTGCTGGGTAAGTCCCCCAGACCTTGCTGGTCTGCATCAACGTCCTTTCTTTATTTCTACGAGACTTGCCGTTGCCAAGGCTTGTTGGGTCCAATAAGGTCGCCGACACCCCTGCAATCGATTAACGTCGTAGGACAGCTCGAATCCAGCTCCTGGTTGTCGTCGACGCCTCCTGGACCTCGTGGCTGAAGAGTCAAGACGACCGTCAACCTACCTGAAGCACCCGACATCGGTGGGCATCTGCTCATCGCCTTCCTGGTCACTGGCTAGTGACCCAGACTCTGTCCCCTCTGCTTTCAGGTTCTTCAGATCTTCGATCCACCCTTGGATCCACCCGAACACTTTCGACTTGGTCGCCAGCAGCACTTTGCAGCAGATCGCCATTGAAAACGACGACGAAACCCGACCCCGAAAGACACCTATGCACCCGGCTTCCTGGGTGAGGTAACTCGAGTACTCCGGTGCTCCCATGGGTATAGACTCTAGAACAGCCTAGTTCTAAAGGGGTTTGCTCCAAGTCCTCCTCTAAGTGTCCTTTTCTTTAAAACTCCAACCGCGACATTCCCCATAGAAGTCAACGGCGTCTCGCGGCTGTGTTCTCACACTGCACGCGTCCCCCGTGGGTCCCCTGTGTCACTACCTTGGGTGGTTCCTTGAGGGCCAAGCACATCTACAGGCTCTAGGCCTTGTGTCTAGCTCAGTCGTGGTTCTTATACCACTTTATTGGTATATGGTTTGGTACGCCCCTAGGGCTCAAACGTGTATTTGTGCTATTACTGTTGATAACTGACTTGTAACTTATGTATTTCAAACTCTAGCCTCATAAAGAGACTAGAGGGGTGTGTTTAAGACTAAATACATATATTTTATATATATACCTGGTGTGGTCCTCTTTCATTTGGTCACTCAAGAGATTATAGACTGGTAAAACAAGCTGCTTTACATTCCTTCAAGACTTAGCCTGAAGGCTGCTCTCCATAGCTACCACTAGGATAGCTTTCAATAAAGGTTGTCTTTAACCTATCTCCAATAAGGGGTTGTTTGGACTGGTGCAAGGTGCCCACTATAATTAGTGGACAGCATATACCAGGCCAACTTCTCACAAGGAGGTAGGGCCTTTAGCACCGCAGCTGCGCGGCTTTGGAATAATCTTCCATCTGAGATGAGACAGCTAGAAGATCTTCTTCAGTTTAGGAAAAGGCTGAAGACATGGCTCTATCCTAGAGCATGATTCCTCTCATTCCTTTAGTTACCTTCTGCAGCTTTGCTCCACGTACCATGGGTTCAGTTGGGCACACGTATGACAGCGCCAGGGTACCCATAGGGTGACAGTGCGCTTTATAAGTGACGATAACAATAACAATAACATACATCCAGCAATGCACTCACCATGCACGCACTGCTCAGTACTGCATTATCCCTGTATAGTACCCATTCTAGGCACACATACACCCAGCGCAGACACACCACTTCTGCGCTGTGCATCATTTCATAGCAAACCAATGTAGGCCAAGGGTGAGTTAAGCATACAGCAGCGGAACTTTAAAAATGAGTGAGCCTGAAGGCCTCACTACAGTGACACAGGTTAAAAAAGAAACTGTTCCCTCCTACTGATCACTACACGATATGCTGCCACGACCACGCCGGTGCTGCTTAACTCTTTGTGAAGGCACTAGCCTACCACCACTATGAGAGTAGCGCTTTGAGATCCTGTCCCAGTCCAACAAGAGCACAATCCGGGAGATAGTCCTATGTCATGGTGCACACGCATGATTCGTGTTTGACTATGACAACTAAAATCAGCATTTGGGATGCAGACGTCCGTACAGTAGGATCCTCAGGGCAAGGATGCACACCCATTCCCATGCAGAAAACCTTTCAGTCCCAACAGACAGATATTATACTTTCACAGAATATAAAAGCAATAAAACAAAGCCACTAAGAAAACCCCTGTGTGTGCAGCAATATTTACATTGCTCAATACAAAACCATTTGTATCTCTGTTTCCTGTACCTGATCAACTGTGTTTAAGCTGGCCAGTATCTTTCATAATTACTGCCTCAGATATAACCTTCACCTCTCATCTTTACTATAATGTCCTGGATATTTCCAAGTATTGGATATTCAGATTCCATAGCCAGATCCAGAGCAACCTGCGATCTCATTTCGACATATTTTGCTTTCAAAACTCTCATTAACCATTGAGGTTTGTGTTGCAATCCTTGTGTCATATTCCATCTTCAACGGTATCTATTATTGGCATAGGAGATCATCACACTCATTTTCCCTACATTCACTCATTGCAAGTCTACATTTGGTTCCAAAAATGGCCACCTTAACACCTGGTGATTTAAACCGTCTTATTGTCTATAGCTGTTTTTTCCCTTAGATGTCTTTATTTACCCTCCTAAATTCCACTTTGGCAGTATTGAATTGAATTGAATTGAATTTGAATTTATTTGCATAAGTTAATTAAAACCATTGCATTACAATAAAAACATTAAAAAGAAAAAGACATCACAATTCATAGAAGTTAAAAACTCTGGTAAGGGGCGATAGTTGGGTCCTGATGTTTGACTCAGGGCTTCTTCACATATTTGCTGTTGGTCGTTGTTCTTTGTCCGGTCCCCTGTGAAAGTAATAGCCGTCTGGCTCCTCAAGTCTCCAGGACTTCTTTTGTTACCATTCCGCACGCTGATACTCTTTCTCTTATAGAGTGCTTGTGCTTTTTGACTGTATTGGAGAGAGTTCTTTCACGGTCCTGTGTTTAAAATAGTCCAGTTTCAGCGTTTGGACCTTGCAAGGGCTGGGGTGGGGGACAGTCCTGGGGTAGATGGCACCCCTGATAGATTGTACAAATCTTCCGCAGTGGGCCAGGATGTGAGGTTCTTTTTGTGCGAAACATACTGCAGAGGCCTCATGGCAGGTGGTTACTTTTTCTCTCAGGCATAGTTCTCTGAGAAGGATCCTCCTTTCTGTTGCTAAGGTCGGGCAACAACACAGGAGGTGTAGCCATGATTCACGTTTGTAGTCACACAGCCGACATGCTCCTTCTGTGTTTTGGTTTACCCAGGCCCTGCCGAAATCCGTAATTGGAAGTGCCAGCAATCGCATGCACATAATCTCTCTTCTGCTTTTAGGGTTAAGCGTGCGGTAAGGTAGGGCTGAGGTTTGCTTACTAAATATGAGTCATTCAGAGGGGTCAGGAAAGATAGGGTTTTTAATGTGGCCTGGTCTTGCTGGAACGAGACTAGCTGGACTTGTTTATTGATACGCGATTTCCAGGTGGCGTATGAAATGCAAGGGAGGGCGAGTGCTGTTTTGTTTATTTCGATGGAGGCCCTGGCTCTTATAAACTGCTTATTCCATGGCGAGACAATTTTTTCGAATGTGTGTCTGAGGCAGCTCTTTAAGGATTTCCTCGGAGATTTTAGAATTTGAATATAATATTTTAGAAAGTCGGCCTCAAGGGTTAATGATTGTTTAACCAACCCGAGCTCCAGCCTAAGTCTCGCCCTGGAAAGGTGTTTTGGGAATAGAAAGATTTTTTTATAGGCCACACATTGAGCCCGATCTAGGATTTCCGAACAAGTGCCAGGAAACGCTTGATGCCCATACAAGAGTGCTGTGAGAAGAACCTTTCTGATGCTCACTGCTGAGGGACTTTTTAACATGTTATTCAATTTTATTAGACCATATGTTATGGCAGTCCCTTTGTTAGTCAGCTCCTTTTTATGGGCGGTGGGTCTTGCTGTTTCTGTGAACCAGACCCCCAAGTACTTGTATTTCTGCACTGGATTAATTATCCTGGAGCCTATGGTACATGTGATATGTTCTTTGTGCTTTTTCCTGCCTATAATTTTAATCTTGGCCTTTTCTGAGTTGATGGTAAGGTAATTAGATGTGCTGTATTCATGTAAGCTGGTCAGGGCTCGTTGGAGGCTCACTTTGGTGTGATCCATGATGACTATGTCATCTGCGTACTGCAGAATGTGTAGAGATCGATTTCCTAGTCGGGGGCCAGGCAGCTGTTGACGAGAGCTTTTCCCAGGTCTGCCGTGTACAAATTGAAAAGGAGGGGAGCAAGCACGCAACCTTGTTTCAAACATCCGGTCGTACGGATTTTAGCTGAGAGAGATGTGGGGCCTGTTTTCACCTATACCCAGGTTTCCGAGTATAGGGACATTATGGCTGTTAAGAGTGAGGATGCTCGGGGCACCAGACAGGGGTGTCCGCTATCCCCGTTGTTGTTCACCCTGGTTGTGGAGCCCCTGGCTATCGCTATTCGTCAAGATCTGACTATACGAGGCATTCCTATGGGTGGGTATGACCATAAGGCATCCCTCTTTGCGGATGACCTCCTTCTTTCATTATCCTCCCCCTCTACGTCCCTCCCAGCGGTGGCTTCTCTTCTGAAGACTTTTGAGGATGCGTCGGGATATAGGATCAATCTGGGAAAATCTCATGCTCTTAATCTTACTCTTTCGGCCTCGGAAGTCCAGGCATTGCGAGACCTGATTCCGGTGCAGTGGACAGAAATCTCAATTCGGTACCTGGGCCTAGACTTGACCCCTACACATTCGACCTGGACTCAATCCAATTGGCCTAGATATAGGAAGGCTATCCGGGAGGAATTGCACAGATGGAAGGGCCTCCCCCTTGCCTGGTTAGGACGTATCAACACTATTAAAATGTCCCTCCTCCCTAAAGTTTTATATCTCTTTCAAACCCTACAAACCCCAATACATCAAGCTGATATTCTTGCCCTACAGCGTGACTTTACTAAATTTATATGGGGGAAATAGCGTGCCCCAATCTCTTGGAATACTGATGGGCTTGTCACCTTTGGTATATATCGGAGTGGGTGGTTCACGACAGCGAAAAACATTGGTTTCACCTGGACCGGGCGGTGGCTTGTAGGCCTTTGTGGGATTTGGCCTGGCTCCCACGCGGAGCGCTCCCCCGAGCGCCTATATAGCCACCCCTACGAAGACGGTATTGGAGATTTGGGACAAGTTGGCAATCCACCGAGGCCTGACGTCATTCCCATCCCCTCACACACCGATAGCCCGTAATCCGATGTTTGCCCCGGCAATGCAAACCCAGGCATTTGGTACATGGACAGAGGGCGAATGCCGGGTCATTCAGGTCCTTTTTCAGGTTGAGGACTTTCTTACGTTCGATCAATGCAGGCAAAAGTTTCATCTCCCAGGGGGGACACGTATGCAATATTACCAATTACGCCACTGGCTTAGCTCCCAGACCTACGTCCAGGGAGCCACTAGACAACGTATCGCCTTTGAGTCCCTGGTTTGTAAATTTGAGGGGTCGAAGGGTCTGTTTTACAACACTCTGAGCGCTTCACACCCCATGGATATCAGACGCGGTGGGCCTCAGACCTAGAAGAAGACATACCTCCTGAAGGGTGGGCCCGTCTATAGCGGGATATCCCAAAGACATCCCAGAGCACGCCACAACGCGAATCGGCCTACAAGTTAATGACGCGATGCTATTACACCCCAACCCGCTTACACCAAATGTTCCCAAACTCCCCCCGATCTGCTGGAGATGCCAGAGGGATAGAGGGGATTTCCTTCACATCTGGTGGTCATGCCCGAATCTCACAGTCTTTTGGAAGGAGGTCCTCAGCCACATTAAAGAGATAGTGGGATTTCCTATTCCTTCTTCCCCGGTAGTTACGCTCTTAGGCATTAAACCCTCAACACTCAAGGCTATGTCATACACGGACTGGCGCTTGATTCTCCATCTGTTGGGAGCGGCTCGACAGTCAATAGCCTTATTTTGGAAGAAACCGCATCCTTCCCCTATTGCCATCTGGTTTCTTCGCCTGTGGAATGTTTTAGCTCTTGAATTGCTAACCACCTGCATTACCCATACAGACACACGTTTCACCCGCATTTGGCAGCCTCTTATACACTATCTCACTGCGACCAGGCATTCCCGTTTGGTCCCCCCCAGACTTCGGGCCTTGCAGTTGTTTGAGGACTCTCTTGAACCATACTCTAGAGGCCAGAAGCCAGACTCTCCTGAGCGACCCACTTAGGCCCTATGACCTGGCCTTTTTCATCCAGATGACCCCCCAGCTTCCGACCGAGGGGCGGTTTTCTCTCAGCGCATCCTTTTTGTTTTCCTTTTTTTCTTTGTGAGGTTTTTATATTTGGTCTTTCTCTAATGTTATTCTTTATATGTAATTGATGACAGCTCCCTGTTGCTTCCCTGATTAGAGGGCCCCTCATAGAGCAGGGGAAGAATTCATATTTTATGACGGCATCCATTGCGCGTCCCTAACGCTTCCATTGGAGCACCAATGATAGGCTCATGCTCAATACTTGGGTTACTGGGAACCTTGTTTTATTTATTTATTTATTTATTTTCTCCTCCCGCCTCTAGGTTTGTTTCTCTCCGCTTCCCCTACAATGGGTTTCTTGTTAAGATAAATGGAGACGGGGCTCGGATGAGTGTTGTTCCCCTATATTGAGCTACAGTTTGTTATGTAGGGCCTGATTGCATTTTCCATGGAATAGCTCCTGATATGTATATTCTCATTATGCTGTTGCATTATGTATCATGGAATGTGGGCTTATTTGATGCTCCTTTTACAGGGACATGAGTCTTCAATTTGTTTGGCTTGTGTTGTATGTTTTCTATTCAATAAACAGAATTTGCAATAAAAGAGTGAGGATGCAATGCCCCAATTTGCTAGTTTCTTCCACAGCAGTTGTCTGTCGACCTTGTCAAAGGCTGCTGTTAGGTCGACAAAGCAGCAAAAGAGTGGAGGTTGGTCCGGCTGGGTGGCTTGCGGACAGAGGGCAGATAGAGCGATTATGTTATCGGTTGTAGCGGCTCCGCCTCGGAAGCCTGTTTGAAAGAAAGGGAGCAACTCATTTTCTTCCACCCAATTTTCCAGTTTTTCCAGAAGGATATGTGTATATGCTTTAGCTTCAAGATCTAACAAGGCTATTAGACGATAATTGCTTGGATTTAAACGGTCTCCTTTTTTGTAAATCGGGCAAAGTATTGAGCCCCTCCAATCTTCAGGTGTTTTACCAAGGGTGTATGCAATGTTGAATAGTGGGGTAAGTAGCGCTGCCCAGCCCTCTGGGGCAGATTGGAAAATCCCCACAGGGAGCCCATTTGGGCCCGGCGCCCCGCTGGACTTCATAGATTTTATTAGTTTAACAATTTCCTTCAGTTAAATCGGGGTTTGGTCTTCTTCTCCGTTCAATGAGACTGTGATCGTGGTAGCTGAGAGATTCTGTGCCAGGAACTGGGTTCTCACGTGATTCTCCCACACAGGTGCCGGGACCGCGTTTGATCTCGGAGGTCTGAGATATTTTAAGGTGTTCACATACTGCCAGAATCGAGCTAAGGATCCTTCTTTGAGCATTGAGAAGATCCTTTTCCATTCCTCCTCTTGCTGAGCATGTTTCAGGGCCCAGATGTTTTTTTTGTGGGCATTCCGTGCTTCCTTGACTGCCAATAGATTTCCGTATATTGGGTTAAGTTTGAGCAGGCTGGTTTTCTTCCTCAGGTTCTTCCGTGTGAGGTTAATGCTCCGTTCCAGCAAAAGTTTGTTTATGTATCTTGGGAGTTGTTGGAATCGCTTTGAGAGACCCCTGTGGCCCTGGAGAAATGTGCCCAACTCTCTGGTCATCAGATCCCAGTTTAATAGGAGAAGATTCCCTGGATGATCCTGTAGTTGAGAATTTACGTCATCAAGCCGTTTAGCCACCAGGGGCGAGTGGTAAGGTTGCCACTTGATTCGCTTTACCACGTTCATTGGTTCATCTTCTATGGGATAGCCCAGCTCCTCTCCTGTGTCAGCTATCTGGTGGTTTAAATTCAGATTTATTGCTAGCGGGTTGTGATTGCTAGCGGGTTGTGATTGCTTTCTGTGCGATTTACGATGTTGAAACTCTGAAGATGATTAATTAAGCCGCTGGACATGAAGATGTAATCAATTGTGGAGATTTTCTTAAACGTGGGGCGGGCGTCCGTCAGGGACCGATCTGCCGATTTTAGACCAAATGTGGTAAGTAGATTGTTGAATTGGTCGTGTTCGCTATTCCTCTGTCCGACATTGTGACGGTGTCCCAGAAATTTGGTGTTGAAGTCGCCTAACAATACAATTTCATGTGTGGGATGGGATTCGATGATTGTCTTGATGGTCGAACACAGGGTCCCAATGGCGCGTGCTTTTGAAGTTTTGCGGGGGTACAGATAGCAATTTATGACGATCAGAGAGAAAGTCTTCTGGCTGCTTTTTAGGCGTTCGATGACTAAGGCTTGGACGTTCTTGTGTGCCTGCCTGGGTAAGGAGATCGAAACTATGAGAGATTTTTTAAGAAGATCGAAAGGCCCCCTGATGGCGGCCCGAATAGACTTGTTTGTGTTGCCGATTGAAAAATTTCATAAAACCCGTAGAATGCCAGGGGGCTCAGCGACCAGGTTTCCTAGAGGCATATGATGTCATTGCTTTTTAAAAAGTCGCGCCCCTGTTTGGAACGGAGTGTTGAAGCCAGCCCCGCCACATTCCAGGAGATAATGGTAAGTTGATCTTTTGATGCCAATTTCCCGGCCTGAATGGGCACTGTGATTGGCCTGGGAAAAGGTTCCCTTGTGCTAGGTAGCATGAAAGGAGTTACTGCCCCGGGTAGCTGAGTACGTGGTTGTTCCCTCGTAGTTCAGGGCTGCAGGTTGCCAGCTGATGATCCGATTATTTTCACCACAGAGGATCGTTAATGGGTTGGTTGCCAGTGATGTACTAACTAGCCAATCATGGGTAGCACCCCAAGCTCCCTTCAGTACACATCCTCTGGGAGGAGGGCTGTGGTCCTCAATTGGGACATGAGGATATTTCCTTGGCCGAGTGGGCTCTAGTTCTATGCCCCATTTGTTGAAAGTGGAGGCCTCTTTGAGAATAGCGTCTCTAGTGGCTGTTGAATCCCACTTTGTGATTGATGATTCAGGAGCCCTTGTCCCAGGTATATGAGCAAATTTTACTGAATGCAGTTCCGCTGAGGTTAGGTGCTTGAGGGATGATATGTGTTGAAATAATTTTAACAAGTTCCCTCTGTTCAAAATGGCTGCAGGCCCACTAGAGGCATAGTGAGGGATGAATATTAGGCCAACTGAGGAGTTTTCTGCCTTCGTTTGCCCATCCCCTTTAATACGGGGATGTGAAGGTTCTCCTGCTGGCTGAGTTTAGGATGCTAAGCTTTCACATTCTGGATGGCCTGCTTCCTTATAGTCCCATAACGCTGGGGTCCTGAGCACTTGATTATGGCCGGTCCTCCCATGTGTGTAAAGTGGGGTGCTGCGGCTGTGCTCCCATGTGACCTTTTTTCCGCGGTTGGTTTGGCAGTATGCATTGTACTGCAAATTCAAGACTGGCCACATTATTGGCTTTCAGTGCATTAAATAGCCCTTTCTTTCATAGTTCCATTCTGAGATCTCTTAAATGATTTGGAAAATAACCAAAAATATTTGGAAATATCAGAATGTGTGCACCAGTTTCAAATAGTCAGTTATTTACATGACTAATTAAGGAAGGAAGGATGTGTGTAGGATGAGTGGAGATGTTAACAATGTGTATGTTCTTAAGACAAAGAGAATATTTTTGGGAATTTTGACTTCATGAAGAGATGCCAAGATCTTTTCTAGAAATTTCATTGTGTTTTTTCCTAAAAGAGGAACATAACTCTACCTAATAGAGTCATGAATACTTAACTCACAGAAGACATTGAGCATTATTACCAAACATGAGTACATATCAGTTTCAAAGAGTAGGTTCCATCAGTCTGTATGCCAGTGCTACAGAATGACACCCAGCGTGAATCAAGCAAGCCTCTGGATATCATGGATACATTTCTTATACTATAAATATTACAATGACCTATGATAATATGGTAAGCAATGCATGAATGAATGAATGAATGAATGAATGAATTGCCATTTATATAGCTCAAACAGGTGCTTCCTAGGAAGCTTCCCAGTGCTGGCCAGAAAGTAATTAAAAAGATCCTCAGCCTCTTTTTGAACAGTGCTTCCGAATTTAGCATTCTTAAATCAGCTGGGAGCCCAATCCACATCTTGGCTGGTAACATTTTTTAAATCTGTTTTAGAGATTTAATTATGCCAAAACAGGCCACAGTGATTTCCCAAATTTGTGGCTTAAACTAGAAGTCTTGGTCGAACTTTACTCCTAATTTTCTTACCACTGTGGATGAAACCTGCAGTGCCGAGGAGATCAATTGCCCTCCATTGCAATAGGCGAATGAACAATAGTTGCCAAAGAAAAGTAATTCATATTTTCCAGAGTTCAGCTTTAGGCAACTCAATTTCATCCAATTTGCCATATCAGAGAGACAGCCCTGGAACCTACCCACCAGGGAATTGTCAGTCTGCAGAAAAGAAAGCAATTGAGTGTCATCTGCATCAACACTATATTGAAACCCCAACGTTCTACCACCTTGACCACAGGTGCCATGTAAATGTTAAATAAGGTGGGACTGAGAACCGAGCCTTGAGGAACCCCACATTTCAATTCTATATAGCTTGAGCTAAAGGGGGGAGGGGTATGGACAGCCTGCATCCTATCTGTCAGAAAGGACTGAAGTCATTAATTGGCTGTGCTTGCCACACCAGCTAGCTCCCAACCTTCCAACAGAATACAGTGGGAAATGTTATCAAAATCAGCAGATGAATATAAAAGAATCACAACCGCTTTCTTCCTCAGGTCAAGATTGTACTTTATAAACTCTGAGACCTCCAAACCCAGGGTGGAAGCCCTACTGCGAAACATGCAAGATGTTGTTGCTCTTTATAAACGGGTAAAGCTGTTTTTTTTTGGTTTTTTTAAAACTTTATTTGTCATTTTCATAAATGTTTACAAACATTGCATGGTTACTCACTGCGACAATACAAACCAAAAAATAAATATTTACGAAGAAAATGTGTTCCCACATATAATGCACAATTGTCTCGGGGTAGCATATACAGCATACGTTGTATTACAAACATCCGATCAACCCAAGCAACAGGGTTCTCCCCAACGGCCCATCCCCCACCTTCCTTGACACAATAAACACAGCTATTGAGAAAGCTAGTAGTGCATAAATTACCCTACCCCAGTGGGGACTATCCCTGCAGGCTGCTGTGAAGATGGGGCAGAACCGATGTCCAGCAAATAGCTCTTAAGAGGCCCCCAAATATCTTTGGGTCGGGATGCAGGGGGTTGAGTTGTAGCATAAAGTTCACAATTCGTATTACAAAATGTGAGGCTATTAAGCCAAGGTTTCACTGTGGGGGAGGCTCTACTGCCCCATTTGAGCGCTATCTCACTCTTTGCGAGCAAAAGGGCAATGGGCTTGAATTTGCGCAGCTTCTTCGGGAGATCATACACATATCCCAACAAGGCGACCTAAGGCGTAGTGTCTATATGCAGGTGTGTCATTTTTGACAACAATCTGAAAATGGCTCTCCAGTAATACCCAATCTTAGCACAGTTCCAAGTCAAGTGAGCAAAGTCGGCTTGCGGTCCTCCGCACGTAGGACACGTGTGCGGCCGGTTGGGGTCGATAGAATGAATTTTCGCCGGGGACATAATTTATGTCTGTTGTTTAGGGAGACCTCTTTAGTCTGAGTACAACAAAAGGACCAGAGGGAGTCCTGAATTGGGTGTCCAATGGCTCGCTCCCACGCCTCCCGGATCTTGGCATCCTTGCTAGGGACTAAAGACATACATGCTCTGTATAACTTAGAAATTAGATGATATTGGGGGTGGCATTGCCTGCATTCATAGTAACAACCTCTCTGTGAACCGCTCCAACTTCCCGGTTTTCTCTTCCTGTGAATACCTCTGCCTAGACATCACGAGCAATAACAAGCCAATATGCTCACTTCATTCTTTCTACCATCCCCCTGGTAACAACCTTATCTTCATCGAACAGTTTATGGATATTCTAGCCACAAATGTCGGTCAACAGACTACCCAGATCTTCCTGGGGGACTTCAACCTCCACTGGAATGATCTAGATGACCCAGAGGTCAACAGCCTCAAAGCTTTCCTGTCCGACCTCGTATTGTCCCAAATTTGTGATAGCCCCACCCACGAAAAAGGCTCAACCCTTGATCTAGTAATTTCCAAAGTAGACTCTATCCAGCTGGAATCGATTCTTCCTTGCGACTGGTCCGACCATCACATTATCACTTTCCAAATTAAGGAAGTAGTTAAATTACTCTCTATCCAACCTAAGAGAACAAAAATCTGGAGGAGGAACCTAGAAAACCTTAATCCTACTGCGCTCGCAACCGCTAACCACATCCTCACGCCCCACCGGATGGATTAGAGGATGTACAGGACCTGACCAATCACTACTTCCACTCTATTAACAGGGTACTTGACAATCTAGCGCCCCTACAATTGAAAAGGACCACCACAAAAGACTCAAACCCCTGGTATGATGGTAGGCTAAATGAAGATCGAAGATCACTGAGAGCAATTGAAAGACAATGGAGATCCGCTCCATCTGCTGCCCACCTCAAACTACTAAGAAGCACTAGAAACTCCTATTTCAGAAAGATTAGACGTTCAAAAGCTGACTTCATTTGTAAACAATTAGACCAAGCTAAGAATCGCCCCAAAAAACTATTCGAAATAATCAAAGCTCAATCTAAGGGTGTCTCCCACTCCCCCAAGCCAATCCTGAAACACTCCCCAATTGCGAGGAACTTGCCTCCTTTTTCACAACAAAGACTGAAAACTTAAAGACAGACCTACTCAACGACCTAATATCCCATACCCACCCACACATTAACACCTCGCTGACCACACCAGTGACCCCACTTAACTGTGCTACAAAGCTCGACCTCAAGAACAACGCCTCCTGGACCACCTTCAACCTCTACAGCGAAGAAACTATCTTAAACACGCTCACAGCTTTGAATCCCTCCAATCATTTCACAGACCCGCTCCCAGCAAGCCACTTAAAGACCTTCATTCCACAGCTAGTGCCCCTATGGACCAGGATTATAAATACCTCCCTTTTGCAAGGAACCATCCCAGACATCCTCAAAGTGGGTCAGGTATCCCCTATCCTAAAGAAAGTATCAGCAGACCCTTCAGACCTGAATAACTATCGCCCAATATCCAACATTTCGACCCTGGCCAAACTACTCGAAAAATGTGTCCACATGCAGCTTAGTAACCACATTGAACACTTCAACCTGCTCGATCAATTCCAGTCTGGCTTTCGATCAGGACATAGTACCGAATCAGCCATGACCCACATTATAGATGACGCACTACAAATACTGGATCAAAATAAAGCTTGTTTGTTAATCCTACTTGACTTATCCTCAGCCTTCGATACAGTCAAACACAGCAACCTACTAGACCTCTTGAAACATAGAATGGGCTTATCTGGAACAGTGCTAAACTGGTTCACTTCCTTCCTCCAAGACAGAACGCAAAGATTCAAGATCAAACAATCTTTATCTAACCCCACCCCAGTCACCTTGGGAGTACTCCAGGGATCTTCCCTCTCCCCAACACTCTTCAATCTGTTTATGGAACCACTCCCTGAGCTTCTCAACTCCTCAAACATCCAATATCACATGTATGCCGACGACACACAACTCTACATTAAGGTCCACTCTCTAGAAGACATCAAGTCCCTTAACTCAACGCTCCAAAAAACACAGACCTGGTTGGCAAGCAACCATTTAAAACTTAACACACTAAAAACAGAATTCCTCCTTATTGCTCCCCCCAACAGCCATGATCCACGAGTGGATAAAGCACCTAACTGCACTCGATGGTCATCCTCGCATCGTTGATTCCGCTAAATCCCTAGGAATAACTCTGGACAATAAACTAAATATGCAGAAACACATCAGCGCTGCAACTAAAGGAGCCAATTTTCAGATGAACATCCTGAGAAAACTGAAACCCTTCATACCCGCGAATGACTTTAAACAGGCAGTTCAAACTCTAGTAACTCCCAGAATAGATTATGGGAGTGTCGCTCTCTGTGGCCTTCCCAGATCAACGACCGCTCCGCTAAGAGCCTCAATCAATGCAGCCGCTAGACTCATCACAGGCTCCAAAAGAAACTGCCACATTTCCCCTGACCTTCGTGCCCTCAACTGGTTACCTTTTGAGGCCAGAATCCATTTGAAAATCGCCTGTATGACACATAAGGCATTGCACCACAAAACCCCGAGATACCTGGCGAAGAAACTAATACTATCGGGTGGTAACAGAACTACTAGGAGTTCTGACAATCTTCTACTCAAACCACAACGCTTCTCCAAGAAAAAAACATACAATCGTACCTTCTCAGGAATGGCCCCCAAAATTTGGAACGCACTGCCCCCAGAAACGAGACTTAATCCATCCGCTGCTTTCTTCAAAAAAGAAGTTAAATCGATTTTCTTGTCCAGATTCACCTGAACTCTCTTATACACTCTTGTAGATATGTGCTAGTCTCTAATAGTTATCAGTAATGTACTCGTATAACTCTTCGTATTTATATGTCTATGTCAATCACCTGCATTTGCCCTGTAAAGCGCTCTGATATCCGCAAGGGTCTTGTTCGCGCTATACAAAACTGTCAAAATAAATAAATAAATCTCCCCCGGCACTCGTAATTAAGAGAGTCAGTGGAGGGAAGCACTCGGGCTCCAATGGAAATTCCGGAATATTAGCTCTGAGCGCCCTATGGACCCGACTGAAAATAAATTGGTCCATAAATGTTGCCCCACCTACCTCCCTTCCTCTGTGCTAGAGAAGACATGGCCCTCTGGAAACAGATCCCCAATCTTGTCTAATGAGTATGAAGTGAGTGTGCGTTGGACCAGTTTTTCTTCCGTAATGGGGAGCCTTGGGTTGTTAATGATGGGAATCTCAGAAGAGTATAGGGCTCGACCGCCAGTAACTTGCGCCAACTTCTGCCAGGCCCAGCTAGTGCTGGATACTGTTTGAATATCCCGGGGGTCTCTGGGAAATCCCTGTGGAAACACCGTACGCAGGTTAGCTGGAAGTACCAGGTCAGCCTCAGGTCTAGTGTAGGGGATCTGCGCATCTGGGTGGTACCATGAATGTGCAAAACTGCACTGTGCCACCAGATAATAAATTTGAAAAATGGGGACTCCAAATCCCCCTCTTTCATACAGTAAGGACATTGTGTCCCAGCTAACCCTGTGCCTCCCGCCCCCCCAAACCAGTCTGATGAGATGGGATCGAAGAGTGCGAAAGAAGCCGTTGGGGAGCAGAATGGGAATGTTGTGAAACAGATACAAGAATTTAGGAAGGACTACCATTTTTATAAGTGCGACTCGACCACCTAGCAAAAGAGTAAGTCTCAGCCAGCGCTCCACCTGCTGCTCTGCGCTTTGCAATGCTGGGCCGTAGTTTAGCAGAATAATCTGTTCCGCTTCTCTATGGATCTGAACTTCCAAGTATTTAGCAGACTCCTCACACCACGCCAGAGGGAACTCACAATCCCACCGAACAGTACTCGGCGTCAGGGGGAAAATTTCCAACTTGCCCCAGTTTATACACAGCCCAGAAAAAACACCAAATCGGATAATCTCTATGATGAGTGGTTCCAAATTTTCCTGAGGGTTGCGGACATAGAGAATGATATCATCCGCGAATAGGGAGATTAGAAGAGGACCCGTTTTGAGCTGGAGAGCTCTATGCAGATGTCGCTCCTGAAAGTGTCGAACCAGAGGGTCCAGAGACATTATAAAAAGCAGCGGGGAGAGTGGGCAGCCCTGTCTGGTGCCACGGGTAAGAGCAAACGGAGTGGACAGCTTGCCGTTCAGTCGAAGCCTAGCGGTGGGTGCAGTGTAAAGCAGTGCAGTAAGGTCAATGAATCCCTTAGGGGTATCCAACTTCCTCATTACCGCTAAGAAAAAAGGCCACTCCAAGGCCTTTACAGTATCAAGTAGGACTGCAGCCGCCGGGACTTCCGGTGAGATTCTATGCATCACCGCAAATAATGTTCGCAAATTCAAGGCTGTCGACTTCTGAGGGTCAAAGCCCGACTGGGTCGGGGAGATAATTCGATCCAACAGCAAGGCCAGTCTCAGGTTAATCATTTTAGCAAGAATTTTGTAATCCAGGTTTAATAGTGACAGCGGCCTGTACGAGCCACATAATAGCGGATCTTTCCCAGTTTTTGGGAGTAGAATCATTACCGCTTCACGTAGAGTGGGGGGGAACTTCTTGCGTTCGAGTGCTTCATTATAAACCTCAAGAAGGTATGGCGCTAAGAGGTTCTTATATGTTTTATAAAAGACGCCAGTGAATCCATCCAGACCCGGGGCGGTCGAGCCATTTATGGCATCTATGGCACTGATAATTTCCAAAGTGGAGAACAGCTCAGCTAGAAACTGTTGCATGAACTTCTCGAGCCACACCATAGCAATCTCTGCAAGGTAGTCCCTTCGGTCTTCTTCATTTCGTCACACACATCGCGTATAATGCTGAGTAATATGTTAAAAATTCATCCCGTATGTCTGGGGTGCCTGTCAGGGTATGCCCAGTTGAGGAGCGGATACAAGAGATGTATGATTGCCCAGCCGAGGGTCTCAGAAGTTGCACCAATGTGCTGCCAGGTCTGTCACCCTCCCCGTAACGCCGTGCAATGGCATATTTACTCAAGAAGTGAGTCTCACGCTCCGCTGCCTCCCTAAACCATGTCAAGAGCAGCAAGTGGCGGCCAATCCTAGATGGATCATGCCGCTCAACCTGCTCTCTGTCCAGTGCATCTAGTTGATGTTCAATTCGAGCTATCGTACCTCTCAAGTCTTTCTACACCCCAGGATGTTTAGAGAAGCAGACCCCCCACATGTAGGCTTTAAAGGCATCCCAAAGTGTGGCCCATGTGCTCACTGATCCTTTATTTAGATCAAAGTATTCCCCGATGGCCTCCCGAAGTTCCATACGGAACATTTCATCCATCAGCGCCTGTCCGGGAAACCCCCACTGTCTCTCACAGCCCTCAGGTCTGGGGACCCGGACTTGCAATATTACCGGGGAATGATCAGAGTATGTGCTAGGGAGATGCTGGGATGACCGATACTAGGTTGCCAAATTAGGAGTAACAAGCCAATAATCTAATTGTGTCCAGGTGTCGTACTGAGCAGAGTAGTGAGTATATGCATAGTCTCCCGGATTGCGCTGACGCCACACATCAACTAGGCCCACAGAGTCACATAGATTCAACATAGCGTGGCGCGCGCAGGGTTTGGTATCTGGTGAGTTTGACGTACTGTCACTCGCAGGGTCCAACAGGAGGTTAAAATCCCCACCCATGCAAATATACTCTGCGTCGAGTTGTAGGAGCTGTGTGTGAAGGCCATGAAAAAATTCTGGGCTGTCCACATTAGGCGCGTAGACACAGACAAATGCCATGCGGTGTCCCATCAAGTGGCCAACTACCAACGTATAGCGACCCTCACTGTCATTATAGACTTTGGAAAATTGAAAGGGCAGACGTTTATGAATCATTACGACTGCGCCCCTCGCGTATGTGCAGTAATTCGCAAAATAGCGATGCAGGCCCCAAATCGAGGCGAAATTGGTGGGAGCGGACTTGGGCAGGTGCGTTTCCTGTAGAAATGCAGCATCAACCTTATGGCGCTGTAAATAGTGCAAAACCTGTTTCCCTTTTCTATCATTATTGAGACCCCTAACGTTCCAGGTGATCAGTGTCAGATCTGAAAAAGTGGACAATCTACCCCACACCGACATTCAAGCAAGTAAACCGTGATTGTAGTTGTGCATCGCAGTTAGAACACAAAGTGCAGCAGTGAGTAAACTGAGATAGGAGCAATGGTAACAAATGATTACTAACAAACCCCCCCTCCAGCCCCCACCCATCCCTGCGCAACCCCTCGCAGGAAATATCCCCATTGACCAAGCAGTAACATGCATCATGTAAACACACCCTAGAGAATAATGAAGGAGCAAAACAAGATACATTTCAACTATTGAAGCAAACTTAAAGTGATATACACTTGGGGTGTGGCAACGCCATGCCAGTTACCCAACTTTGCAATGATAAAAAAACCGCATAATTCGCCCTAACACAAAGATTCACACAGTACTCAGTTGTAGCACTCCAGTGTGGACAGCATGGATTATTCAATTGAGAAGAGCTCCACACTTGCCACCGAACCACTGTGAGAGGGAGAAGCCCTAGATATGTCCTTATTCTTGTGACTGCCGCTCCCTTTATAGTCCCTGCAAAACTCTTGCACCGCTGTAGGGGTATCAAACATACGGGAACGCCCCTCGACATCCACTCGGAGGCGCGCTGGGTATATCATGCCATATCGGAGTCCCGAATTGCGGAGCGTTGCCTTCACTCCGGTGTACTTCCGCCTCGCCTCTTGCCCCATGGCGGTAAAGTCCGGGAACAGTGCCAACGTTGAGCCTTGCCAGGATATGGAACCCTGCTGTCTCGCCAGCCTTACACCGTATCTCTGTCCCGAAAATTTAGAAGGGGGGCAATAATGGGTCTAGGTGGGCAACCCGGGTTGGGACGAGGGCCAAGTGAGCGGTGAGCTCGCTCCACAAGGAAATTGGAGGTGAAGGCCTCTTTACCAAAGATGTCTGTGAGCAGGGTTTCTACAAATAGGTCCATGTGCCCTGTATTGGCCGACTCTGGGACGCCTAAAATGCGTACGTTGTTGCGCCTACTGCACGCCTCCAAATCCTCGTTTTTTATGGTGACATCTTTGAGGATCTTTTCCATGCGGTCGAGGCGCTTGGTGGATTGGGCCGCGCCATCCTCTAGGTCAGACACCCTGTCCTCCACATTGTCCAGGTGCTTCTCATGAGCAATGTAACCAATACAAGGCACACGCAAAACACAATTTCAACTACAGTTTGTAGTTATCTAATAATGACGATACTACGATTCTTATTCTTCTCTTCTTTCTTTATTTCTTTTTTCTCTTTATAGCCTTGCGCCAACGCGTTTCGTCGTAGTGGGAATGTATCCCTCACGACTTCATCAGGGCTACAAAATACCAAAAACAACTCCATTGTAATATATACATCCGGACTCATAGTCCACCTTCATCACTATAAACACCCAGTGCAAAGACAACAATGAATATTCATAGAAATTCAATTGTGACTTCCTACACCACCACCTATCGTTAATTAAGTAAAACATTCCATGAAATTATAAACCCTTCCATTGAAATAAACAATCCCATTAATGTTTCTCCAAGCTCATGATATTCATGCTTTTCTTAAGAGCATCCCTTAACATATTGTACTTCTTGTTCTTTGTCCACCAATATATATTACTCCAAATCATTAATTCAAAATTTCAAAAATTGTGCACTTTTATGTTACAAGTATATTTATTCCCTTGTGATTCACCCCTGCGGTAATAATAATTTATTATTGTATTTTATTTAAATCTTTCGTATCCGCGTATTATGGATCTGCATTAAGAGCAGAAAGGGCAAATAGTGAATAAGATGGCGGGACAGTTTATCTTTATTCTCATTACTCTAATTAACGATAGGTGGTGGTGTAGGAAGTCACAATTGAATTTCTATGAATATTCATTGTTGTCTTTGCACTGGGTGTTTATAGTGATGAAGGTGGACTATGAGTCCGGATGTATATATTACAATGGAGTTGTTTTTGGTATTTTGTAGCCCTGATGAAGTCGTGAGGGATACATTCCCACTACGACGAAACGCGTTGGCGCAAGGCTATAAAGAGAAAAAAAGAAATAAAGAAAGAAGAGAAGAATAAGAATCGTAGTATCGTCATTATTAGATAACTACAAACTGTAGTTGAAATTGTGTTTTGCGTGTGCCTTGTATTGGTTACATTGTCTGATTCAATCCTTTGGGGTTGATAATTGGGAGGAGTGGGGTGTATCTCCCCTTCAAGAGCACCGCACAAATCAAGTGAATTAAATAGCAAGTGGTGTATTCCATGCACAGCGCCAGTAAACTCATACACCCACATCAGTAGTATTTGCTTCTCATGAGCATCCAATTAGACGCCCATGGTGTCTAAACGCTTTTCAAGGGTGCCAAAGCGACCATCCAGGGCCTTGAAGCAAGCTCTCAGTTCCAGCAACAGAGCGCCAGTTTCTGAAGGGGCATCGCTAAAATTGGCCTCCTCTGCTCCTCCCTCTGCCATGATGCCTCCAGACTCCACAGAATTCTCGGATGGTTTGCCAAATTATAATAGCCTTTGCTTGGGGTCTTTGCGACCCATATCTCCCCTGCGAGACTGGTGTTGGTGGCCAGATTGTCCTCAGGCCTTGTAGTGGCTGCGGGAGCCGGATACCACGGAAATGATATGCCCGTCTGGCTTATGGTGGTCGAATTTCCTCTTGGGACCTAACAGCAAGCAGCAAAAAATAGCAGGAGACTGTGCACCCTCACGAGCCTCGCATCATTTCTGCGGAGCCGGCCAGAGTCCTCGCGGTGCCATACAGGCGAAGTCACATCTCAATCTGGGCCCGGAGTGAAGGGCCACAGTGCAATGGGTCACGCAAGGAGTGGCGGCACACCGATGTAAGCGTGCCATGCACAGATCAGGCCAGTGCTGCGCACTTCTCAATTCACCGAAGTGAATTCACCGGAGAACAGCGGCGTCCGGCATCGCCTACGCCCCACCCAGCCAGGTAAGCGCAACCCCAAGCGACCCCCCCCGGCCGGCCCCCAGGCTCACCCACGGCCCCTCGCACAGCAGGGCCTCCAGGAGCAATGCGGGCCGGTCTGCTTTTAAAGCTGCAGGAAGGAGGCTGATTCCGGGGGGGGGGGCCCGCTCTCAGGAGGCGCTCACCTTATAACCGTCGGGGGCTGGCCGTCTCCTCTTCCCTCAGGATAATGCTGCCGGAACACTAAAGCCAGTCGATGCATTCAGCGCAGCCTCGCTCCAGGCCGCGCACTGCTCCATACTCCAGTGCTGCCCTCTCGCGCTTGAAGGCCTCTGTACGCGGGATCTTCAACAATACAGCCACCCAGGACGGCACCGCGGTGTGTGGGCACTTTCCAGCACCCAAGGCAGCTGCCAACATTTAGAGCGGCACGTATTGGAGGCAGGATGGGGCTAAGATGTCGGGATCCCTGGCGGAGCTCCAGCGCTGCGCGGCCATCTTGGTAGGCAGCCTGGCCACGCCCCGGTAAAGCTGTTTGTTTACCAGTTTATCTAACATTTCCCCTAAAGCTGATAGCAGAGACATTGGCCTAAAAATTCTCAAGATGGATGGGCTAACATTTGGCTTCTTCAAGAGAAGCAGGCCTTGCACTTTTTTCCAATCAAGAGGAACAGATCCTGATAGAGATGTATTGAAAGTGAAAACGCCAGTCTCCAAATTCCTTTTCAGGCTAATATACGAGGGACCCAAGGAATATTACACATTAGTGTCTGAGATTTTATAAAACCAGCCAAAAACGGCACCAAGAAGTGATTCAACTATGCCAGGGGCTGCAGACTGTCCATTGTTAGTTTGGGGCAAATGGAGAAACCATATCAAGTGTGTGTCGCAACTTAAAATGTAGATCTATTATTGCCTCCATCAATCTACTAGCTGCCTTACAGGCAGGATCATCTATATAGACATTGAAATCTTCCAGTATCATGAAATTAGAAAACTGCAACAAGAACGGTGAGACTGCGTTAGCTGATACCTCACCTAAACTTGCCCCACATATTGGAGAATGATAATTAGGGCTCCTGAAAAATAAAAGTATGTGACATTTTGATAGAAAATATTAGCCCATCAGACTCACCCAACCCCTCCAATATCCACAATGCGTAGATAAAGCATGATTGGTAAATTACTGCAACCCCTCCTTCCTTTCTGTTTCCCAATCTAAGTGAAAAATAGCATAGCCATACCGTATGGCTTGGGCAATGTCTGGACCAGAAGACACATCGGACCATGACTCAGTAAGTAATAGCTCATTCCACTTATCATCCTTCAAAAAAACCCAAGTGTTGAGAGCATGCTTAGGGAGGGATCTAGCATTAATCAGACTGGCCTTAATCTGGGTTGGACCTCTACAAGGATCTTGCCGCTCGAGGCCTTATAGTCCTTTCTCTTCCTCAATTTTCCTCATTCGGCTGTTTAGAAGTTCAATTTTACATTGGCATGCGCATCATTTGAAAGTGATAATGCTATGGAGAGGAATGAGGTGATTCTTGCATCACTTCTCTACCCTTAGTGCAAGTAGGGCCTCTCTACTAAAGACAATTCTCACCTTTTCTTTCCTAGACAAACGGGCAGCATGGCTGGCGCTGGCAGCGATCCGAACATGGAAGGGCACAGAGTGCATTGTATGTGAGAGCTACCTTGTTTGCGTAGCCGTTTTTTCCAAACACTAGAGCGTTAAAATTAAAGAGAGCGTCTTTAGGGCGAAACCGAAGGAAAGAGTAAAAAAATAGCTGTGGGCAAAACTGGCCCAATTAAAAAATACATTTGTAACACCACTTTCATGAAATATCAAAGAGTTTTTCCTTCTTAACAAAGCCGCTTGTAATGAACAGCTTAAAACAACTACTAAGACTAAATTAGTGCAACCACATGAAAATCTCCTACTGGCCACACGTTGATTACGTACAGAACATAATAAATTAAACAATTACTTATAATAACAATAGCTGTAAGCAAGCAATAATCCTCATACATTTATTTAGAAAGCAATAACAGAGAATTGGTTAGACAAGGCATCAATCCTAAATGGCTGTGCAGTTGTTTTGTCCCCAAAGGTACGCTAGTCTTCAGTCTTAAAGGTCCCATAAACTCTCATTGTATTTTTTACCTGATGATTTGGTACTCAATTCTTGATTTTATCAATCAAAATATTTTGCAATTAGTCATATATTATTATTTTGTTGTTGGTTTCATCAGTTATAGCACTGGGTCCATTTCACATATTACCAATGCATTTGGAATATATATGTTTCATCTGGATATTGCCCGACCAATATTCCTATTCATTTTGTCATATTTGTACAGCTATTAGCAGTTCATTAACATCCAATTCATTGTATGTGATAATGGATCCCTGACAGAATATCAGAAAGAGAAATATTGTGTGGACATATTATCATGTAAAAAATATCAAGGACTACAATAACAAGAAGGTAAGTGGATATAGGTAAGTATAGATTTACTATTCTTAACTCTGCATCTACGTACCTTGAAGATATATATATATCATCACGGTACATATATGTGGAATTAATTTTATATAAAACTTTGTTTACCTATAGAAACTTACATTCACAATATTTTGTGCCATGATATTTATGTTTCCGATATTCTGTCTGAACACCTGTGATAATTAATAAACATACATCACATCCTTCCAAAGTCTCATTTCTGATTCACAATGAAAACATGAATTCTGGCAGTTTAGTCCTACAACAAAAAATAGTTTCAAAATAAAGAAAAGATCTTCTGCAGTTAATGCTTCCTTTGCCTATTATACAAGACCTACCAGTGTGAAACAACATAGTCCTACTCCATTTTGTCATAGTTTCTCTAACTGAGGCTTACGCTATCGCTATCTTACTAACCTTGTGCCGTTAACACCTTTTTTACACCTGCCAGTGCCTTTTTTCTATCATAACCCAATTGTTCTCACTTCTTTCATGCCCATCGTTTCAAATCCTCAATCAAATTAGCCATTTCTTTCAAAGTTTACATTCACAGTGACCCTCTATCCCAAACTCAAAAACATTAAGTATCACCACTGACCCGGACCGCTTCACCAAGAACATTGGCAGCTAACAAATAAAGACAGGTACCAGCAGTGAAGTCAAGCAGTGTTTAATCTTATCTGCAAGAAGAACTGTGTCATCCAAAGTAGCAACTAATGAACTTTGAATGTGGTGGGGCATTAATTCCTTCTCTAAATCAAAGTAAACATGCAAAATGTTGCAGAAAAATAGCTAAATAGAACATTTCATAGCACCCTTTTTTTACATAAATTGTGTAGAAAACTGGGGATTTCGATTGGGCACTAAAGAAATATTCCATTAAGTGTGTAGTCTGCCAGACAAACGTTATATTTTGAATTGTTGTTGGGATTCACTATTTCAAAAAAGGTTTGAAACATTGTTGGAAAAATGTGACTTTTTATATGTCATCTCTCCAAATAGTTGGCTGAAGAATTATATGTATCAGGGGCAAATAAACAAGTCTGATGTCAGAAATGCTACTTACCATCAAAATTGTGTGAGGAACTACTAGTACCCTGAGAAGATTGGTGCTGACAGCGTTTCAGCAAAAGGGAGCGATTACTGGATCCAAGCTACATATATGTTGGGAATTAGTAATGTCGGCCATCTTGGCTCTTCAGGTGTAGCTTACCTCATTGTGCCCAGCATCCTTGCGAAGCTAATTTACTACAGAGTTGCTGCAGCCCGACCTCACTGCATGGATGTTGTTTTTCAAGTATCAAGTCTTCTAGTTTCCTAAGGACTTGATTATGGACATTGTAGATTTCAGCAAAGTATTCCGAAGTCATGTGTGATTTAAAATGAACTTTAAACTATTTTTGCACGCTTGTTTGAATTCTAAAAGGCTATGTTTTCATACTCTGGTACAGTTCTTATGAACAACCAGGACTAATTGTAAGAGGACCTTTCATATGTACATAAATATTAATAAACATAGTTTATAAGTATGCATATACGTTGCTGTGTGTAGGGAATCATAAGATGTTTATGATGTTTCTTAGTTTTCCAGTTTTATTGTAGTCAAGTAGAAACATTATTCATCACAAACAAGCAGATACTGGCAAAGCTTGAGATATTTATTCTAAATATAGAGAGATGAGTAAGAATATATGTCTTTAGCAATGAATAACATTTTCTTTGTGTTTAGCTTTTTGGAATAGGCAGTGCCCTGTCAAAACATAAAGAATTAGTAATACAAAAATATCATTAAGGTAGATCATTTCACAATTACAGTTATGTTCAGTGTCCCAATGTCAAGTTACTTAAGGCATCTCTATGTCTTGTAGAGACCCTCCACAATCATCCAACCTCGTTGACTGCAGAAGTGACAAGATAGTGTGTGGAGTCCTGTGTCTCTGTTTTCTCTCTTATCCCATTCCCTCTTCTCACTTCTAACTCTGGCTCTCATGTTCCAATATACGTGGTCATTAGTTGGGACAGTCTGATATAGAAAAGAGGATCTCTTCTATTGGATCTTGTGTACATGGTTAGTGCAAAGCCTGGTAGATTGCCTAGCCCATGTTATAATCTAGCCCAAAAAATAGATTCCACACAACTGGAAGCCATAAACAAATTATAAGAAAAATCATTTTAAATTAAGACACTTTATTTAGACCTAGCAACTATGAAACAGGAGATAGGCATCTTGTTGAAGACAGAGAAGAAAGAAGCAAGTCAGATTTTCTTGCCTTCAGTTGATAAAAGCTGGGGTTTATGAGCATCGCCACCTCTGGAACACCAAAGCCCAGATTAACTTACTCTTTGCACGAGGTTTGTATCACAAAAGTGACGCAAAGTGGTGTAAAGTGTTGAACTGAAATTAACTTTCCAGAGCAAATCTTGTTTTAACTTGGAAAGTAGTCCTAAATTAATGCAAAGTAGTGCTACATGCTACTTTGCTCTTTTGATCAAGAGGCGTACATTGGGTGGTAGATGGGTGTTTCCCTGCACCCAAGCATGGTTTTTGGTGCAAAGCTCTATCTACTAAAAAAGGTATACAGGGCGTTGTACTAAAGAGTTAAGGCTCCTCAAGACAGGCGGGGAAAAGTTTTCTTTTCTCCAAACATTTCCAACTTGAGATGCCTGCCACACGGTGCAGGGATGTTTCAAAACATCCATTTTACAATGGCAGCTTCTGCTGCGGGCCTTTTACGCCCTCCGCACAAGCTAGCATTATAAAATGGATGTTTCCAACCATCTATAGGGTGGTCGCATCCTAATACTGAGGTTGGAGCCGCCAACCTAAGGTCGGGCGGTTCCAGACCGCTATGGTACGACCGCCTGACATCGTAATGAGCCTCAGATTTGTTAAATTTAAAACAGCCTATCAAGACATGAGTTAAATAGGCACAGTCAAATGATTGGTTATTAAGACTTTTTTAGCCAGAAGAGAAAAGGGTGCCTCTAATTTAGCAAGCCAATTATAGTGAATTAAAGTATGCCTTATCACAAGCAGTTATTCGTTTTACTAAGTGTGATCAGCTTATAGAAATAGTGATACAGTTGGATCATCATATGTCTGAACAGGAATGGCATATCAGAGGGCCCATATATAAAGAAGAATGAGATATAAGGTGTGTAATAGGTGTGTGGGGCATAAGGGCTGGCCACTTTATAAAAGATTGCAAATGTAAATTTAATATCTTTAGAAGTCAGATGGTGTCAGTGCTGCCTACCATTGAGTTACAGATGGAAGATAACTAGACTCCTTGAAAATGAATGAGGTTCCCTTGGTGACTGAAGAGCTTAAGTCAGCTCGCAGGTGGGTTGTGAATACTATGCTGTAAGCAGCACCCGCTGCAATGCCAAATTACCATGTTGTGCATTGCCATGCACAACGTGGTATGCACCGCGCGGTGCCTGCCACCTTGTGCATGGCAATGTAGGGGGTACCATAGGTACCCCCCAAGTGCAGCCCCCCACCCCGGGGGCTCGCAACGGGCCCCCAAAGCGATTCCCCGCCAGCCTTTCCATGGCAGCCTCTCCGCCATGGAAAGGCCTTAAAAACCATACATCCTAATATGGATGGTGGTGCCTGCTAGGCACCGCCACCATATTAGGCCCCAGCTCCACCCGGCCGGCAATCGGAACGATTGCCGACCGGCGGAAAAGCGGCAGACGCACTTTGCGTCCACCGCGGTACCCCCGCCATTATAATATGGCGGGGGTTAAATCGGGTGGAGATGGGCGGATCACCACTGCCTGGCTGGCAATGGCGAACCGCCCGCCATCCTAATCACCCCCATAGTGAGGTCTGCAACTCGTGATTTCAATGGTTTGCTTTGGAACATAATATCTCAGAAAGTATCTAGATGAAAACAGAGCTAATTGTTCTATTATATTTTCACAGTTTCCATCATCTTCTGCAGTATTTTTCGTACCCAACAATGGGGTGGGTTGAGGATGTGTGCAGATTACTGAACCCTCAATAGAATGTCAGTGGACAAAAAATACTCCATGCCCTTCATGTCTGTCTAATTAATTCAGATCATAAATGCAAAAATGTTCAATAAGTTGAATTTAAATGGAGATTATCATCGAATCATGGTCTAAGAGGGTTCTAAGTGGAAGATGAATTTCTGTATTTCATTTTAATACTTCAACTACTAGGTCATACCTTTTGGACTCTCCAATGTTCCTGCAGCATTTCAGTATTTTATTGATGTGATATTGAGGGGTTTCTTGGTTGAGTCTTGTGCTGTTTATCTAAAAGATATTTTGATCTACTCTGATAACTTGGAAACTCATATACCACACATTAAAGCTGTGTTGTACTTTTGCAAGACTTACGGAAAAAAAATTTTTGGGGGCAAAACTGACAAATGCCTTTTCCACACCACTACTTTGAAGATTTAGGAACACATTAGTACATCGAAGGGTATCATAATGGATGAAACAGATCTGCCATATTGCAATGGCCTGCACTCATTTCAGTTGAGGCATTTCAAAGGTAAATTAGTAGAGAAAAGAGTAGGTTCATTTGGTCACCTGAAACAGATTAGGCATAGAGGGCCTTATTCACAAAGGTAAAGCTATACTTGAGGTCCAGGTTTACTATTTTTCTACTATTCACTAACTACATGTGTAATTTTACGTGTAGACTGTCCTATCCTTTTATGTGTGAAGTTCTCAACAGTTGTAAAGGTGCTACTTGTAAAACTACACTTTTAGTTTGTGAAAAGTCAAAAAATAGTAAACTTACACCAAAAGTGTAAGTTTACCTTTGAGGATAAGGCCTTTGTTTTTTTTTTAAAGAATGTCTTTTAAGTGCTCTAATTTTGTCACACCTTAATATAGACTGCCCTTTCATTGTGTAGAGAGATGCTTCTTATCATGTAATAGGAAGTGTTTTATCTCAGAGAATTCCAAATACTGGCCAGGTTCACCTCGTATCATATTTCTCTGAGAAAGTTACAACAGCAGATTTAAATTATACCATCGCGGTCAAAGGAACTGTTGGCCGTAACAAGATCTTTTGAAGGTCCAAATCTATCCATTTTTCATTTCCTTGTTTGGCTTGCATAACAAAGGGGTCCTGCTTCATGTCCTATGCCAGTTGAGTTTAATTCAGAGAATGAGTATGAGTACATGCTTCATGTTCTATGCCAGTTGAGTTTAATTCATCAAATGAGTATGAGTGCAAGGACATATGAGGGAAATTGCCATATTTGGTTTATTTGAAGGTTTGTGGTCCTGAAGAAAGATCATGGGAACCACCTTCCGATCTTCATGCTAAACAACTATTGAAAGACTGAGATGCAAGATATCATGATATACTAGGAGTCCCACTCCTGAGACAATGTCCTTTGGTTTCGTGGTAGTACTGTCAGGATATCCAGTTGGAAGTGCTGCTTACTGTCAAGTCAGGTTCATGTGTGAGGAAGCAGTACCTTGAGACAATCTACAATGGATCAGGCTCACAAGCTTAGGGAAAAGCTTGACTATAAGCAAGAAAGAGGGGAATACATTAAATGTTATACAAATCTCACAATCATAGGCCATAAACAGAAGAGGTACACAAATCTTAGAGGCTTAGATCTCAATTTTGCTGCTCAGATGGAGACAGCAGACAGAGTACTCATGTCTTGCAAGCTCAGGGCTCAGACGGGAACAGTGGTAAAAGCTTTCTCAACATAGATGATAAATTGCCTCCACCCAGGTTATGAAATGACAACCATGGCAGGAAGTGCCATGCAGTATCATGAAACAAAAATCAGCAATAGTTCTCTTGAACATAGCATGAATTATCACTCAAATGTCAGCTTAAAGTATATTTCCCAAATGCAGTAATGTTGTTTGGTTCACCAGGATGCCAGTTTCTAAGAGAACAGGCATTTCAACATGAAATGCAACATCTTCATTTTGGATACATAAGCTCAATTCCCTCAAACAGAAGATTGTCATTTACAAATAAGAACTATATTTTTGCCCCTAAATACACATTTCCATGTGTTGGCTAAATATGTTTTCGACCCCCAAATAGCTACTTGTCATTTTTACAAAGTACCTGTATATTCTACTATCACATATGAAAAGATTCTGAAATTTGATGTCAACTTATCATTATTAAATACCAGGGAGCTTAATTATGCAGTAAAGCAGTTAGACACTATTATCCTAGGGTTAGTCAGCTGCATATTTAACCCTGTTCAGGGTTCCCAGACAACCAACAAATTGACCGCCACCCTCAACCACCGCCAGGTGACCCGGCATTCCTCACGCAGCGCCCTAACCGAAGAGGTGCAGACTTCGGCGGCCAAGTTTAACCAAAGTGCATTCCCTACCACCCCTCAGACAGGCAATCTAAGAGGTTGGAGACTTTTAGGAAGATCATTTTCTCCTTCACCAGACTGGCCTTGTAATTGGTGAACACATCATGTCTACTGGATAATCAACCGACTGGGGTGGCTCATTTACCTTAAAACTCAGCCTCCACCTCCTGCAAATTCCATTACCTGGCCTGTCATCTGGCTGGGGTTACAGGATGAGGGGTAGGCCTGGCTGGCATTCCTTACTGTCCTGCTCTCTTTGAAGCCCAGTTTGATTTACCCAGCCCCCGACCTGGCCTGTTCTTCGCAGATGAAGAGCTCCCCCAACCAGATAACCTCTGCTCTATGAAGGCCACTTATCACCTCATCCAAACAGCTTGGCTAAGCCTGTTAAGGCTGAACAATCTGGAGAGGCTGTTAGAAGGCTGGATTTTGGCTCACAGTAAAGAAAGTTCTATAACTTCTTTTCTGTACTAGTTATGATAAATTCAACAATGGCAAGTTGTTGGATTTCTAGGAGGTAGCACCTCTCGCATGAGCGGTGTCCCTCTAGGCACAGCCTTTGGTCTGCCACAAGCAGATTGAAAAAGTCGTAATCCCAGGGGTTGTGAACAAAACAGGATGTTATGAAAGGATTTTGTTAACTCTTCTCAAATTTTATTCAGTGTTTGAATTGTCTTCATTCAAGAAACACTTGACAATAAGGTGAATCAACTTCACGTTTCCAAAATTGGAGAATCCATCTCCCGATGCATTTCGGGCTATTAAAGCCCTTCGTCAGGGGAAAAGGTCTGGAAAATGCAGAGAGAACAGAGCGTCACTATGCTAAAAAAATAAAGCGTCACTATGCTTAAAATAATACATAAACAAGGTTTCTCATCAATAACCGAAAACATAACCTTATCTGAACAATCAAATACGTAACGAAATGTGCGTGGGGATATAGAAACATAATGCTTAAGTAAAACCTTAAAAGGAACAACAAGATCGAGCGCGAGCATAACTGAAGGTTGCTCGTCTCGGCCAAAAATAACAACCTGACTCTAGTGCACCACGTGAGGCAGTGAAAAGTGCGGATATAACATTAGTTCAAAGCTTGTGTTATAAAATCACAAGACGTGCATGTAGAGGTTCTTGGGAATGTTGTTAAAAACAGTGCAAAGGGTGACGGGAGTGAAAATTTAAATCAATGAGACGGCGCCACAAAATAAAGTCCAACGAAAACCGTGATCGAACGGGAATTAATATGTGCGGTATTTTAAAATGAACGTGAATACCGGTGTACCCGTAAATATAAAAAAACCAAGGGAAAACTTACATCTACCCGACGTATATGCTGCGTGCTCCACGGGTAAGAAAATCACCCGGGAGTATACATCGCTTGATATATACGATTTGAGTGTGCGTAAACATAAAGGAAGGACACACCAGTGTGTGAGGTGAGTAGACTGGGAAGTGTATATAAGTGCCATATTGGAATGGAGCAAAAACGTACTCATGGTTGGAAGTATAAAGGAAAAGTGTGAAAAGTGATATGCTTGCAGGCATAAAGATGATGCATAAGCCAATGCAAAGTGATTATTAAACTTAGACAATCTAACAAAATATGATCCCAAAATATTCACGGGATAATCTCGGATGAACTAGTTTCATAAAAAACGTCATAACTGACATAACTCACGACTCACAACAAATGAAACATACACGGTGATCATAATGGCTGGTAACAGTGAACTCCTAATCAGAATGAAAGTAATGATGTTAAGAAGGCGATTGTCACGTAAAGTTGTTTATATGTTGAAATGCCCTTGTGGACTAGTCTATGTCGGAAAGACAGAGAGAAAAATCAAAACCCGCTTGAACGAACACAAGAGCAACATACGCAACAAAAACATCAAATCTGTCATTGCGACACATTTCATGGATCATCGACACAACATTAGCCAATTACAGTTCGCCGTCTTGGAATCCATCATGAGACGTGAGGGCAGAAACAACAGCAACTACATCTTACAAAGAGAAAATCATTGGATTAAATTTCTGGACACGATGAAACCGAACGGTCTGAATGACCGAATGGAATTTCAATGCTATCTGTGACAACATTACCTCTGTACCTATTTCATCTTGGTATTCACGCCTTATCTGTCTTCCTTACATACATTTTCTTGCACATTTTCAGTTCACCGTTTTTGCATGCCCTAGAATTTTATAGAATTTTTGCACTTTATCATTCCTATATTTACACTTCATCCGCCAATATACTTTTCTGACACTTTATCATGCTAACCTCCTTCATTCGCCTTATAACCTCATGATATTCTTATATTTCCTCTCTGCACCTGCAATATCATTTTGCCACAATGAGTTTTGACTCACATTTCATTTTTATGTTGATAACTTTGACGCATCACGATTTTTTATCTTGGAATTTTATTCTGTTACCCTTAGCATGGTTTTCCTATTCACCATTTCATGTTCTGATTATTTATTAGCTTTTTATTTTATTACTCACACACGTTATCACTCCACTTCTTGTTATTTCTACACAGACTGTCACTCTAGTCACACACCCTGTGGATTAGAATTTCACTCAATTTTTTTGTTGTTGTTATATTCCTTTCTTTTTTCTCTTATCTTACTGTCATCATGCTGTTACTCACTTTACGTGACAATCGCCTTCTTAACATCATTACTTTCATTCTGATTAGGAGTTCACTGTTACCAGCCATTATGATCACCAGTGTATGTTTCATTTGTTGTGAGTCGTGAGTTATGTCAGTTATGACATTTTTTATGAAACTAGTTCATCCGAGATTATCCCGTGAATATTTTGGGATCATATTTTGTTAGATTGTCTAAGTTTAATAATCACTTTGCATTGGCTTATGCATCATATTTATGCCTGCAAGCATATCACTTTTCACACTTTTCCTTTATACTTCCAACCATGAGTACGTTTTTTGCTCCATTCCAATATGGCACTTATATACACTTCCCAGTCTACTCACCTCACACACTGGTGTGTCCTTCCTTTATGTTTATGCACACTCAAATCGTATATATCAAGCGATGTATACTCCCCGGGTGATTTTCTTACCCGTGGAGCACGCAGCATATACGTCGGGTAGATGTAAGTTTTCCCTTGTTTTTTTTATATTTACGGGTACACCGGTATTCACGTTCATTTTAAAATACAGCACATATTAATTCCCGTTCGATCACGGTTTTCGTTGGACTTTATTTTGTGGCGCCGTCTCATTGATTTAAATTTTCACTCCCGTCACCCTTTGCACTGTTTTTAACAACATTCCCAAGAACCTCTACATGCACGTCTTGTGATTTTATAACACAAGCTTTGAACTAATGTTATATCCGCACTTTTCACTGCCTCACGTGGTGCACTAGAGTCAGGTTGTTATTTTTGGCCGAGACGAGCAACCTTCAGTTATGCTCGCGCTCGATCTTGTTGTTCCTTTTTAAGGTTTTACTTAAGCATTATGTTTCTATATCCCCACGCACATTTCGTTACGTATTTGATTGTTCAGATAAGGTTATGTTTTCGGTTATTGATGAGAAACCTTGTTTATGTATTATTTTAAGCATAGTGACGCTTTATTTTTTTAGCATAGTGACGCTCTGTTCTCTCTGCATTTTCCAGACCTTTTCCCCTGATGAAGGGCTTTAATAGCCCGAAATGCATCGGGAGATGGATTCTCCAATTTTGGAAACGTGAAGTTGATTCACCTTATTGTCAAGTGTTTCTTGAATGAAGACAATTCAAACACTGAATAAAATTTGAGAAGAGTTAACAAAATCCTTTCATAACATCCTGTTTTGTTCACAACCCCTGGGATTACGACTTTTTCAATCTGCTTGTGGCAGACCAAAGGCTGTGCCTAGAGGGACACCGCTCATGCGAGAGGTGCTACCTCCTAGATTTCTCGTTAACACCCTTTCCAGAGGGTGATACCTCCAGTGCACGCTACAACTATACATCCTCATATACCCCCACGCTGTGCATGCTCATACGCTTCATTGTTTTACTTTTGTCTGGAATTTTGAGCTTTGCACGCCACTCAACTCATCTAACAAGATGTCGTATACGGATATAACCAACCTCACCGATATCCGAGCAGATACCTTCGCATTCTCCGAAGATGATGTCAACAAAATTTATGCATTGATACCAGAGGTCACTTCTTTAGCAGCTACAAAGAAAAGTAAAGTTAGCAGCATCAGACAACTTTTATATCTAACCAAAAAAGAGGTTAACCAACGTTTGCACGCCTGTACACTGGTACGTTATCACAGAGCGCAGAGAATTCCCAGAGGACTGCGCATTCCTTTGAAACCTCTTTTATGTAAGAACAACCCAAAATTCATAGAGAAATGGTATGCCATCTTAAACAAGTGCTCACTTGATTTAATTCTTCTGATAGTTGAAGAATTGTCTAAAACCTTGGAAGAACTTAACAAAGAAATCTCGCAGATCAAACAGGATCTTTCAGAAATGACACAACCGGAGGAATGGTCGAAAATATTAGACGATACCAACATTCAACTAGAGAAATATACTCAGGAAATTAATGAAAGAAAGATTCGTAAATACCGACAAGACACCATTGACTATAAATTGGATGAAGTATATTCTTGGGCGGAGGTCTATGCCAGACGCCGCCAGAACAAGCCATATGGTCAGAACACCGACACCGAAACTTCATCTTCCGAGGGAGACTTGAGACACAAAAGAACAACCATTACAGAAGATCCCGCACCTTCCACCAGTGACATTCAACCAACAATCACTGAGGTTTCTTTTTTAGAATCAGGCCCCACAGACAAGGACGACCCCGGTGGGGGAAAAGACAAAGGTCAAGAAAGAGAGAGAGATATGAGGAGCTCTACGACCCAACAAAGGGGTACCAGAGGGAAGAAAACACCGACAACTTAGTGATCAACATTTCCACACATCAACTACAGCCTACTGAGATGAGAGTTCTTCAAAAAGGAACTTCTTTTGTGCCCACCAGCCACACCAACAGTTTAGAATTGGAGATCAGTTTATTCAAACTGATGCGCAACTTACGATTGAGACATTTTTTTGACAACATCATCACGGATCCCAATAGAGATAAAGATGACCAACTTCGTGGTTTACAACTTAGAAGTACATATATGGCCCCAGTGAGCCATAAGAGCTTAGACACCTTTGAGAACCTCATCAAACAGGACATTCGCAAATTTAGCTAAAAAACTCTTATCCAAACATAGGAATTTGTCCAACAAGGAATTTGCGATACTGAAGAAGTTAGCCGAAAATCCCAACATCATTTGCCAAAATGCGGATAAAGGTGGAGCCATCGTCATAATGGATACCAGTTTTTACCGGGAACAAGTCCAGTTACATCTTTCGGATACTAACACATATTGCACCATCGAACATAATCCCACCGAAAAATTTGTTTCTTTTCTTGGTGACATCATCAAAAGGGCCATGGACAACAAGACCATCACGGAAAAAACCGCTAAATACTTGACTCAACCTTTTCCACGCACCCCGTCACTATACATGTTACCCAAAATCCATAAGAACCTCCAACATCCTCCTTTTAGACCAATAGTGTCTACTAGAGGCAGTTTACATGAACCAGTGGGGAAATTCATTGACAAATATCTACAACCATTCGTGGTGAATTCAAGAACCTATGTCAAAGACACGACAGATCTACTCGTGAAAATTTCAGGTATCCAATTCCAGAATGAAGACGAAATCTGGCTATGTACAGCAGATGTGAAATCGCTGTATACTTCAATCCCCCATAACCTCGGCCTCGAGGCCATTGAACAAATGCTATTGAACTCGGACTTGGACACTGATTTTCAACTTTTTTTAATTGAATTGGTCCAGTTCACCTTATATCAGAGTTACTTTGAATGGGAAGATCAATGTTACCTTCAATTGTCAGGAACATCTATGGGCAATTGCGCCGCGCCTGTATATGCTAATACCTTCATGTGCAATTTCGAGGAACACAACATACTCAACAACACACCATGGAAAGAGCATGTTATCACCTTCCTCAGATACATAGACGACATCTTGATCATTTGGAATGGTTCTCATCTCAACCTCGTTCAGGCACTCAACACTCTCAACAACATCAATGAGAGAATACAGTTCACTTTCAACATGGATCAACAATCCATACCTTTTCTGGATGTTTTGATTAGCAGGTCTGGCAATACCCTAGAGACCAACATTTACAGGAAAGAGACCGATAGGAACAATTTATTACACTACCAAAGTTTTCACCAGATATCTCTCAAAAACAATTTACCTTACTCACAGTTTCTCAGGGTGAAGAGAATTGTTTCAAACCCCAGCAACTTCACATCACAAACCATAAACATGTCGGACAAATTTAAACAGAGAGGGTACCCCCAGGAGATCCTTGAGCAAGCCAACATACGATGCAATGAAAAGAACCGTACGCAGCTCTTGGCACCCACTGACAAGCCCGCATCCAAACGTAATGTGGTTGTGTCCAAATTTTCTACTCTCAGCTCGCGCTTTAAAAAATCGATTACCAAACACTGGCAGATTCTAAGAATGGAACCAGATTTCAAAGGCATTTTTCAGATTTTACCGATTTTTGCTTACACCAGAGGGAAAAACATCAAAGAACTTATCACAAAGAGACCTACGACATTCTCTGAGCTGGTTTTCAAAGGGAACTCACCATGTCACAATTGCAACAATTGCCACAACATTATCAAAGGACCGTTTATCACACATCCTATGAGAGGCACGACAATCAAACTGAAAGTGAATGCAAACTGCGACTCTAAAAACGTTGTTTATATGTTGAAATGCCCTTGTGGACTAGTCTATGTCGGAAAGACAGAGAGAAAAATCAAAACCCGCTTGAACGAACACAAGAGCAACATACGCAACAAAAACATCAAATCTGTCATTGCGACACATTTCATGGATCATCGACACAACATTAGCCAATTACAGTTCGCCGTCTTGGAATCCATCATGAGACGTGAGGGCAGAAACAACAGCAACTACATCTTACAAAGAGAAAATCATTGGATTAAATTTCTGGACACGATGAAACCGAACGGTCTGAATGACCGAATGGAATTTCAATGCTATCTGTGACAACATTACCTCTGTACCTATTTCATCTTGGTATTCACGCCTTATCTGTCTTCCTTACATACATTTTCTTGCACATTTTCAGTTCACCGTTTTTGCATGCCCTAGAATTTTATAGAACTTTTGCACTTTATCATTCCTATATTTACACTTCATCCGCCAATATACTTTTCTGACACTTTATCATGCTAACCTCCTTCATTCGCCTTATAACCTCATGATATTCTTATATTTCCTCTCTGCACCTGCAATATCATTTTGCCACAATGAGTTTTGACTCACATTTCATTTTTATGTTGATAACTTTGACGCATCACGATTTTTTATCTTGGAATTTTATTCTGTTACACTTAGCATGGTTTTCCTATTCACCATTTCATGTTCTGATTATTTATTAGCTTTTTATTTTATTACTCACACACGTTATCACTCCACTTCTTGTTATTTCTACACAGACTGTCACTCTAGTCACACACCCTGTGGATTAGAATTTCACTCAATTTTATTTTTTTGTTATATTCCTTTAGCTTTTCGCATATCTTACTGTCATCATGCTGTTACTCACTTTACGTGACAATCGCCTTCTTAACATCATTACTTTCATTCTGATTAGGAGTTCACTGTTACCAGCCATTATGATCACCGGTGTATGTTTCATTTGTTGTGAGTCGTGAGTTATGTCAGTTATGACGTTTTTTATGAAACTAGTTCATCCGAGATTATCCCGTGAATATTTTGGGATCATATTTTGTTAGATTGTCTAAGTTTAATAATCACTTTGCATTGGCTTATGCATCATCTTTATGCCTGCAAGCATATCACTTTTCACACTTTTCCTTTATACTTCCAACCATGAGTACGTTTTTTGCTCCATTCCAATATGGCACTTATATACACTTCCCAGTCTACTCACCTCACACACTGGTGTGTCCTTCCTTTATGTTTACGCACACTCAAATCGTATATATCAAGCGATGTATACTCCCCGGGTGATTTTCTTACCCGTGGAGCACGCAGCATATACGTCGGGTAGATGTAAGTTTTCCCTTGGTTTTTTTATATTTACGGGTACACCGGTATTCACGTTCATTTTAAAATACCGCACATATTAATTCCCGTTCGATCACGGTTTTCATTGGACTTTATTTTGTGGAGCCGTCTCATTGATTTAAATTTTCATTCCCGTCACCCTTTGCACTGTTTTTAACAACATTCCCAAGAACCTCTACATGCACGTCTTGTGATTTTATAACACAAGCTTTGAACTAATGTTATATCCGCACTTTTCACTGCCTCACGTGGTGCACTAGAGTCAGGTTGTTATTTTTGGCCGAGACGAGCAACCTTCAGTTATGCTCGCGCTCGATCTTTTTGTTCCTTTTTAAGGTTTTACTTAAGCATTATGTTTCTATATCCCCACACACATTTCGTTACGTATTTGATTGTTCAGATAAGGTTATGTTTTCGGTTATTGATGAGAAACCTTGTTTATGTATTATTTTAAGCATAGTGACGCTTTATTTTTTTAGCATAGTGACGCTCTGTTCTCTCTGCATTTTCCAGACCTTTTCCCCTGACGAAGGGCTTTAATAGCCCGAAATGCATCGGGAGATGGATTCTCCAATTTTGGAAACGTGAAGTTGATTCACCTTATTGTCAAGTGTTTCTTGAATGAAGACAATTCAAACACTGAATAAAATTTGAGAAGAGTTAACAAAATCCTTTCATAACATCCTGTTTTGTTCACAACCCCTGGGATTACGACTTTTTCAATCTGCTTGTGGCAGACCAAAGGCTGTGCCTAGAGGGACACCGCTCATGCGAGAGGTGCTACCTCCTAGATTTCTAGTTAACACCCTTTCCAGAGGGTGATACCTCCAGTGCACGCTACAACTATACATCCTCATATACCCCCACGCTGTGCATGCTCATACGCTTCATTGTTTTAAAGTTGTTGGATTTATCATTGCCAATCTTTCATGTCCTCGAACGATATTTTAGCCCCTTCCTCGCAATATTTATACTTACATAAAATATTCCAATGTTAGCTTATGGAGCTTTTTATCTACAATGGGGAAAAATGAAATTGGCAGTTTTTCCCTCACCAGGGCATATAAAATATATTTTATAATGTCCCTGCTTGTTGTAACATGGCACCCTATACCTGGGGCACCAGAGGAGACCTTGGGGATGACTTATATGTAAAATTAATGTAAATTACCACTTTGGAAGTACCTTTAATTCCAAAGCCGAATTTTCATATAATTTACTTTTAAAGACAGTCTGCAAAGAAGGGCCTTTAAAAATGACAGCAGGCAACACAGTAGTGCACACTCCAGTGCAGGAAATGTACTGGGCTGCTAACCCCCCCTGCCCTATTATATACTAGGGACTCATAGGTAGTTGAATTCCCCCTTGCCTTTTTATATACTAGGGACTTACAGGGGTCTGTCATGGCCAATTGTAATTATACCTAATTACCCTTGTCAGAGCACTGGCCCTGGGCCTAATTAGCAGAGCCCAGGGCACAGTCAGAGTCAGGTACTACCAGTAGCAGTCAGAAAATGGGGTGAACAGGGCAAAAAGGAAGACTTTCTCACACTGATGCATCGCTTCTGGGATGGGGTGGCCACCTGGGAGAGGTGGAGATCAGATCGGAGGACTGGGGTCTCCTGCGGAGACCCAGCTCCAAATTAACCTGTTGGAGCTAATGGCCATCCTCTGTGCGTTGAAAAACTTCCTGCCATCCATCAAATGGAGGCTGGTTTAGGAGTTCACGGAAAACACCACCGCCATGTGGCACTGCAACAAGCAGGGCATGGTGTGGTCATGGACACTGTTTCAGGAGGCCCTGCACCTCTGGAAATTGCTGGTGTGATTTCTGAAAGCCTGGGCAGACGAACTCAACCATCAAGCGGACCATGAATCATGTCTAAATCGTCGCCATGGGCAAGAATGCGCAGTTTCAGCACTTCTTTGCACTGGAGATTCCAAAGTGGCTCTCGCTCGGAGATGAATTCCGCTTGGAGTAGATCTCGGGACTCTTGTACGCCTTCCCACTGACACCACTCCTGCCCTGAGTTCTCAAGAAAATACAGACCGACCAGGCCCAAGTCATTCTAGTGGCTATGACCTGGGCACAGAGAGTATGGAATCCAGAATTCCTGGGCACAATCATCCGCCATCCAATCTTGCTGCCTCTGAGGGAAGACTCCTGTCACAACAGAAGGGCAGGGTCCTGCATTTGAACCTGTGCATACTGCACCTTCATGCTTGGAGATTGAGCGGTGACAGCTGAGTGTTTTCTATCTTCCATTTGAGATTGTTGATGTCATTTTGGTAGCCAAGTGTACTTTGACAACATCTGCATGTGCCTGTTGTTGGGACAAGTTTGTGGCTTGGTGTTCAGCCAAGCATGTTGACTTATTTCAGGCCAAACTGTCTGAGATGTAATAGCGCCCAGAGCAAGGCCTTGCTCTGGGCACTGTTAAGGGGTATTTGCCAATTATCTCTGTCTTTCTGCAGTTGTTGGATCAGCCCTCCCTGCTTAAGTCACCTGTTGTGACTCGTTTCTTTAAAGGTTTGCAGCACATGTTTCCGTCTTCCTCTTTCATTATGCCCAGTGGGATTTGTATTTGAATTTAGTCTTAACCTGTTCAATGTGCTCTCCCTTTGAACCCATGCAAAGCTGCCCTCTCAGAATTCTGACTCTTAAGGTGGTCTTCTTTGCTGCCATTACATCTTCACTGAGGAAGAAAAAGCTTCAGCCACTTTCTGTTAACCTGCCGTATACCAATATCTGCCCAGACAAACTGGTTCTTCAGACTTGTGCCTCCTTCCTTTCAAAGGTGGTGGCTCTTTTTCACATCAGTCAGACCATCAACCTTCTGATGTTCTATGGTCCCTCTCTCCCTGCTAAAGAGCAGTAGAAACTCCAGATCCAGTCTGACTCTTGGGGAATTTTCTAAGATGAGGAATCTGCTGTTAGACAGAGGGCCTGATTACGTGTTTGCCAGTCCATTGGACTGCCAAACTCGTGGTGGAGGTGCGGTGGTGGTCGAGAACCACCGCACCAGCGGTCCGACTATCATATTAGGAGTACGGCAGTCAGAGCTTTTGGGTCCGCCGCAACTGCCAGGGATCTTCGATCCCTGGCGGTGGCCTAGGGAAGCAATATGCATGGCAGTGCCGCTGCAGCACCACCATGCATATGCCTGCCTTTTCATGGAGGTGAGTGGCCCTGAAAAGGCTGGCAGTGGGGAAACAAAGGGGGCCCTACAGGGCCCCATGTTTCCCCTGTGCATGGGGGTGCATGCAGAGGGGCACATGTTGTGCCCCAGTGTGCACGCACCCTGTTCCTGCATGGCATGGACTGCACAGTCCATGCCGTGCAGGAACGTGCATTGGCAGTCCAACGGAGGTGCAGTTCCAAGGCTCACTAATGGGACTTTAGACTGCAACGCCACGCAGCCCGCCGATCAGACAACTAATTAACACGTAATCTGGTGGGCGGCAGTTGGGTTTGGTGGTGTGGGAACTCATAATCAGGCCCAGAGTCTCTACCAGCAAAGTCATTACCGAAAGTCAGTAACTTGTTCATCAAACACAATTCTAGATTTCATAAGGAGGCAATGTAAGACGTGAAGAATTGGAGTAATGTGGAAAGTGGATTTGCCAGATATTGTTTGGTACCTTCTGAAGTCTATTGAGTAACACATATGAACAGACATACACAGGAGTGAATTAGGAAGCACCTAATTGCACAAGAAATGGCATCATATGTTTGTCCATCAGGAAATTGTTAGACTAACACAGATGGCATTCCTTGTACAGACAAAGGCTAGACTTCATCTGTGTGAGAGTTGCAATCTGTGTAATGGTATCATATATAGAATGCAGTTGGAGGTTGGGAAAGAAAAAGATTATGCTTAGAGTGGCATATGAATTTCTGGTGTTTTGTTAGAAAGTAGGGGACGTTTTGAAGTAATATTTCAAGTTATAGGGTCTGCCACAAGCATAAGAAGAGAACTATTTGAGAATGCAGAAAGAAACATGGAACAGGCCTTGGCAGTGCTTATGAAGTGATGGCTTTAGCAGTGGTCATTATAGAGATGAAACCTTATTTTTCTGATAAAATAAATAAGTAGAACACAATTTACATAATTGATAATCAATTAAGAATTATTTGTTAATTAATTATTACTTAGTTAATGTCCCACCCTGTACCCCTACAAACCTAGCAACCCACAACTTAAAATATAACTAAAAGAAATCAATATTAAATAATGTACCTAATTATCAATTATATAATTAATAATAAATAAATAATCGCTAATGAAGTATTACTTTATTAACTTCCCACCCTACATCCCCACAAACCCAACAGCATGCACCCAAAATGTAACTAATATATAAAGTTATTACACAATTTACATAATTAATAATCAATAAAAAAATCTTAATACATTCATAATTCAGTTACTCAATTATTACTTAATTAACTTCCCACCCTATACTTTTACAAACCCAACAGCCCGCACCAAAAATATAACTAATATGTAACGTTTTTTACACAATTTAAATAATTAATAAACAATGAAATAATTATTAATAAATTAATAGTTAATTGTAATTAATTATTACTTATTTAACTTTCCACCCTATACCGCTACAAACCCAGACACTCGCATCTAAAATATAACTAAAAAATGTAATTATTACACAATTTACATAATTAATATTCAATTACATATTTAATAATATGTTAATAACAAATTGTTAATCAATTATTACTTAATTAACTTTCCACCCTCTACCCCTACAAACCTAGCAATCCATTACGACACTATAAATTGTTATTAGCAATTAAATAAAAAATTATAAATCACTTAAAATTGCAAACTATATTTAGAAATATTATTAAAAATTATTCAAACAATAATAACACATAAAATTTATATCTGAACTAAAACACATTTTAAGATAATTAGAAAGCAATATTTTTACAACTATATTATTGAAAACGATATTAAGAATAACGATATTAAGAACAACGATATTACTTACCTGGGAAAAATCGATATTCTTGGCAACAATATTTCTGATTCACGATATTTGTGTATCCCGATATTTCTGTATCCCGATATTTCTGTATCCCGATATTTGCAATTCAATATTTTGTCCAAATACTGCAGTTGGAGCTGGGATGCTTAAACAAGGAATATAATCAAATCCCACATACCACCCTCCAACAACCATTTACAAATCAGGCAATGGGTGGCATGACAAAGAGCAATATAAGGACACCACCAAAGTACACCTTACCAAACTTTCAAACAAAAGAGCTAGAGAGACAGCTACTACAATCAACAGTGGTTATTTACATTACTAATACAAAAATAAAACAGGTTATTGTTACTGTTTTGCATGAAGTATAATATTGTATTAGAAGCTTTCATCTGTGTAATGACAAACAACCACAGATATCAATGTTTGCTCGACTAGTTCTGCATGTTTTCATTTATTTCAGATACTTTTCCCCAGTGATAAATCATCAGGTTTCATTTGCAAAACGTTTCTGGAGAAACACCAAAGTGTTATATATTCCTCGAACACTTGTAGTACGATTTTGAGAGGGAATTATTTTTAATCAGGATTCATACGAAACTTGCAATAGCAGACTTAGGAGGGATTTGACAATAGACAAAAGGATTGTGTGATTCTGGGCAGATTACATTAACTGCATGCCCCATTTTCAATATGTGTCATACAATATCAGTGCATGTAAAGTGCTGCTTGAATTGCATGTCTCCCCCACCGCCCCCAGTACTTCCCCCTTCCCCCACCCTGATCTCTGTCCCTGGCATCCTGGTTTTAAGACTACACAGATGCACACAATATTGTTCTATGTACAGAAACCTGGGCCCGAATTAGATCTTGACGGGACTGGTTCCGCCATTGCTCTTTTGGCGGTTTTGTCACCATGCGGCTTGGCGGTCCGTCTGCCCTATTTAGATGTTGGTGATTCCATAGATGAAAGACCGCCATTGTCCCGCCAACTCCACCAGGATTTCTGGACAGCGTTGATGGCGGCAGAGGCTGAAAAGGCTGGTGGCAGAACTTCAGGCAAGATTCCCACCAAGCTGATTGCGATGTGCCTTCTCGCCGGACCAACTGTGGCGGAAAGACCTCCTATCCTGAGGTGGCGCATTGGAAGGATATGAGACAATAACATTTCCTGCTTCCCACTTCCGTTTCCTTCTTCTATGCCTTCGTCCAGGTCACCCTTTGCTGCACCGACATCAACATCATGCCAAACGAGCCCGTTGTCACCAGTATTGAAGGTAAGCCACTCGTACATTACTCCTATGTATCGGATGGGGGGGGTCAATCAGTAATGTGTGAATGATGTGTGAGTGGCATGCAAAATGTGACACAAAGGGACATACCACATTGCCTACATATGCATTGCAGGTTAACATGACACATATGTATTTAGACCCATAAATAAGTTGTACTTACCTGTCTTCACTGCATCAGGACTTCACTCCACTGAGAGACCGCCACTTGCAGACTGCCAGCCCAGTGGGAACATCTAAATAAGGTCGGCGCAAGGTTGGCGCAATCCGCCGGCCTGACGGCGTTGGAGTACTGTCAGCCAGCAGAGAAGACCGTGGCGGCAGGAAGCTTGCCATAGCCGTAACATCTAAAAACGGCAGTCAGACCGCCATAGGCTTGATGAAGTACTTAGGACCACTGCAGCAGTGGGACGGCGACAGGACCGCCAAGACCTAAATCAGGCCTCCTGTGTTTGGAATCTTGTCACAGCAATGTTTATGATATATCAAACACCTAAAATAATATTGGGTGCAAAATGAATATTTTTTCGCAGACAGACGCATTGTTTATTTTAACCAGTATTTAATATGTAAAGTAATAAGTGTAGAAACACCTAGTTTTATTAGGAGCCTGTCGCAAGCACGGCTGAACGCATGGGTTGCTGAAAATCAGGGCTTCCGGTTCTTGATTTCTCCTCATTCCACCACCCTATACTTCCTGTCTCTTTATCTCAGTGTTGCAGGTTATTTTTTCTGCCTGCTTTCTTCCTTAATATTTTTTCTTATTTTAGTATTTCTCCTTCTTTCTCCCTCTTGCTCTGGATTAAAGCCTGGTGGGGATAATTAAATCTGGGACCCCAAAATTGAGAGCTGGTTGCAAGTAAGGGCACAAACTAGGCACTGATTTTAATTAAAAAATATATATATAAGCTTTCATATTTTCATATTTAGGCAATAAAATGTCAATGTAAATAAAAGTAAATGTTACCCTGTTGCACAGGATGGGATAACTTGAGACTTCCATAAATTGTTGATAGTCTACAGCTGTAATATCACACTGATTCTTGTTCATAACTGAAGTTTCTAACATCTGTAACATTTTTCTGCAGTCCTTATTCCTGCAAAAAGTAAAAAGATATGATTACATTTCGCTTAAACTATTCATAAACATATAGTAAGTGCATTTATTGCAGTACATAAAATATACCATTACATTTATACAAATAAAATGCTATATAGAACCAAAGAGGGCCATTAGAACGGAATTTGAAAAAAACAGATTAGTCACAGCACAAAGTAAACATGCAATGATGGTAATCCGTATAATCCCATTGTGTTGGGAACTGTTTTTGAATTCCTCTTTTAGAGCAGCTTGGTACCTCTTGTTTTTGTACCTGCTACTGGGAAGGAATGGGGTGAGCTGTCGGTGAATTGTGCATCTTTTACAATTCTTTGAAAGTGGTCTCTCGATCATGCCATAACTAGCTGTTTACATGATGTGGTCAGGCTGAAGCGAGGTTGATTTTATCACACAACCAGAGGCTAATATTATGCATTCTCTTTTCTTACTGTTTATTGCACACAGCACTAAAATGCACTAAAATACCCACAATCCTGCAGAACTAGCAGGAAGTGACACAAAACATAACTAATCCAACACAGTATTAATACCACCAATCCCCAAATGGCTTCCTCTTTTCTTGGTGTTGAGATAGATAGGTCTTGCTTTTTTGCCAGAAGAAGAAGACTTCTTCAAGGTAGTACCTGGTTCAGAGGCCTCCTACTCAGGTCTTTTTAGAGAGGAAGGGGGGCTTGAACCTCCTTTTTTAACTGAACTATTAGCCTCTGCTGATTTTCTATGATGTTTAGTCTTTTCAGAAGACTATTCATATGAGGAATATCCCTCATGTTTATGTTTTCTGGTAGGTGAAGATGGCTTCTGGCTTTCCTCACCTAATGCAGTATCCACTGAGGCTTTTTTCTTCTGAAGCCACAAAAGTAACCTCACCTCTCTGTCTTTTAAAGTCATCACTGAAAAAGTCCTGCAATGTTTACAGCCCTTCAGCTTATGCTGATGATAAAACCAGTATAGACATTCTTTGTGTGGGTCTTCAGAAAATAATTTTGGTTTGTTGCAAGATTGACATGGCCTAAAAAGTATTTTCTCTGACATGATGGATAGCCAGCAACAAAAACCAGTAGTTACTTAACTGCTGCTTTAAGAACACATCTGAAGTCAAAAGGTCAAAAGTTGACTGGATGCACTTTAGAACCAGGGGTGGTTGGCATGTTTATGCATCGGTGGGGCTGGCAACTAAGTGGTGGGTGGGTGCATGCATGCAGGCAAGGCGAGTGGCAAACAATAAAAAATAAAGTCATTTACCTTGCCTGCTGCACGTCCGACGTCCTCCTCGGTCCCTCTTCTGTTGGATTTGCAGGCTCCAGCCTCCAGGAAATTCCACTAACCAATCCTGGCGCTACTCTCACCAACATGAGAGCAGCGCCGGGATTGGATGAAGCATCCTGGCTGGACGCTCCTTCAGGCCCTTTAGGCCTGTGCTTGGTCTCCACCCAGCTGTCTTATACAGCTGGGTGGAGAGCTTCAAAGTGCACATGTCACTTTGGTTAGCACAAGTCAGCCGGCCAGAGTGACAAGCGCACTGTGGAGCGTCCAGTCAGCCCTGCTTCAGTCCTCCCCTGCTGCCAATCGGCAGCAGAGGAGAACACATCCCTATTTCTCCTGGCTGGATTAGGCTGACAGCTGCTGCATGCTTAATGTGAAAAATAAAATGGCAATGAAATAATTTAATTGCCATTTTATTTTTCATGTTTAGCGCCGCTGCAGAGGGCGGTAGGGGCGTTGCTCCCCTGCCGTCACAAAGAAACCACCACTGTTAAGAACTGAGCAGAGCTCAGGGAGACTCCCTCACACACATGATGTGTGGTTAGAAATCTGAAGTATAGTGGCCTTGCAGGGGAAGAGTGCTCAGGGAGCTGCGCTCTGATTGGTTGAGTTTTGGTTGTAGCAAAACAATGCAAACTGGTAAAAAAGGTCACTTCATTTTGGTGTTGCTTTCAAAGCTTTTCTGTGCACTACTTGTCTTTATTACCATGGGACTATGACTACGACGATGGGGAAGATTCAAGCATGTGAATCTATGAAAGATATCAATAGTGGAGAAGCACAGTGTACAGATAAGTCACTTGTTTTTTCCTAAGTTAGTACCTATGTTATGTCTAGTTGCTTTGAGAAGGGTGTCAGATGTCAGGCATTGGCTGTTACTGCCATGCAATTCCCTCCAGGTGGTGTTCATTTTCATATTTTAAGGAGGACTAAGAATGCCTCCACATATGTGGAGTTCCCAAGTTTCTTTTCACACCCAAAGCTATGTGTAGTGAGCAAACTCAAACAGTATATCCATCTAACAAAAGTGGTGAGGTCATCTGCACTACAGCTATTGATAGCTCTAGGAAATCTTTTACCCCAATACCATCAACTTTGAGTAGATGGGTGAAGGACGTAATGTCCATGGCAGGTGTTGGTACAGGACAATTTGGGACGCATTCAGCCAGGGGAGCCAAGGCTTCCAAGACTTTCTGGGCCGTCACAAGGGTAGAGGACATCTTGAAAGCTACAGAATATTATTGTAAACCTGTTGATCATGCAGCAATAACAGTTGTAAATAAGATTTGAACATGTATAATATCATCCTCTGGTCTTGTAATACAATTGCAGATTCTCCTAGTCTGTTGTGAAGGAGAATCCTGAATCTATTTAAGGTAACAGAGTTAAGAATTATCCCACCTGTGTGTTTCACCCTCCCAGAGAGTGGTTTGTAATAGCTATATTTAATGTTTGGTTATTTTCTTTGACAGCTAACCAGGTGGCAGTCTGAGGTTTTTGACAATGAATGGACCACAAGAGTGGACCAAATGGACTCTGACTTTGTGTTGCAAGAGAACATGCACAGGGCCAAGAGGACTTAATGTGGTTTCTACTGGGATTTCTACGGTTGTGTTTGATTTTTCACTTTATGCACAGACTTTGAACCATTCTCTTGTAAGGATCAAGAAAGGAGGAAGCCATGTGGGATTGGTGCTATTTATATTGTACATAGTAACAGTGTAAAAAGAAGTATACGATAGACAGTAGGGTATGTGAATGATATAGCAGCAATTACACAAGTGATAGAAAAAGAGTAAATAGAAATACAAAGTAAACGCATAAAAAGAAGTGTACAATAGACAGTAGGACATGCCAACACAGTAGTTCTGAGGTAGTTATGGTAGGGAGTTGCAAAGGTGGGAAGAGTAGAGCCACAGTTTTTCCCCAAGGCAGTGCTACTCAGATTTAGATGTAGGGTGTGGGATAGGAGCATCAGGCCAATCGGATATCATAGAAATACATACTATCTGTATAAAAAGAAGTATACAATAGACAGTAGGATATGCAAACGCAACAGTTCTAAGGTAGTTATGATAGGGAGGTGCGAAGGTGGGGAGATTAGAGTCACCGTTTTTCCCCAAGGTAGTGGTACTCAAATTTAGATGGAGGGTGTGGGGTAGGTGAGTTTAGAAATACAGAGTAGCCTTATAAAAAGAAGTCTATGATAGACAGTAGGCTATGCAAACGCAATAGTACAGAGGAGTTGTGAAGGCGTGGAGAGTAGAGTCACAGTTTTTCCCCAAGGTAGTGGTACTTAAATATAGAGGAGTGAGGTGTGGGGTAGGAGCATCAGGCCAATCAGATCATTTAGGGGGGAGAATTTAGGTATTTATTGAGAAGAAGTTGTTTAAGTTTCTTCTTGAAATGAGCGAATGAGTGATTGTCACGTAAATCTTGAGGTAATGAGTTCCAGATTCTGGTAACGTTCCCGGAAAAGGAGCAGGTGTGCGATTTTTCTTTCTTGAAGTTGGGCAAAATCAGGAGTAGACTGTTGGAGCTTCGAAGAGGTCTCTTTTAGCCGGCTTTTGATAGTTTGTTCGCAAGGTAAACTGGTTTTCCCGTGTAGAGAGCTTTGTGGGTTATGCAAGCAATTTTGAATATATATCTTGCCTCGACTGGTAGCCAGTTGAGTTTCCTAAGACTGGGAGTGATGTGGTCAAAGCGACTCTCCCCTAACAGTAGTCTGACCACGTCATGGAGTGAAGCTTTCAAAGAGGCTATGTGCGTTTTTGAGGGTCCCGTGAGCCTTGTGTTACCATAGTCCAGATTGGAGAGGATTAAGGCTTGTACCACAATCTTTAGGTCTTTGTTGGGGGGGGGACGAAGGGTTTGATTTTTTAAGGTGTTTCAAAGTGTAGCAGGCACTTTTAGCTGAGGCATTAATATGCTCTTTATTGGTCAGGTTTTTGGAAAGTGTAATCCCCAGAGATTTTACAGAGTTGGAGATGGATAGTTTGCAGTTTAATGCAGTGAGGTTGTCTAGCCAAATATCAACGGGAAAGGACTTTCCTTTTGGTTGGACGAACAGGATTTTGGTATTGCTGGGGTTAAGCCTAGGGTGGTTGTTAGTCAGCCAGGACTGAACCGTGAAGAGAGTGCTGTTTAGGTGTTGATTGTCTTTAACTGACGAGATTTTAATGTAGATTTGGGTGTCATTTGCATAGAGATGATAGGCAATTCTGGCTTCTTTCATGATCACTGCAAGGGGTTCCATATAGAGGATGAATCGGGCAGGAGACAGGACTCCTTGAGAGACTGGTGTTGCTTTTGAGGTGGACTGGTTTAATTTGATTAACTGTGAGCGTTCATTCAGGAAGGAAACAAACCACCGAAGGACAGTTCCACTGATACCTGCACGTTGTGACAAGGTGTTTAGGAGGATGTCATGGTTGACAGTATCAAAAGAAGCCGAGAGGTCCACTTGGGCTACGAGGCAGGCCTGGCCTTCGTCCAGGGATCTGTGTAAGTCTTCTGAGATGTTCAGTATTGCAGTCTCTGTGCTGCAGCCTTTCCTGAACCCATATTGGAAGGTGTTGTGCAGGTTGTATTTTTCAATGTGGTTGTTGAGTTGTGCCAGCACACATTTTTCAATGATTTTGGCCAGTAGAGGGAGGTTAGTTATAGGTCTGTAATTGTTAAGGTCTTTCTGTTTGGCATCTGGTTTTTGATGATGGGGTGACTTCGCCGAGTTTGAGGGAGGCCAGCATGGAGCCACTCGATGAGGAGGAGTTGATGATTTTGGTCCATGTAGGAGAGATGATGTGACTGAGATTTTTTACAAGTGCAGCAGGGAGGGGAGCATATAATCAAATTTGGTCCAAGTTGCATCGTTTTTCAATTGCAAAGGGTTGAGGTTGGTGCTCTGGATTGCTGAGAGGGGGAGTTTGGGGAGACAGCCACTAGTAGGAGGTAAGGCTTTGGGTGAACCCTCCTTGCAAGGGGGAATATCCATGGGGTAGGGTATGGAGGTGGATGGGTCAAGAGAGAGTTCGATGTTAGTTATTTTTTCAGAGAAGAATTCTGCGAACTCTTCACAAAGCTTAGTAGAGTAATTGATTGAGTGTTGAAGTAATGAGGAGGTTTGCTGTTTAATAATGTTGAAAAGGTCTTTATGTCTGTTTCAAGACTGGTCGTGTTGGGCTCGGAAGAAGGAGCTTCTGTTTTCTGAAGATGTGTTTTTTGTATTTTAGGCGTTCAGCTTGGAGGATTGAGAGATTGATTAGGGAGGGTTGTTGTCTCCAGTTTCTTTCGGCAAATCGGAGTTGTCGTCTCTCATTGTTGAGGTCTTTATTAAACCAGGATCTGGAAGGGATACTCATTGATTTCTTGAGTTTCAGAGGGGCGACAGTGTCAAGGAGTTCTGTCATTTTTGTGTTGTAGTGGACGGTGAGGTCCTCGACAGAGGTGAGGTTGGGTGTAGGTAGAAATTTGGGAACTGACTAATGCTTCTAACTCTCCCAGGGGGATTTAATATTTGTTCCTCGGCCAGAGCTTGGGACAAATATTTTTTGGGAGGGGGATTTAGGTTGGATGGCATTGAGATGGAAAAGGATTAGGTGATGGTCAGTCCAGTCAGAGGAGAGGATAGAGTGGAGGGATAAGGTGTTATGCTTAGAGATGATTGCATCAACGGTAGAGCCCTTGTCGTGAGTTTGTTTATTGCAGTGTTGGGTGAGATCATTCGCTTCCAGAAGGGTGGATAGGGCTTGTACTGTTGGATCATCTGCATTGTTCAGGTGCAGGTTGAGGTCACCTAGTATAATGTCTGTGCTGCCTTTTAGGGAGTTTTGCGATATTAAATCAGTTAAGTCTTTAAGGAATTGTGACTTTTCCCCTAGGGGGTGATAGATGACATGACATTTGATGGGGTTGGGGCCTTTAGAGGAGAGCTGAGCTTCTAGATATTCAAAGGTAGAGTATTTGATAAGGCAGAGGGAGTTCAGCAAAGATTGTTTTTTTTGTGTATGATGGTTAATCAAACACCCCTGCATCCTTGCGGTCGCAACAGATGATTGAGAAGCCCGGAGGGGTGAGGAGATCAATGAAAGGGGATGAGTGGTCATTAAGCCAGGTTTAAGTTAGAAAGCAGATGTTAATTTTGTGCCTTAGGATAGTTTCAGCTAGATCAGTGGAATGCTTGACTGCTGACCGACAGTTTAGTAACATGCAGAAAAGCGTGGGTAGTGATCTCGGACCAGGCTGACTGGGTTGGATGGTAGTTAGTTGGGCAGGAGGCCTGGGGTGGCGATTGGTGCTCCGGGTCCTGCTCGTGCCACGGATGACCGGGATCTTGTGGTGGCAGGGTTGGGAAGGAGATTGTCACATGTGTTGCTCAGCATTTCAGCTTCCTGCTGCGACAATCCAGCTGTGGTGCATCTCGGTTTGAGGTGGTGATGAATGTAGGGGAAAGTTTGCCTAGGAGTCAGGGATGTGGGGTCAGAGTGTATGTTTGTGGCAGGATTGGTGCTCACTGTAGATGTGTGAGGTTGGGGCAGTATGTAGCTAATCTTTGCTTCCTTACACAGTAACGAAATTTCATCCAGAACAGTGTCGATTTTGTGTTCTAGACGAGCTATCATAGGGATCAGATGAGTGGTGATTGGGTTAGTGGTGGGGTGTGGAGTATGCTGGAGCTCGTCAGAGTCTGGGATGGGGTTAGAGTTGAATCCAGCCTGCTGAGGTTGATGGGCTGAGAGGATTCGGATGCGATGGATAAATCAAGCTGGGCAGTGGCGGTGCGTCTTGGAGAGGGGGAAAGTAATTCTGGTAATGAGACCGAAGTTTCCGGGCATCTCGATTTGGAAGATGCTGTGGGGGGGTGGAGGTGGAGACACCCCCCACAGCATCAGAAGGTTCAGATAGTAGAGGAGGCAATGCCTGGGTGAGTTCTCTGGGAGAGGGTGGCGAGGTGGTGGTGGGAGCGGATGGCATGGTGGCGCAGAGCACAGGGAAGTGTTGATCAAAAATGATTAGGTTTTGTTCAGAGGCTTGGATTAGGATGTTCCCATTTTTGTAGATCATTATGGACAATTATCGGCTAAAGTTCTGGGATGGTGATAAAGTTAGTTTAGATCCATAAGAGTTGTTAGTAGCATTAGTTACTTGAAGGTGTCGAAGGAAGTTCTCTTTCCATTTGGCGGGATTCTTGGTGTAGAAGATGAAGTCTGTTTTAAGGTTTCCATGTGTTGGAGTGTAGAAGATGTCTGTTATTAGTGTCTCTGGATGTTCTCTGAGCATTTTGTGTTTGAAGTTTTTTGTGGCATGTTTGGAGAGGTTTTGTGGAAATTTAACGTAGTATGAGTTGAGCCCGTATCTATCTCTGACTGTGTTGCATGGGACATTGACTCAGCGCAGGCTCCCAATCTTGATATGAAACTTGGAATTTGCTACTGAGGCCCCAGTTGAGGAAGGCCTCAAGTGGCTCTCCTAGGAATCTGTTGAAAGTTGATACTAATATACTAAGAGTGGCAAGGAGTGTGAGTGGAGTAAAAAGGGTTTTTTATGAACTGTCCGTGGAAGATGGTTTGCTTGTCAGGCATTCACAGCTAGTGGCATCACAAGGTGTACGCAAAAGATTGATGGCGCTTGCCCATGAAGGAATTCAGGGAGTCAGTAAAACTAAAGAGCATTTGAGAGCATCATATTGATGGCCCGGAATGTATCTTCAAATGGAAAGGCTAACTATAGAATGTGTTGAGTGTGGATGGAGTGACAATTCTAAGAAATCAGTGCTTTTCCCATGGTCATCAGAAAATGTCTTAATGGTCCGTGGAATGAAGGTGCTTTTGATATAGTAGGCTCACTGAGTTGTAAATCAGGTGTAGAGTACATCTTTGATATTATGGACATGTTGCTATTGTATGTGATAAGAGAATCAAGTAGTGCTTCACAGATGACTGAGTTCGTACTAGTGCCTTTGCGGTAATTTCTTCCCAGTTAGCCCAGTGACCTTTTTCCGTTGTCGGAACTTTGATTTAAAGATTGGAGAGACCGGAAAGTCACTTAAATAAAGTATTCTACCAAATGCCCCGATGTTGCAGGATAGAAGAAAGAAAATCAGGCAGTAGTTTAAAGACTAGAGTCTTTACGGAAGTTTCATCCCAAGATACCAGAACGTCACTTTATTAAAATATTCCACCAGATGCCCCAATGTCGCAGGGACTGGCAGTCCTGACCACACGGACCCTGTGAACACAGTACCTTGTGGCTGGAACCAGTGCCCAGTACTTCAGGGTGTATTTTGCTTTAACAAAGTTTTCCCCAAATGCAGTCTCACCCACGCGGATCCTATAGGCCTAGTACCTTGTGTCTAGAGCCAGTGGCCAGTACTTCAAAGGTATTCTGCTTTTATATGCGATGAGAAAATCCAGCAGTGCTTTGCAGATGGTTGGGCTCGTATAGAGCCTTTACAGTAATTTTACCAAGCTACCCAAGACAACTCTTTCTGTTGTAATACGATTATTTCAAGGACTATTAGGTTATTACCAGGTCTATTATGTGTAGGATTATTTCAAGGTTTGTGGCTGGAACCAGTGGGCAGTACTTCTGGAGGCATTTTGCTTTTATATGCATGAGAAATCCTGCAGGACTTTGTAGATGGATTGGGCTCATACTAGAGCTTTTACGGTAATTTCACTCTTTCCATTGTCGAACATTTATTTCAGGTCTAGGGAAGACCAGAATGCCAAATTAAGAAAGTATTTCCCCCAAAGCCCCGATGCCGTGGGAACCCACACTCCCAATACCTTGTGGCCGGAACCAGTGGCCAGCACGTCTAGCGGTATTTTGCTTTTATATGCGGTGAGTCCAGGAGTGCTTTGCAGATTGTTGGGCTCATATTAGAGCCTTTATTGCAATTTCTCCTTCATCGTTTATTTCAAGGTCTAGGAAAGGCCGGAATGCCAATTTCACAAAGACTTTTCTCCAATGCTCTGATGTTGCAGGAACCGGCAGTCCATGCCACGCGGACCCTGTAATTACAGTATCTAATGGCTGGCACCAGCCGCTGAGATGTGGGCAGCCTCTCACAGCAGGACCCAGCGGTGCTGAGAGGGAGAGCTGTCACCTGCATGACTCCACAGGCTAGACCCCATGCCATGCAGGTCCAGCGTCTGGAGCAAGGATGTCTTCACAAGAAGTGCGGCGAGGAAGGCAACGTGGTGAGGGCAGTCGGACGACACATGATGGACGATAGGATCCCCTCACCCACCACAGCGCATAAGATGGCAGACTCCTTCCTTTGAAAATGCACAGCGGCTTGGGCGAGTAGGGGGAAGAGCAAAGCTCGTAGCCTAGCGTCCCTGAGGCTGGCCCCACAGGTGAATCACCTGTTGCCATGGGGAGCTTCTGTGGGGGGTCACTAGGCTCTGTTAGCACCACATTGGTAAAGGCATGATGAGTTCGGTCACTGGAGTTCTGCAACAACGCTGTTGAGGCCGTTAAGGCTGCACAGGCATCTGCATTTCCCACATTTAGATGCAAGGTAGTAGTGGTAGACAGTGGTTATCTCCTTCGAAATGGGTTCCAGAGGCAGGCTAAACAGGGATATTTGCCCAAAGATGATCCCAAGCCCGGGAGCCTATTACAGGCTCAACCGTCCGGCAGCCATCTTGTAAATATAATCAAGATGTAATATTTGTTGCTATTTTTTGTATGTGGGCTGCATAGAGTTGTGTACAAACTCAATGACAGCACCTTGGGACTGACTTGTCAGCACTTAGCGCTGAACAATATCTTCCTTAAAAACATTGTGGAACACTTTAACAGTTCAAGTGTAATCTGCCATTAAAATGTTTTATGCAAATACCCTCCAAAATAAAACAATGCAATTTACTGCCCCTCTTCAAAATCAATGCAATACCATTTGCATACAGTGCTTCAAGTAGGGAAACAGGAGTCTGAACTCAAAATATTACACGAAGGCAATAATGATGTATTCTGGTTCATACCAATGAAGTAATCACAAATGATACTACTCAAAATAGAGGAACCGGGAGTATTTTGGCCAAGTCCAGCACACTTACTCCCTAGTAATAGTTCAAATACGTGGATGTGTCGTTCCTAAGGGTATTAGTGGTGGTCAGGTCTCTGGAAGAACCTCCAAAATGAGGAAGTGCCCTCACACACACCGAAAGGTGTCATGCTTCATCATTGGGCGTGCTCCTCATAGGGCCGGCGCTGCAATGCCCGATGGGCACCCGGGAAGGGACTCTTTGGCGGAGTTCTTTTGATAAAGCCATTTGGTGAGTGAGGGTATGTGAAATGGGGTGTGTAGTGTAGTGAGTGAAGAATTTTAAAATAGGTTTAGGGAGACTCTTATTAAATAAATTTTATTAATCCTGGCTCGCTAAGCTAAGTAAAAACAATGTTGCTCATATCGGGAACAATGATCCTATAAAGCAGAGGTGCTATTTAGTTTTGTTTGGTCAACATGTTTCTTGCCAGGTCAGCCACTAAAGGGTCTAGTGGCAATTCGTTAGGACCATTCAGGTACATTTCGCCAAAAATCTTACACTACTGCAGGGCTGGTGTGTATATTTAGGCAAATTAATTAAGTCGCCAGCCGTGCTTGATAGCACAAGGTTAAGTGGCACCTTGTGTTGTTGCGAGACCTGAAAGAGAAAAGAGTGGGATAAAAACATGGAGCTATTGCTAGCATCCTGTTCGGTATGCAGTCATATTGTCGTATACCATTCAGAAAAACATAGTGGCAGAAGGCCACCCACGCATGCATTTATTGACATCAGAACAAAATTGTGGCATGCACAATGCCCGTGTTTGTGCGTGGCGATGATGCCATTACAAGGTGGTGACTATGCGAGTGTAACAAAGTCAGATGTAGCGGAGGTGATACATAAACTCATGGGCAAGCAATATTTGTTCATGATTGTATCTGAGTGGTCATCAGTAGCGCGCTAATAAATAGCAATATCGTGTTATCAAAAAATCAAGTGAGGAGTATCAAACTTGCAACATTACAGATTTTGAAATGTCCCCCCATACCCTTCACTCACCCCATATTACGTGGGTCAAGGACTGACAGGTTTGATTCAGAGCGCTTCGCTCATGCTCAATCTAGACGTGAGGGATAGGTAAACAAGTAGTGAAAAACAAAAAGAGGCTTCCACTTACGAGTTTTTTGCCCTGCTCATGTGGAGGACTTCCATACTCACTAGAAGTGGCGAGGTGAGTGGCCTTTTGCCTACCCTGGCTCTGTCTCCTGTGAAGTGATGCGCCGGAGGCAGGCAGATAAGGCGTGTTGCTGGCATCGCGTCTAAAAAAACTAGACCAGCGACGTCGGCGGCCATCTTGGGGGGGAAAAAAAGGAATGCGCGCCATACTATGGGCATCGGTTATTCAGCCTGATGTAATTCTATTACTAAAGCACAATGGAGGCAGAGGGGTGCAAGTCCTATTAATCGGTGTGCTACAGGTGGGGAGGCACAAGCTGTGTATGCGACAATGGGACCCAAGTGTCCTTGAAGGTTTTTAAATGGACGTGTGTCCAAAAAGGGAATTATTAGACGTTTCACTAAGGTATTTGATACTATTGCAGGTCTAGTTAGTAGAGTAACCACTCAAGGGAGCCCTGTCTTTGGTAATTAGCAGTATGGTGACTGCAGTGGATGCAATTAAGGGCACTTAGTTGTCCTTCATTAAGATTATCATGTGGAATCAGTGCGCTGTCATCCATTTTGCTCACCCCATGGGATATCATCATTTAACCCTGTAGTGTGGGATGACAGTTTAAAAATCCAATTCTGCTCTTTTCTGAAAAGGGCCTCCTTTGATAAATGGGGGTTGGACTCAAGGATGGTCCAGTATAGGTCATTTGCTGTGTAGCCTAAGGTTATATAGTGCGCACAAATTTTGTGTTAGTCTTTCTACACCTGATATTACTTCGGTGTTCGGTTACTCTGATTTTAACTGCACGTGTCGCCATACCTACATAAAATAGGTGGCAGGGACAGGTTATCAGGTAAACACAATTGCGTGTGTTGCAATTGGTATGTCTTAGCTGTTTCCAAGTTAATGCATCTGTTAGTGGTACGGTTTTTGTGGCTTTTGTCAGTGCGCAATCCGTACATTGGCCACAGGGGTAGTGGCCAACTACTGGGGGTAGATCCCACAGTGGTTTATTTTGTTGGGGTTCTTTTCTTTTTGGCCTGGTGTTCACCAGCATATCTTTTATGTTTGCCTTCCTCTTGAAAGCGAACCTCGGTGGAGGAAATGTCAGATCGCCCATTTGGAGAAATCTCCAGTGTTTCTTAACCACTCGTTTGATCTAGTTTGATTGAGGGCAGGGCCGGACTGGCGATTCCGGGCACCGGGCAATTCCCCGGTAGGCCGGATGGTGTGGAGGCCGTTTTTTTTTTGGAGGGGGCCGGTTTTGCTGGGGCAGCCCCAGCAAAACCGGCCTCCTCTGAGTGCGGCCGATTTTCGGGCCGTGACTGACTCCGTGAGTCAGAGTCAGACTGCGAGGGAAAAAGCACAACTGCACTGCTGGCAGAGGCAGGCAGGTGATGGTGCTGGTGCGCAGCGCGCAGACACAGAGACATCTGCGCTGTCTCTGTGTGTGCGTGCCGCGCTCTTAGTCTTCACCCTTACGGTGGGGGCGTGGGGCTGCAAATTTGTCATGCGCATTGAGGGCGAGGCTCGCGCTGGGTGCGAGCAGCAGCGCAGCAACTGCACGGGGCTGGCCCCGCGTCCGGGCCGAGTAGAAGCCTAGAAGGTAATTTAATTAATACAGTACAGTGATTGAAGTGGGCGGGATCGGCATGGCACGGCGTGCCCCTACTTCTTTAATTTCTTAAAGTCCGTTCCCCTACTTTCTTATTTAAACATGCCTCCCCGACGGCAGAATTTCGCCAAGGCCGATGGTTAAGGTTCAGCCTTTGTGGACGGGCGGAACGGGCAGAGAAGGAAAAGGACTCTGTCTTTTCCTTCGTGCCCAAAGAAGACAAGGACAGTGTCCAGTTCTCCTGCCGTTGGCAGCTGCCCCCCTCTTTGTCCCCCTCTTCCCTCTCTGTCTCCCTCCTCCTCATGTAGTAAAAACCGAGACCTCAAGAAACAGGTATTACTTTTTCTTTCCACCTTTCGTTTATTTGCTCCCCTGTGAAATGGATCCAAAAAAGAAAAACACTTGCTGGAAACGTCGTCTTTTTCTGACATTTTTCAATTTCTAAGTGCAGCCTCGGGGTGGAGAGAAATAAAACATTCAAAATATGAAAAATAACTAACTAACTAAAGCAAGACAGAGTGGTTGCAAGGTGGCCAGATTGATGTATTCACACCTAAACACATTAGCGCCACTTGTCAGTGTTTGCCAGTGAAACCTACTTTTGTTGTCTCCTCGCTCTTTGAACAACGATGTTTTCCCTGGGTGGGAAAGTGTAATATTCCTGAAGGTACTGAAATACCTGCTTGTTGGGTGAATTGGAAAACAAAATGCATACTGCAGCTCTGTATTCACAAACGTGGTCTTTTTAAACCATACTGCTTTCCTTTTGTAAGGATATAAGCAATGGGCATTGAAACGGGTCCCTTCGGGCCCTGTAGTCATGGCCTTAACTTTTGAGGCAAAAGCACTCACTAAGTTCTGAATAATTAGTGTAAAAAGAAAAAGGTAACCATGTTGTTCCTGCTTACATTTCACATGCTTTACTTAATCTTGCATTCCCTATGAGTGTTTGTTTTTTTCTAAGATGTTGTTAATTTTTTTTAAGGCAGCATATTGCTCTTGTCTAGTGCGTAATTTGAATTGTCTCACATCTGGGTGTTTATAGCGGGTCAGTGCAGTGCAAGTTTCTGTCAGTGGGGCAGTATGGTGTTCAGTGGGGGACAGGCTGTGGCACTTTGCTCATAGCTGCTGAATTTGGAACTGGGGAACCAGGTTCAGCCTTCATGACCAGTCCACCAGACCACTCTCCCCGAGGGAGCACATTCCCATACTAGACCTTAGAAGGCCCTGCAAGATCTTAAAAGCCCTGGTGTCTTAGCACCAGCAGGTGGACCCTAGCAGTGGCAAGTGTGGGTTAACCTTGAAGGCCTGTCCGCTACGATTCATTCTGAAGTTCACCTCCAGTCTTGCAGGCAGGCCTAAGAAGCAGCACACCATAGAGTGACAGTGACTCTGTCACTGAGGTCACAGGATATTTTGCCATTCATGTTTGAACTGCTCTTGTGGAAAAAGGGAGAAGTCCTGATGACAGAAACTCCATGGCTGGGAGACACATGGCTTGCGATTCCACTTTTAAGGATATTTGGGACATTCTGTGATTGGAAACGTATCCCACTTTGTGAATGTTTTTTAATGTCAATAACTCATATTAAACCTTAAATAAACATGTGTATCCATTGGTTAAATTAAATAAGGTAATAAGCTGTAACCGGTTAGTGAAATAGGAAACAAATACTAAAAATTTGGATATTTTGCTCTTTCTGCCACACCTCTGACTCAGCCCATTGACCCAATCCACGGGTTATTCCCACCCTCTGATTCTCCGCCCACAGTTCCCCTACTTTTTTTTCCCCACTTCGACCACTGATACAGTACCAGGCCCCGGCCCGGTTCTGCGCTGCGCAGCAGTGGAGAGACGACCGGGAGGGTGATTGCCAGCCTGCAGGCCAGTTTGTGATTGTGAGCAGGCAGGCCTGATTGATTGTGAGTGAGAGGAGCGAGGTGGCCTGATTTGGGGGGGGGGGGGGCAAACATTTCCTTACGTCCGATATTTCATGCTGATTTGTAAGAACCCTTTACATGGACAAGCGTGTTTAAATATTTGCCAACTTCTCGTGTTTTTTGTTGCAGGTTGTGTGAGAAGTTGGCCTGGCATATGCTGTCCACTAATTATAGTGGGCACCTTGCACCAGTCCAAACAACCCCTTATTGGAGATAGGTTAAAGACAACCTTATTGAAAGCTATCCTAGTGGTAGCTATGGAGAGCAGCCTTCAGGCTAAGTCTTGAAGGAATGTAAAGCAGCTTGTTTTACCGGTCTATAATCTCTTGAGTGATCAAATGAAAGAGCACCACACCAGGTATATATTCAAAATATATGTATTTATTGCTAAACACACCCCTCTAGTCTCTTTATGAGGCTAGAGTTCGAAGTACATAAGTTAGAAGTTATTCAAACACAGCAATAGCACAAATACACATTTGGGCCCTAGGGGCGTACCAAACCATATACCAATAAAGTGGTATAAGAACCACGACTGAACTAGACACTAGGCCTAGAGCCTCTAGAAGTGCCTGGACCACAAGGAACCACCCAAGGTAGTGACACAGGGGACCCACGAGGGACGCGTGCAGTGTAAATACACAACCGCGATACGCCGTTGACTTCTATGGAGAAAGTCGCGATCAGGAAATTAAAGAAAAGGGACACTTAAAGGAGGACTTGGAGCAAACCCTTTGAGAACTAGTACTTTTAAGAGTCTCTACCCACGGGAGCACCGGAGTACTCGTGTTACCTCACCCAGGGAAGCCGGGTGCATAGGTGCCTTTCGGGGTCGGGTTTCGTCGTCGATTTGAATGGCGATCTGCTGCAAAGTGCTGCTGGCGACCAAGTGGAAAGTGTCCGGGTGGATCCAAGAGTGGATCGGAGATCTGAAGAACCTGAAAGCAGAGGGGACAGAGTCTGGGTCACTAGCCAGTGACCAGGAAGGCGATGGACAGATGCCCACCGATGTCGAGTGCTTCAGGTGCGTTGACGGTCGTCTTGACTCTTCAGCCACGAGGTCCAGGAGGCGTTGTCGGCAACCAGGAGCAGGATTCGGGCTGGTACACGATGTCTGTCGAGTGCTGAGGTGTCGGCGACCGGATTGGCCCTAACAAGCCTTGGCAACGGCAAGTCTCGATGAAGATGTAGATCGTCGATGGTGCAGACCAGCAAGGTCTGGGGAACTCACCCAGTGAGGGTAAGTGAGGGCAGGCCTGGAGCAACCAGGATGCCCAAGAAGAAAAAGATTGGCCTTCGTTAAGGGCTACTAGCCAACGGGCTAGCGACCGCGAAGGAGCCTCGAGACGTCGCACGTGGATCTGGCTCACAGGACACTCGTGGAGTGGAGGCCAGTGATCTTCGGTGCAGTTGGTGCTGGAGGCTAGGGCTACTCGGAGCCCAAAGCACGACTTTGTGGGAGACCCAGAAGAGGATGCACTTGCAAATGTGCTCAGTGTCCAGGGGTCACGGTCTCACGTCACCCACGATAGCTACGGGCCTCAGCTTTGCTGGGGACTCAGGGTAGCCTCGGGGAAGTCTGAGAATCCACCTCTGGTGATGCGAAGACTTCGGCGTCCGACGGGAGCTTCAGAAATGCAGACCGGACAGATGCGTCTTTGGTGCCTGCCAAGCAGGGCAGTCACTCCTTGACCCCAAGGGAGATTCTTCTGTCCTCTAATCTTGAGTAGAGCGTCGAAGGTCCAGGATTCTGTTTCAGAGTTTCGTCCAGGGATAATCTAAAGTCCTAAGGACTGGGTTCCTATACTTATACCAAGTTTAGGGGTTGGACTACTCTGTGGCCCCACCTATGGGTGGGTCAGGGCAGAGGGGTGGCTACACCCCTTTCCCTTTGTCTAGTTCGCGCCAAAGCAGGGGCTGCAAGCCCCTGATCCGGTTTGAACTGGGGTATGCACAGGGACACCAAATGTGCCCCCAGTGCAGGACTTCAAAGCACCCGAAAGTGCTCCCGCCCAGCCCCAATACACATTATCCTGTCTGGGGAGGTGGTCACACCTCCCTGGGACAGGAAACCTATTGTCCAGGCCTCCCCTGCCGGAGTTTCGTCCAGCAGCAGGAGGCCAGACTCGTGTCTGTGGCAGCAGCATCCATTTTGTGATGCCAGGGCTTTGGAAAGAAGTTACCGGGCTAGCCAGAGTTAACATGTCTTTCCCTCTAGAAGGGTGGAATGCTACCCCCGCCGCCAGAATTGGCGGGGGGTAGTATTCCAAGATGTTTGACACCAAACACGACATGTTTAGGTGCAGCCATTCCAAAGTTAGCATTTAACGCGAGGTTATAATGCGCTTAAGAGTATATGGTCAGGCTGCACTACAAACAGCATCAGAGAAGGGTCTCCGAATGCTGCAGAGGGGCCCTGCTCATGCAGGGGCACCCTCTCACATAGGAACCATGCACTCTGCCTTTAGGATTGATAAGGCCTGCCTTAGGAGTGACTTATAGGTTTATATGTGTGTATGTATTTAGTGATATAGGTAACCTATATCACAGTAAGGGGTGCATGCACCACCTTACCCAGGCTGCAGTAGCAGACCTGTGGTGTCAGTTTGGATGGCCTTCCAGGGGTGGCATAATACATGCTGCAGCCCCTGGTAGGCCTCTGAGGTACCTATGCCCTTGGTACATAGTATACCATATACTAGGGACTTATAAGGGCACTCCAGATTCCAATCAGTGATGTGCCTAAGGCACATGGAAACCATTTTAGAGAGGAAGCAGCTAGGCTGGGGTTCTGATTAGCAGGGCCCCAGCCAGACTAATGTCGAAAAACAGTGAAGCATCAGCAAAAAGTGGGGGTACCCATGTGAAGCAGATCCTACTCTCCTACACAACCCCCCCCAAACGTAGGGACATTAAACTAACCTTGCCCAGTTAAGTCTTCATGTTCTAAGTGGAAGTACCTAGAGAGTCCATCTGCATTGGCATGGTTACTCCCAGGTCTATGTTCCACTGTAAAGTCCATCCCCTGTAGGGAAATGGACCACCTAAGCAGTTTGGGGTTTTCACCCTTCATTTGTTTTAGCCATAAGAGGGGCTTATGGTCTGTCTGAACCAGGAAGTGTGTACCAAACAAGTATGGCCTCAACTTCTTCAGAGCCCAGACCACAGCAAAGGCCTCCCTCTCTATGGCTGACCAACGTTTCTCTCTAGGGGTCAGCCTTCTGCTAATGAAAGCTACTGGCTGATCCTGACCTTCTTCATTCAATTGTGACAGTACAGCCCCTACCCCCAATTCAGATGCATCAGTTTGAACAATGAACTTCTTGGAGTAATCAGGACTCTGTAGAATGGGAGCAGTGCACATGGCCTGCTTCAGGTCATCAAATGCCTTTTGACAGCTAACTGTCCACTGAACCTTTTTGGGCATTTTCTTAGAAGTTAAGTCATTCAGGGGTGTCACTATTGATCCATACCCCTTGACAAATCTCCTATAGTACCCAGTCAGGCCTAAGAAGGCTCTCACCTGAGTCTGGGTAGTGGGAGCAGTCCAGTCCATGATAGTCTGGATCTTGCTCTGCAAAGGTTGAACCTGGCCTCCACCCACAAGGTGGCCCAGGTACACAACCTGACTCTGCCCTATCTGGCACTTAGTGGCCTTGATAGTCAGGCCTGCCTTTTGCAGGGCCTGTAAAACATTCCTGAGGTGGACCAGGTGATCCTCCCAGGTGGAGCTAAAGACAGCAATATCATCAAGATATGCTGCACTATAGGCTTCCAGACCTGTGAGAACTGTATTCACCAACCTCTGGAAAGTGGCAGGTGCATTCTTCAGACCAAAGGGCATCACCACAAATTGATAATGCCCACTAGGGGTTGAGAATGCTGTTTTGGGCTTTGCAGTATCAGCTAGTCTGATCTGCCAGTAGCCAGCTGTCAAGTCAAATGTGCTGAGATATTTGGCTGAGGCCAAAGTATCTATGAGCTCATCTGCCCTTGGTATTGGATGGGCATCAGTCCTAGTGACTGCATTGAGACCCCTGTAGTCCACACAAAACCTCATCTCTCTTTTTCCACCACTGGTGTGAGGTTTTGGTACAAGGACCACTGGACTAGCCCAAGGGCTATCTGAGGGTTCAATAACTCCCAATTCCAACATTTTCTGGACTTCAGTCCTGATACAGTCCCTGACATGGTCAGGTTGCCTATAAATCTTATTTTTAATAGGCAGACTGTCCCCAGTGTCCACTTCATGAGTGCACCAGGTGGTCTGACTGGGTGTCAGTGAAAACATATGTCTAAACTGATTGAGCACCTGTCTACAATCAGTTTGTTGCTGGGTAGTGAGGCTGCCTGCCAAGGCTACACCATCTACTGACCCATCGTCAGGGTTCTGTGAGAGCAGGTCAGGGAGTGGGTCACTCTCTTCCTCCTGCCCTTCATCAGTAGCCATGAGCAAGCCCATGTCTGCCCTGTCCACATATGGTTTTAACCTGTTGACATGGAGAACCCTGTGGGGACTCCTGGGTGTTCCTAGGTCTACTAAGTAGGTAACCTCACCCTTCTGCTCAACAATAGTGTGGGGTCCACTCCATTTGTCTTGGAGAGCTGCTGGGGCCACTGGCTCCAACACCCACACCTTCTGTCCTGGCTGGTAAACAGTCAGAACAGCCTTTTAGTCATGCCAGGCCTTTTGAAGTTCCTGGCTAGCCTCAAGGTTTTTGGTTTCCTTTTTCATGTACTCAGCCATCCGGGAGCGGAGACCAAGTACATAGTCCACTATGTCTTGCTTTGGGGGCTTGAGAGGTAACTCCCATCCTTCCTTCACCAAGCACAGTGGACCCCTCACAGGTTGGCCAAACAGAAGTTCAAAAGGGCTGTAACCAACCCCCTTCTGAGGCACCTCCCTATATGCAAATAAAAGGCAGGGCAAGAGTATGTCCCATCTTCGCCTAAGCTTTTCTGGGAGCCCTTTAATCATGCCCTTCAAGGTTTTGTTGAATCTCTCAACTAAACCATTGCATTGTGGGTGATAGGGTGTGGTGAACTTATAAGTCACTCCACACTCCTTCCACATTGCTTTTAAGTACCCAGACATGAAGTTAGCACCCCTGTCTGATACTACCTCCTTAGGAAAGCCCACTCTTGAGAAAATTCCCAGGAGGGCCCTTGCCACCACAGGTGCTGTAGTGGTCCTGAGGGGAATAGCTTCTGGGTACCTGGTGGCATGATCCACTACCACCAGGATAAACCTGTGCCCAGATGCTGTTTGGGGATCCATGGGACCAACAATGTCAATCCCTACCCTTTCAAAGGGCACCCCCACCACAGGTAGTGGTATCAGGGGGCCTTTGTAGTGCCACCTGCCTTGCCACTGGCCTGGCAAGTTACACAGGAGCGACAAAACTCCTTGGTGTCTTCAGACATGTGGGGCCAGTGAAAGTGAGGGACAATTCTGTCCCAAGTCTTGTTCTGGCCCAGGTGACCTGCCAAGGGAATATCATGGGCTAGGGTCAATAGGAAGCCCCTGAACTTCAGAGGTATAACCAACCTCCTGGTAGCACCAGGCTTGGGGTCTCTACTCTCTGAGTACAGGAGTCCATCATCCCAATACACTGTATGGGGACCACTAGCTTTCCCAGCAGCCTCAGCAGCAGCTTGCTGTCTGAGGGGTTCAAGGGAGGGGCAGCTCTGCTGCTCCTGGCTCAGATCTGCCCTAGAAGGTCCCCCTGTCCCCAAGAACTCAACCTGGTCAGGTTCAAGTTCCTCTGGGACAGTTCCTTCTTCAGGACTGAGATCATCCCCTCAAGGGACTGATCTTCCTCCTGAGCCAAGGGGGAAGGCACTGCCTTAACCCTACTACTCCTCCTCTTGGAAGGCACTTGGTCCATTCTTCCAGAATCCAAGGCCTGTTCAGTGCTAGACATTTTGGCTTGTGACCTGGTCACAGCAAACACATCTGCAGGGATCCCCAGCATTTCTGCATGGGTCCTGAGCTCCACTTCTGCCCAAGCAGAAGTCTCTAAGTCATTGCCAAGCAAGCATTCGACTGGTAGGTTTGCACTCACCACAACCTTCTTAAGGCCAGTTACCCCTCCCCAGGAGAAGTTAACAACTGCCAGAGTATGGTCTGTTCTGACATTGCTAGCATTGGTCACTTGGTACATCTCACCAAGTATAACTTGCCCAGGATTCACAAGGTCTTGTGTCACCATTGTGACACTTGCCCCTGTGTCCCTAAATGCCAAAGCCTCACGTCCATTGATTAAAGGCTGTTGTCTGTACTTGCCCAGATTACTGGGACTCATAGAGGAGGGCACATCCATGCCTCCATCACAGACTAACACAGCCTGAGTCAGTTCTCTGACTAGGTCAGAGCCCAACTCAGTACCCAGGGTGAACCCTACTAAACCCTTGGCTGGAGCACTCCCACCAACTGTACTAGGGGGAACAGGTGCCTTAGGGGCATTGGTGGGTGCTGGACTTGAGTCTTTGGACTTGGTGCAATCACTGGTCCAGTGGGTCTTTTGCTTACAGACCTTGCACCATGGTTTTCTTTGGCCTTTCCCTTTTGTAGACTGTGAATCCCCACCTGAAGAAGATTTTTGGGGGCCTGATGAAGACTTTTGATCTTTACCCTTCTCCCCACCCTTTTCAGAGTTCTTAGCATCTTGCTTCTTGGTTTCCCCACCTTGGTTCTGTACCTTCTGCTTCACCCTGGTTCTGACCCATTTGTCTGCCTTCTTTCCCAATTCTTGGGGAGAGGTCAGATCAGAGTCTACCAGGTATTGATGCAACAGCTGATTTTGACAGTTATTAAGAATCTGCTCCCTCATTATCAGATTGTACAATCCTGAGAAGTCACACACCTTACTGCCCATCAACCAGCCTTCCAGAGCCTTGGCAGAACAATCCACATAGTCTACCCAGTCTTGAGTCCGTGCTTTTGGGTATCTCTGAACTTCAACCTGTACTGTTCAGTGGTTAGGCCAAACCCATCAATAAGAGCACTCTTCAAGACCTTGTAATTATCAGCATCCTCCTCTCTAACAGTGAGGAGCTTATCTCTACCTTTGTCTGCAAAGGAGAGCCACAAGATTGCTGCCCACTGCTCCTGAGGGACCTTCTTTACTTTACAGGCCCTCTCTAGAGCAGTTATCCACTTGTGGATGTCATCCCCATTCTGATAGGGAGGGACAATCTTGCTCAGGTTCCTATGGTCATAGGACCTTTCCCTATCTCTAGGGACATGGCTGCCACCATGGGACTCTAGTCCCAACTTTCTTTTCTCTCTAAAGAGATCTAGGGACTCCCTGTCTAAGGCTACTTGCTTCCTTCTGAGTTCAAGCTGAGCTTCCTCATATTGAATCAGCCTTGTTCTCCTCTCATGAGAGGATTCCCTCCTATGAGATGAGACAGAGCTCCCTATTGAGGTGCCAGAGTGGTTAGACTCCTGAGAAGGAGATCTAGACTTTCTGGGCACACTCATAATCCTTCCTGGGGGACAAAGAGGGCATCATCCTGATCATCCTCTTCATCTTCCACAGGAGGGATTGGGTTATCCAGGTCAGGGTCATTGTAACCCTCCTGGCCAGTTTCAGAGGGGGGCTGGGGGTATTGGTACCCCTGGCCCCTTCCTCATCTTCTGCCCCACCCTCAGCTCCTACCCCTTCAGTCCCCAAGGGCTTACTAAGGTCATAAGCCACCAACAACTCTTTAAGGTGTTGGGTGGTGGGACTTTGGCCTGTCCTTAATTTCCTCAAGTTACATAATGCTCTCAATTCCAAGAATGGGAGGGTATCATACTTGGAGGGAAGAAGCCCAGTGGCTTCTGGTAAGGATTCTCTAGATCCTACCTTTAAAGACATTACTAGTGTGGTGTGGTGTATGCACTACCTACTCTAGTGTGGCCTACTAAACTCTCTTGAGTTGTAGAAAGGGTTGTGCTATCCCTTAACACACAACTCTAAGTTCAGTAGAACTTACTGTTATTCTAAGCTTAAATTATATGTACCTTAGGTACCTTTAGTGGTTTTCAGTTGATCAATTCAATTGAGATTATCTGGTAAAACAATAGCAAGCTGGAATCCCACACGCTGCACACCAATGTGAGAAGTTGGCCTGGCATATGCTGTCCACTAATTATAGTGGGCACCTTGCACCAGTCCAAACAACCCCTTATTGGAGATAGGTTAAAGACAACCTTATTGAAAGCTATCCTAGTGGTAGCTATGGAGAGCAGCCTTCAGGCTAAGTCTTGAAGGAATGTAAGCGATACAAAAGGGGATCGCTTTGAAGGAATGTAAAGCAGCTTGTTTTACCAGTCTATAATCTCTTGAGTGATCAAATGAAAGAGCACCACACCAGGTATATATTCAAAATATATGTATTTATTGCTAAACACACCCCTCTAGTCTCTTTATGAGGCTAGAGTTCGAAGTACATAAGTTAGAAGTTATTCAAACACAGCAATAGCACAAATACACGTTTGGGCCCTAGGGGCGTACCAAACCATATACCAATAAAGTGGTATAAGAACCACGACTGAACTAGACACTAGGCCTAGAGCCTCTAGAAGTGCCTGGACCACAAGGAACCACCCAAGGTAGTGACACAGGGGACCCACGGGGGACGCGTACAGTGTAAATACACAACCGCGATACGCCGTTGACTTCTATGGAGAAAGTCGCGATCAGGAAATTAAAGAAAAGGGACACTTAAAGGAGGACTTGGAGCAAACCCTTTGAGAACTAGTACTTTGAAGAGTCTCTACCCACGGGAGCACCGGAGTACTCGTGTTACCTCACCCAGGGAAGCCGGGTGCATAGGTGCCTTTCGGGGTCGGGTTTCGTCGTCGATTTGAATGGCGATCTGCTGCAAAGTGCTGCTGGCGACCAAGTGGAAAGTGTCCGGGTGGATCCAAGAGTGGATCGGAGATCTGAAGAACCTGAAAGCAGAGGGGACAGAGTCTGGGTCACTAGCCAGTGACCAGGAAGGCGATGGACAGATGCCCACCGATGTCGAGTGCTTCAGGTGCGTTGACGGTCGTCTTGACTCTTCAGCCACGAGGTCCAGGAGGCGTTGTCAGCAACCAGGAGCAGGATTCGGGCTGGTACACGATGTCTGTCGAGTGCTGAGGTGTCGGCGACCGGATTGGACCCAACAAGCCTTGGCAACGGCAAGTCTTGATGAAGATGTAGATCGTCGATGGTGCAGACCAGCAAGGTCTGGGGAACTCACCCAGCGAGGGTAAGTGAGGGCAGGCCTGGAGCAACCAGGATACCCAAGAAGAAAAAGATTGGCCTTCGTTAAGGGCTACTAGCCAACGGGCTAGCGACCGCAAAGGAGCCTCGAGACGTCGCACGTGGATCTGGCTCACAGGACACTCGTGGAGTGGAGGCCAGTGATCTTCGGTGCAGTTGGTGCTGGAGGCTAGGGCTACTCGGAGCCCAAAGCACGACTTCGTGGGAGACCCAGAAGAGGATGCACTTGCAAATGTGCTCGGTGTCCAGGGGTCACGGTCTCACGTCACCCACGATAGCTACGGGCCTCAGCTTTGCTGGGGACTCAGGGTAGCCTCGGGGAAGTCTGAGAATCCACCTCTGGTGATGCGAAGACTTCGGCGTCCGACGGGAGCTTCAGAAATGCAGACCGGACAGATGCGTCTTTGGTGCCTGCCAAGCAGGGGAGTCACTCCTTGACCCCAAGGGAGATTCTTCTGTCCTCTAATCTTGAGTAGAGCGTCGAAGGTCCAGGATTCTGTTTCAGAGTTTCGTCCAGGGATAATCTAAAGTCCTAAGGACTGGGTTCCTATACTTATACCAAGTTTAGGGGTTGGACTACTCTGTGGCCCCACCTATGGGTGGGTCAGGGCAGAGGGGTGGCTACACCCCTTTCCCTTTGTCCAGTTCGCGCCAAAGCAGGGGCTGCAAGCCCCTGATCCGGTTTGAACTGGGGTATGCACAGGGACACCAAATGTGCCCCCAGTGCAGGAATTCAAAGCACCCGAAAGTGCTCCCGCCCAGCCCCAATACACATTATCCTGTCTGGGGAGGTGGTCACACCTCCCTGGGACAGGAAACCTATTGTCCAGGCCTCCCCTGCCGGAGTTTCGTCCAGCAGCAGGAGGCCAGACTCGTGTCTGTGGCAGCAGCATCCATTTTGTGATGCCAGGGCTTTGGAAAGAAGTTACCGGGCTAGCCAGAGTTAACATGTCTTTCCCTCTAGAAGGGTGGAATGCTACCCCCGCCGCCAGAATTGGCGGGGGGATAGTATTCCAAGATGTTTGACACCAAACACGACATGTTTAGGTGCAGCCATTCCAAAGTTAGCATTTAACGCGAGGTTATAATGCGCTTAAGAGTATATGGTCAGGCTGCACTACAAACAGCATCAGAGAAGGGTCTCCGAATGCTGCAGAGGGGCCCTGCTCATGCAGGGGCACCCTCTCACATAGGAACCATGCACTCTGCCTTTAGGATTGATAAGGCCTGCCTTAGGAGTGACTTATAGGTTTATATGTGTGTATGTATTTAGTGATATAGGTAACCTATATCACAGTAAGGTGTGCATGCACCACCTTACCCAGGCTGCAGTAGCAGACCTGTGGTGTCAGTTTGGATGGCCTTCCAGGGGTGGCATAATACATGCTGCAGCCCCTGGTAGGCCTCTGAGGTACCTATGCCCTTGGTACATAGTATACCATATACTAGGGACTTATAAGGGCACTCCAGATTCCAATCAGTGATGTGCCTAAGGCACATGGAAACTATTTTAGAGAGGAAGCAGCTAGGCTGGGGTTCTGATTAGCAGGGCCCCAGCCAGACTAATGTCGAAAAACAGTGAAGCATCAGCAAAAAGTGGGGGTACCCATGTGAAGCAGATCCTACTCTCCTACAGGTTGTGTATGCTTTCATTTGCTGAGCATTGTGAGGCACCACATTCTGTTTGTATTGGCATGTCTGCGTTAAGTTTTTGGCCATAACCAGGGCTTTAAGTGGGATGAAAAAACATGCGGATCTCTCAAAGGGGCATGGCTGGTGTTATTAAGGGTGTAGCTTAAAAGCACGAAACCTAAAACTCTGTGCTTAGCATGGTGTGCCGTCCGACAGGTATTTTGTTGTTTTTGTCATTGTACCCACATATATAATGCAACAAATAACATTATACCGACAGCAAGTGAGGACTATTGGCTTTGTCAATAGTTGTTAGTTGTATACGAAGAAAAACCAACTATGGCTTCGTTGTATATATTATTGAAAATGCTTCAGTTCTGACATGATGAGACAGTGAAAGAACTATAACGAGTCTCTTGTGAGTTACATTAAAGGCAGTGAAAGGTGGTACTACTGCTGAGTTAAGATTTATTTCACCCTCACAGCGAGGGCAAAAATGGAGAGCCCGAATGGGACCCGTCTCAGCAGCTGCTTTTTAGAACTGCGGGCCCACTTAAAGCCCTGGCCATAACCTTGCACTTGTGTGCTAATAAAAAGCTGCATTTCTTTGCTCAGTGTTTTAATTTTTTTGCTGCTGCCAACCGTACGTAGTCAGTCCCCCAATTGCTGACCCTGCAATGTTTAATACTGCTCTGTGGTGGCTACGCTGATAGCTATCGTTTACTGATTTATTAGATTCTTATTCTTTTTCATATTTCTGAATTAGGGTTTATTTTTAAATTATTTGTGCTCCCTTTCACTGGCCTGTCTTCTCGTCTGCCTTCTTTCGCTCTTTATTTTGCTTCCTCACAGACATCAAACACTGCTGTACCAGCTACCCTTCCCATAGACCAAACTATTGACCAAACAATGCAGACTTATTCTCGAACCACAAAACAACTCCATTGCGTTGTTTAAAATGTTAGTCCTGTTTTTTTTTCATTCAGTTTCCTTGCGTTATGGACATACATTTCCCTCTGGGACCATCCTCATGTTATCAGTACATCTCCTTTTTTTTCATCCAAGTATTTTTACCATATTCCCAGCAACATTTAAGATGTCATTGTTGGTCAGTTTAACAGCTTTTTACTCTTCAAATCCCCCGTTTTGTCACAAAATAGGTTTCTCACATACCCTGTGGTGTGCTACCTGCAATGCAGTACCACCTGAGTGTTCCGCTTGTTCGACCTGCCTAGGGACACCTCTGGAGTAGTGGGAATCCAGATGTGCTCATTAACGAAGGCCTCCAGCAAGCCACTTGCGTCATTGTTGTTCTGAAAGCCTTTATATGTGCGTTTTAGTGTCTTTGCTTGTCTTTAACCGGAACTTTTCCAACACTTAAATTATTTTATTAGGTATTTTTGTTTCAACCAATTGGCATTAAATAAGATTCCCCCTTCCTCGCTCCCCCCCAAAAAAAAATCCAAAGAAATCTACAATTGCAAAGAAGATTACATTCACCAAGACGGTGGATATACTTACTGAAGGCCTAGGCAAAACTGTATTTCTCCAGTTCTTCTACCTGAAATGTGTAACAACAGCTGTAGGCAAGCTTCTTGGCTGTACGTGCCTGCTAAAAACCTCAAAGAGAAATAAAAACTCGATTCAGATCCTGCCTCGGTGCAGTATTTGGGAGAAAAGTGCAGTGGCTCTGCGCCTTTAACTCTCACTTGTTACACCCCATCCCAGCTCCTCACTCTACCTTCCATGCTCTGTGCAAACATTTTATTCTGGCTGATCTGTGTCTCTATCATACACCCTGTTTCCCTATCTCTCATTCACTTTCTCGTTCTCTCTTTCTAAGTGTCTCTCTCTCTCTCCAAATCTCACTCGTCCATCCTCCCTCTTTCCCAATTTGCCAGCCCACACATCTCCCAATCTCTCCCTCTCTCTCTGCTCCCTCTCTCCTTCTATCTCACATGTCCCTCTCTCTCTCACCTCTTTGTCTTTCTCACCTTACACATCCTCTTGTCTTTTCATCCCACTCTCTCTCTTGCACCGTCTTACTTCTTTACCCGTCGACCCATCTCTCCCTCCACCTCTCTCTCTCACCTTACACATTCACCTCTACCTTTTCTCTCACCTGTCTTCATCTGTCTCCCCTTTCTCTCTTGCTCTCTATGTACCCATCCACCCATGTTGCCCCATCTCGCTCTCTGTCCTTAACATCTTTTGTTTCTTTAAACCTGTATCTCTATTTCTCCCGTCTGTGGTTTACATATCGCTCTCCTCCATCTCACACACTCATCTCTCTCTATTGTTATCTCCATCTATCAGCTGCCCCCGTCAAAGCACTTCAAATGCTTACATTTGCAAAAAATGTGAAATAAATATTTCATTCAAGACACCTCACAGGGGTGAGACAAGAAACACAAGAGTGTGTGCGTGTAAATGTGTGCGGGCATGCCTGCATGCATGTGTATCTGAGGGCACATATGCGTAGGTATATATGAGTACCTGTGTATGTGTGCTTGTATATATCTGCATGCATGTGTCAGTTTGTAAATGTATCTCCTCTTGTTAATGCTGTATATGTATGTGCATGCTTGCTTATGTGCTTGTCTATGTGAGCGTGTGTCTGTTCTTCTATGTGCTTGTGCCTGTATGTGTGTGTTTGTGCGCAAGTGTGTGTGTATGCTTGTGTGGCTGCATCTATCTGTGTATGCGGCTGCAGCTGGCTAGTTCCAAATGTGTGCATTTCTATGCATGCATTTGTGTATACGTGTTTCTTTCTATCCGTGCTTGCACGTTTGTGTGTGTCTATCTGTGCATCTATCTTTATTTTGAAAGGGTTTTTTTTATTGCACATAAAAGGCTTTACTAAAAACAATATCTGTAATAATAACTACTGGATGGGAAAAGATAAACCACATTAGTACCAGTTTAGCACTTAAATCAACAATCAGCAACTCTACGGTGCCAAATTAAACTTTAGAGAGAACATGCCAGTGCCCATCACCACGTGTCATGCTTTTTTTTTTTTTTGAGCTACAATGTGTTGTAATCTAAGATTATGCAGAAGGTTGTGGATTATGTGTCATGTTTGTGAAATACATAGTCCAGTTTAAAATCTTGAGGCTTCAAGAGCATATAATTCCATAGTTACTTTTTTTTCCACAGCCAGCATATTACTCTTGTCCCCCCCCCCCTTCCCCTTATAACCTATTTCCCATTTTCTGGTTCTCCAGCGCCGCAAGGTCATATGAATAGAAATAGCACTATGCAAATATCATCACTCCACTATATACAGAAAACAAAATTAAAAACCATTGTCATTTCTATCACCAGGAGCTCTAATTTTCAAAATTTGCGAGACCTATTGCATTGCAAATGCTTGTTATTTTTCAGCTCTGGACTGGGGCTCTTCTTTGTGGGGCGATGCTCCTCCACTCAAATGGAGGAGCCGCCCCTCCGTCATACCCACAGTCGGCCAACAACCCCAATTTCTTACAATGTTCAAAAACAATTAAAACAGATCAAAAAGGACTGCCCCTTTACTAATAGAGGTTTGTATGTTTCAGTCTAGTTTTGGTGCTCTCTGTAAGAATGTCTATGGGTACACATATGACTGGGTGGGTAACCTGGTGCTCTTTAAGGTCATCATCTACTATTTACTGTGCTTTGAAAGTTGATATAATTAAATATGTAATGAAAAATGTGCTTTAAAATGCACCATTTTGGTCTGTCTTTTTCCAAAATTTTCTTGGGGGGAGAACCCCACAAACGCCCCTAGTAGTGGTCGGGCTCGCTCGCTGCGCTCGCTCGCAACGCGCCAGACGGGGGCTGGTCTGGGGAAATTTGCCAGGGCTGCTTTCAGTTCCCAGTCCAGCCCTGATTGAGGGGTAAAGGTGGTCACACAGGTAAGGTCGTTGGTTTCAGGTTTGAGATGTGTCTCTAAGAGCGATTCTCTGTTGTTATTTCAAGTTCTTTTCTGTGCAGTCCTTATGTTCCTTAAGGGATATTCGCGCCTTACTAAGTGTTGTGCTAGGTCCTCAGATTGAGTCATGAAGTCATTGATGTTGCTACAGTTGCGGCGGATGCGCAAAAACTGTCCATACCGTACATTCTCCCATGGTGCTTTTGGGTGGTAACTACTGTATAGAAGGGGACAGAGGCTGTCTGTTGTTTTTTTTTAAAGATTTTGGTATGTAGTTTGTCATCCGCCAATGTGATCATTAGGTCTAGGAATAGTAGTTCTTTTTCTGAGGAGTGGGCCGTAAATCTAAGGTAGGGGTTGAGTTGATTTACCCATTCGATAAAGTGAGGAACACTGTCTGTGGCTCCCCTCCAGAAGATTAAAATATCATCGATATATTGACGCCATAATGTTATGTTTTCACTGAAGGGGTTAGTGTGTTGTAAGATGTGTTTTGCCTCGAAGTCTGACATGTACAGACATGCCAGACTCGGGGCGAAAGTGCTGCCCTTGGAAGTTCCCTGTGTCTGGTGAAAGAGGCAGTCTTTGAATTGGAAGAAATTCTCGGTTAGGGCTATGCATTTTCAGTCTTGGTACAGAGACATGGAACTATGAAAAGACCCATTGCATATTTTTCAGCTGTTTTAGACCCTGTAGTGAAAGCGTTGCCTGGATGTTTGAAAGCAGTTGCTGCTACTTGTGTGAGTTTGGAACAGAGTGAAGGCATAGTGATGGGATATCCACTGAGAGTATATGTTCCCCATTCTGTGGAAATTCTCTTGACAAGAACGAAAACCCAATACATGACACATAGTCGGCTGACTAGGTATGAAAAAGTAATTTTGAGTGCAGATAATGTGACCATTGACAGATGTATGAATGTGAATCCTTCGACATCATTGCCAGATGAAGAAAGTGTGATTGAAATGGATGAAGTAGATCACGATTGTCTGAATGTGCTTAAATATTGTACAAAACCGAGATCAGATATACGAGATGAGCCTTTAAAGGAATCAGATTATATTCTGTTTGTGGATGGCTCATGTTTGAGAACGAATGACGGAGTTCTAAGTGCAGCATATGCAGTTTGCACAGTAGCAACTGTAATGGAAGCATCTTGTCTGAAAGGAATACGGTCTGCCCAAGTCGCAGAACTAGTAGCTCTGATTCAAGCATGCAAGTTGGGAAGAAATGTACGGGTTACGATTGTGACAGATAGCCAGTACGGCTTTGGGGTGGTGCATGATTTTGGTCAGATTTGGTCACAAAGAGGTTTCTTGACGTCTGCAGGAACACCAATTAGAAATGGAGATTTTGTGAAAAAGTTGCTTGAGGCGATACAGCTGCCTAAACAGATTGCTGTTGTGAAGTGCAATGCACATAAAAATGGGGAAGACTACATAACTGTCGGTAATAAATATGCTGACGAGATTGCACAGTACTGTGCAAAGAATGTGGTTTCTTTGAACAAAAGTCGAGAAAGAGAGCATATTTCTTGTCCTTTGCTTTTTACTAACCCTGTTGAGACATGGGATGAGGTGAGACAGTTACAGGAAGCAGCAGATGATGAGGAAAAAGATACATGGATAAAAGCAGGATGTAGAAAACATGAGGAAAATGATGTTTGGGTTTACAGAGATGAAAGACCAGTTATGCCTGATAGCATGATTTCTGACATGGCACGGATGTACCATGGACAAGCCCATATTGGGAGAGATTCAATGATCAGACTTTTTAGACAAACATGGTATAATCCAAAATTCAGAGCCATAGCTGAGAGTCTTTGTCAGAGATGTCTTATTTGTCAACAGTTAAATCCAGGAAGGAAGACAGTAGTGAGTCTAGGAACAATAGGACGAGAAGGAGGTCCGTTCACTAGAATGCAAATGGATTTTATTGAAATGCCTCCTTGCAGCAGACTAAGGTATGTCCTAGTGGTCGTCTGTTTGTTTTCCCGTTGGGTGGAAGCATACCCAACCAGAAGGAATGATGGAATAACGGTAGCAAAACTTATGCTGCGAGAATTCATTCCGAGGTATGGTTTTCCAGTCACGATTGAAACAGATAGAGGATCACATTTCCAAAATGAATTAGTCAAACTGATTTGTGAAGCACTTAGTATAAAACAGAAACTGCATTGTGCATACAGACCAGAGGCTTCTGGAATAGTAGAGCAAGTGAATGGAACAATTAAAAACAGGTTAGGAAAAATGTGTCAAGCTACAGGACTCAAATGGCCAGATGCCTTGCCATTAGTTTTAATGACAATCAGAAGTATTCCGGAAAGGAAAACTGGACTCAGTCCCCATGAGATAATTATGGGACGAGCAATGAGACAAGCACAAGTACCTGTCAACAAACTACTGACTATAACTGATGATCTAGTGCTGGATTATTGCAAAGGATTGGCTGATGTGGTGCGTTCTGTGTTTCATCAGGTTGGACCGGATGCGACCACTCTTGAAAGAAAACCAGCTCACGACTTGAATCCAGGAGATTGGGTCCGCATAAAAGTCCACAGGAGAAGAAACTGTTTGGTTCCTCGCTGGGACGAACCACGACAAGTGATCCTGGTGACAACCACTGCAGTCAAATGTGCAGGAGTGAAACACTGGGTGCATGCCAGTCACACCATCAGAGTTCCAGAACCTGAAGATCGACATGTGAGTCGACATCTGGAAATATTGGATAACAGTTCAGCATCAGAAGCAGAGGAAGAAACAAACAGGGTGCCAGAATCTGAAGATCGACCTGTAAGTCGACATCTGGAAGACCCAACTACAAGTGCAACGACAGAAGAAGTAGAGGAAATAGCTGAAGTTCCAGAACTTGAAGATCGACCTGTAAGTCGACATCTGGAAATATCAGATACCAGTTCAGAATCTGATACAGATCATTCAGATTGTGAAGAAATTCTGAAAAGAAATTTGAAATTTGAAAGCATAAGAGAAGAAACTGAGCCAGAAGATAGTAACAGTGAGCAACCAAGTACGAGTTGTGGTAAAAATCCTTCGGAGATAATATTAATAGATGAAGAAGGGAGAGTTTCAAACAAAAAGTTAGAAAATTCGGAAGATCCCCGAGGAGCAATAGGGACAGATAGTCAAACACAAGAACAGGGAAATTTAGAAGCAGATAGAGAGACTGACACAAATTCGGAAGAACCTCGAGGAGGGACAGAAATAGGTGAACGAAGGAAGATAAGAAAAGAACCACAAGTAGAGGAAGAAAATGAAATTATAAGTTTCAAAATAAGAGGCAATAACAAAAGAGCTGAAACAGAGTCTGAAGAAAGTGGAGAAGAAAGAAACCAAAAACTAGAGTCAAGAAAAAGGAATTGGAAAACAGAAAGAGAGGAAAAAGGAAGTGAGGCAAAAAGGCCAAGAAAAGGAGACAATTGGCCCAACGAAGTAAGAAAATTAAGATACAGAATCATAAAGTTAGATGGAAAAAGTGCTGAACAAGTGAATGAAATAACATGTCAGAAAGAGCAAGAAAAACAAGGTGGAAAACACTTGCAGAAAACGAAAAGAATAAAGAAGGTAAATGCGAAGTATAGATCACCTGAATGGTTGTATCTTGCTTTGACTGATACCAAAGAAGAAAAGAACACTCACGAGAACCCAGAACACAGAAACCTAATGGGTGAAGGTGAGGTGCAACAAACTTGAAGAAATTTAAACAATTTCTACCGGACTTGACAAAACACTGGATCTGACGAATTTCTACCGGATTTGACAGAGAAAGAATTCTGAAAAGAATTAAAAGAAAGTACCAAGCAAAGACAAAACATTGGAGTACAGAGTGGCTAATAAGTCATTTCTGAGGTGTAGTGACACAGTTTTCTGGAAAATAAATAAATAAGGTTATAAAACAAAATGGAGGATACTAGAGATAGAAAATGTAAATGTGAGTTTTTAAGTAGATGGTGTAAGATGTGCTGCTTTTGTACAGGATTATTAATGACAGTATGGGTGGTTTTAGCAATCACTATTCCAATTAGTTTAGCTGTAGTGGAAAATTCTAATAACACCGAGAAAGGAAAAGGAGCTAACACTCAAGAACCAGTTATATTAAAAAGTAGTGCAGAATTACACAAGGACAAATCAATAACAGATTTTTCTAAAAATGTTTTTACTAAATTATTATATGAGTATGTAGAAACAATGGATGTAAGAGATTGTTATGTTTGTATGCAATTGCCTGCGTCTGTAGCAGAGGGTGTGACTTATCATCACCTTTCTTTGACGTATGGAATAATATGTAGTGTTTTAGCAAGTTTATTTTATAAAACAGGTAGATTAGAATATTATTACACTGACATAGATAAGATTTTTGCGAAAGTTTCTGTAGTTCCCGAGCTAAACAAAATAAAAGAGGGAAAAACGTTTGGTGAATATTTTTTAGAAGATAAGATTTTAACATTAGATAATATAATTAAATACAACCTTACCTGTGAGTTAAAGAAGGAAGAAAAAGTATTTTTAGAGATGGTTGAAGAGAGAAGAGTGAAATTTCAAAGAAAAGTGATAGAAGAGACAAAAACACCTCCTTGGGCGTTTGAGGAAGACAATCATGACAAGAAAAAGACAAATGCAGCTATGACTCTGGATTGGCCCCAACAGGGAAGGTTGTGCATTAGAAGAAATAAGACAAGATATGACAATTATTTTGTGGGTTCCAGTATTTGCCATGATAATTATCAAATTTTAGGTGGATGGGGATTCAAAGGGGGAAAAGATCCAATATTTCCAGGGATCTATTATGTTTGCAGTAATAGGGCTTATTACAGGTTACCGGACCATTGGTATGGCTCATGTTATTTAGGCCTGGTCTTTCCAAAGATTTTCCATATGGACAGAAAAGAAAAAGGAACACACAGAATGATAAATACCTTTACACGTAGAAAAAGGGAAAGTTTTTCAGAAATAGTAGGTGATATTTTTGGAGCATTGATACCAGCAGTGGGAATATCTTTGAATGCATTTAGAATTCGGAAATTATCCTCAGTGGTAGATCGTTTATCTACAGATACTGCTGGAGGGTTCTTGATGGTAAATACCGAGATGGTTGCCATGAGAGCTATGGTGATGCAAAATCGACTTGCCCTTGACATTCTTTTGGCAAAAGAGGGTGGAGTCTGTGGAATGTTGAAAGTCCAACATTGTTGCACTTACATTCCAGATAAAAGTGAAAATATACAAAAGTATATAACAAATATTACAAGTTTGCACAAAGAACTTGTTCCACTGGAGGTTGAAAGTGCATTGGGAAAACTTGGTAAAGGGTTTTCTTCAGTAATAAATTGGTTAACAAGAATGAGTGGATTAATAATAGGGAAAGTTATAATAATAGCAACCATGATAATAATAATAATTTTAGTGCTGAAGCTTGTAATTACCTGTATAAAGAGAAGAAGAAGACAGAATAAAATAGAAAAAGAAAACATGATAAACAAGGAGAGAGAGAGAGAAATGGGTGAAATAGAGTTAGAAGAAATAAAAGAGAACATGTACAAGAAAACGAAGAGACAAGTTGAAAGGGATACAGTTGTGTAAACTAACAAAAGCAAACGGATAAAAGATATATGCTGTCTGAGAAAATTGTATAACTTGGGTTTGTGGTGATATTAAAAATCACCAAAGGGGGGAGTTGATGGAGCAGGGTAAATGAAAATGTTTTAACCTCCTAAATAATTTTCGTAAAATAATTAATAAACATGTTCGTTTAAGTAAATAACCAACAATGTATGTTACATGTAAAGGGTTAAAGGTAACACGCTATTTTGTGTGCAAATTAATCAACTTATAATTGTTTACGTGTCTAACATAACATAATAATTGCGTACTAATAAAATAATAAACGCATGATTTGTGCTTTTTAAATAAAACGTGTGGTTGCAAAATAAAGCGATGGTAAGTAAGGGACGGCTTTATATGTTGCTTTTTGCTAGGTAATACCTAATTGGGGTATGTAGAAAGACGGGAGGGAAACAAAAGGGTTTATATTCTTTATTTTTAACAATATTTTGTTTATCTTTGAAAATAGTGCGCTTAGGCCTGTTGAGCAGCGATATAAAATGGCCGCCGTAAGCTAGAGTACGCATGTCCAAGAATCCGTGTGGTAGAGGAGAGAGGCTGTGGAAAAGGATGACCACGTGTTCGTGCTGAGAGCATAAGACGGAAGTATGGTCAAGGCTATTGTGACCTTTCTGAGCAGATGTGTGCCAAAGATGATCAGCAAGAAGCGTGAGAAGTCAAACTGAATAAAAGGACGGAACTGTTGAATCTAAAAAGTAGCAGAAAAAGATGCAAATTGGACTGATCGAAACGGATGAGCAATGTCATGAACTGTGGGAAACGATGCAAGCATGGACATTCCACAAGGAACTGGTTAAGACAAGGAAGTTTGATTAAAATGTATATGGGCCTGAGTGAACCAATGAGAGAGAATCACGCCATGAAGATGCAACATTTTTATTCAGTAAGCTAGAATTAGGGTATAAGAAGACCTACTCTTGGTGGGAGGGGTTAGATGCTGGAGAGTGAGATGCTGGAGAGTTAGATGCTGTAGATGGGTGAAGTTGCGGTTGCTGATGCTGACGAGCTGATGCTGCTGCTGCTATTTTTTTATTTCCAGTTGAGTATAAGATGCTGCTTTTGGAGAACCTTTTTATTCCTGTTAGATTTTTAAGTTAGAACTATTAGATTTTTCCAAGACAGATAGATTGATCTTTTAGAGTTCTTGCTATGATAACCTTATTTTTCCGTCTAATAGATATGCATTGCAATTTCAATTTATTCTTATAATGATGATAAATGTAATGATCTGAATAATAAGCTTAAAAGTTATTTCTTGCTTCGAAACTTTATATAAACTTTATTATTCTTTAAGCAAATGACTCAGTGATTCTTTAGCTCCCTGCATTTTGATAAAAGAGAGATTGATAAGCTCCAGCAAGCAATTAATTCATTGCATGGGCCTATAAGGCCACAAGGATAGCTTGGAGGAAGCTCAGGCGTAGGAGGGAGAAGGGAGGTTTAACAATACCAGATTTGCAATATTATGCTTGGGCATTTCAGTTATCACATGCAAGAATGCTATTAAAAATACCAGATCATACAGGGACAGGGGCCATGTTTTCCGCCATGTTAAAAGGAGGGGACCTTCCCCAGGAGGGATTTTTGTTTAAATTTGGGCACCAGACATTTTTCAAGAAAAAATGTCATAAAATATCTTCAGCAAAGATTGACTCTGTGGAGTATTGTATACAGTTCTGTCTGTGTGTAGAGCTGCCTGTAGCAAGACCAAAAAAAATGTACAGTTAAATATACAAATGCTGTATTCACGACCTCCTTTACTTGCCACAGTAAACTTACCAAATCCGAGAATTTAGTCCCTTCAAGTGATGCTGTGTTGTTGAGACCAGTTAGACAACCAAGACAGGCCTCCTTCAAGATACAAACCTTATTTTACAAAATAGATGCCTCAAATATTTATTTTTGTAGCGAACAAGAGCAAGACAGATGCAAGCAGATGCACACTTTATGGGGAAAGATTGTTTTGTCTCAGCCACATAAAGTCCTTATTACGAGTGTCCCAGAGTCCAACACTGCAGTGATCGTCATTTATTAGGTGCAAGTAATGACACCTATGACAAGTTTGTCCTCAGAAATGGGTACTAACAGGTGCATTGGGAACTCCAATTACATATTCTGCCAATTTTACATGGCAATGACCATTTCTCTCCGGTTTCCATATTGAAGTCTGAAGCAGACACATTTCTACCTCATAACTAGTCTCAATACCATTTGGAAGTAATCACTGGGGCTCAGCTTTCCTTTTAGAAGGAAGAAACAGAGTACTTTAGACCTGCAGCTCTTAACATGTCGACTTCTGTGAACCGCTCCTTAATCACCACTGGAAGCTGGGTACCCCAGCCTAAGTAATTATTATGATTTCAACCTCAATGCAGTAGAAAAATATATGCATTAAATAAATGCACAAACCTATACAAACGTACCTTTTGATATTTTGTTCCTGAACATCTAGTTAGGATATTGTGACACTTCAATATTCTGTCTTTGATTTTCCCAATTCACATTTCAAATTGTGAAATATTTTATTTAATTAATTAACAAAAAATGTAAATGGAAAGGTTGGAGCTTTTAAAAATGTGCTTTTATTTCTAAAAGAGGAAGTGATATGAAAGACCTTAGCAAATGTTTTCTCTAATTTGCTCCTAATGCATGCTTTCTTCTTGTCTGTGCATCGCAATGGTTCAGTTGAGGCCACCAATGACCCATACTGCATCCTGTTTGCCGTATTTGTGCTCCTCCCATGAATAAAGCATTCGATATTAACTTACACTCTAGCTAGCCTCCAGTTTCAAATTTCTTTACATTTACAGAGCATTTATATTTTGCTTTTTTGAATTTATATACTTTATTCATCTGCTGAATATTTAATTTTGCATTTGTATCGCAGACCACTAGAGTCCATGAACCCCAAGTTAAGAACCACTGCTTTAGACCTTCCAGCTAACTCACAATCACCAAGAACACATTTCTCTTAGACACATTCATGAACCAAGAATTTGATTATGCGTCCAGTATCTTCAATGTCTGCCCAAGCAACACGTAATCCATAATAATTCAATACAATAATTCAATACATGGTAACGGGCACTGTCCCTATTAGGGAATTTCACCATTTTACCCCAAAGGAGAGAACGAATTGATAGAACACAGTAACAGAAGAAATGATTTAAGGCTGATTGATGTCTCTGCTCTTTTCCTACACACGCTTGCTAACTGCATGGGGCGTGCAGAGTCTAATTTTTAACAACTTACACAATTCATTACATTGTAGTAAGTCTATATTTATGGCACAATCAACACTACACCACACAACAGTAGTTGAAAACATTGCATGAAAAGACTCTATGGATGTAGGAGCCACAAATGATGCCATCAACGTTATGAAGTCTTTTTATATCGGCTCTGCTTCTGGTGCATTTGATTGCCAGAACACGCTACGCCTATCGGGGATTTTCCTGTGTCCCATAGAGTCAGTTAAGACTTGACAATGCCATTATCACAATTACCTACATTTTGTCTGCACTCATGGATTTATCTGATTTTATTTAATTTGTGTTAATTCTCTCATATGCATTCATATACATTATTTTCCCTTTAAGGGGTATATTAGAGGATGTTACATCAGTATCATGCCATAATTACAGGGAAATTAGTAGTTCACTCTGTTATATTTAAAGTTGAAAGAGTTTTGAATACAATGCTTCAAAAATAAACTGCATTTTCAAGAAATTACAAACCACTACTGATTCAACTTGTTATCCCAAGAACTAATTTAGCTGCTGGGGGGCATTCATTCCAGTATGATTAAATGTTTGACAGTGAATGTTGGAAAATTCACCTCCCCAAACTTTTTGCCTCCCTTCACCTCTTTTTCCCACCTTGTTTTGGTTGGATTTGGTACTCTGAGCATGTTACCACTGCTAACAGTGCAAAAGTGCATGTGCTCTCTCCCTAAATTGTGGTAACATTGGCTTATCTACAATTGGCATATTTAATTTGCCTATCAGTCCCTTGTAAAGTGCACTACATGTGCTCAGGGCTGGTAAATTAAATGCTACTATTGGTCCTGCAGCACTGATTGTGCCACCCACACAAGTAGCCCTTCAAACATATCTCAGGTCTGCCACTGCAGAGCCTGTGTGTGCAGATTCACTGCCACCGCGACATGGCACTTAAAACCCTTTGCCAAGCCTTAAACTCCCTTTTTATTACAAATAGGTCACCCCTGAGGTAAGCCCCAAGTAGCCCACAGGGCAGGGTGCTCTGTAAGGACATGTACTTGTAGGTTTTGCATGTCCTGGTAGTGAAAAACACCTACATTTGTTTTTCACTACTCCTATCATACACTAACATTGGGAATTCCTTAAAACACTTTTACGCTGTAATTCATGATTAGAAAGGAGTATCTGTGTCATGTTTCATATCTTTGGAATGGTAATTATTAGTCCCCTTTGCTGGTAAAGTTGGATTTAACATTACTATTTTAGAAATGTCACTTTTAGAAAGTGGACATTTCTCTGCTCTTACAGCTCTGTGTGCCTGCAGCCTGCCTACAAAACACATCTGGGGTGGGTGACAGCTACACTTTGTGCATTCCCTCTAGAATGCCACAAACACAGGAAGATTAGGTATGTCTGAGTACTGATCTGCATTCCGATGGCTCTTCTTGGGCAGGAAGGGAGGGACCGGCTGACACTTACACATGAATAGGCAGTGCCCTGTCCCGACACAAAGGGCTGATTACCCCCTACTGATAGTCTGGAGCCAGGACTTGGAACAAAGGGCTTCTGTGCTCTTCAAAGACCATTCTTTGAAGTCACCCCCACTTCAAACACACTACTGGGTATAAGTACTGGGGCTCTGACCCCACCAAATCAGACACTGCTGGACCTACAACTGGACTCTGTCAGAAGAACTACTGTGCTGCATTAAGGACTGACACTCTGCTGGACTGCTGACCTTGAAAGCTTGCTTTTCTTCTGTGCTGCCCTGATGCCTGCTGTTCTCTGACCCTGCTGAGGGAAAGGTAGACTCTACCTTGCACCCCAAAGTGTTCTCCAAGGGCTTGTTGGCTTGCCTCCTGTTGCTTGAGACTCAGGGATATCCAAGTTTCTACCCATGCTCCTGTGCCTGGTTCATTGGAAGTGGACTAAAATAGTTGCATCACGGAAATCGACGCATCTCCAGTCTGCATGTAGCAGAAAACAGTGCAAAACAGGGCATTGCTCTCAGAACGCCTTCAAGCCCAGAGCATCGGAGCCATGCATTACCACAACAGCAGTGTGGAGAGATTGACACATCCTTCGACTGCATGTAGAAACCCACTTCTGAATCAACGCATCTCGGCTCATCGCTTCATCTATGGAACCAACGCATTACCACCACTCTGGGATCGAGATCGACGCATCGCTCGACTGCACCCTGCATCTCGCTGTTGCGACCAGGATAAGGTACTTTGTTCACGGGGGCCTGCGTGCTGTCCTGTAGCCAGCCTGCGCTCCACCACGGTCAGCCCAAACCATTGAGTTCGCCCGGGCCAGCGCGACCAGATAACCCCCATTGGTGCTTATTGCTTCTAAGCACTAGAACTCTTTTTATTCTTTAAAAATGTATAACTCAATTTCTACTTATTGGATTTTTGTCATTTTGATCTTGATTTATTTATAAAATTATTGTATATTTTTCTTAATCCGTGTCGTCTTTTTGTGGTGTTTTTGTTCAGTTTTCATTGCGTTACTGTGCGTGTGTGAGTTGCACAAATACTCACATATTGCCTCTTTAGATAAACCTGACTGCTCCGTGCCAAGCTATCAGATGGTGAGCATAGGTTATCTTTTAGTGTTTATCTGACTTACCCTGACTAGGCTTGTGGTTCCTACTTGGACAGGGTGCATACCTCTGCCAATCAGAAACCCAAATTTCTAACAGTGACTCTCTCCTTCAGGTAATGTTAGTTATCTGTAGACAGATAGGATTTCCAATTTGTTGTATCCAGCATCACTGTTCATTAGACACAATCACATATATCAATCAGAATCCTGTAAAAACAAATTATTTCCCAAAATGCAACTTATCTAATAAAATTTTATTATACTCATACAACTCTGCAGATCATTTTTTCCGATATTGCCCTACGTCAGGCAGTTTAAACCATTTGTATAGAAATGTATAAACTTGAGGCTTCAAGAATGACAAGAGTCAGGCAATCTTCCCAGGTGACATCAAGCATTCTGTTTATGATGTCCTGGGTATCCCCTATATAACAGGGTAAGTTACCAACAAAAAGGTTGAAGAAACATGACAAAATGTTTTGCATTTTATAATGGATCTTCCAGTTGAAGGGTTTTCCCCTTCTTACTTTTGGTACATTATAGATAGAACATATCTTAGTTGGGGTAGATGGAGGTGCATGAACTTATCTTTAGAAGTATTTTGTGTTAACTTTTCAATTTGTCATGGAGATTCTTAGTGATTGTGCCGAATAGATTATTGGGTAATTTGAGACAGAGGTCACTGTCAATAAGATGCATTTGCATTACACTGGTGTAGTCTGTCGCCTTCATTACCATATTTTGGCAACTTACATTAATGGTATTATTGAGTCTTCTGTGGCCATCGAGTAACCCGTTTTTAATGTTATATTAATGGTTTTATTGAGTCTTCTGTGGTCATTGCGTAACTCGTTTTTTTCAATTTGCAATGTTCTATATTCTTCGATTTAGCGGAGTAGGATAGAGCTACATGATTACTGAGAGATTTTAAGGGTACAAAAGTGAACTTGGACTTCAGTCCACTGTTCCTACTGGCTTTGCCAGCTATTTTCTGGTCTGATAATAGCAGTTGTTTTTTGTTTATTCTCTGCGACTGAAAAGAGTGCATGTCTTGGTTGTCCAGGAATAGAAAATGTAGTCCTTTGTAAGCAAGGTGCACGTTATTGTATTTTGATTTCTTTGTTGCAAAAACAGTTTGAGCTTAATTTGAAAATGTATGCACATATGTTCATTTTCAATTAATTAACTTTAATACTTTTAGTTTACCAGTTAACAATGTTTTCTCAGATAGATTTATCTCAAAAACATTGTGCATGCATTTGCACATGCAGTGTTGTCATTATCAATATTGATGTATTGGATTAGGATCAACAAAAGCACCATACCTTCAAAACATGTTATATTCTACTATATGTGCCTTGTTTTTGGGTCTATAAATTCCCTTTATTGATACCCTACACCGGAATCAGTAGTCTTTTTACTCAATGTTCCTATTTGGTTCAGTGGTAAGGTTTACAGCACTTTACAAAACTCCTTTGCAACTTATTTTATTAATAAAGTCTGGCACTATGGCACGATTAGATGTTTTATGAAGTTGTGTTTACAGCTGTCAGAAAATGTAGTTAAAAGCTTGTTGCTCAGATAGAGTACAGAAAGCTACTGTGAAAGTACAAATGGCAAAACCATTAGTGCAGTAATACGTTCTTTTTTTGTTTTTTTAAACTCTTTATTAAGCAATTGCTTAGTGAACAGCAAATACAGTAGGCGAATCAATCGTACAGTGTACATGATAAGCATAGCAGACCATCTCAGTTACATGACGGTAACAGTTAGATCATGAGCGGAATCTTCCCAATTTACAAAGATGTTAGTCCCCCTCCCCCACCCCCAGGTGGGATTGAACAGTGGGAATTTTCCATTCCCTACTCCCATGCTCCTCTCTAATAGCCTCGGTAAGTGCACCAACTACCCCACACCGTATCTCATTTCTTAGGACAACCTCTGCTTTGGTAGACTACTTGCTCTGTTCATTGGCACCAGTCCATATAATTTTCCCAGTCTTCAATACAGGGGGTATCCCTACTCCACAGGCGCGCGCTATGTTGCGTTCAGCCGCCCCTGCAGCCACAACTAGCCAAATATTTTGGTATCTAGGCCACGACTCCTCGCCTGTAATATTCAGGAGGTCCCATTTAGCAACTAAAGTAGGTGCAGTAATACGTTGTACCAACTAGCATATTATGTGGAAGAATACATTGAAAATGAAGGTATGCTTTTAAAACTGGGCCACATCATGATAGACTGTGTCTGAATCCCCGGTGGAGAATGTTTGCTCACAGAGACCAGCTGAAAAACTCACCCACTATCAACGACCCTGAGGTGTTGTGAATATATAATTGTGAGATTCTTTTTGTAAGATATTCCATTTATGATAACAGTCTCTGCTTGGTTTGGAGAAAATGAGAAATGGGTATTGCTGTTTAGAGAAAGTAGACTGTATTTTTTTATGTTTCAACATTGATTTGGCAAATCTAAGATTATACCACATGATGACACAGATATGTTTGTAGTCTTTGGAGGAGAGACCGATCCCCTTCTGGGCAAGTATCGTGGTTATTTGACTAGAGCTTTGGTACTTAACCTTTTCTCCAAGGACCCCTGGGGTTCCACAAAGCCTACTCAGGTCTCCCGGGACTGATATACAAAATTAAATACAATTAAAATTATGAAATTAAAATAAATAATCTATGTAAGCCACTGGGTTATTGGTTGAGAGAGGCGAAAATTCTACTCAAAGAACAACTGCAATCCTTGTCAGGGTGAACCACAAAAGTCACTAAATTAACCTGTGCTCAAACATCTGGTAGCTTGGTACAAAAGCAGTCAGGCTTAATTTAGAGGCACTGTGTAAAGTATTTATGCAGCACACCAACAGCAATGAAGTGAAAACAAACCACCATAAAAATCACAAATCAATTTAGAAAAGAGTCGATTTTAATAAATAAAACAATACCAAAACAAATTAAATCCATACAGTAGAACTGGAGATATTGAATTTCAAAGTTTTCAGTAAGTATAGTGCCTAGAAGCACAAAGCACCACTCGCGGTTATTTGGTCATGCTAGACCAGGGAAATTCACAAGTTCAGGCTGACAAGATGGAGCGTAGGCCAGATACAGGGACAAGATTAGTCCCTCTGAATAAGTTACCTTCTCAAAGGCCAGCGCAAAGAGTTCCATTTGTGATGAAGGAGGCCGCAAGGAGCAGGGAGAGCGTCGTGGATGTTAGCCCCTGTAGCGCAAAAAGCAGACTGTACACCGTGGATTGTAGCACGGAGTGCAGATCTCATGTTGCTGGTCGTCGCTGGTGGTCGCTGTAGAGCGAAGAGTCAGACTCACTAGGGCTTTGAGTTGGCAGTCGTCATGGACTGCAGAGTCTCAGCGCCAACGAGCACATTCACAGTTGTGAAGAGCCCAAAATTCCAGGATTTCTCCTTGTCTTGAAGAGGAGTGCACTCTGATGCCAGCCAAGGGTCTAGGACCTGGGGAGGCACCTCTTGTGGATCAGGGTCTCACTTTAGCAGAGGCCAGCAGGGCTCGTGCAGGTTCAGTTGTAGGTCCATGCAGATCCAGTTGCAGCAGGTCAGCTGAGCAGGTGCAGGGAGGCCTCTGGAGCTTGTTGTGCCCCTGTAGCTCAGAACAGGTGATCTTCCAACTGACCCTTGGAGTCACTCAGGATAGCTTGAGATGAAGGGGGCAGGTCTAGTCTTCCTTGTCAGACAGCAGGGCAGACCTCAAGCAGGAGGGCAGACCTCTGGGGAACAAGGCAGGTCTCAAGCAGCAGGGCAGTCCTCTGGTAACAGCAGGGCAGGTCTCTGGAATACAAGGCAGGCCTCAAGCAGCAGGGCAGTCCTATGGGGCAACAAGGCAGTCCTTCTTCTGTAATGTCCACAGGTCCAGGAGTGCACTGAAGAGGTGTTCTGAGTGTCCAATATTTATACTTATTATTTATTTATTTATTTAAGAGTTTTATTTAGCGCTGGCCAGACCCAAAGGTATCGGAGCGCTTTACAACATTTACAGCAGAGACATCATATATACAGTAGAGCAATAATATACAGCATTGACTCATGACGAATTTAGTTCAGGAAGGGCCTTTTTGTTAGAGTGGCAGTGTGCTGCGATGGGCATAATTCCGCGTTTGCCGGCAGCTATCCATTCGGAAGAGATCGGTTGAGGAAGAGGTCTTTGAGCTGGCTTTTGAATTTTGAGAAGGAGGGGGTAGTCCTGATATGTACTGGGATGGAGTTCCAGATTTTGGGCGCATTTCCTGAGAAGGATCTAGATAAGGTTTTTTGCTTGCACGTTTTCGGAGGAATGAGGAGTAGAGTGTTGGTACTCCTGAGGTTCCTTGTCTGACCGGCCTTCTTGAGTTTGGAGGCTAGGTAGGCGGGTTAACCCGTGTGAAGAGCTTTGTGCGTGAGACAAGCAGTTCTGAAGTTGGCGCGCATTTCGATTGGGAGCCATTTTAGCTCTCTGAGAGCGGGCGAGATGTGTTTGAATTTCTTTACTCCTGTGACCATTCTGGCCGCTGCATTTAGAGTTGATCTGAGGGGAGCTAAGTGAGATTTTGCTGTTCCTGTGAGGGTTGCGCTCCCGTAGTCCAGTCTGGACAGAACCAGGGATTGAGTGGCTTGTTTGAGGTCATTGGGGGGGATGAAGGTTTTTATTTTCTTGAGTAGTTTGAGGTTGAAGAAAGCGCTCTTTGCGTTGTTCTTGATGTGTTTGACCATGTCTAGGTTTGGGTCCAGAGTGATTCCCAGTGATTTTTCGTAGTCGGCCAGGGTGAGATTGCAGTTGAGAGCGTCAATGGCTTTTAGCCATTCTGTGATTTGGGGTGTCTGTTCCTTGTTCGAGATGAGGAGGATTTCCGTCTTGACTTGGTTGAGTTTCAGGTGGTTGAGGGATAGCCAGTGTTGAACTTCTCTTAGAGTCTCGATTAATCTCTGAATGTCACCAATGGAGGAGGTTTCGCGATAGATCTGGGTATCGTCCGCATAGAGGGGGAAGGGGATGTTGGCTTTTTTGAGTATTGTGGTGAGGGTTTCCATGTAGATGTTGAATTGTTGTGGGGAGAGAACTGAGCCTTGGGGGACACCCCTGCTTATTGGTCGTAGGTCAGATGTGACGTTTTTGATTTTTATTCTTTGGGTGCAGTTCTGCAGGAAGGAGGTGAACCACTGCGAGACCACCTCGTCCACTCCGACCCTTTCCTGAAGTACCTAAATGAGTAGTTTGTGGTCAACCGTGTCGAAGGCTGCCGATAAGTCCAGGAGTATGAGTAGACAGCATCGGTCCGTATCAAGTGATTTGTGAACATCATCTATGACATTCAGGATCGCTGTCTCTGTGCTGCAACCTTTTCTGAAGCCCGACTGGTGGGGGGTCTAGAAGATTATTACTGTCCATTTGCTAAGTGAGTTGAAGGAGAACACATCTTTCCATGATTTTAGCTAGGAATGGGAGATTGGAGACAGGTCCGAAGTTGTTGAGATCGTTTGGGTCAGCGCCCGGCTTTTTTAGTAGTGGCGTGACTTGGCCGATTTTGAGACAATCAGGCATGACTCCAGTTTTCAGGGAGCTGTTGATGATCTTGGTCCAGAGCAGGGCTAGGTTGAGTTTGAGCTTTTTGGCCAGGTGGGCAGGAATGGGATCCGAGAAGTGCGATGAGGGTTTGGAACTGGTAATCATTTCGATGATCTCAGCTTCAGAGGCGGGGTTGAAGGATTTCCAGTTGATTGGGGGATGTTTGGGTGTGATATCTTCAATCCCTGGGAGCGCGCTTGTGTTGGGGGGTCTGTGGTGAGCGACCAGGGAGAGCTCAATCTTGGTGATTTTATCATTGAAGAAATTGGCAAAGTTCTCACAAAGGTCTTTGGAGGCCTGAACTGAGGAGGATGGGGGCTTGGACGTTTGTTGCCTGATGAGGTTGAAGAGTTCATTGGGCCTATTTTTGGCATTGTCTAGAGCATCACAGAAGAAGGAGGTTTTTTAATTTTTTATGTGTTTTTTGTAGTTCCTGCGTTCAGATTTGAGTCGATCAAGGAGGATTGTGGACGGGTTGTTCCGCCAAAGTCTTTCTGCAGCTCTTAGTTGTCTTCTTTCGGAGTTTAGATCTGTGTTAAACCAAGATCTAGATGGAATGTTCCTGACTCTTTTTTGTTTCAGGGGGGCTAATTGGTCAAGTATGGAAGTCATTGTTGTATGGTAGTGCGTGGTGAGTTCAGTTGAGGAGAGGTCACCTGTGGTGATGGGGAGGAGTGAACTTATCTTTTCTTCTAGGTCGGCAAGGGGAATCTGTCTTAGGTTTCTCATCCAGTGGGGGTCTTCCTGTGTACGAGGTCGGCATTTGATTGTTTGGTTGATGTGGAATAGAATGATATGATGGTCTGACCAGTCTACCGGAAGGATATGGTCAATAGTGACTGTGTCTGCTTGAGCTATAATGGCATCTAGGATTGAGCCTTTGTCATGGGTTTGCTCTGTGCAGTGTTGGATGAGGTTGTTGTTATGTAGAAGTTCGTTTAAGGATTGGATCAGCGGGTTGTTTTCTTCGGTCCAGTGTAGGTTCAGGTCACCTAGTATTATGTTATTGGAGTCTAGGAGAGAGCAGTGTGTTATCAAATCGGAAAGGTGTTCACCGAATGAGGTGGTGTTGCCTGGCGGTTGGTAGAGGAGATGAAAGTATAGGTTTTTGTTGGCACTCGTCTTAATGGTGACGCTTAGATATTCAAATGTGTTGTATTTGAAGGAGTCAGTTTCCGTTACGGAGATGTTGCTCTTGTGAATGATTGCAATACCCCCGCCTCGCTGTTTTTTTCTGTCTTTATTGATGATTAGGAAACCCGGGGGAACAAGCATGTCAATGATTGGGGGCGAGAACTCATTCAGCCAAGTTTCAGTGATGAACATGATGTCTATGTCCTGGGTAAGGATGGTTTCTGCCAGTTCTGTTGCATGTTTGGTGGCCTATCTGCAGTTTATGAGCAAGCAGTTGGTCGTCCCCTTGTTGTTGAGTTTCTTCGTTATGGGGACCATGGGGATATTGGTGAGAAAGGCTGGAGGTCTTGACGATCTGGGTGGGGAGTGGTCTCTTCCAAATCCAGTGATAACCTGGATCTTGGAGCTGGGGGTGGTAGTAGAGGATGTGTCGTAAGAGTTGGCAAGGTCCATCGCCTCTCTCATGGACATTGCAGCTCTGGTTCTCTTGGGTCTTTGTGGCTGGTTCACGAGGGGGGTTGTGTTCCAGCTGTGCCATTGAGCCTTGGGAGGCCTTGAGTGTTTGGTGATGGTAACTTTGGGTGTGGGGTGTGTGCGTTGGGCAGGCTCCAGGTGTGTGGTGAGGGTCAGTAGGATTTTGTTGAGGCCCAGAATTACAATACCAAGTTGGTTTTCCAGCAGAGTGAGTCTCTGAGTCGTCTCCATCGAGGAGGAGATGGGGGGTGGGTTCAGGATGTCCTGGAGGTAGTCCAGGGAGGGAGAGAGCTTGTCATTGAGAGTTTGGCCTATAGTGTTAGTGCTGCCTGTGTTGTCTTTGTGGGTCGGCCTGTACATGTGTTGTGGGTAGTCGCGTCGTGGTTCACGCGGCTGTTTCTTGCGGGCCGGTGGAGGGAGGGCATTAGGAGTGATTGACTGAGGGTCAGTTTCATTAGTTGTTAGTCAGGAGTAGTGTTTTGAGGAGGGGGGGAAGTGGTGGTCGGAAGGGGGTTGGGGAGTCCCAACTGAGACGTTTCTCTGATTCGTTCTGGACGAGAGATATGAGATGTGCGCGTCATGGGGGAGTAGGAAGGGGAGAGGGTGGAGTAAGTCTTGGTATTGTTTTGTGAGTTCTCCAGGGGGGTCAGTCGGTTGGAGGAAAGGGAGTAGACCTTTGAATTAGGGTTATTTCATATACTATCCCCACATCTCGTTCCGTAAAAATCTACCCTTCCCTTGCCAAGGCTTCAAGAAGACTGGGGTGACAAAAGACTAGTGTCAGGTTTATTGGAGTGTGCTGGAGGCAAGCCCTTTGAAGTGCAAGTGGGGCATAGAACATCCCTGCCTCCAGTCACCCTGGCTGGCTGGATGGCCCATCGTGCTAATAGCTAGTCCCCTTTTGTCTCACTGTCTGTGAGGAATACACAAAGCCCATAATCTGAGCTATTCACACTCAAGTGACCCAGAACCTGGTAGCAGGCACCAAATGTTTAGGACAAGAAAATGCCAGCTTTCTAAAAGTATCATTTTCAGAATTGTGAATTAAAATCCAACTTTACCATTAAAGACAATTTTAAATTACAATTAATTTGAGTACGAACTTGACTTCACTATCTGTTTCTAATCAAACGTTAGCACTCAATAAATGTCAGAAAGTAACTCAATGTTATCCAACGGAGAGATAAGCCTTACAACAGTGAAAAACTAATTTAAGAGTTTTTTTACTACTAGGACATGTAAAACCTTAGGGGTGAAGTATATGTATTAAATAGGGAATTTAGGCCTGGCAAAATAATTATTATGTCAGGTCAAAATGACAGTTTAAAACTGCACTGCAGCCTGCAATGGAGTCCTAAGAGATGTTTTAAAGGGTTGCTTTAGTGGGTGGCACTGTGAGTGCTGTAGACCCACTCGTAGCATTTAATTTACAGTCCCTGGGTGCATATAGGATCATATACTAGGAACCTACAAGTAAATTAAATGTGGAAATCAGGTGTAGGCCAATTTTACCATGTTTTAGGGAGAGAGCACAATCCCTTTAGCACTGGTTAGAAGTGGTAAAGTGCAGAGAGTCCTAATGCCAAAACAAAAAAGAATTAATAAAACAGGAGGAAGGCAAAAGGTTTGGAGAGACCACACCAAGGATGTCAGGTCCAGCAAAGTTTATACAATAGAGAAGAACTTTTCTATATTTGATTATGAAATAAACAAAATATTCCAATATGTGAGCATTTGCTTGGTGTGTACTTGTTTATATATTTTTGTGTATTGTTTTGAGATCAAGTCAAAGAAATTGTTGAGGCTGGGGGTCCTCATCTTCCAATAATGACTAACATAGGGTCTTCGGATTCCTGTAAAGATTCAGTGAAGGTCCACAAAAGTCAAAAGGTTAAGAAGAGCTGGATTAGAGAATTCAATCCCTTGCAACCATTTGCTAGAGTTGTTCACTAGAGACCCCTACACTTTCACATTTTGAACAATAAAGAGTGGTAAATGATACTTAATAAGGTATAGATCTGTTCTGACAGTTTGCAGCATTTCAGTCTGTTACATTGATAGGATATAATAGATGGAATATGCAGATGGCTTCAAAAACTTATGAGTGACTTTAAAACACTTCTTTATCGTTTTAAAGGGTGCTAATATATAAGCAGCATTCTCTTAACCTGTTCATTCTCTTTCCATTTACATGGATGTTGGAAAATGGTCCTCTCTGAAGGGTCACCCCAAACTATTTGCCTTACTCCTTCCTTTTTTCTGACCTCGTTTTTGTTGGCTTTAGGACTCTGAGCACTTTACCACTGCTAACCAGTGCTAAAGAGCATGCGCTCTCTCCTAAACATGGTAATCCAAATTGGGACATTTAATTTACGTATGAGTCCCTAGAAAAGTGCCCTACATGTGCCCAGGGCCTGTAAATTAAATGCTACTAGTGGGCCTGCAGCCCTTATTGTGCCACCCACTTAAGTAGCCCTCTAACCATAGCTCAGGCCCGCCATTGCAGAGCCTGTATGTGCACTTTTTCCACTGCCACTTCGACCTGGCAAGGTAAACCTCTTGCCAGGCCTAAGCCTTCCCTTCTAATTCATATGTCACCCCTAAGGTAGGCCCTATCTAACCCACAGGGCAGGGTGCAATATATTCAAAAGGCAGGATATATACTTTTAAGTTGTACATGTCTTGGTAGTGAAAAATTCCCAATTTTGTTTTTCACTACTGCAAAGCCTCTCTCCCATTGGATAACATTGGGATCACCTTATTATATATTTTAAGTGTAATTCCCTATTGTGAAGAGATAGACTTTTCAAGTTTGGTGTCACTGGACTCCTAATTTAAATCACAACTTATGGCGAAGCTGGATTTTAAATTATAATTTAGCAAATGCACTTTTAGAAGGTTGGCATTTACTTATTGTAGCCATTTGGTGCCTGCCTCCATTCAGTCTGGGTGGGCTTTGTGTATTTCCTCTAGACAGCCACCCACAAAGGGAGCTTAGGTGTGTCTTGATGGGCCTTCCTGGGAGAAGGGAGGGAGGAACTGGGCGTAGCCTCACGCTTACCCCCGAATAGGCTGTGTCCTGTCCACACAAAGCAACATGCATTGGCATAGCTAATAGGTCTCGCCTTTGGGATCTTATAAGTGTTTTGCCATGCAGCACATTAACCATCTAACATTGCAAATATCGCAGAATTTCAATATATATGGATGTGCTCTGTGAGCAAGGGGTTTTATTTTTTCTAAGGAGAGGGGCACAGAAAAACATCTTCTGTTCTAAAAAGAAAAATCACTTCCCTACTTCCTGAATGTGCACTCATTCCAAATATTCAGAGTTACCTGCACATTAACCATGGTTAGGTTAAGATAATTGAGCATATGATGTGAACAAAGAAAATTATGCAGTAACTTCCCTTGAGACTGTGCTTATTATTGATTGGTTAAAAAAATATATATACAGCCCCAGTAGGATGGAAAAATATAACTCTAGAAATGCGGGAAGTGTTGGTATACGGTTTGAGCGTGTCCTGCATTTAATGAAAAAAGAGTTCAAAACAGCGAAAACACTGAAAATGCTAACACGATTCCCTGTACGAATTTAAAAGGTCACAGCCTAGCACGCTTCAAATGTGAAAGAACAATCATGACAAACTCTCAAGCAATGAGGTCACACGCCATGTAATTGGCGCATGGCAAAGATGTATTTATCCCAAACCCACTAACCGTGTCCGCAATGGCATGCTGTAAGCTTGTACCTGGTTTTAGGAAAGTAAAGATTTGAATGCCAAATCACATCTGCCTTGTAAATTTGGTCAATGTGATCACACAGCATGAAGATATCTATCTAAACGAAAATGAAAAAAGACAAACACACCGAAAGCCATAGGAGTAAGTCTCCATTAACTGTTCGTGTTGAAATGGCCATAAAACAGCGAATTTTTATTAAATGATTGAACCAAGAACAGGCATTTATAAACCGAGTTAAAAAAACTGCCTGTAGCTAACTGAAGGGCAAACTAATGAAGTCTAAAAGATGTAACTAAAAATCACGGGTGGCAGTCAGTTAAAAACATGAAACGATTCTATAAATAGCTGCGTTTGATCCCTGTAAATACCAAATTCGAAGAGGCAACCTAGTATATGAACAAAACATGAGCTACCTGAGTTTTGTGTGCTCAACATTAACCAAACGAGCTGCGAGGGGTGGGATATGTTGTGGAGGAGGGAGGCACTGGGAGACTAAGTGAACTGGAAGCAGCGCTGGTGAGCAGCGTCATCTGTTACTGCGATCAGGGCAGTCTTGGTGCTGTGATTGGGCCAGAAGCCAGATTGGGAAGGGTCGAGCAGGTTGTTTTCTTCGAGGTAGTCCGTAAGTAGGTGGTTGATGGCTTTTTCTAAGACTTTGGTGGGGAAGGGGAGAAGTGATATGGGGCAGTAGTTCTTGAGCTCCTTGGGGTTGGCAGAGGGTTTTTTCAGGAGGGGCTTGACTTCCGTGAGGATTTCTGTGAGGAGGCTGCCAATTACCTCCTTTCCTAGGTTGTAGATGTGGTGTGAGCAGGGGTCCGTGGGGGCTCCGGAGTGGATGGAGTTCATAATGGAGATGGTGTCTTCGGTCATGAGTTGCTTCCAGTCGGTGGTCTGGTGGGAGTGGGAGGCATTGGTTTGGGTGCGGAGGTGGCTGAGGTCATGGGTTCGGGGTCGAAGTTGCTGTAGATGTCGCTGATCTTGTGGTGAAAGTAGTCTGAAAGAGTGTCGCAGAGGGCTAGTGAGGGGTGGATCGTGTTTTCAGTAGCAGAGGGGCAGGAGAATGCTCTGATGATGCTGAACATTTCCTTGGTGTGATTATGCATATTAATGTAAATGGCAGTGATTTACATTTCTCGCACATCATCCATGAGTTGCTCAGTGTTGGGATTAGTAAACTATTACTAGTGGCATGGATAATGATTCTTTTGTCATTATTTTTTATCGTCATGGAATAAAACATCTTGGTTAGAATGCATTATTTTTAAACTTTGGGGGATTTCTGCTCTATCATATGTTCTGAACACTTTTGTTGTTTCTGTAGTTATTCTCCTTGTTCTACCTATTAGTCTTTTTAGGTTTTCTATTGCAGAGAATCGCCCAGTCTCTTCTTTGGGAAATTGGGGAAATATATTTCTTGCATAGTTACAGTGGGCTCTTGTGAGGTGGCGTGTTCCCTTACAGTTTCAACATTACCATCTTAGTTGATGGCTCTAACATAGCAAGCATTGTGATAATATTTAGTGCATTTCCAAAGAGTCCCTTTTACATTTTTTTTGTAATTTTTGTAATTAAGTGTAAGTTATGTTATAATTTTTTACGTACTTTGTATAGGTAGTGGCTTCATTTCTGGAGACTGTTGCAGCCTTTCAAGTTGTAACTTCAATCAGCTGAGTGATGCTTTCCAGTGGAAGTGGCTTCTTCTGCAGCAGTTAGTTGCATGTTTTCAGTTCCTTTATATAAAATTGTTAATTGGGAAAGCGTTTCTATTTGTTAACTGTTTTTAAGTTTCATTTATTTATTGTTGGTTGAGTAGTCTGATTTCATTTGTACCTTATATGGTAAACACTCCTTATGGTTTTTATGGTTTTATTTTCTTATATTTGTGTACATTATATATATATATATATATATATATATATATATATATATATATATATATATATATAAATATATATATTGTTTTTCAAGGCTCTGCAATGGAAAAGCACTCGACAGCAGGTAAGAATAATTCTTCATTTATTTGCATGTTGAAGGTGGCTTAAGCCCGTCAATTATCCCTGATGGCCAACGCGTTTCAGAGCTGTCTGCTCCTTCTTCTTGGGCAAAATGGAATTGCGGTTTTTTTGTCCCACGATTCAGCTGACTTTAGTAGTAGCCGCTTCAGGTGTGCCTGCTTAGTAGCTTCTGGTCACTTGCAATGTATGCTGGGACATGGAGTTTGAAACTGCCACACTTTTCACCCATAGTGGGTTCCGCAATGTCATTATATTTGAACAGGATCACAGTGATTAAGTACACATCCTCTGTGATATTAAAAGCACTCCAGTGTGCTCCGGAATAAAGTTCACCTTCATTAGTGTTGCAGTCTGCTGTGCCGTCTCCAACACGGAAAGTTCCTGCTGACGGCCCCTCACTCCAGCGGCTCCCTCCTCTTTTTCCAGGTGGTGCTCTTCCCACGACGAAGCTGTCGTGTAATATTTTGTTTTTCAAGGCTCTGCAATGGAAAAGCACTCGACAGCAGGTAAGAATAATTCTTCATTTATTTGCATGTTGAAGGTGGCTTAAGCCCGTCAATTATCCCTGATGGCCAACGCGTTTCAGAGCTGTCTGCTCCTTCTTCTTGGGCAAAATGGAATTGCGGTTTTTGTCCCATGATTCAGCTGACTTTAGTAGTAGCCGCTTCAGGTGTGCCTGCTTAGTAGCTTCTGGTCACTTGCAATGTATGCTGGGACATGGAGTTTGAAACTGCCACACTTTTCACCCATAGTGGGTTCCGCAATGTCATTATATTTGAACAGGATCACAGTGATTAAGTACACATCCTCTGTGATATTAAAAGCACTCCAGTGTGCTCCGGAATAAAGTTCACCTTCATTAGTGTTGCAGTCTGCTGTGCCGTCTCCAACACGGAAAGTTCCTGCTGACGGCCCCTCACTCCAGCGGCTCCCTCCTCTTTTTCCAGGTGGTGCTCTTCCCACGACGAAGCTGTCGTGTAATATTTTGTTTTTTAAGGCTCTGCAATGGAAAAGCACTCGACAGCAGGTAAGAATAATTCTTCATTTATTTGCATGTTGAAGGTGGCTTAAGCCCATCAATTATCCCTGATGGCCAACGCGTTTCAGAGCTGTCTGCTCCTTCTTCTTGGGCAAAATGGAATTGCGTTTTTTTTGTCCCATGATTCAGCTGACTTTAGTAGTAGCCGCTTCAGGTGTGCCTGCTTAGTAGCTTCTGGTCACTTGCAGTGTATGCTGGGACATGGAGTTTGAAACTGCCACACTTTTCACCCATAGTGGGTTCCGCAATGTCATTAAATTTGAACAGGATCACAGTGATTAAGTACACATCCTCTGTGATATTAAAAAGCACTCCAGTGTGCTCCGGAATAAAGTTCACCTTCATTAGTGTTGCAGTCTGCTGTGCCGTCTGCAACACGGAAGAGTTCCTGCTGACGGCCCCTCACTCCAGGGCTCCCTCCTCTTTTCCAGGTGGTGCTCTTCCCACGACGAAGCTGTCGTGTAATATTTTGTTTTTCAAGGCTCTGCAATGGAAAAGCACTCGACAGCAGGTAAGAATAATTCTTCATTTATTTGCATGTTGAAGGTGGCTTAAGCCCGTCAATTATCCCTGATGGCCAACGCGTTTCAGAGCTGTCTGCTCCTTCTTCTTGGGCAAAATGGAATTGCGGTTTTTGTCCCATGATTCAGCTGACTTTAGTAGTGCCGCTTCAGGTGTGCCTGCTTAGTAGCTTCTGGTCACTTGCAATGTATGCTGGGACATGGAGTTTGAAACTGCCACACTTTTCACCCATAGTGGGTTCCGCAATGTCATTATATTTGAACAGGATCACAGTGATTAAGTACACATCGTCTGTGATATTAAAAAGCACTCCAGTGTGCTCCGGACTAAAGTTCACCTTCATTAGTGTTGCAGTCTGCTGTGCCGTCTCCAACACGGAAAGTTCCTGCTGACGGCCCCTCACTCCAGCGGCTCCCTCCTCTTTTTCCAGGTGGTGCTCTTCCCACGACGAAGCTGTCGTGTAATATTTTGTTTTTCAAGGCTCTGCAATGGAAAAGCCCTCGACAGCAGGTAAGAATAATTCTTCATTTATTTGCATGTTGAAGGTGGCTTAAGCCCGTCAATTATCCCTGATGGCCAACGCGTTTCAGAGCTGTCTGCTCCTTCTTCTTGGGCAAAATGGAATTGCCCTTCAACATGCAAATAAATGAAGAATTATTCTTACCTGCTGTCGAGTGCTTTTCCATTGCAGAGCCCACTGGAGTGCTTTTTAATATCACAGAGGATGTGTACTTAATCACTGTGATCCTGTTAAAATATAATGACATTGCGGAACCCACTATGGGTGAAAAGTGTGGCAGTTTCAAACTCCATGTCCCAGCATACATTGCAAGTGACCAGAAGCTACTAAGCAGGCACACCTGAAGCGGCTACTACTAAAGTCAGCTGAATCATGGTACAAAAAAAACGCAATTCCATTTTGCCCAAGAAGAAGGAGCAGACAGCTCTGAAACGCGTTGGCCATCAGGGATAATTGACGGGCTTAAGCCACCTTCAACATGCAAATAAATGAAGAATTATTCTTACCTGCTGTCGAGTGCTTTTCCATTGCAGAGCCTTGAAAAACAAAATATTACACGACAGCTTCGTCGTGGGAAGAGCACCACCTGGAAAAAGAGGAGGGAGCCGCTGGAGTGAGGGGCCGTCAGCAGGAACATTCCGTGTTGGAGACGGCACAGCAGATTGCAACACTAATGAAGGTGAACTTTATTCCGGAGCACACTGGAGTGCTTTTTAATATCACAGAGGATGTGTACTTAATCACTGTGATCCTGTTCAAATATAATGACATTGCGGAACCCACTATGGGTGAAAAGTGTGGCAGTTTCAAACTCCATGTCCCAGCATACATTGCAAGTGACCAGAAGCTACTAAGCAGGCACACCTGAAGCGGCTACTACTAAAGTCAGCTGAATCATGGGACAAAAAATCCGCAATTCCATTTTGCCCAAGAAGAAGGAGCAGACAGCTCTGAAACGTGTTGGCCATCAGGGATAATTGACGGGCTTAAGCCACCTTTAACATGCAAATAAATGAAGAATTATTCTTACCTGCTGTCGAGTGCTTTTCCATTGCAGAGCCTTGAAAAACAAAATATTACACGACAGCTTCGTCGTGGGAAGAGCACCACCTGGAAAAAGAGGAGGGAGCCGCTGGAGTGAGGGGCCGTCAGCAGGAACTTTCCATGTTGGAGACGGCACAGCAGATTGCAACACTAATGAAGGTGAACTTTATTCCGGAGCACACTGGAGTGCTTTTTAATATCACAGAGGATGTGTACTTAATCACTGTGATCCTGTTCAAATATAATGACATTGCGGAACCCACTATGGGTGAAAAGTGTGGCAGTTTCAAACTCCATGTCCCAGCATACATTGCAAGTGACCAGAAGCTACTAAGCAGGCACACCTGAAGCGGCTACTACTAAAGTCAGCTGAATCATGGGACAAAAAAACCGCAATTCCATTTTGCCCAAGAAGAAGGAGCAGACAGCTCTGAAACGCGTTGGCCGTCAGGGATAATTGACGGGCTTAAGCCACCTTCAACATGCAAATAAATGAAGAATTATTCTTACCTGCTGTCTAGTGCTTTTCCATTGCAGAGCCTTGAAAAACAAAATATTACACGACAGCTTCGTCGTGGGAAGAGCACCACCTGGAAAAGAGGAGGGAGCCGCTGGAGTGAGGGGCCGTCAGCAGGAACTTTCCGTGTTGGAGACGGCACAGCAGATTGCAACACTAATGAAGGTGAACTTTATTCCGGAGCACACTGGAGTGCTTTTAATATCACAGAGGATGTGTACTTAATCACTGTGATCCTGTTCAAATATAATGACATTGCGGAACCCACTATGGGTGAATAGTGTGGCAGTTTCAAACTCCATGTCCCAGCATACATTGCAAGTGACCAGAAGCTACTAAGCAGGCACACCTGAAGCGGCTACTACTAAAGTCAGCTGAATCATGGGACAAAAAAACCGCAATTCCATTTTGCCCAAGAAGAAGGAGCAGACAGCTCTGAAACGCGTTGGCCATCAGGGATAATTGACGGGCTTAAGCCACCTTCAACATGCAAATAAATGAAGAATTATTCTTACCTGCTGTCGAGTGCTTTTCCATTGCAGAGCCTTGAAAAACAAAATATTACACGACAGCTTCGTCGTGGGAAGAGCACCACCTGGAAAAAGAGGAGGGAGCCGCTGGAGTGAGGGGCCGTCAGCAGGAACTTTCCGTGTTGGAGACGGCACAGCAGATTGCAACACTAATGAAGGTGAACTTTATTCCAGAGCACACTGGAGTGCTTTTTAATATCACAGAGGATGTGTACTTAATCACTGTGATCCTGTTCAAATATAATGACATTGCGGAACCCACTATGGGTGAATAGTGTGGCAGTTTCAAACTCCATGTCCCAGCATACATTGCAAGTGACCAGAAGCTACTAAGCAGGCACACCTGAAGCGGCTACTACTAAAGTCAGCTGAATCATGGGACAAAAAAAACGCAATTTCATTTTGCCCAAGAAGAAGGAGCAGACAGCTCTGAAACGCGTTGGCCATCAGGGATAATTGACGGGCTTAAGCCACCTTCAACATGCAAATAAATTAAGAATTATTCTTACCTGCTGTCGAGTGCTTTTCCATTGCAGAGCCTTGAAAAACATAAATATATATATATATATATAGTCAAACAATATTGATTTCCAAAGTATCCTTTCAGCGTGATTTTATTTCTTTCGGCAAGAAATAAAATCACGCTGAAAGGATACTTTGTGGCCCTGGCATATGGTTTCTTGGATTCTTGGAAATCAATATTGTTTGAATGTTCGGGGCTCGCGACCCCGTCATGGCCCGCGATTGAAAGTGGCTTGGGTTGCTGCGCGAACAAGCAGAGTTGGATATATATATATATCACGCGTAATGGCGAGGCTGTTTGAGCGGTAAATAAAACAAATTTGCACATACTTGGGTCCACTCTCGTTTGTTGGCGAAAAGAAGCAACGAAACAAAAGCGAGCAACTGCTATATATATATATATACCCTTTAAGTATTATATATGCCCTTACAGGGTATATAGGTGTATATATATATATATATATATATATATATATATACACAATACCCTTTAAGGCTTGGAGTTCCACACAGATTACGGAAAAAAGGTAGCAGGAAACTCTGGGACTCTGAATAGTTCCCAGGTTAGGAAAGAAAACTCCCCAGTATTCCCTACTTCCTTTTTGCATAATTTATGCAGGCACTCTAATCCAACCCTGAAAGGGTATTGTCTTGACTTATACTGTGTGCTTCCTTGTAGCTGGTAAAGCTATACCTCTCTGATGAGGTCTAACTAGAACGCAACACATGTGATGGGGGTTGCTTTTATTCATTCCAGGTTGGCTTGGATGGTATTTTACCAATACAAAGCTCAGCATGGATGGAACTTGCTATGCCTATGCTTAAATAGCAAAAGGCTTTCTCGCTCTCTAACTTGGTGTGGATGGCACTCTGCTAATCCTATGCTTAAAAATGTACTAGGAAAACAGACATTTGAGGAGAGCAGATTCAAAGTGTTAGTGGTGTTGTGGGGTGTCCAGAGTTCCCTGCTTCCTTTTTTGCACATATCTATGTCTATCTATGTGTGTGTGTGTGTGTGTCTGCGTGTGTGTGTATGTGTGTGTGTGTATATATATGTTCACTCAAGCATCATATGTTCATGTTCCCAGACAGTGGCATAGTAAAATTAATTAGACCAAGTCCACTACAGATCGCTTCAATTAATTATTTTATTATTTGTTTTGACATAACTCCTTCCACTGGGCCTATCTCAATCATGGTGGCACCACATTAAGCAAAAAAACAGTCCTACTTCCATTTCAATCACATTCAGAACACTAGACCACATAGTTATATTGGACTGGGGACAATACTTATCCCATTTTATCTTATATTGATCTAGACACCTTCACTTATTGTATATAAAGGACTATGGATATAATCCATTAATATAGTACTATTTACAAATGTGAGTAATTTGCACTTACTCTTAATATCAATAAGGTATGATTTAAGTTTTTCTTCTCCCACCGGATCTCTGCCTTAGGATCAATTAAATTCTTAAGAGTTAGACAAAAAAACATTTTAAAACACACTTGATTGATATCAAGCACAGCAGACTCAATTCACATGATGTTACTCCCGAAATGCAAAAAATAAAATCTGTTAAATAATTAAGACTTCAGTCACCAAAAGTGCAATAGTGCAAAGGATGATCAATTCAAAGACTGTCCCTGATCACAATTCTGGGGATACATAGAGTCAGTTCAATGGTCACTGTTAAAGTGGCAGATGCTAAAGTTCTATGACAAAGTAGCACATTCCAATTCTCAACAACAGTCTCATCAGTATGTCTTCCATGTCTCAAGGTTGATATATATCATTTCAAACAAAGGACCACAGGTCCAATGTGAAAACCAAAAGGACTGAATCTGCTTAGAATGTACCTGTATTTGCGTCCATTTATACCAATAACGTGCTTAAGGGTCTAAGTGACTCCCGTATTGCTTTAAAAAGTCCTGTAGTGCATGGGATGATCAGTTAAAAAGACCCTCCATGGTTACAAATTACAATTGTGAAAATCCTTGAAGCCAGTTTGATGGTCACTGTTAAAGTGTTAAATGCTAACGTGCCGTAGACGAGTATGTTAAGTGGCACATTTTCATTCTCTATCAGCACATTTTCATTTATGTGACATCCAATTCTCACAATAGATATATCTCTTCAATCAAGGGCCACATGTCAAATATAGGGGTGGGTGGAAAATTCCACTCTGCCGGAGGAGTTTGTGGAGTTTTGCCCACACCACGCTACGTGAGTATCACAGAGCTCCAGCAAAACTCTGCCAAGCCATGTGGCGGTGTTTTTTCTCATGCATGGTTCACCAACGTTAGGTTAGTAAGTCTGAGTGAGAATTTATGTCCCCTAACATGATCAGGTGCTGGAAAGCCTCCCGGTGAGATTTTCTAAACCCGGGCACTTGTGGCAGGTCATGACCGTTCACATTGAGAAAACTGCTGCTCGAGTAGAAAATCTACTCGAGCAGCAGAAAGAAGCTGCACCCTCTGGCTCACCGCGCGGTGCCATTCATGCTTATTTTACAGCACAGAACAATCTCCCGGTGCTAAAAATAAGCACGAGCAGCACGACATGCCAAATTCCACCCACTCGCAGAACTCTGCGGAATCTCGCTCAGTTTTTATGTAACTCCGGGGAATTCCACGGAGTGAAACTCCGTGAGTTCCTCCCACCCATAACCAAATATGAAACCCAAATTAACTGTATCTACTTAGAAAATCCACGTATTTGCATCCATTTATGTTAGTAAATTGCCTAAGTGCTAAAGTGACTCTCATATACATTAAGATTTCCCAATTTTTAAATTGCTCACAATATTAGATTCTGGTATATACAAGTGCTTAATGGAGTGAACAAATCGTAATTAATTAGTCATCATCCAAACCTCTAAAATTTCAAACCATGAAAAAAAATAGCCATATAATTTATATGCCGTATCATCCAGAAATATAATATAAACAAACAAAGTAACCATGTCACTGTTAGATTTATCCTAAAAATGCGCATAGAGCTCAGTGTCAAGATTGTGTCCTCATGGATTTTCAGTTCCCAACAGTAATATAATTTCAGATTCACTTTTCCTTAGTTCAAGTTCTCAATCACCAGCTCCAGGGTAAATATCACATGTTTTATTGTTTCGGACTTGATTCACAAAGGTAAAATTACACCTTTGTGTTAGTTTACGATTCACAAAGGTATTTTACGAGTAGTATCTTTACGACTCCAGAAGTCTCCACACATAAAAAGAATTGCACAACCCTATCTTTTCATGTTCGGGGACTCCACAGATGTAAAGATACTTTCAGTAAAATACCTTTGTGAATAGCAAGTAATTGTAAACTTGCACAAAAGTGTAAGTTTACATTTGTGAATCAGGCCCATAGTGTTTAAGACTATCTAGTGAACCTTCATGTTTCTCCATAAAGTACTTGTCACGGTTTCTTGTAGGTCTAGCGTGCTGCAGAATTCTGATTCTCAGTTTTTTTGTGGTACTTCCTTCATATAATTTAATGTAGCCACATTCAAGGACATAGACTGTATACTCCATTTTACATTTGGATCTTTCTTGCTTTGTGATTCTTCGACCTTTCAGAATCTCATAATATTTTTTATTCATAGCAAACGTGTAAGCTTTGCAAAAGCTGCATTATAAAAAACCTCCATTGTCGCTTTCTGGCCAATTGCCTGATGTCTTGATTGAATTAAAGAAACTGCTTTTTAGGATGTCAACCAGAGTAGCTGTTCTTTGATAGGTGATATTTGGGATTGGGCCCAAAAAAGTTGTGCTAACTTATACTCCATAAAGAATCTTCACATAGCATTTTCTTGTGCACCTCTTTTCTTTCCTCCCCCTTCCATTGCACTTTCCTTATATAGGAGGGATTCTCTATCCTTCAATTTGACTCTATTCGAGACATCACTGAGAACTCTAGTGGGGCAGCTACGATGAATGAATCTCTGTATAATCATTTGTGACTCATCCTCAAGGTCCTTGCCCTAAGAAGTTGCCCATATGGGATGCTCCATTTTAGAGCCTTGGGATGGCCACTATTTGTATGAAGAATAGAGTTTGCCATAGTTGTTTATGCTTGTACCCTTGTTTGGAGTTCATTGTTTTCAACATATAGACTGACATCTAAGAATTCTTTATGATCCTTACTGTGGAATTCCATAAATCTAATGTTGAACTCATTAGTGTTAAGAGCCTCTATATACTGTTGAAGAGTCACCCCATCACCATCCCACAGGATAAATAAATCACAGATTAATCTCATCCAGATAATGACATGTTCCGTAAAGTTGTCACCTCACTCTGCCGAGGCAACCTCCTTCCCCACCACCCCATAAATACATTTTCACATGTGGGGGCAAATAAGGTCCTCATGCCTGTACCTTGTCTCTGTAATTGCAACTTGTTGTTTAACAGAAACACATTGAGAGAGAAGCAATAATGCAGCATTCCCATGACCATTTGTGTATGCTCTAAAAATTGAAGTGGCCTTGTTTTCAAAGTGTAGAAATATGCTGCAAGAAAGACCATGATCATGATTGATAGATGTTTATAAAGAAACAACATCAAGAGTAACCATTATATAGCTTGATTACCAAAGGATGTGATACATTTTCCGCAGGAAGACCGAGTTGCCTTCTATAAAGGATGTTAGACTAGTAACAAAGGGAAAAATGGACAAATCCAGAAACTGAGAGGTGTTTGCGAAAGAGCCCCTACAGAACTAACAATATGTCTTCCTGGAGCGCAGTGCAAGTCTTTATGAACCTTCAGTAGGAAGTATAGGATTGAAATGTTAGCATTAGTGATTTTCAAATAATTGAATGCTTCCTGTTGCAATATGCCAGCCTCCGTCTACTACTAGAGCATATCATTGTATTCCTTTTTAGTAGCTTACAAGGGTTTGTTTTTCAACACCTGATAATGTTCAGTTTTACTCAGCTTTTTATAGGCTTCAGTAAGATATGTTGTTTTGTCTAAGATGACTATATTTCCGCACTTATCTGAACCTTTGATCACCAGTGATTCATTGTTTCTAAGGGAGTCATTGTCCATCCAATCTATACTCGTGAAGTTGCCTCTATGGCAGCATTTTTTTGCCTTTCTGAGTCTGTTAATATCCTCTACTACCAACTCATAAACTACATCTATGGTTTTACCTGGGGCCAATAGTGGGGAGAATTTACTCTTCAATATGCATCCACTTGGGACACTAACATCCATTGTGACACCCATCCTTACAGTAGGACCAGTTTCATCTTTGGTGATCTATTTCCCCATATATCCCATATTTTATTTACTCAGCTCTTCTATAAAACTCAGATCTGGAATATACATAATGGTAAAACCAGAAGTTGCTTTTTGTATGTGTGATCTATTCTGCCTCATTCATCTTGTGCCAAAATATTTATGGAATATTAATTTTCTTGTAAATTTGTATAGTTCAGTCCATAGGTTGGCTGAGCCAGGCTTCACAGTAGGACACATTTTCAAGCAATAACTGAGCAACTTTTTATGATTGGGAGATAGCCTCATAGATGAGATTTTCATTACCAACGTGTTTTCAGCCATTGGACATTTTGTGATACTCTCATCATCCTTCATTTCTTCGAATTGCCCATTCCACTTCCTCCGCTCTTTCTCGGCCAACATTTTCTCTGGGCCAATTTCCCCACCCTCCTCTTGCTCCCTGCCACATAGTCATATGAAAGAGACACATTTCTTCTAAAAAAATCAACTTATGAGTGGGTGCTTTACCAGCGCAAGAGCCAGCTTCAGAGCTCAGATCAGCTTTACTATTTGTTCCTGAGGGTAATTGATCAATCTTATCCTTCATCCGAAAGGTATCAAACTGTTTCACAAGCCTTTAGACCCGACCATATTGATAGTCAAGTTTATCATATGTAAAGGTCCTTGGTTTCCTTTCACAAATGTCATTATCATTTCTCTCCAATCTCTTCCATTTTCAGCATTAGGTCTTTGACCACCTCATCATCTTATGCGGCTCAAGTTCTTTTGTTAATTCATCAATATTTGCTGTCTGAGAGTTCATCTTCTATTTAGCTTGCTTTACCAGGGTGCCCGTTAATTTAACTGAACATTTCTCAACATCGGTGCATCACTCCTTAAATAAATTGAGGCCAATTTCATCATGCGATGGCGTAATCATAATTCGTAGATCCTGTGGTATCCAGCTGCATTTTCTATATTTCGTCAGTGAGGTCAACTCCCACCACTGCTTGCATTCCACTGTTTGTGCTTTTTCCAATTCCTTTATGATCTGTGCATATGATCTTGTCAATGAGTTTACACCGCCAGGATTACTTAATATGGGGTCATTCGAAATACGTTGCTTTGCAGCCAGCTCCCATTTGCTATGTCTATTTGCCATTATCATGTATCTCACTTTCAATGCCTCATGAAGGACTGATCAAATCTCCAATAGAAGATGCATTAAACCATCATTTTAAAACTTCCAATTAAACATGTGCCATATAATTATACTAATTCATAAGGCCCCTTCATAATATTGTTCCAGGACCCATATTTCTGAACAGACTATTGCCCCATTGGAATTAATATTAGAAATTCTAGATCTGATGGGACAATATGTTTATAAACAATATTTAGAACACAATTTTTGCGTCAGCCAATATTTTTGCAAACAATATTTTGACACTCAGCCAAGAGAATGATTCATTCATTGTCCTGAAAATATTTTATTTCAAAATTCACCCTAAATCTCTTTTATATCATAGATACTACTCCCAAAACAGCTGCTTTTTTAGGAGGGCATTAAGAATTCAAAAGAATCCTAAACATTTTGCAACTCTTGCAAAGTCTTATGTCTTAAATGTTAATGGAAGAGGTGCTTCCTGGGGCTTTATAATGTTAACACAGCATAACCCCAAAACTAAATATATGTTTTAGAACATAACTGCAATGAGAAGAGAACATACATTTAATTACAACAATTGCATCCATGTAGGTGTGTAGAAGGGCATGGGAGGAAGAAGAGGAAATGGATGACCAGGCGTGTAGACCTTTTACTCCTGAGGCCTGACTCCACCTAACATCCCTGGTACAGTCTTTCCCCTTAATTTATGGGGCTAGATAGATACACTTCCACACCATTTGCCCCTTCCCTTCACGGGTGAGTAGAGGGCAATAGGCAGCAGAGTTTTTGGTGCCTTTCTGAACACAAGAAAGGGAGTTAAATTGAATCACAAAGGGCATGAATACAAGCAGAAGCTGCGCCATTGGAAAGCAGATACTCTCCTCTGTCCAAGGATGGCCTTCAAAAAAGACATGAAGGTCCCTAGCTTGGTTTTGCTAGTGTGCTGCCCTATCCTGAATACAATGCTTAATTTGAGATAGTGGTTTCCGATGCTCAGCACCAGCACTATATTGTCAACACAGACTCTTATTACAGTCTGCCACATTGTGGCGCTGTTTCTCCAATTTTGAGATGAGCACAAAAACAGTTGTTTAGTAATTCAACATACATTAAAAATAACTAACACCTGGTGCCAAACCATCCTTATAGCCTTGGATTGCCTACAATAGTCTGAATTGTCACACTAGTAGGAGTGTGATGGTTGATAGTTGTGCTGGTAATGTCCCTGTCAACGCTAGCAGGGGCAATGGGTGGTGCAAGATGCAGTGGTGTCCTGACGAGGGCCCTGGCACTTATTTTTGCAAATTAAGCACTGCCTAAATGCCCATGAAGTATTTTGGTACTTGAGCACACAACAATATTTTGTGTACACTGAAGTCTGCTGTAGGTATGATTATGACACATAGTGGGGCGCTGTGGTCTGTAAGGGTGTGCCGTCACTACAGTCCGCTCATCAAATTGGCCTAGACTAAAAGTAATGGCATCATTGAATTTTAAGCTGCAGGATAAACGTTTCTTGTTACCGTTGAAGGCCAAGTGACCTACTGGTCTCGGCTGCTTAAACTGTCTTTTCAGACGTTGGCATATGAGAACTTTGCAGTATCCGATATAAATCGATACTGCATATGTGTGTGGTGCTGTATATGCATAGCAGGATGTATCAAAGCAAGTATATCATGGATGGCTATGGGCACAGTTGAATCCGATTAGGGTGTGAGGGGACTTACAACGGCGGCCAATTTAGAAGCTCAATTGTGGCCCTTTGTCATGCCCTGTCATGCTCCTTGTAGGTGTTGTCCCCATCAGGTTGATAGGTTGTGTGGGAGGGCTGAATATCGCAATCTCCTTAAAAGCACATGGATATCCTTTCGCCACACCCTACTCTTTTGTTCCTTTAAGCTGTTACCTCTGCTAATTAGTGATAAAGTGCCTGCATTCTCCCTTCCTACATAATGAAATTGGCATACACCTGATTGCCATATTTAACTTACCTATTCGTCCTTAGTATATGTACACAAGTGTCCCCAGCTCCTGCAGTTTAAATGTCACTAGTGAATTGCAGTACCCATTGCACCATCCATTACAGTAACAGTGCAAACCTGACTGCAGGATAAGACCACTGACCCATTGTCAGTGAAATTGCTCCCCCTCCCTCGCAACTCCACCATTAAGTGAGGCCTGCCCCTGCACTCTCGAGTGTTTGGTGCTCGAGGCCCTCCTCCACCCGCAGGTTTCCCTGTGCCTCATCCCTGGTGGTCCAGTGGACCTCTATCTCCTTTCTCTAGCTCCGCTTTTCACTCGTTTTTCACTCGTTTTTTCACTCGTTTTTCTACCCTCTTTTTCTTCTCCTTTATGCACTTTTCTGCATTTCTGCTCCTTTCTGCTCCATTTCCTTTACTCCTCCTTTTCCCTCCTTTCCTGCCCGCTTTCCCTGCCGCTGCTGCCCCGCGGCCCCTCCCCCCCAGCACGACCGGCCCAATCCAGCTCCCCTCCCCGCTCCCGCCTCCCACCTGTCCAGCCCTCCCCGACCCCTACTTAATGGCGGCCGCTGCGCCAAAGGCAAGCCCGTCTGCGCCCTTCCGCGACCCGACCGCGACCAGCGCCAGGAACCCTGGACCTCCGCACTGCCAACGCTACGACCCAGCAGCACTCCACGCACTAAACACAGGCCGAAACAACAACTGCATGCTAACCTCACCAGCCGACACCCACGGACCCTTCAGCTGTCACCGCTGCCGACAAACCTACAGCACCGCTAGGAACACGGACCCAGCACAACCCGACCGCAAGAACACACCCGTACCGAAGACCTTGCAATGCATCCTCCTCAACGTCCGATGCCTCCACAAACACGCCACCGAAATCTGGGACCTCCTCAACAGCACCACCCCGGACGTAGCATTCTTCACTGAAACCTGGACCAACACCACCTCGGGCCAGACATCGCCATCGCCATTCCCCAAGGATAAGATCTCCAGGAAGGACCGCCACACCCGCCCGGGAGGAGGAATCGCCATCGTCCACAAATCCACCCTCCGCCTGAGCACACTCCCCGACGAAACCACAGACCTGATGGAACACCTTCACTTCAAGATACTGACCAGCCCTACCACCACCCTCCGAGGAACCCTCACCTACCGACCCCCTGGACCACGCGGACCTTCACTAACTCCATCACGGACATCATCTCCCCGCATGACAACACATCCACCAACTACACCCTGCTGGGAGACCTCAACTTCCACCTCGACAACCAACTGGACCCCAACACCACATCCCTCCTGGACAACCTCCACAACATTGGACTCCGCCAAATCGTGACTGAACCAACGCACTCAGCAGGACACACCCTCAACCCCCTCTTCACAACAGGAAACTCCATCACCTTCAGCCACACCACCGAACTCCTGTGGACTGACCACTGATGCGTCCACTTCACCTTCAGAACACCCACCATCCACAGACACCAGCACCTGCTCCCACGAAGAAACTGGACCAGAATCACCGATGACCAGCTCACCTCCTCACTCAGCAACTCCACCCCAACCATCGCGGGAAACGACGACCCCAACACCGCAGCCCGAACCCTGCACAGATGGATCTCTGACAGCGCCAACACCATAGCCCCCCTCAAGAAAAACAACAACACCCACGCCAAGAAAGACAGATGGTTTACCACCGAACTTCGAGAGTCCAGACGCACTTGCCGCCGCCTCGAAAAGGCCTGGAGGAACACCAAATCCACAGAAGCACACTACAACTTCAGAGCCGCTACCAACGCCCACCACCAACTCATCAGAAAAACAAGAAAAAAAGCGATTGAAGTCAGAATCTCCACACACGCACACAACAGCAAAGAACTCTTCAACATCATCAAGGAGTTCGCCCAACCCACCAGTGAATCGACGGACATTCCTCCCTCACAAGACCTCTGCGACAAACTCAGCACCTTCTTTCACCACAAAATCAAGACAACTATGACAACTTCGACGAAGACAACCAACACACTGAACCCCCGCCAACCACCCCGACACCCTGAAGCCAGTGATTGACAACTGGACAGCCCTCACCACCGAAGACACACTGAAGACAATGAAGTCAATCCACTCCGGGGCCCCCACGGACCCTTGCCCCCACCACATCTTCAACAGAGCCACCGACACCATCGCACCCATACTCCGCCACACCATCAACCGCTCCCTGGCGACCGCCTCGTTCCCCGATGACTGGAAACACGCCGAGGTCAACCCCCTCCTGAAGAAACCCTCGGCGGACCCCACCGACCTCAAAAACTACAGACCCATCTCCCTGCTCCCGTTCCCAGCAAAAGTCATCGAGAAAGCCATCAACAGCCAACTCGCCACATTCATCGAAGAGCACAACATCCTCGAATCCTCCCAATCCGGCTTCAGAAAAAAACACAGTACGGAAACCGCCCTCCTCGCTGCAACAGACGACATCCACACCCTACTGGACAAAGGAGAAACAGTAGCCCTCATCCTCCTCGACCTCTCAGCGGTGTTCGACACAGTCTCTCACCGCACCCTAATACGCAGACTCCTCGACGCAGGGATCCAGGACAAGGCCCTCGAATGGATCCGCTCCTTCCTCTCCGGCAGAACGCAGCAGGTCAGACTCCCCCCTTTCCACTCGGACCCTACACCAACCACCTGCGGAGTCCCTCAGGGGTCCTCCCTCAGCCCTACGCTCTTCAACGTCTACATGGCTCCACTCGCCCCCATCGTCAGAACCTACGGACTCAACATCGTGTCATACGCAGACGACACCCAACTCATCCTCTCCCTATCCAACGAACAAAACACCGCCAGACACAACTTTCGAGAAGGCATGGAAGCCGTCGCCAAATGTATGGAAAACAGCTGCCTACAACTAAACACCAACAAGACAGAAGTACTCATCATGGGCCCAAACCCCGACGCCTGGAACGACACCTGGTGGCCCCCCACCCTCGGAAACCCGCCCACCCCACGGACCATGCACGCAACCTGGAAATCATCCTGGACTCCGAGCTCAAAATGGACCGCCAGATCAACTCCGTCTCGTCCTCCTGCTTCCACACCCTCCGCCTCCTACGTAAGACCTTCAAATGGATCCCCCTCGAACACAGAAAGACCATCACTCACGCCCTGGTCACCAGCAGACTCGACTACGGCAACGCACTCTACGCCGGAATAAACAAAAACCTCACCGCAAGCTACAGAACATCCAGAACGCTGCCACAAGACTGGTCCTCAACCTGCCAAGACACTGCCACATCTCCCAGCACCTGCGCACACTCCACTGGCTCCCCATCGAGGCCAGAGTCACCTTCAAGATGCTCACCCACGCACACAAGGCCCTCCACGACACCGGACCAGCATACCTGAACAGCCGACTCAATTTCCACACACCCCAAAGGACCCTGCGATCAGCCCAGCTCTCCTACGCCGTGGTCCCCCGCACCAGAAAGACCAGATCGGGAGGCCGCTCCTTCTCCTTCCTCGCGGCCAGAGCCTGGACCGCCCTTCCGCTTCACCTCCGACAGACAACATCGCTTCCCATCTTCGCAAGAAACCTCAAAACCTGGCTCTTCGACAGACCCCCTCCTTGATGGACTGGAACCTGCACCCCCCCTACCCCCAGCGCCTTGAGACCCTTACGGGTGAGTAGTTGCGCCTAACAAATGCCTGATTGATTGATTTTAGCCTGACTGTGCGGGTTCAAACTGCAAATCCGACCAGTCACAATAACCCCTTTTGACAGGCCTAAACCCTCCTTTTAAATATTAATTGCTCATCGCTAAGTAGGCCTTACTGCCCACAAGGCATGATATTTAAAAGTAGGACATGTAGAAGTTTAATGTGAAACGTGTCCCTGCATTGAAAAGGCCCTAAATGACATTTTCACTGTAGCAAGGTTAGCTGATACATGGGAAAGCATTGGGCTACAATATTAAATTTAATATTGTTATCACCGGCTAGGAAACAGCCGCAAAGTTCACGTTTGGACTTTTTGATGAGATGTTTATTACAAGGCCAATTGATTGGTGAATGTAGATGTGTAATAAATATTTTGGAAAGGGTACTTTTAGAAATGTTAAATTTTCCCTGCCTAAAGCTTTTAGAGTCCCATTTGCATGACCTGCAACTGCCACCCAGCAGCTGAATAGTTCCTTTGGTGAGATGTGAACTTGCTGCCACAGCTGAGACAAAAGTATTGGGTGTGGGAAGGTGTTCAGGTCCTCAGGCAGAATGACCATCTGGGCTGTGCCCAGGAACTTAATTAACTTCAAAGTGGCCTACCATGTCACAGGCAGATGCAACTAACTTCTGGGCCTTGTCCCTCTAGTCAGCCAGGCAACAATCCCAAAGGGAGAGGAGCTGGCCCCAGAACTGGTTTTGAATGGCTACTAAGGAGGGGTCGCTCATTTTCCTGGCCACATCTCCAAGATGGGCACATAAGAAGGAAAGTTCTGCATTCTTTGTTTTAGGGAGAGAGGGGCACTGTGGGATTGTTTCCAGTAGGGCATGATGGAGCAGAGTAAATGAAAAAATGTAACCCCTAACAAATTTTATAAATAATTAATAAATATGTTCATTTAAATGTATTAATCAACAATGTACGTGAGGGAAGGGTAACACGCAAGTATGTGTGCTGAATAATCTATTTACAAATGTTTGTGTGTCTAATTATAACATAAAAATAATTGCGTACTAAATAAATAATAAATGCATGATTCGTGCTTCATAGAATATAAAACGTGACGTTGCAAAAACAATAGTGATGGTAAGTAAGGAACAGCTTAAATGTTGCTTTCTGCTAGGTAATAACTAAATTGGGGTACGTAGATGACGGGAGGGAAACGAAAAGGCTAGGTTTCTCTATTTTAATTATGTTTTGTTTATTTCTAAATAGTGCTTCTAAGTCTAATCGAGTGGCGATATAAAATGGCTGCCGTTTATTAGAGTACGCATGCGCTGAGAAAACACATGACAAGGGAGAAAAAGTTGGAGAAAGACTGACCACGTGATGGTGCTGAAAGGCTAGGATGCAAGAATGGTCAAGGCTGATGTGACCTATTTGAACTGATAGTGTGCCGTGGTGATCAGCAGAGAATCGTGGGAAACAGTTTTAAGAGAAAGGACAATGCCTGCAGAGTTCTCGAATGTATCGAAAGAAGTTACAAATGTACTGATCGAAGCGGATGGAAACATGTCTTGAACTGTGAGAAAGGAAATGAACATATGCATTCCAGAAGAACAAGCTGGATCCGGGAGAATTTTATTAAAAACTGAATAAATGAACTGAGTGGACCAATGAAAGAAAGGCGCGTTATTAATGTTGCAACAATTTAGTTAGCAAAGTTAGAATTAGGGTATAAGTAGGCCTACTCTTAGTGGGAGGGGTAGTTGGTGGCTTCCAGTGCTTGGGGTTCCAGATCGATCCATTTACTGAGCGGGAGATGCTGAACGACTGTTAGATGAGACGGGTTGCGGTAGCTGATGCTGACGAGCTGAAGTTTCTGTTGCTGTCTTATTTTTCCAGTTGAGTATGAGAATCAGGTTATTTGTCAACTTTAAACTTAGGTTAGAAATCATTAGGCTAAATTAGGAAGATAGGCAGGTTAATTAGGATTTTTCCTCATGACAAAATTTCCTTTCTGCAATAAAATTGATTTTTGCTTAATAAATATTTGATTTAATAATGTATGAATAATTGAATAACAAAGTTTAAATTCTTTTCCATGCCTTTAAAAATATATAAATTTTGAAATTCTTAAATCAAACGACTCAGTGATTATTTATTAAATGGTTGTGAAATTAGTAATTAGTTATTGTGATTTAGCTGGTCTTGATCACTATCAACTGATTTTCACTAGATGATCCATCGACAAAACAATGAGCAGGAATATCTTAAGAAATAACTAAGAAAGCGATAGGTTAAGGTAATAAGGTATCCCGGCTCCTTCCAGCGGTACATCATGATGATTTCCATTTAGTTTTTCCTTCTCCTAGGAGTATGGATTCGTAAAAGTGTGAGGAAATCCGGGTGTGTGTGTGTGTTTGATAGGCGATGTCATGGGCCCCATCGTCATGTGGATGTGAGACAATATAAGTCGCGCCTGGATGACCGATAAGTGACCTAGGAGAAATAGTTTTCATTGTATCCGCTGCATCAGGCACATGGTAAATGCTGTACAAATGGCACCCCAACCCACAGGCAGGAGGCAGGCATAAAGGTGGCATCGAACACACAAACGATGATGAGAGGAATGCCTGCAATAAGTCTAACCACTGGCAAACACTTGGGATAGCATTCCAGCTCATCAGGCATGGGCTAAACTGCAACTGGTGTGCAATCTGCAGAGGCATCTGGAAAGAAGCGAGGCCTGGTGGCAGCAGCTATGCAGACAGTTAGCTGTGACAGGTGGCTACCTTCAATGGACTAAAGACACCAGATCAGAGACCTCAAGATGACATTTTCACTTGGTCTCAGAGAGACATTAGAGACATTGGGCATAGCTAGGCACTTCAGATTTTGCCATGCGAGAACTGCAGACACACGAGTGAGCATCAGCTTCTTATTAACTAACTGCTTGTGCAATAGGGATTGAGCAAACAGATTTTGCTCTGGGCCATATTACATAAATAGTATTGCACTGGGGCAAAATCAGATAAAATATTTGTGAAACATATACACAGGATATACATGAACCACGTTTTCGATTTTAAATAATCTTTGTGTGCAATAAGCATTTTATTAACAAAAAGGAGTATTGAAAAACTGTTATAAAAACGAAGCCAACTGCTTTTGGACTATTTATGATTCATTCCTAACAAGAAACACACCAATCAATTTTTCCCTAAGCTCGTTTTTAAAAATGCAAAAACTGTGTTCGTTTCATTTGCTGCCGAATGAATGCGGTGAAAAGTATGCAGATATAATTCGGTCCAGTTTTGGTGGTGCACAGATTATGAAAATGTGCTCTATTAAACTTCTTTTCTCCATTAAGTAGTATGCAAGCAGCAAGCACGGTGCAAAAGTCAATTTGCTCTATATTTTGCCCCTTTCCCCAATCCATATAAACTGGCCCACAGATTCTAAAATAGCATCAGATAAAAGCATTAAAATATGCAACAGTAACTCCAGTTATTTTCATTGCTTAGAAACTACAGAAGTGTGGTCTGGGGCTCACTATATAATATGTTATTATCGCTATTGTTATCGACATACTCATCAGCGGAAATCATCATCATCTTTATCATCATAGGCATCAACCTATGTGTTCTGCTCTCCTCAGCTTCGCGGATACTGCGGTGGTACTCACCCGGCGTCAGGGTTTATCATTGTGATGTATTCATAACATCTTCCCAGAAAAATTTCGTACAGGTTTTCAGTGGTCCCATTTGCCTGCCAGTTTTCTGGTGTCATAGATGTGTGGTGGTTTTTGGCGAGCAAGAAGGCGAGCACAACGACACCAATTAAGAAAACGACAGCAGACACCACAGCTATCATCCGGCGGTTCTGCGTGCACACCGAGGCGTTCTGGCAGGCCATCTTTTCGCAGCTGTGTTTTTGTGAAGAGTAAAAGAGAAGTGCGGAGTGAGTCAGGCCTGGGAACACTCTGAAGAGGTTCAGCTTTCTAGTTTATCTTTGTTCCGCCCCCTTCTTCAGTTCTTTCCTCTTTTGTGAAGTATCGTTATGTCGAAGCAGCTGGAGGCTCGAAATAGTTTTGCTGCCAAGATCGAAAACAAAGCGACAGAGCCCGTTTGTACTGGAGATGAGATTGTGCCTGGTCAGGAGTTGTACAGAAAATGTGCAGTAGACGTGTTTGCGCCTTAATACTGTTATTCCATCTTGGTATCAGTTGGAAAAATACATGGACATAGATGTCGTGTTACATGAAAGGAGGAATCCGATGTCACATGGAAGAAGCCCTTTTCTTACACGGATTTGAAAAAATGTAATATTCTGTGCAGAGTCATGCAATTTTCAAGCACATCAACCCTCCGAAGATATTGAGGAAGGAAATATAAAATGCAGATCACAATTCTGTTTTTAAAACGATCGCAAAGTTTATAAATAAAATAATTTACAGCACTTGGGGTTAACACAGACTGTCATGGGGTTCGTGACCAGCTGATTGAACTACCAGTCTGGACGTCTGTAGCGCTTGCGCGGGGGTCTCTACCTTCCTCAATGAAGTTCCAGTTTGTCCTGTCTTCAGAGCCTCTTTGCTGTCTGTAGAGTCAGTCTGGGTCCATGCTGGAGCTGCTGGGCCCTGTCGTGACCTAGAACCCACTGTCATAGGTCAGTAATACCAATGTCGCCCCCCTGCCTTCTGTCAGCAGGCCCATGCATTCATTTTACACTTTTTGTTTATCTGTGTTTACTGCATTGCTGGACTGCTGAGCCAAATGTCTTCTTGGAGCTCAAGCAGTGATGCAATCCTGTTATAATGGGGTAGGCTCCTTATACCACTTATAATTATCAGTGCTATATCTGTCATGCGTAAGCGGACAATCAACACATTAAATCATAGAATAGGACAAAATGTATCATGGCTATTGTAAGAAATTGGGGTATTCGTTGAGGGGGTTGAGAACTCACCCCAAATAATAACCACAATCCTTGTCAGGGTGAACACCTACAGTCACTAAATGAACCTGAACTCAACCTTATGGTCCAGAGGAGACAGGCTTCACTTTAGAGGTAATGTGTAAAGTATTTGTGCAGTACTCAAACAGAAATCGAGTCAAAATATAACACAAAAAATCCCAAAACAATTTAGAAAAATAGAATGCATTTTAATAGATAAAATGACTCAAAACCTAAAAAAAAACAATAATGGGAATCAAAGTTATAACTGCTGTGATCTAGTTGCACTTGACAAGTACCTAGGCACGAGTAAAGGTTGACCACAATCAATCGAGGTTCAAATACAGAATGCATTTTCTACCCGGTTGGAAGTTTTACTTTCAGACTTAGTCTCTGGATTGGAAGTCAAAAGTCTTTAGTGAAGTAAGGCAGCAGGCTGTAGCTTAGGAGGGCTCCACGTCATCAGGTATCCACTTGGTGAAGTCGCTGAATTTTGGTGGGAAAGCTGCAAGTGCAGGATATTTGAATTGCACAGGTAGAGAAGGTCGCTGACTGGCTGGATACTTTTTACGCTTTTTCCCGCTGATTTCTACTTTTGTACTTAGGGCCTGAGGTGACGGATATTTCATCCGCTGTATTACTTGTGCCATAGGATATAATTCACTTGTAAAACAGCAGACGGGATATCCGTCACGTTTGTGACGGAGTATCCCATCCACCAAAATCATGCCCTTAGTCACTTTTTGCAGCTCGGATTCTTCCAGCTGGGAAAGGCTGCAGGCTGTAGGCGAAGAGGGTTCCAAGAGGCTGAATACCTTCTGCTCGAGATCACGCTGAAGAGTATTTGCTGCTGAGGAGAAGAATGCAGCGGGTAGTACGGGGATCTTTTGCCGAGTGGCAATGCACACTTGTCAGATTGGCTTGGCAGGTTGGTACCGGTCCCCCACCAGTTCACAGGGTTGTAGAAATAAAAACCTTCTTAGGGGTTCACTGATACATCTGGTCCTTAAGACCAACAAGGAAGAGATTGGCACAGAAGCTGTAATATCAAAAAACATGTTTTATTAACCTCAGATGAGGGAGATTGCATCTTACGGTACCCGCAGGCCACTGTAGGAGGCATTCTAATGAGTGCAGAGAACAGGGTCCTTATATATGTATTTGTTACATAGTCAGCATAAAATCAAGGGGAGGTCCTAGCACATACAAGCATGCTTATTGACTAATATGGGTATACAAAATTTGCTTGCTCCACAAAGTGGGAGGGGAGACTAAACTGCTTACATGAGTAAGAATAGCCTGACAGTTCTATACTAGGAGCAGGTGCATTCTACCAGCTAGGCCTCTCTGAGCATGTGCAAGACTCTGGAAGAGGGAGAAAGCACATGGCGAGCACATGGCTAACTAAAATGGCTGCCAAGTACAAAATGGCTTTCAGCTCATGCTAACAGCGATTCCTGCAATCTTTAACAGATGATCCTTTTAGCATGAGCTAAAGACATTCCCATGATCTAGTAGAGACATAGAAAATATTTTGCACATTTTCTTCTCATAAATTCATCAATATCCTATGCTAGGTGGGCATTTACATTCTAAACATTTCATTAAGCAGGTATATACAAGGTATAAGCAGGAGTACAAAGTGAACAGAGCATTGGGTCATACAGGTAGCAAGAGAGAATAATGACTATTATCTCAAACAGAAATCTCAATATTTTCCAATCCTAAGCAGAAAGCAAATACCAAAACCATCTAGTCTAATTTTAAGTTTCAGGGCTCTGATGTATTTCAATGACTATTTATGTCAATTTCAAAATAGCCAACAGCACATACCTAATAAAAACATTTTCAATAGACTTTCTCAGTATTTTTTATGAGGGCTAAATTATCAATTAATATACTTAAGGAAAGAGTAAAGTAACATGCTCAGATGAACTTTTCTCGTGCAGAATAAACATTACTCTTAAAAATATTAAAGCAATCAGACATATTATTACAAAAACAATCCTGGCTCCGGGGGACCAGGAGGACCACACAGGGCCATAGGAATTAGGACAAGGAGCCGCAAAGGGCTGCTCCTCCAAAAAAAAATGGGACGACCAAAGGGGTACATTACTAACAAAAAAAGAGTCCTTGGGAATTTCTAGAACCACCAGCCAGAGGGGAGTCTTCTCCCTGTGTCCGTTTGAGCCTCACAGGCAGGCTCTTGTTGTTCCCACGGTGGAGCTGCACAACTCGCAACTCAAGAATCACAGAGAAGGAAAAGTCTTTCTTTCAGGATAGGGCAATCACCCCCAGGGCAAATACCCTCAATGATCCTGTCCAGTGTCTCAGGCAGTGCACCAGTTTTCTTCACTTTAATCTAACAGGCACCAAGGGCACAGCACCTGTACCCTAAACTCAAGTCCTTCCCTAACTCCTGTATTGCACCTCTGGCGCACTGCTCTTTTGTTAGGGCCACAAATTGTACCCAGTGTGCTCGGGCATCTCTTGATCAACAAACAAAGGCGTAGACTTGCATTCACTTGGGACCAGGACTCAAAGGCCTGAAGCAACCCTTGTTTCAAAGGGGGTCACCTCAAGCAAAAGCCTCCTTGCCGTCCTTGTCGTTCTGTGACTCTCTCAGCTGGGCATCAAAAACTGGATCCACACAAAGATTTCTCCATCCTGATTTGTAACCCCGTCTTTCGCCCAAGACAGTGGCAGGGGTACACACTTCACGTCCCAGTGCTTCCGCCTTCACTGAGGTCCTAGTTGCCAGCAACGCCTATGCTGGTTCCTTTCACTTTGACTGTAGGCTGGACTGGTGCTGACTCCCAGGCTGGATCTGATGTCCGGGCCCCTCTGGCAATGGTTGTAAGGCAGCAAATATCTATTGGTGGACAGAACAAGAGGTCTTTAGACAAGGCACAGAAATAAACTAACAACAGAAAGGATAGTCTCAAAATACTTCCTTAGTCTTGGGGCGCCCCATACATTAGCAAGGCACCCAAGAGCCACTTCATCTATCTGAGAGTAGAAAACCCTGGACCTATTGGCAAGTATAAAAGGAACGTTTTGGTGAACTGACAAGAGTAATACATCACCCAATCCCAAACAGCCAGGGAAGTCTGTGTTCATTTACTAAATTCTGAGGAAAAGAGAAAAACAATACAGACATACTCCAAATACTTACATTGGTGTATTCCTATATTACCAATCTGAAGAACCCTCAAGAAAAAGGAAATGTTCTACACTTTTACTCATAGATTTTACATTACTTGTACAGGACTGCAGACACTTGTAAAATAATTTCTCTTACATGTTATGCTTAGGACCATGCTCTCATGTTATAGGTGCAGCAGGAAAATCTAAAACTGCTAATTTAACAGGGATTCTTATTGCAAAAAGAACTAAACTTCAACATAGTGAGTACATTTTCTCCAGCAGAACATGTTATGACAAACAAATTCCTATAAAACAATATTTTCCTTCAAAATGTTTGCTAAGGATCACATGAGCGTCTTTCCTGCATTGTACTTTTCACGATCTGGACTATGCAACATCATTTTCAAAAGGAAAAAAACCCTATCTCCAGCTCTAATAAGGGCTGTCAGCTTATTGACAGAGACTAGCTAATAAAAAACTAGCAATGCCCTTGCAAAACTGTATAGAACATGAGAATAACATAAACAATAATAGTGTTGCCACCTGAGATTTTTGAACAGAAACCGCCACTATACAGTTCTCCTTAAAGATCAAATAAGGGAACATCAATCTGTTCTACTCATTCTTTCATACAGGATGGGCAGTAACATAGCTTATGTGTTTCATCTTTTTATTAATTCTAACAATTTTAAAACAGTATTACAGAATAGCCAATAACTATCACATGGCCATTTCCTAGACAGCTTAGACAGACTCAAAAAAAAGTGAGAAAAGAAGAGAGAAAACATAATTTTGCCTACCTTTAATTTGTAGAGGAGCTATCCTCCTTCCCCCATTTTGACAGTAGGAAAACCTGAAACAGGTTTTACTTCTGTCAACACTTTCAACCCCTATTTGTAGCAACTGGGCACAAACAAACCAATGTATCAATTTCTTGAGCAATTGTACTAGATTAACATGAGGGCGCATGAATGCAAACTAAAATCCATTTCCTCCTTATCGTAGCCCCTACACAGTATTCTTTAAACTAAAACCATTATTTTATATACCTGGCAGATCAATGCTCAACTGAGGGCTGTTTTCCTTCGTTTCATATGAAACGAACGCTAAACGTGTGTTTGCCTAAAATAGGAAGCAAAGCTTCTCTTTCTCTCTTTGCGCTATCATCTCGTCTTTCAAAAACTTTTCGAAGGTCGAAGTGTCCCAGCAAACATTACCCTTCACCCTGCTAAGTTGCTAAATGCAGAACTCCGACCTTTGACCCGTTCAGCAGCTGTTCATTTTGTTTGTGCAAGGCTTGCCATGCGGTTTTCGTAATGCAAAGCAACTCTGGAGAATCACAGCTAAAAGGCAGTCCTGTCCGATCCGTTTGCCAGTAATTTAAAGGTAGGATAATAACGTCTGCTGGTTTCTGTATACTTATTTTCATTTATGTACAGTGTGTTGGGTGCAGTAGGTCAGCTGTTTATTCTATACTTGCATATACTTTATTGAAGCCTGAGAGCACGTTAAAACTGCCTTGAGTGGTAGAACTGCTTGTAAAATTGTGAATTTAGCTCAATTTCGACTTTGGTGGTAGGGGCACTTAAAAATGAATATCCTACAATATTTTTGCATAATAGGAACCCCCAGAGTGTTCTCTAGATAGCCCAGGAATGGGAAATCAGAAATGTATAAGATATACCCTTATAAAAATGAGTTTTGTACGGCTGGGTAAAGTGACATTTCACATTTAAGTTCCCTTCTTATTGCGGTACAGCACTGCTTAAATTCAACTTTGATACTAGGAATTCACAGTATGATGATTAGGCTTTATAAAGATGAAAAAGCGAATTTAAAGCATTTATGTTTAACAATATATTTTTTCATATAATTAATTTTATTTATTTTTTAATCAAAACCAACCATTTTGATGATTCCACATTTGAAAAGCAAGCTTCATTCGTAGCCTATCATATTTAAACGCATTCATTCATAACCCTAAGCACAGAAGCCTTACTTGAAACATGAAAAGTCTGCGCCACTTTTAAAAGGACAGTTATCATTTAACATCAGAACCACAGATGTACTTATGTAAAAAGGCATTAAGAAAGGAAATCCCTACTTTCAATTTTGTTCTCTGTTATCCAAAATAATGAAACTGGTTTTTGAAACTTTTAAAATAATGCAGGCCCTTATACCAGTTTTACACTGACTTAAAATTTCGCTGACTCAGCATTCCTGTCTGTGGCCGTGATCAGGAATAGCCATATGCTATTTATGCAGCTGTTGTTTGTCAGCAGGCGTCGAATTTTCACGCCTTTCTCAGGAAAAAAACCCTTTATTATTTGAAATACCCTGACAGAGTTAAATCCCCATTTGCTGTGTCAAACAGTTTCTTTTCAGTTAGTCAGTTTAAACACAGCTGTTGGAAAGCTTTTTTCTCGGGTGCTGAAAGAAAAGCATGTCACAGTCTATTTAAAAACTGAGGCATTTCAATGCAGTCAAATCTATCTTTGTATAATGTGTATTTAGTTCAGCAACGACCAAATTCACTCATATGATGTGCATGCCTTTTAATGTCTAATACAATGTATTTAAGGAAAATGCTGTAACATGTATTTTAGTCTATTGATTACAAAACACACAATTTCGTTTTTTTTCCTCTGTATGAGGCCTATTTTAATCCTATTGAATACGAATTCTAATTTTATCTTTAGCATTGTGGCAATTTGCACAAATGTATAGTATCTTACTCTGTCAATTTAAATAGTAACATGCAGCTGTTTAGCATATGTCATATAATTCATTTCTGGATTTTTATTTAATATGTAAGTAACTAAATGACATTTTGCATAACAGAATGATGACAGCAAAAAACATAAACAAACTCATTGAGCTCATTCAGATATTTACAGAAGGGGGTCATATACGCAGAGCACACAACACAGCGCGCTTAAAGCTAGACATTCTTTCACAAAGAGTACTCACACAAGTATTACCAATGTCAAACCACAAACCCCACATAGACATTTAAACACACATTTAACCCACAAATCAACACTTAGGACTAGCTTACAAAGTGTACGCAAGACCAACCTATTTGTAAATACTAATTGTAAGTCATATTTACAAGAAGAGCTCTCAAAAGTAGCCCAAAAAACTGTTCCATGGTCAAGAAGCCAAAATACACCAAATTCGCCAGTTTTGGCTGGTAGAACACTCAAAAAGCGCTCTGCATATCACCACTTATGAATGTTACTAAGTGCGCAGATCCGGATCCGTTTTATGTACATATTTAGTTCCATGGGGTACTTAGTCACCAAGGAAGAAATATCTTTTTACTATACGTAAACCTATTTAGGTATCCCCTCTGAGGGGAGTCAGCTGAGTACTTACTAAATCCATATCGGTACCTCCAAAACAGCAACACTTTCAACAAAAGTGTGCTAGAAGCAGGCATGTCAAGAATATTATAGCATATATAATATTATAATCCAAGTGACACTTAACACTAATGTGTGCTGTTCAAGTTTTCAAAGTTAGAGAAAAATCTCCTCATTACCTGCCTATATGAATTGCAATGCATATATAACTTACAAAACAAATTCCAAAATTGGCCAATCATACAAACAAAGCCACAGTAAGTGTTACTAAAACTACCTTACCAATCAAAGGCATCAAACCAACAGCAAGTGCCGCAAAACGGCTCTTACCAATCAAATGGTGTCCAGATTCCAACTGCCAAGTTCTGAGTGACCTAACGGTCGTTTTAAAATACTCACGCCAAAGAAGTTCTCAGTCGGGAGCGGCAAACACTTGGAGGATCAGATCAGGAAGACCAGAAATATACTGGGCTGGAAGACAAACAATCTCCGTGCGCAGGGTACCTCCTCAGTAGATTCCTGTCCTGTACTCCTCAGTAGATTCCTGTCCTGTACTCCTCAGTAGATTCCTGTCTCCCTTCAAGACCACTCCCTTGGATAGCCGCTGCACCGATGAGTCCCACTTTCGGGCGCCATTTGTAGAAATAAAAACCTTCTTAGGGGTTCACTGATACATCTGGTCCTTAAGACCAACAAGGAAAGAGATTGGCACAGAAGCTGTAATATCAAAAAACATGTTTTATTAACCTCAGATGAGGGAGATTGCATCTTACGGTACCCGCAGGCCACTGTAGGAGGCATTCTAATGAGTGCAGAGAACAGGGTCCTTATATATGTATTTGTTACATAGTCAGCATAAAATCAAGGGGAGGTCCTAGCACATACAAGCATGCTTATTGACTAATATGGGTATACAAAATTTGCTTGCTCCACAAAGTGGGAGGGGAGACTAAACTGCTTACATGAGTAAGAATAGCCTGACAGTTCTATACTAGGAGCAGGTGCATTCTACCAGCTAGGCCTCTCTGAGCATGTGCAAGGCTCTGGAAGAGGGAGAAAGCACATGGCTAACTAAAATGGCTGCCAAGTACAAAATGGCTTTCAGCTCATGCTAACAGCGATTCCTGCAATCTTTAACAGGGTAAGAAGTTGGGAAAAACTTTCTAAGTCCCAGATTTAAGGATTTGTTAGGGGGAATAAACTTTCATACCAGCTAAGGATGCAGGACCTTGGGGGTCAAGACTCACTTCAGCATAGGCTAGCAGCAGTGTCCAGGGCCTTTACAGTGGAAATTGGTCAGCTGGGAATGCAGGAAAAGGGCCACTTGAAACATGTTGAGTCCCTGTAGCTCAAGCAGGAGGTCAGCCTTTTGACCCTTGGACACCACTTCTTTGTGCAGGGTAAACGATTAAGAGGAGGTCCATTCTTCAGAGCTTTTCGCAGGTTACTGACAACAGGTCCAGCCTCTTCCGTTCTACCACAGGTCCAGAAAGTGTTCTGAGGAGGGTAGCGTGGATGCCACATTTATGCTTGGCACCGGCCTGTGAGTGGGGGCACCTCCTTGCCACTTCCTAACCAATGGGGTAAAAGTTCCTAGGGGTAACCCTACTCACTTTTGCAGCACATCCTGTGTGTCCTACTGCAAACAATCTCACAGTGCGATCTCTGCTCAAACCAATATGGCAGAACCTTCCTTCCTCTGTGTAGAGCTCCTGTACTCACCCTAGCAGTGCAGCCGGGGAAATGAGCAGCCCCTCCTCTGTGGTCACTCAAAACCGGTTCTGGGGGCAGGTCCTCTCCCACTGCAAAAGTGCCTGATTGAGTAGGGGGACAAAGGAAAGGCGCAAGCCCAGGTGCCAGCTACATTTGCCCGTGACAGAGTAGGCCTCTTTGAGGTTAATTAAGTTCCTAGGCACAATTTGTTCTGCATTCCGTCCATCAATTGTGTGTCTTTTGCTTTCTCGCCCTAAGTGCGCCAGGTATGCCTAGACGTGGGTCCTGGGCTCACCGTGCCACTGGAATCAAGCTATCCTGGCTGAAGAGGGGTGAAACCCCGAAACCGGTCCTAGGATGCTTGTTTCCAGTCCAGGGAGGACCTGGCTTGGCAGTTCGGGCTGGACTGTTCCCAAGAGGCACAGGGTCAAGACTGATTTGCATATGGCCAGGTCTAAACTGGGGTGGCATGGTGAGCAAAAGAATGATGGATTTAACCCAGATCTCTGGACTGGGGGTGAATGTTTTGATTTGTTCTGCATTCCGTCCATCAATTGTGTGTCTTTTGCTTTCTCGCCCCTAAGTGCGCCAGGTATGCCCAGACGTGGGTCCTGGGCTCACCGTGCCACTGGAATCAAGCTATCCTGGCTGAAGAGGGTGAAACCCCGAAACCGGTCCTATGATGCTTGTTTCCGGTCCAGGGAGGACCTGGCTTGGCAGTTCGGGCTGGACTGTTCCCATGAGGCACAGGGTGAAGACTGATTTGCATATGGCCAGGTCTAAACTGGGGTGGCATGGTGAGCAAAAGAATGATGGATTTAACCCAGATCTCTTGACTGGGGGTGAATGTTTTGATTTGTTCTGCATTCCGTCCATCAATTGTGTGTCTTTTGCTTTCTAACCCAGACAGTCAGCCTGACAGAGAAAGAGAACACATCTCCAAACCCAAGGCTTTTGTCTCAGCTCTGGGAGAAAATTCACACCTCATCAAATGTGCTATTCAGCTCCTGTGTGACAGCTGGAAGCTCCTGCAAATGCGCTTATAGAGGCTCTAGGCAGGTAACAGACAACTTTCTAAAAGGACCTGTTCTAAAATATTTATTACAAATCTGACTTTACCAATGAATTAGGATTCTAATAAATAGTTTAAAAAGTCCAATAATTAATATTTTAGCTGTTTCCTAAGCGCAGATAACAATATTAAGGTAATATTGTTTCCCAATGCTTTCCTATGGAATATCCATTCTTCCTACAGTGAAAATGACCTTTTGGGGCTTTTCACTGTAAGAACATGTTTAACACTAAATTTCCTTATGGTCTACTTTTATATACCATTCACCAGCCTTATGGGCTGCATGGCCTACTTTGTAATGATATTAATATTTAAAAGGAGCCTTTAGGCCTGTCAAAAGGGGCTATATTCCCAGGGCAAATTTTCAGTTAAAACCTGCTCATTTAGACCACACATGGCAGGTCTGCAGTCATGTTTGCATTGTCCCTGCAGTGGGTGGAACAATGGGTGTTGCAGCCTACTGGCGACATTTAACTTACAGGCCCTAGGTCTAATTTGGGTACCATATACTAGAGACTTAGAGGTAAGCTAAATATGCCAATTAGGGGTATGCCAATTTAATCATGTTGAGAGGAGGGGTACAATCATTTTACCACTGGTTAAAAGGGGTAAAGTACACAGAGTTCTACAGCCAGCAAAAAAGCTAAGGCAAACTCTGTGGCGGGATACACCATGCAAAAGATGGCTACTACCAATAGTTATGTTTGAAAAGAGTGCACTGTTGGCCGCCATTTGTCCATGCCTCCCGGAAGCATCTGTGTTTCCATATTTTGACTAAAACTCAGTTGAGAGACAAAAATATTCCCTAATATTTAAGGGCAGGTTGATTTATTCTTCTAATCCAGTCATCAATTGTTTGTAGAAATTGTTTGTTTATGGGCATTACCATTCTTTCAGCAAATGGGGAGATTGCAAACACATGCATATCCATGCTTTTGGCACTCATATTACGCCTGGTATCCCCACACCAAATTCCAGCTATTTCGAGTTTTCCCTCTGGAATTGTAAATAACCACATAGACCTGGAGATTCTTTGTCCTTTACCATGTAGTTCCCTGATTCCAGCAAGAAAACAGCTGGCATTTTTCTCTTGTTCTGTGAAGTTGGAAAGTGTCCATAGGAGAGCTAGTGAAAGATGTAAGGTTGGATGGGGTGCAGGAGTGCAGGACAGGGCAGGACTGCACTGTCTGCACGCCCCGACTGCTGCAGGTGGGGGGATGAGCAATGCTGCTCGCTGCAGCCCCTGCTTTGTACTCTTTGTTTTAAGAGTGCCCTTAATCCCACAGGAACCTGGGCAAACCATACTATTTTCAAAGAGTGGTTCTAATTGGTATCATTTTCATTGTTTCCAGGAATCGGTGAAATAACTGTATGCATTTAATGCAAGGCTTCATTCAGTCTGGAGTATTCTGGAGGGTCTGGAGTTTGTAGGCCTGATAATTACATGTCCAGAGACACTTGGAATTGCAAGTGGAGGTACTACACCTTAAGGTATTTCTCCAGTTGGAATACTACAGATCGTAATAAGGGAGGATGTCTGAAATACATTCACATGCACACCTCAAATTGAGAGAAACACCTTTTCCACTTGCCCGGATAGTGTTCTGGGCAATTTGTAATAAGGGCCTGAATCGGTTAGCCAATCTCAAGACTTAAAACAACAAGAGATGTTGCTGAACAAAATCCTGAGAATGGAGGTATATTGGGATGAAGGAATATGTGATGTCATATAGAGCATGGATTCTGGATAGGGTCACATTGCACATTTTCGTTTGTGTGATGTTGGTGGGGACACCTTATAGACTGCATTTTTATTTAAATTTCCTGTTTCATTAAAAGTGTGGTTTTTTTCTCCTTTAGGAAGCACCAGGACTGGAGAAACTTGGAGAAATGACCCTGGCTCACAGGGCCTGTGTACACGGACATCATTTGGGAGTCGCCTGGGGTCACAACTGCGACCCCTAGCAGCTCCACTGCAAACCCTAGCAATGCCCTTGTGACTCCTGGCCTCTTAGGGGAAAAGATAGCACCAGGAATAGTGGATCTGTGAAATTTTACTGAGTAAAATGCTCCAGAGTATAGAAAACGAGTTTCTGGTGGGAGCAATTAACTTGAGATTCTAACAGTTGCAACTTGCAACTGTTACAATTTAGCTTGAAAATGGAGGTGTCGCCTAGCAGCACACTCCTTGGGGTTCTCAGGTCACAGACTGTCTCAAGAATGAGAAAACTTGTCCTTGAGGCTTTTAATATTGGTGTGCAACTATATTGACAGATCTACTGCACAGAACAAGAAATTCAGCTTTCAGGTGTTTGGATTGGACCATTGATGTCCTTGTACAAACATACTGAAATGCCACAATTCGTCCTTAATTTGAGCCGGTGGTTCCAGGTTGGGCCCACCGGCACTCATTTTCGGGGAACGAAACGTATTTTTCATCATGAGACTTTGGCCCAGCATAATAGAGAGAGGGCAAAAAAGGGGAAAAGAAAAAAGAGAATGACGTAAAAAGAGTAAGGATGGGAGAAAGCAGGGGAAAAACAATCTGCAAGAGTTTGATAAAGTGGCTGGGAGTGTCTGGTGGATGAACGAGGCACGGGGTAAGATCAAGACTACACAGCCTTGGTATTCCGCAAGCCAGACATCTTGCAGCACTGGTTGTATACTACTGAGGAACACTCTAGGCACGGGCACTTATTATTTTACAAATTAATTTACAAATCAAGCGCTGATATCGGTGGTGCTTTCATTTACTTTGCTTCTGTTTAAATCAGTGCATGTTTAGTTTGCCACTGTTTTAGCAGTACATTTTTTTAAAATACTACTGTTCAGCAGTGGTGTCACAATTGTTCGAAGGACCCCAGTGCAGGCAAGTAAGATGGGCCCTCAAATTGCTGGATGAGTGGTAAGGTACATCAGTAATCAGGCTAATGAGGCAACTCAGGCCTCTGGAACCTTGTGCCACTGCACCTGCTGCACCATAGATAGCTATGCCTCTGCTTTTCATGCATTTTCGTTCACTTCTTCCCTCTCTCCTACTGAGAGAGTGGTGCCTATGACTCACACTATTACAAAATGCAGAATCTGTCCATCCCACTTACAAGACCTCTGCTAGTCATACATCTACAGGTCCTCAGGCAAGTCTGGTTCTATGAAGTGAAAGTCTAGCTTTCAAATTGACTTCTGTCATCCTGCAAAGGACTGGTTCGCAAGTGAGTGTCTGACAGCTATCAACCTCTAAATGCAGAAAATCATGTTTTTGCAAGTTTAGGTACCAGAGAAAATTAATTAATTCAGGCCAGTTATAAGGCAGTGTGCTAAGTAATACATGATATTTTTTTATTTTTGGCAAAGATTAGTGTCTCGTGCATTAGTGGTGATGGTCAATGAATAGTCTGGAGAGGGGACCAAACTGAGGCATTGAGAGAAAGTTGGGACTCTGGCAACAAATGCTGCACAGGCTCACCATAGCCGAGTTTAGTGTGAGGCACTCATAAGAATCCACCACTCTTCTTTGCATGCCATCTCATTCTCAGTCCGGGTCTGCAATACTCTCCACAACTTCATGTGTTAAAAACACAAGTTGTTTGTAAGTGCACAAATGACTACAAATGATTACAAAAGTCACCAGTACACTTTTATTTGCATTTTGATTGCTAAGAGCAGTTTATTCCTTAACGGAGCCACATCCATCAGCACCCTCCCCCTACGCTTACCCTTATACTAAGTAACCTAATTATGTAAAGTACAGGTAGCTGCCAGTTGAGGCGTTTTAGACAACCCACCATACTTGCAATGATGCGAAAAACTACATCAACCTGAGTGCAACAATATATTAGTTAAAAAGACAATACTGGCTGATAATGTCACATAATGAGGTCACTTGACAGCTATAACAATTAACAGCGTGTTCATCCTGTCATGACTTAAAGATGCTGTACTAACCACAAGAATCATTTTTTGTAGCTGATAGTACCAGCTTTTGGCCAAAGATTTTGGCTCAATTGATATCATTTGCTATAAAACTCATTGTATACTTGAAATTGTTACACAAATATACATTTCAAGATTTTGGATGGTATCTTACTTGTCTGATAATTTCTGGGTAAATATGTCCTCTAGTGAATGTCACAATAAAATAATTTTACTCACTTCTAAAATGCATGACACTAACCATGTATCTGTTGGTGGGGGGGGGGGGGGGAGAAAAATTATATTGATTGTGAAGTCTTACAGGTCAAGTCATGAATTCTGGCCACAAATTGTGCCGGGTTGTAGTGAGTGCTCTATATTTGTTGTATTTTTGCAATAGACTTCAAAACCTTGTACACTTTCATTTAGTAGAATTTTAGTTAGTGTTACATTTTGCACAATTTTTTACATGTTGCCATGAGTATCTAGATTGAACAACTTCTAGCAGAAACATAGGCATTCAGGCATGCAATGTGTTCTGTTTTTTTGGTCATGCTGATTTTGGAACCTTTGACATAACATCCAGTAACCTGCAGCATTTGTGTATGACACTTTCAGCCTGCCTGCCTTTTAAGCCAATAACACATTGAATTATGGGACTTGTATTTTCACATTGGTATTGGACATAACATAAAACTTTAATAAACTAAGGGACAGCCACCATAAGACTTTGTATAGTGCTTTTTGCAGCATCACAATCGGGGTCTGACTGGGATAGAAAATAGGCCCGGGCACCACAAGAAAAGTAGCCCGATTTGTGAATTAGATAGCTAAAAAAAGTGGTTCTTGTTTGCAAAATGGGGCTGTTTTGAACTTGTAAAGACAAGCTGCAGAAGTGCTTCCTAGTTATGGAAGACTGCATGAATTTGATATCAGGGAAATCAGTAGTAAAACCGGCCCAGCAGACCATAAAACAGGCCCATAAACAGCCAAAAACCATCCCACACATTGACCCATCAGACCAGCTCTTTGGCAACTGCCTGATTGCCCCATAGGCCAGTCTGACCCTGATGACACATGTTTCCAGTACAATCATGCTCCAAAAACAAAATTGGTAAGCAAACTTAAATAAGCACTTCAGGAGAATCAGAGGTGTTTTAAGGGTATTTCTAGACCATTACTGTGGAAATGGCAGCAACATCATATTTATTTGATTACCTGGACATAACTGCTGTGTTCTACTCACAATAGAGTGTCAAAGTGTTACACAGAGGGGATTGAAAAGTCACAAAGAAGTGCACAGAAAACATGGAAACGTCACACATAGATAAAATGGAAACTTGGCAGGTATGTGAATGGGGACTACACATCTTCCTTTGGTCGTACAACTGGAAGAACAGTGGTTATCAGTGGCGGCTCCTCCGCTAAGGCGGAGGAGTGTCACCCCACTGCCTGGAAGCAGCAAAAGAAAGGAAAAAATAGAATGATAATAACGGAATGTTATTATCATTTTATTATGTCCTCCTGCTGCGGCAGCGTGCGTGAGAGGGCGGGCAGGGCTGCAGAGCAGGGGAGGAGTGGTAGAACACTCTCGGGCCGCCCAAAACAGTCATGGGCACTTCCCTGTTCTCCATGCAGGCTTCATTACAGACTGCATGGAGAACATGTCCACCCCTCCAGCCCCTGGCTGAGCGCCGTGTCACTGCGCTCAGATGAATCACAACGCAGCATTGCAGCGTGGTGATTGGCTTAGGGGTGGAAGCATGGCTGCCTGCTTCCTGTTCCGACCTGGAGTCAGACACAGGCGAGCAGGAGAGAAGACGCTGGACCTGGTGGCGGCGGCAAGGTAAATGTTATTATTATTTATTTTTTTAATGCGCCCCCACCCGCGAGCTGTGCCGGCCGCCCCTGGTGTTGATTGCTACATGTCGAGACTCAGAAGTATAATAGAGCTGCTTTTTGGTCCCAGTACTACCAGAGCAGTGGGTGGGGAGGGAGGAATAGGGTAGAGCTATTGGAGCATCCTAGTATGGGTAGAAAAAGTGATGATTGTTACGTACAAGTAATGAGGTATATGACAGACCTACATGTGCATCTCATTTCTGGAAGAGCAGAGTTGGACAAAAATGGCACAACTGAGATGTATGGATGCATGTTGTTGCCTGTACTCAAAGAACAGTGGTGTGTGTTTTTTAAGTCCTGAGTGAGGTGTATGACAACATGACCCAGTACAGACGTATTAGCGTTGAGTGCTGCAGTTCAGATTTCAGGTGCCAGTACTGGAGGAATTGGGATGGATACTTCACATGGGGCGTAAGCTCTAACAGCAGAGCGGCATGTTGATGCATGTATGTTACGAAATAAGGTGATGGTAAGGCTACCTGTGACTCCCAGCACTAAAAGATAAGTGGTTGTTGCTTCGGGTCAGGAGGCACATGGAAGAGATGCACATAGGTTCCAAAACTGGAATAGCAGTAGGTGGGGGCTGGAGGTCAGGAGGTGCATGGCAAAGCTGCATGTGGGTTCCAGTACTACAGGAGTGTCTATGTTAGGATATGCAAAAAGAAAGGCAACTAAAGATGTATTTGTTTTCAATAAATTAATATTGATTTACTTCTGTACCCAGCTCCTTTCTATTTTGTTATTTGAAGTATGTCTGTCAGGGAAGTCTGAATCGGCATTAAATAAAGATGTTTGCATTCTGTATTACTAGCTCTGAGAGACAAGAAGATATTGCCCATTCTGCTTCTACCTCTGTTTCATTGGTGTAAACAGCCTGCACATTATGTAGAACTAGATTGCTGCATGCATACTGCACAGCGGTACTTCCACCACTTTATTTGATCACCAGCAGAAGTGGTAAAGACTCTCTGATTCTACTACTGAGGAGATTCCCTTCAGGCTGACAATGCACCTGTTGCTGGCATGAATATCTTACAAATTAGAGCAGAATTTATCAACATCTTTAGATGTTAATTGTGAGTTCTGTATGCACTTTTATCTTGTTATCCTAAAGTTATTTGTTAACAATTTGATATGCTTTGGGTTAATTATAGTTAACTGGGTTTATTTTGCGGTGTTTGCAGGTGCTCCAATCAAATATCAAAGTGTTTGAATTAATTTAGCATAGTATTTGATCTAAGATGTCACCTTCTGCAATGTCTACAAAGAAGGGGAGCTTAGGGCTTTTTTAACAGGTCCAGCATACGTGCCCAACGATTGATCAATACAAAAGGGTATGCAGTTCCTGACTGAATCAAACAGGTTGCATAAGAGAGCAGCCGCTCACTTAATATCTAGATAGAGGGGAATTCCTCTTGTTGGAATTAAGGCCCTCACACACCCAGCCAGCTAGGTGTCATGCTTCATCATTGGGTCTGCTCCTCGTCGGGTTGGCGCTGCAATACCCGACGGGCACCCACAAAGGGGCTCTTTGGCGGAGATCTTTAATTCCTTGCCGTAAGGTGCAGTGCGTGTGAGGGGCCTAGTGAGTGTAGATGTAAAGGAAAGTGAGGCTAAAACAGGAAAAAGGGGTCCAATCAGAACTATTTTAATGAGTATGGCCCCTCTCCTGATTAAAACTAAGTGTGGCGCACCCCTGCAGTAGTGTTACAGGGTACCGCGCACTAGGGTCAACATGTTTCTTGCCAAACTGTCATGTAGACGGCAATTCTTCAGGACCAGTAGAAATTCTATCTACACTATCAATGGTGGTCAGTTATAGTACAAGTGAAAGACCACATATAGCACCCTAAATGTGGTACCTGTCAATCTAGAAGGTCAATCCCCTTGGGGTCAGTGGTTCGTGTCAGCGTATTCCAGCAGGTGTTGACACTGAAAGAACTAGTGCTGCGTCTTCTCCGTACAGTGGCGGAGGACCTACCCCTCACTCTGCTGGAACCTTCTGCAATGTCCCATGTTTCAATTAGACATCATGACACTTCTTCTATCGCAACATCAGAGTCAAAGGTCACGTGCTGTCACTTCCTGAGCTGTCATTAGGATAAAGTGATGTCACTGCCTGTGATGTCACAGAGCGTCAAAGGATACATGATGTCACTTCCAATACCCTAGGCATTTTGGAGAATCAACGCCCATGCCTGTGCAACCTCAGTAATGGCAGACTGATGTTCTCAAGACCCATCAAAGGTCCCAAGGTAATGCCCTACTTCGCCATGGCATTCACTACATGGACTTTCAGAGGTCAATTGTTTGAGATCAACTTGTAGATTCCCAGAAAGTTTGGATACAGCGCTGTCCCGAAATTACAGTAAGTGGTACTGTGATTATCAGAATCAGACTCCCTATGACAATGATGTCTTCTAGGAGTGTTTCGATCCTGAAGATGGTGTTTGTGAGTGACATTGCATTCCTTAAACTTAAACTGTGGGGCACTTGGTCGTATTCTGGATGGGTGTGATCAGGGTGTGGGGCTTGGTCAATAGTTACTATTAGGTGGTATCACTTTCCTCTATTGACATTGCCAAAATTACGATTAACTTTTGTGTGCTGCAAGAATTTATGAGTAATTAAAAAACGTTAAAAATAACTCCACAGGGTGTGTGGAAAAGGACTTGCATCTGACAGATATTACCTTATAAATGAGTTTGTGTGAGCATATTTCTGTGCCTCAATAAATTTCATGTGCATATTGTGCAGCACAGCATTTTGCAGATATTACACAGTATAACACTGAGAGTTTTCCAGAATTAAATCATTTACAGTTCTTCCTGAGGGAAGTGGCTTTTCTAGGCACATCATTGATGGTAAACATACCAGGAATAATGGCAATATGCCTAATTGAACTACATAGCTAGGCGCTGTTATGTCTGTTGGCAGTATTCTTGGCGGGTGCAATCTGTAAAGGCGCAGCATTGATGATGATATTGTGGTCATTAAGCCAGTGAGTGGCATGATGCTTCAGATAACCATTAACCCTTCTTTGCACTTGCAATAATCTGCTAAGAATCCAGAATTTTGGGTGGGTAAAAAAATATTTTCATGGCCACATGCAGGTACTTCTTGGTAAGTATTTATGAACGGGTGGCATTTCAGCAAATACACAAGCAAAGGGTTTGTTTAAAATGACCCATTTGCCGCCATTGGAAAAAATAATAATAACTGGAGGTCAAATACATTGCAAACCTTGGCTCAAATGCTGTATTTGCTCATTCAGGAGCAGGGAAAATATTGCAGCTCAAAAAAGGAGAGCCGTATATAGAGCTCCCGATCAGCAACAACAACAGCTCTATTTTAATGCATTCTTAAAGAGTGTGTGATTCCTCCCTCACAACAGGGACTGGCTGCGCAGGGAGTTTTCTGCTGAGTCTCAAACATACCAGCGCCTTTGTGTTTGGGTGGATGTGTAAAACAAACACGTTACTTGTTAATGTGCGTGCTCGGAATGACAAGAAGCGCTCTTGCAAACTGGGCCACACTGGAGTTTTTTGTCTCTTCCAACCAGCTGAGAGAGCACTTACCACAGTCCCCTGTTTACTGCTATTCTATTGTTTGGAAAACAAGTGCATGGAGCTATTATTGAGAGCAGTAAAGGTCTCTGTACATTTCACTGCAGCAGGGTGCACAGGAATTATCATATAAAAAACCACTTTCAAAGCTGGTACCCGTCAATTGGCAGAGCCTTTGACTTAGAAGATGGAATAGGGTGTTTTTTTTACACTAAACAGATGTACGTGAGTATTTGCTTGCTTGAGAGGACAGACGTTAAGTAAATAACAAACATACACAATTGTTTTCTACATGGGTCTAGTTTCGGGTAAAGCCAAGGTATTTTAATCGTTAGACGTGAGCGTGGTTTCGTTCATCACAAATTACCTCTTCATCCTCATAAATATTACAGCCGTTATTCATTCGAGGACAGTTTTGCCTGGTGCATTTAGCTTATCATCCCTGTCCTCTCGTGTCAGATGTATTTACATTTATTTTTTTTGCCCAGCATATTTTAAGTTGAAGAATAGGCGCCCTTTTTCCAAGATTGTATTTTATGTTACACAGACAATGCTCAGTCACGTTTGAGAGTGCCTAAAAGGGCGCTCAGTAAGTTGAGTGGACAAGGTCTGAAACGAGTGTATTTCGAAAACTAGGGGCCTTATTTACAAGGAATTAAGGCAGTGCGGTGCTGCAAGCCATTTGGCTCTAATTCCGAAGCAAAGGGATGTGTGGTATCTACAACAATATGACGGATCCCTTTCCTCTCCCCTGCGCTGGTGCACATTTAGCTGACATGCGCCGACGCAGGCACCCTTGCACCATGGGGATGATTGTTTTGTGCAGGTAGGTAAACCTGCCTGCACAAAAACAATCGCAAGAGGTGATTTCCTCTTCCTATGTGTGCTGCAGAATGCAGCACTCATAGAAAGAGGAAAAAAACGAGGAGAAATGAAAACATTTCTCCTCGTTGCGCCTCCTTGGGGAGGCGTAGCATTCTTACGCATTTCCGAGTTTACGATTTTACCTACATCCGGAAATGCGGCAGAAGCTATGGGTGTTACATGGGAACACCGACAACAACACCCATGGCACTCCCCTTTCACGCAAAGTGTTGCATGTAAATGGGCCATATTTACAAGGACACGAAAAGCCACGCAGGGTGACCTTACATGTCCATGTAAATATGGGGCAGCCGGCTGCGCCGCCGGTGCTTTACAAAAAGTGACGCATCGGCGGGGCAAGGAGCTCGTAAATAAGCCCCAAGGTTTTTAGATAGTTTCATGAGCAGGAAAATATCGAGGCATCGTCCTTCTAGAAGTTAAAGTATCTGGGTGTATGTTCATCTAACGAACAAGCTTTTCATATTTCTTTCTCACCCTCCAGATTTATTTGCGATTAATATCTGGATATATGGTAAGGAAATTTGTTTGTATAATGTCAATAATGAAGGTTCTAAAATATAATTCTACTGGCCCTTTAAATGTTCTAACACTCTAGCTTAGTGTGACAACTATAGAATCGTTTCCGGTTTCTAACCATTCAGGTTCCTCTGTTTCTCCATGTCTCCTAGAAGTGTCTGTATTTCAATGCATCTTCTGAAACTCTTGGAGAGGCTTAAAAATATTGCCAAATATTCGAGGACAGAAATATTTATTATTCTAGCTCCTGTTCTCGAATGTTTGGGGAAAGTCTCTGTTAGCATTACTTGCTTTCTGGAAACAGTGAGATCAGAAATACATGCATGGCAGTGCTCTTGGCTCTCATTATGAGCTGGCTGGAATTTAGGTGGGGATTATAAAGGATAGTGGGTGAGAACTTCTGATTCCCACCACTATTCCCACATCATATTATGGCTAACCGAAGGTTTCTTACCGCAAGGGCAAATAGCCACAGGCAATTGCCTTTACCATCTGGTTTTCCATGATTCTATGGAGAAAACCGTTGACATTTTCCACTTCCTCTGAACAGTTGGAAAGTGTCAGCAGAAGAGCTGTTGGAGTTCAGGGATGGATTGGGGCAGCAGTTGTACAGGGCAGGCTTGAGCCTTTCTGGGGGATCCCTGTCTGATTCTCTCAGACCACTGTAGGGGCTGTCCCTTTGTCAAGCAATGCTGCTGCTTGGAGCCCCTTCAGCATCTGCGAGACTTCGGTGCTTCTAGGCCCAGAATTATTGCTTCAAGAGTTTGTGAACCAAAAGGTACAGATCCAGAGATACTTCGAATTGTAATTTCTGATATTTTACCAGTAGTATTCTCCGGGTGTAATACTACAACTGGTAATGATCCTTGGGAAACTCCATTGAGATTTTCAAATGCCTACGCACCAGTTTAGAAAATAAACAATCTTTATCTAAGCCAAACAAGACCAAATGACAAAACTCCAACACACAACTCAAAATATCACTTCTTAGCAATTCTGTCCATAGAACTCTATGGATGCGGTGTTTTGCACAAAGTACCTTTGATGCTTCAAAATCCACTAGGAAAAAGAGCCACCGAGGAGGGAAGCATCTGGAAACACAGCAATGAATTGGTTCCTGAGTCCTTGGGGAAGTGATTCGTCAGTTCTGCTACATGCAGGAGAAGTGTTTTGTAGGTTCAAGACTGTAAGGGGAAGTGATGTGTTGAAATCCGAAGACGGTTAAGGTCTGTGGGTGATGCGGTGGAAAACTTGGCACACAGGTGCGATGCGTGGAAATCTGGACGTGCTGGAGGTTGATGCGGCGGTGGCAAACAGGCACTGCGTCAATTCTTTCAGCCGCCGATTGATGATGCCTCAATCTTTCAGCCGCACAGCAGGGCCTGTGTCAGTGGTCTCAGACTTGCCTGTGTCAGTGGTCTCAGACTTCGGAGACATGGTGCGCTGGGCTCTGGCTGCGGTGGTTCTTCGGTCCATGAACAGGTGCTGGATCGATTTCTTTGGCCCCAAGGCAGCGGTGCGTGTAAATTTCTCCCACACAGCGGTGCTGCGTCGGAAAAACAGGCGCTTGAAGGGTGATGCATATATTTTGCAGTCTTTTGCAGCAGGAACTTCCTGCAAGGGCCTAGAGCTGGATTTGGCACCACTTGACAGGTCAGAACTCCCAGCAGTGGAGTTTAGGGATGCCGAAGGTGAAGTCTTTTATTGGCCCTGAGACTTCCAACAGGAGGCAAGCGCACACAAGCCCTTGGAGAACCTTGGAAATCCAGGATTTAGTAGCAAAGTTCAGTCCTTTCACTGCCCACAGACAGAAGCAGCAACTGCAGGCAACCCAGCAAAGCAACACACAGCTAAGGTCAGTACTCACTCTGACGGCTCTTCAGCTCTTCTTCTTGGCAGGGTCTTCAATCCTTCAAGACCCTCACACCGCCAAAGCCCACCTCCATGAAGGAATGAAGGCCGTCGCCGAATGGATGAGGACCAGCCGCCTGAAGCTGAACTCGGACAAGACGGAGGTCCTCATCCTTGGTTCCAACCCTTCAGCCTGGGACGACTCCTGGTGGCCAACATCACTGGGAACAGCCCCGCCACCCACCGACCACGTACGCAACCTAGGGGTCATCCTCGACCCCACCCTCTCCATGACTAAGCAGGTCAACGCCGTTTCCTCATCCTGCTTCAACATCCTCCGAATGCTCCGCAGGATCTTCAAGTGGATCCCCACCGAAACAAGAAAAACAGTCACCCAGGCCCTCGTCACCAGCAGGCTGGACTACGGAAACGCCCTCTACGCAGGAACGACGGCTGAGCTCCTGAGACGGCTGCAACGCATCCAGAACGCCTCTGCACGTCTTATCCTCGACATCCCCCGACGCAGCCACATCACACCCCACCTGAGAGACCTGCACTGGCTCCCTGTCAACAAGAGGATAACCTTCAAGCTCCTCACCCACGCACACAAAGCACTCCACAACTCCGGACCAGCCTACCTCAACAGACGACTCAGCTTCTACACCCCCACCCGCCAGCTCCGCTCGACCAGCCTCGCCCTCGCCACAGTCCCCCGCATCCGAAAAACGACCGCCGGCGGCAGATCCTTCTCCCACCTCGCCGCCAAGACCTGGAACACCCTCCCCACCAACCTCCGACAGACCCAAGACCTACTTGCCTTCAGAAGACTCCTCAAGACCTGGCTCTTCGATCAGTAGCAGCACCACCCCTCTCTTCCCCCAGCGCCTTGAGACCCTCGTGGGTATGTAGTGCGCTTTATAAGTGACATGATTGATTGATTGATTGATTGAATCCAGAAGTGTTCTAAAAATGTGGGGTTACAGGTCCAATACTTACACCTCTTTTGGCCTTTGAAGAGACATACTTATAAGGGAAGTCCTTCTTGTTCACAAGATCCTGCCTTGGCTCCAGACACACTACGGAGGGCGGAGACAGCATTGTGAGAGGCCAGGCAGAGCCCTATGCAGAGTCAACGATAACTCCTCCCACCACTCTAGCTCAGGAAGGCCCATCAGCCTGGTGATGGGCCATCAGGTTATGCAGGGCACACCTCAGCTACCTTTGTATGACTGACTAGGGTCAAAGAGACACAGAATGGTAAAGTAAGAAAATGCCTACTTTCTAAAAGTTGCAATGCAAGACAAAAAATGTGCGGCTGCACTCCTTCCCTTAAATACGTATTGACTTCAGAATATGGAACCAAATAATTGCGTGCGAACAGATGCTGTGAACCGTCCCCAGAGTCACAGCTCCATTGAAGTAAACCAAAAAGGCACGAGGCTTGCGCACCCCTCTGTCGCACTGCTAGATACAGGAAACTTTTCCTCACCATAGGCCACTCCTTGCTGAATAGTGCATTTTTGACCATTGAAACCATATTTAAACAATTCCTCATTTCACATTTAATCCATTACTTTTTCTGAAAACCACTGCGGAGACAGCGTGATGTCACCATGATTCTTTTATTGAACAATTTCAAATGCCTCCTGCTCGACCATCCAGGCTTTTAACAGCGACATTTGAGAAGAATCATTGATACGAGTAGGCTCATATAATTTAATTTCACCCAATGCTTTCGAGCCAAGTGGCTCTTCGTCAGGGGTTTGCTGAAACAAATAAAAGAGATAGCTTCACCAACTGCTCCAAACAGACTTTCTGTATGAATGAATGAATGAATGAATGAATAAGGATTTATAGAGCGCATGGTTACCCGGAAGCATCCCAGCGCTAGCGGGCGTTAAATGGTGAACACAGAAGGATTTATGGAAATAGCCAAGTTTTCAGCTGTTTACGGAAGCTAAGGTGGTTCGCTTCACTTCGGAGATGGAGTGGAAGGGTATTCCACAACCTGGAGACATTATATGAAAAGAGCCTACCTCCCTTTCTCACTTTCTGGATTCTCAGAATTTTTGCCAAGTGAAGGGAATTAGAGCGGAGGTGTCTAGGAGCTTTATACGAATGAATCAAATCCCTGATTATGGGAGGTCCTTCCCCTATCAAGGATTTGTGTGCCACACAAAGAGCTTTAAAGTGTATCCTCTCCTGAACAGGAAGCCAATGCAAAGAGCGCAATGCAGGTTGCGCCGAGCATCGCCGACTAGTGCCGGTAAGTAGTCTTGCAGCAAAATTCTGAACAATCTGAAGTCGCCCAATTACTGCCTTGGGGGCCCCCAGATAGAGAGCATTACCGAAATCAATCCTAGAAAGGATCAGGGCTTGAATCACTAGTTTTTTTGCTGAGTGGGGCAACACAGACAGAATTTTACGGATCATTTTTAGCAGACCGTAGCAGGAAGCAACCGTCTTCCTGGCTTGGGTTTTGAAGGACAGGTCTTGGTCCAGCCAGATGCCAAGGCTTTTTAACTCTGATTTAGGAACCGGAACAGGACCCATACACGAGGGCCAGAGGGTGTTCAAGTTGACACTTTGGGAGTTACCGAGCATCATAATTTCTGTTTTTGCACCATTCAGTTTAAGATGAGACAGACTCATCCATTTTGCCACTTCCTCCAAACAAGCGTGGAGGTTAGTGGGTGACTTATCAACTTGATTCAGTGCCACCACTAGCTGTGTGTCATCTGCATAAGACACAATATGGACTCCAAAGGGGGCAACTAAGTCCGCCAGAGGGGCCATATAGACATTAAAAGGGTTGGACTCAGGGAAGAGCCCTGAGGCACTCCACATATCAGGGGTAGAGGGTCTGATGAGATATCCTCTTCAAACACCTGGAAAGTCCTGCCTTCCAGAAAAGATTGGAGCCAAGCGAGAGCCGAACCTGACACTCCCGTGTTCCTAAGACGGTGGACCAGAATCTGATGGTTCACCGTGTCAAATGCGGCGCTAAGATCAAGAAGAATAATAGCCAAAGAGCCTCCTGTGTCAAGAATCCTTTTTGATTCCTCTACTACCATCAGCAAAGCGGTTTCAACTCCCTGACGAGGCGAAAGCCTGTCTGGGAGGGGTGTAGCAGATCATGTGACTCAAGAAACACAGAAAGAATGTTGTTAACATGTTTCTTTGTGATCTTACTCACTCCCGGAAGGAGCGAGATAGGTCGATAGTTTGTAAAATCCTTCTGATCCAGATGAGGTTTTTTCAATAGAGCTTTGACCATGGCTCTTTTCCATTCACAGGGAACCACACCTGAGATAAGAGAAGTGTTAATCACATTGAGAAGATAGGGAGCAATAGTAGAGGCTACTAATTTCAAGGTGTTAAACGGCGCCGGATCTAGAGGCGATGCCCTTTTAATAGAAGCTAAAATAGGCAACAAGGAGTCCAAGGACAAGGGTTCTAGGGCCTCCAGACTAGGTGCAGCTTTATCTCGAAGCGGAGAGTTGGCATTAGTGATATATGCATTGTCTTTCACAGGAAAGATTTTTTGGATATTTTGCACTTTGGAGAAGAAGAACTGTGCAAGATCTTTGCACCGCTGTCCAGATGAATCAGGGATTGGTGGAGGGTCGGGCACTCTTATTAAATTTTTGGCGATCTGAAAAATTTCCCTGTAAGAGTTACTTGCGAGGAGAATCTTTTCCTCAAAGTATGAGGCTTGGGCTTTTTTGATCTCAACTTTATACATCCGGAGAGCAGTCTTATATTCTAGTCTCTTATTGGCGGAAAAATCTTTCCTCCAACTCCTCTCTAACCTCTTACATTGTTTTTTGAGGAGGCGTAATTCAAGTGAGAACCAGCCCGATTTAAGGATTCCTAATTTTTCTCTATCAATTTTTTAGGGACCACCTGGTTAAGGGTGTCTTTAATCCATAAGGTAAAGTAATTGTACGCAGTAGCCGGGTTAGTATGAGGGATGGGGAAGGTCCTACTCAATTCTTGAGACCATTTCTCCACAGGAACCTTAGACCACTGCCGATTAAACGTTCGGGAGACCTGAGTATGAGCCTCAATAATAACAGGGGACCATAAAAAGGGGACTAAAAAATGATCCGACCATGGGAGAGGGATAGGGGATTTTCCTACAACATCTTTCAAAGTGGAAAAGAGTGGGTCAAGAAGATGCCCTTTTAGATGTTGGGTTGTGAGACCTTTTGTTGAAGTTGGTAGGACGCAAGGTCTTGAACCAGGTCCATAGCAGTTAATGCACTAGGGTCATCAAAATGCAAATTGAGATCTCCCAAAAGCGTAAAATTAGCATTGGTATTAGCTAGGTTACAGGTGGCTTCTAGCAAGGAATTACAAAATTGACCTAGCGCCCCAGGCGGGCGATAGATAAGAATTCCAGAGAAAGAAAGAGAAGGGGAGAATTCAATGGAAAAGTGGACATTCTCGCAATCAGCTATTGGACTACCTAAAAGACGACAGATCAAGAAATTTTTATAAATAATAGCAATGCCGCCCCCTTACCCCTCTTTCTATCTAGTCTTTGTATCGAGTAGCCCGGAGGAAGGGCTCTAACAATATCAGGTTCTGAGCTTGAGGAGAGCCAGGTCTCCGTAAGAAATAGCACTTCAGGGTCATGGTCGAATAGCAATAATGAGATCTCGGTTGCATGTTTTGGTAGTGATCTACAGTTTAGCATCAATAAGTTAAACTGTTTCTTTAAGTGGACTGGGGTATGGGTGTCCATTGGGGGCTCAAAAAAACAATGTAGGCACTTCTTCTGTCCCTCCTCTACCATTATTGAGTGAGAACATTGAGGTTCTAAGGGTTTATTCAGCCATCTCAACTGTGAGGAAGTATAGCCATAATGGGTTACAAGTGTAGAGGCAGGGGCTCTGGCCCCTGGGCCCGGATGGGCGCGGACGGGCGCAGACGGGATTGCCTTAGGCGCGCCTTTGGCGCGCCCGCTGCGCTGCGTCCGCTGCGCGGTCGCGTCATCTGGCGATTTTATGCCCCCGTGACCCAGCAGCCAGAGCGCCAACCCAGCGCAAGCGCACTCAAGCCCTCCCCGAGCTTTAACACAGCTCCCCACAGAGAACCAGTTAATAGAGCAGCAATCACATTTAGGCAAGTTTAAAACAAGTTTAAAACATCAAGTTTTAAAACAATTAGCAGCAATGAGGACCATTTTAAAAAGAAAAGCGAGCGGGAGAGAGACCTGATCGTCCTCCACCGGTTTGACCCTTCTAACGTCCGCTGCGCGGTCGCGTCATCTGGCGATTTTATGCCCCCGTGACCCAGCAGCCAGAGCGCCAACCCAGCGCAAGCGCACTCAAGCCCTCCCCGAGCTTTAACACAGCTCCCCCACAGAGAACCAGTTAATAGAGCAGCAATCACATTTAGGCAAGTTTAAAACATCAAGTTTTAAAACAATTAGCAGCAATGAGGACCATTTTAAAAAGAAAAGCGAGCGGGAGAGAGACCTGATCGTCCTCCACCGGTTTGACCCTTCTAACGTCCGCTGCGCGGTCGCGTCATCTGGCGATTTTATGCCCCCGTGACCCAGCAGCCAGAGCGCCAACCCAGCGCAAGCGCACTCAAGCCCTCCCTGAGCTTTAACACAGCTCCCCCACAGAGAACCAGTTAATAGAGCAGCAATCACATTTAGGCAAGTTTAAAACAAGTTTAAAACATCAAGTTTTAAAACAATTAGCAGCAATGAGGACCATTTTAAAAGAAAAGCGAGCGGGAGAGAGACCTGATCGTCCTCCACCGGTTTGACCCTTCTAACGTCCGCTGCGCGGTCGCGTCATCTGGCGATTTTATGCCCCCGTGACCCAGCAGCCAGAGCGCCAACCCAGCGCAAGCGCACTCAAGCCCTCCCCGAGCTTTAACACAGCTCCCCCACAGAGAACCAGTTAATTGAGCAGCAATCACATTTAGGCAAGTTTAAAACAAGTTTAAAACATCAAGTTTTAAAACAATTAGCAGCAATGAGGACCATTTTAAAAAGAAAAGCGAGCGGGAGAGAGACCTGATCGTCCTCCACCGGTTTGACCCTTCTAACGTCCGCTGCGCGGGTCGCGTCATCTGGCGATTTTATGCCCCCGTGACCCAGCAGCCAGAGCGCCAACCCAGCGCAAGTGCACTCAAGCCCTCCCTGAGCTTTAACACAGCTCCCCACAGAGAACCAGTTAATAGAGCAGCAATCACATTTAGGCAAGTTTAAAACAAGTTTAAAACATCAAGTTTTAAAACAATTAGCAGCAATGAGGACCATTTTAAAAAGAAAAGCGAGCGGGAGAGAGACCTGATCGTCCTCCACCGGTTTGACCCTTCTAACGTCCGCTGCGCGGTCGCGTCATCTGGCGATTTTATGCCCCCGTGACCCAGCAGCCAGAGCGCCAACCCAGCGCAAGCGCACTCAAGCCCTCCCCGAGCTTTAACACAGCTCCCCCACAGAGAACCAGTTAATAGAGCAGCAATCACATTTAGGCAAGTTTAAAACAAGTTTAAAACATCAAGTTTTAAAACAATTAGCAGCAATGAGGACCATTTTAAAAAGAAAAGCGAGCGGGAGAGAGACCTGATCGTCCTCCACCGGTTTGACCCTTCTAACGTCCGCTGCGCGGTCGCGTCATCTGGCGATTTTATGCCCCCGTGACCCAGCAGCCAGAGCGCCAACCCAGCGCAAGCGCACTCAAGCCCTCCCTGAGCTTTAACACAGCTCCCCCACAGAGAACCAGTTAATAGAGCAGCAATCACATTTAGGCAAGTTTAAAACAAGTTTAAAACATCAAGTTTTAAAACAATTAGCAGCAATGAGGACCATTTTAAAAAGAAAAGCGAGCGGGAGAGAGACCTGATCGTCCTCCACCGGTTTGACCCTTCTAACGTCCGCTGCGCGGTCGCGTCATCTGGCGATTTTATGCCCCCGTGACCCAGCAGCCAGAGCGCCAACCCAGCGCAAGCGCACTCAAGCCCTCCCCGAGCTTTAACACAGCTCCCCCACAGAGAACCAGTTAATAGAGCAGCAATCACATTTAGGCAAGTTTAAAACAAGTTTAAAACATCAAGTTTTAAAACAATTAGCAGCAATGAGGACCATTTTAAAAAGAAAAGCGAGCGGGAGAGAGACCTGATCGTCCTCCACCGGTTTGACCCTTCTAACTTCCGCTGCGCGGTCGCGTCATCTGGCGATTTTATGCCCCCGTGACCCAGCAGCCAGAGCGCCAACCCAGCGCAAGCGCACTCAAGCCCTCCCCGAGCTTTAACACAGCTCCCCCACAGAGAACCAGTTAATAGAGCAGCAATCACATTTAGGCAAGTTTAAAACAAGTTTAAAACATCAAGTTTTAAAACAATTAGCAGCAATGAGGACCATTTTAAAAAGAAAAGCGAGCGGGAGAGAGACCTGATCGTCCTCCACCGGTTTGACCCTTCTAACGTCCGCTGCGCGGTCGCGTCATCTGGCGATTTTATGCCCCGTGACCCAGCAGCCAGAGCGCCAACCCAGCGCAAGCGCACTCAAGCCCTCCCCGAGCTTTAACACAGCTCCCCCACAGAGAACCAGTTAATAGAGCAGCAATCACATTTAGGCAAGTTTAAAACAAGTTTAAAACATCAAGTTTTAAAACAATTAGCAGCAATGAGGACCAGTTTAAAAAGAAAAGCGAGCGGGAGAGAGACCTGATCGTCCTCCGCCGGTTTGACCCTTCTAACCATATCACTGCCCCCTGCGCCACCACCCTCATCGACCCTCACTCCCTGCAATTACCAAACTGTAAAGAAACCCACATGTTACGCAACAAAGATGTTACACCTGTCACTACTAAATAGGAAACCCCCCCAGACTCAAAATTGCAAATGTCAAAATAATACAATACATAACATAAACTCGCTACATGCATTGTCCCAACCTAATAGAATTCCCGGCTTATTAATCATACCCTCGAAACCTCCTTATAATATCCCCAAAATTACTCTCTGCATTTTAATTCCGATTCTCCCCGTGTGCTAAATAATCTATGTTTAAGCTTTTACCTCTGGAGCCACAACCGGCAGCCTCATTTTAGCGTGCGCTTTCACTTGATACTAATGAAAGAATAAGCTTTCTCCACCTCTCAAGCCGTTAATCTTAAAGGCTCGCTCACGTGTGAACAATTAGAGTTTGAAATCTAATGGTTGTCTTTAACCCCGTGACCTGACACTGTTGAAACTCTGTGTCTTAAAGAAATATATAGTGGAAAACCAATGCCCCTATCCAATACTCATGCAAACATAAAAATGAAACTCACAGAAGCCATACACTTTTATCCAACCATATAGTGAACCCTCCCATGCCAATAATCAAAAAAATGATTTAAAAAATTGTGTATATGAACCAAATCGACCTGTGTTAAAAATAAATATCATCATTACAACCATTGAATAAATGAAAAAAAGTCCATGAAAATTACACAGAAACTTCAAAATGCGTGATAATGAAGAGAAACCACAGCAGCAGTAACACTTCAGCTATCTCTCAATATGAATGGTACTGTTCCAACAGTTATTGTCACAACAACTACATGAAATCCACTCTGGACACTCCATGTTTTTCACTGTCTCCGAAGTGATAAAAGATCATCGACTTTATTTGTTGAACGTTCAACCAAATAATCAGTGGGGTGCAAACTCGCATTGGGACAGTAAGTTGCAATGCAAGATAAAAAATGTGCGGCTGTACTCCTTCCCTTAAATATGTATTGACTTCAGAATATGGAACCAAATAATTGCGTGCGAACAGATGCTGTGAACCGTCCCCAGAGTCACAGCTCCATTGAAGTAAACCAAAAAGGCACAAGGTTTGCGCACCCCTCTGTCGCACTACTAGATGCAGGAAACTTTTCCTCACCATAGGCCACACCTTGCTGAATAGTCCATTTTTGACCAGTGAAACCATATTTAAACAATTCCTCATTTCACATTTAATCCATTACTTTTTCTGAAAATCACTGCAGAGACAGCGTGATGTCACCATGGTTCTTTTACTGAACATTTTCAAATGCCTCCTGCTCGCCCATCCAGGCTTTTAACAGCGACACGTGAAAAGAATCATTGATACGAGTAGGCTCATATAATTTAATTTCACCCAATGCATTTCGAGCCCAGTGGCTCTTCGTCAGGGGTTTGCTGAAACAAATAAAAGAGATAGCTTCACCAACTGCTCCAAACAGACTTTCTGTGTCCAATAAAAATCACCATATGACTGCCCCCTGCGCCATCACCCTCATCGACCCTCATTCCCTGCAATGACCAAACTGTAAAGAAACCCACATGTTACGCAACAAAGATGTTACACCCGTCACTACTAAATACGAAACCCCCCCAGACTCAAAATTGCAAATGTCAAAATAATACAATACATAACATAATACATGAACAATACATAACATAAACTTGCTACATGCATTTTCCCAACCTAATAGAACTCTCGGCTTATTAATCATACTCCCGGCTGGGGATATATTAAGGCGGTTTCGAGGGTATGATTAATAAGCCGGGAGTTCTATTAGGTATTGTATTATTTTGACATTTGCAATTTTGAGTCTGGGGGCGTTTTGTATTTAGTAGTGACGGGTGTAACATCTTTGTTGCGTAACGTGGGTTTCTTTACAGTTTGGTAATTGCAGGGAGTGAGGGTCGATGAGGGTGGTGGCGCAGGAGGCAGTCATATGGTGATTTTTGTTGGACATAGAAAGTCTGTTTGGAGCAGTTGGTGAAGCTATCTCTTTTATTTGTTTCAGAAAACCCCTGACTAAGAGCCACTGGGCTCGAAATGCATTGGGTGAAATTAAATTATATGAGCCTACTCATATCAATGATTCTTTTCACGTGTCGCTGTTAAAAGCCTGGATGGGCGAGCAGGAGGCATTTGAAAATGTTCAATAAAAGAATCATGGTGACATCACGCTGTCTCTGCAGTGATTTTCTGAAAAGTAATGGATTAAATGTGAAATGAGGAATTGTTTAAATATGGTTTCACTGGTCAAAATTGACTATTCAGCAAGGTGTGGCCTATGGTGAGGAAAAGTTTCCTGCATCTAGCAGTGCGACAGAGGGGTGCGCAAACCTCGTGCCTTTTTGGTTTACTTCAATGGAGCTGTGACTCTGGGGACGGTTCACAGCATCTGTTCGCACGCAATTATTTGGTTCCATATTCTGAAGTCAATACATATTTAAGGGAAGGAGTACAGCCGCACATTTTTTGTCTTGCATTGCAACTTACTGTCCCAATGCGAGTTTGCACCCCACTGATTATTTTGTTGAACTTTCAACAAATAAAGTCGATGATGTTTTATCACTTCGGAGACAGTGAAAAACATGGAGTGTCCAGAGTGGATTTCATGTAGTTGTTGTGACAATAACTGTTGGAACAGTACCATTCATATTGAGAGATAGCTGAAGTGTTACTGCTGCTGTGGTTTCTCTTCATTATCACGCATTTTGAAGTTTCTGTGTAATTTTCATGGACTTTTTTTCATTCATTCAATGGTTGTAATGATGATATTTATTTTTAACACAGGTCGATTTGGTTCATATACACAATTTGTTTATCATTTTTTTGATTATTGGCATGGGAGGGTTCACTATAGGGTTGGATAAAAGTGTATTGCTTCTGTGATTTTCATTTTTATGTTTGCATGAGTATTGGATAGGGGCATTGGTTTTCCACTATATATTTCTTTAAGACACAGAGTTTCAACAGTGTCAGGTCACGGGGTTAAAGACAACCATTAGATTTCAAACTCTAATTGTTCACACGTGAGCGAGCCTTTAAGATTAACGGCTTGAGAGGTGGAGAAAGCTTATTCTTTCGTTAGTATCAAGTGAAAGCGCACGCTAAGATGAGGCTGCCGGTTGTGGCTCCGGAGGTAAAAGCTTAAACATAGATTATTTAGCACACAGGGAGAATCGGAATTAAGATGCAGAGAGTAATTTTGGGGATATTATAAGGAGGTTTTGAGGGTATGATTAATAAGCTGGGAGTTTTATTAGGTTGGGACAATGCATGTAGCGAGTTTATGTTATGTATTGTTCATGTATTATGTTATGTATTGTATTATTTCGACATTTGCAATTTTGAGTCTGGGGGGTATTTTCGTATTTAGTAGTGACGGGTGTAACATCTTTGTTGAGTAACATGTGGGTTTCTTTACAGTTTGGTAATTGGAGGGAGTGAGGGTCGATGAGGGTGGTGGCACAGGGGTCAGTCATATGGTGATTTTTATTGGACACAGAAAGTCTGTTTGGAGCAGTTGGTGAAGCTATCTCTTTTATTTGTTTCAGCAAACCCCTGACGAAGAGCCACTTGGCTTGAAATGCATTGGGTGAAATTAAATTATATGAGCCTCCTCGTATCAATGATTCTTCTCACGTGTCGCTGTTAAAAGCCTGGATGGGCGAGCAGGAGGCATTTGAAAATGTTCAATAAAAGAATCATGGTGACATCACGCTGTCTCAGCAGTGATTTTCAGAAAAAGTAATGGATTAAATGTGAAATGAGGAATTGTTTAAATATGGTTTCCCTGGTCAAAAATGGACTATTCAGCAAAGAGTGGTCTATGGTGAGGAGATTTTCCTGTATCTAGCAGTGCGATAGAGGGGTGAGCAAACCTCGTGCCTTTTTGGTTTACTTTCTAAAAGTGGCATTTTCAAACACATAATTTAAGGACCACCTTTCCTATAAGATGTGTTGTTAAATTCTGAGCTCAGAGAGCCCAAACTCCAAATCTCTAGCTTTTCCCTATTGATAACTAAGGGAGAGCAAGTCCTTGACACAGTGAAAAACGAAATTGGGAGTATTTCACTATCAGTACATGCGAAACACACCAATACATGTCCTACATTTCACATACACTGCATCTTGTCCTTAGGGGTGCCCTGCATGTAGTAAAAAGGAAGGTTTGGGCCTGGCAAGTGGGTGCACTTGCCAGGTCGACATGGCAGTTGAAAACTGCACTTGCACTTTAGCACTGACCAGCAGTGGTAAATAGCCCAGAGTGAACATACCAGCAAAAACGAAGTCCAGCACACAATCAAAAATACAGGAGGTAGGGGGCGTGGCTAGCAGCCGCGGAAGATGGCTGCAGGCTAAGTGAGCTGCGCTAGCCGACAGTGAAATTGCCACATATATCCGTCACAATCCTGAATTTGAGCACCCGTTCTGAGCGGCGAGCGGCTGGGGAAGCAGTGGAGCCTGAATCTCACCGTGATCCGGGTGGAGATCGGCCGATGCGGAGCCGTGGAACGCTCGGTGGAGGGACGCGAGTGCAGGCAAAATGGCGGCCCTACGGGGGTCGTAAGGGGAATCGCCGCCGCGAACCCAGCGTGGCGCCGCAGGAGAGGTGACTGACTGCGCCCTGCCAGTGTGGAGGTGCCGAGGCGGCGGGGTCCCGTGGTGAAGGCGCCTGCATCGGGCGGAGTGAGTGCGGCGGACCGTGGTGCGAGGGCAGCGGACCGTGAAGCAACTAGGCGGCTGTCCCAGGCCAGTGTGGAGGCGGCCGTGCGGAGCAGCAGGGCCGAGATCCGTTCATCAGCTGGAGCCGTCCGCCCGCGGGTGAGAGGACGCATACGGTGCGCCTGCTTCAGATAAGTGACATTGATGGATATTGGAGGAGTGACCCCCCCACGGAGTGATGTTTGGAGCGTGGCTCCTAGGGAAGTGAGAGCCTGGCCCCCGGGGGTGCGTGGAAACTGGCAGGGTGCTGCCGGACAGTGGAGTGAGTGGAGCGCTGGGCCTACGACCATCATATGGGTGGGGTCCCCCTGGATGACCGGACTGCAAATATACGGCTGACCGCACTGGCTGACGAAGAGGCCTGTACTTTCCCCCCCCTCCCACCGCGGATAGGCGAGTGGCCCTTGGGGCTGAGGGTTCTTGGCCCTAGGGGGCATGTGGAGGCTGCCAGGACCTGCTTGGGTAACAAGTGGAGAGCGGGAACAATAACCACCCGACAGCAGTGGTGGGCCTCGGTTTGGTGCAGCAGTACTGGTGTGGTCCTCCTGGAGACTGGGCCGCACCCAGATTGATCCTTGCCAGTGTCAACAGAAAGGCAAGAGCGAGAACCCCCCCTCCCTAGGCGGCGCCGGCTATAGCGGACCTGGCCGAGGTCGGTGGCCAGTGACCCCATTCTTTCACAGACTGTGTCATGGGTCGCACCAAGGAACGGGGCCCGGGCAGACTAATCACATTGATAAATATACGGTTGCTATGGGGCAGGATGACGGAGCGGTCGGAAGGGACTTGCATGAGGGTGGAGACGACCAAGACCCAGATCCGACCCTGAAAGACATTATGAGGGCGATATGTGCGTTGAAAGGCACGCTGGAGCCGAAACTGGACTCAGTCACTGAGGAGGTAAACCTCCTGCGGGCAGACTTCCGCAAGATGTCCGATAAGGTAGCCATGGTGGAAGCGGATATCGGGGGCGTTCAAGCCAAAACGAAACGTCTGGAGGAACAGGTATTGACTCTCACGAAAAATCAGGCAGACATATACGCCCGGCTCGAAGATCAAGAAGGTAGGGCCCGGCGCAACAACATCCGGGTGGTGGGGGTACCGGAAGGCATGGAGGGGCCAGCCGTGGACCTCTTTCTGGAAGACCTAATTCTAAACCATCTAAAGCCGAAACGTCTCTCGCAGTTTTTTTCCATAGAGCGGGCTCACAGAGCGCTGGGGGGTAAGCCCAGACCGGGGGCCCCTCCGCGCACCATCATCGCCCGCATCCTGAACTTCAGGGATCGCGACGCCATTCTGCAGGCGGCGCGGATGCATGGCGACCTCAGGCACGAGAATGCTACGATCCGGTTTTTCCCAGACTTCATGCTGCATGTACAACGCCAGCGGCGCTCCTTCGATGGGGTGAAAGCGGGCCCTGCGGGAGCAAGGCGTGAAGTACATGATGCTCTTCCCGGCCCGACTCAAAATCCTCGACAATGGAAAGGCGCATTTCTTCGACAGGCCGGAGGAAGCGAGCGACTGGCTGGAGGGCAGGCGCACCGTGAGCCGCAAAGGAGGACAGAGGCGATTGGAGACGAACCGGAGTGGTGAGGAGTCGGGCCCGGGGGCTGGGAGCTCCCCCAGCGGATAGCTCCGACGACAATGGACAATCGAGTAAACATTGAGACACCCCATAGCGGGTCAAGACTGATGCGTGGTTCTATACAGGGGGGGTGTTCCGTATGGGGAGGGGGAGACTCCAATGATGGTACATGGCCACCGGGGCAGGCACCCTGGACTCTGGTAAACCAGACGCAAGTATCGTATACAGGTGTTTTTTGACCAACTTGGTGGGGTAGCGGAGTCATGGAGGGAGGTTCATATCCGTTAGCCTAGAGGGGCGCAGTTGTGGGGCTGAAAATTCCAGTCAGCAGACGGATATCTCTTCAAGCTGGCGGCTAGACCATGACCCCTTACGAATGGGTGTCTGGGTTTTTCATGGGCGACAGGCACTCTGCAAGTTTGGGAGGTGGGAGGTTGGGGTCTCACCGTGCAGGGATGCAGGGAGGGGGGTGTTGGGATTGTTGATTATTTCTGTTTACAGGGGGAGGGGAAGTTATACTCGAGACCTATACATCCAGCAGAGAATGAGGGCAGTCACAGAGAACGTGGTGGGGGACCGGGGAGGCCCCATTGCCGACAGCCAGATACAATGTCAATGGGCAACCCAGCTACGGTAAAGTTTTGGTCCTGGAATGTTAACGGGCTGGGGAATAAGATTAAGCGCACGCTAGTGATGCAATACTTGAAGAGGCATTCCCCAGACATTGTTCTCATTCAGGAATCGCACTTGAGGGGAAGCAGATGTAAAGCCCTAGATCGGTTTGGATATACTATGGTAGTGCACTCTGGGTTCACGTCCGGGGCCAGGGGGGTGGGCATCCTCGTACGCAAGCGCTGCCCCTGGTAATCACGGACACGTGGACAGACCCGGCAGGGTGTTTTGCCGCAGCGGCGGGCAGGTGGGAGGGGCGCCTGTTGGTGTTCGGCTCATGCTATATACCGCCGGGGCTCCACTCGGTGATCCTCCCACAACTCAGCTCACACATCGCGGATTTACCCGCGGGCACCCTACTTATTGGAGGCGACACGAATGCAGTAATGAATCCGGAAATGGATCGATCTGGCCCTAGAATGAGTACACAGGGGGAACATGGCCTTGCGGACTTCACGAGGGCGCTGGGTCTGGTGGATTTATGGCGGGCACATAACCCTTCACTGCGGCACTACACTTTCTACTCAGCCAGGCATGGGTCCTTCTCTAGGCTTGACCATTTTTTCACGCACACAGATAGAGTGGGGGATTTCTCCAGCCCGTACCACATGGCGAGGGGATCTCTGATCATGCACCGGTGTGTGCCACACTTAAAGGCCCGACTATTGATAGGGCGGCCTTCCCGCGGATAGATCCATGGCGCTTGCGCGATCCGTTACTTACCGATAAGATTCGGGAGGGCTCCGAGCAGTATTTTAACGACAACAAGGGGACGGTACAATCGCCTATCACGCTCTGGGAGGCATACAAGACAGTGTTGAGGGGACAAGTACAGGCGTTAATTGGGGCACAGAAAAAGGAAGAGACCCTGCAATGTAGACAACTCGAGCAAGAGATCAGTCAGATGGAGGGCGAGGCTGTGACGGCAACATATGCGGAGGCGCGACATCGGTTAGCGCTGAAGCAGCGGGACCTGCGGGCCCTGGCGGAGGAGAGGCGCGGGCATATGCGCTAGCCACCCAACACCGCCTCTACGATGTGGGGGATAAGGCCCTTAAACTCCTAGCGTGGCTGGAACGGCGAGACAGAGATCGGTCCTGGGTGGTGGGGATTCGAGACGCAGAAGGAGTGCTTCGAAACACTAGCTCGGACATCGCGGAGGCCTTTGCTGTGCATTTCGAGCATGTGTATGCCCCGGTGAGCACGAGGTCGGCAGCAGATTGCGAGGAATTCCTTAGGGATTTTAACATGCCAACGGTGCCTCCAGAAGCTTATGATGATCTAGAGGCGGACCTCACGGTAGAAGAGTTGGGCAAAGCACTGAATGCGCTTAAGCCGGGAAAGGCGTCCGGACCTAATGGGCTTCCGGTCGAAATTTACAAAAACAGGCAACCATCATACTCCCCCGCTCTTAGAGATGCTGCAGGAGGCGCGAGAGGTGGGTCACCTCCCGGCGGACCAAATGGCTGCCACGATAGTGGTGATATACAAGGAGGGTAAGCCGGCAGATCAGTGCAGCTCCTATAGGCCTATCTCTCTTATTAACGTTGAGGCCAAGGTCCTGGCTAAGGTGTTGGCAGATAGGGTGCTGTCGGTAATTAAGGACCTGGTGCACGTGGACCAGTCAGGGTTCATGCCGGGTAGAAGCACTAGGCACAACCTGCGAAGGCTCTATGGGGTGTTGCACATGACCGAGGGTAATGTATCTCAGCAGACGGCCTTAATGTCGCTGGACGCCTCAATGGCTTTTGACAGCATTGAATGGCCATATTTGTTCATGGTCCTTCAGCGGCTGGGCTTTGGCCCTTCCTTTTGCAGCTGGGTGAGACTCCTATACGAGGGGCCTACGGCGCGAGTGAGGGTGAATGGTACCCTGTCTCGATCCTTTCAGCTTCGGAGGGGCACGCGGCAGGGGTGTCCTCTCTCCCCGCTCCTGTTTGCCTTGGCGTTGGAGCCCCTGGCTCACTGGGTCAGGAGGGATCCTGGGGTCAGCGGGCTGCGGGCCCCAGAAGATTGGGAAGAGCGTATTTCGTTATACGCTGATGACATAGTACTATATATGGCACGGCCGTACTATTCCATCGCGAGGGTCCTTCATATATTTGAGTTGTTTGGTAGCTACTCGGGATACAGTATCAATTGGTCAAAGTCGGTGATCTTCCCTCTTTCGGGACCCCCCCCTAGGGTTCCACGGTGTTGCGCAGCCCCAGTGGTGGTGGAAGGGTTTAAATACTTGGGGATATACATCACCAGAGATCAGAAAGAATTCCTGGCGAGTAATCTGGGGCCTCAGATGAGTCGCTTAGCGGCTGATGTTGGCCACTGGCGCTCGCTACCGCTCTCCCTTATGGGACGGGCGGCTCTGTTTAAGATGCTGATGCTACGACGGCTTTTGTATATACTGCAGAACACCCCCTTCCAGATACCACAGACGATTTTTAAGCGTATAGCACAGGAGGTGCGGTCTTTGCTGTGGGCGGGAGGGTCGCCGAGAATTGCCCTACAGAAGCTACAGAGGGGTGTCTTTGATGGAGGGATTGCAGTTCCGGATGTTAAGCTATACTATTGGGCCTCCCAAATGCAGGTGATTAATGACTGGGTCTATGTGGGGATGGAAGAGCCGGCCTACAGAGTAGATAGGGCATCGATGTTGCAGGGTAATTGTGAATCCCTCTTGTACTCCCGGCGGGTGTGCCCAGAATGGCCGGAACATACTAAGGTGGTGGTTCAATGTTGGAAAGACGCTAACAAATGCCTGGGCTGGGCTGGGCGATTGACGGGCAGAACCCCGCTCTGGGCGGGCGACCCGCTTAGGGAGGTGGCCGCGCTGTCGGGATTTAGGGGCTGGCGCCTGATTGGCGTTGAGTACCTGAGCGACGTATGGAAGGAGACTCACCTCTTTCGTTTGAATATTTGCAGAAAGAATACAGAATGCACGACTCACAGCGATACACGCATCTGCGGCTCTTACATGCTCTGCGTACTCACATCCGACAGGGGGATTCTATTCCGGATTACTCCCCGCTCGAAGACCGGCTATTGCTGGATCCCATACAGGGAAACCCACCTCCACGATATATCGTAAATTGATTAACAACCTCCCGGACCCCTGGTCTCCCTTAGGGCGGCCTGGGCCGTCGACCTAGGAGTTCTTGGAGGATGACGACTGGCAGGAGGCGCTCCAGAGTCCTAGGGAAGTGGCCATGCGCGTCAGATTCAGATTAGTGCAGCTCAAGATCCTGCATCGCGTCTACTACCCTCGCAATCACCTATATTCCTGGGGTCGTGCCACGTCTGCGCAGTGTGTTAGGGGTGCGGGGAGGAAGAGTACCTATATACACATACTATGGGAATGTTCTGAGGTTTCCGTATTCTGGCGGAAGGTTACGGAAGTCATGTCGGAAGTGGTGGGCGAACCTATCCCATTGGACCCAAAATGGCTTCTTCTCCTGATTAGAGGCGAGGCAAATTGGTCCAGGTATGTGGGTATATGGTTGGCATTGGCAGCGGGGGTGGCAAAGCGCAACATCGCCAGAAATTGGGGGCACAGGCACCCCCGGATTGAGGACTGGAAATGTGACCTCGATTGGTGCCAGAGAGCGGAGGAAACAGTATATATGAGCAGGGGTGTGGCAAGAAATGGGAACGGGTGTGGATGCCGTGGAGGAAATACAGAGGACTGGGGGGGACAGGCCAGTAATGGGGTATGGAATAACAAAGGGGCCTGCTCCACCCGTGAATACGTTAACTGTGACTTACTGTACATGGCAACTAATGTCCTCATGGTACTGTTTCTGTATGATGTGGTCTCTCGAGTCTCTGTTAATAAAAAGAGTTTTAAAAAAAAAAAAAAAAAAATACAGGAGGTAGAGGTAAAAAGACAGGGGATACCACGCCAAGGATGTCAGGGCTAACACAGGGCTTTGAAAAATGTTGCTTAGAAGCAAAGTTTTTTTAAAATAATTACAAGTCTAAAATGTTAGCTGCTGGAAATAGACAAAAAACAAATAAATTGCCGGTAAACTACCAACCAATATGCTATACTACTGAATTCTAGTTTGTGGGAAACTTATTGGTCAGCTTTCAGGGAATGTATTTATGATGCACAAAAGACTAAAAATGCCCCCTCAACATGGGGTCTGTAACTGCTTAATAAAACAAATTGCTACTGTGCCGTCTCCACTGCTTTGTTGGTGTGTAATGGAAAGCATCTCATTAGCTCCATTTATGCAGCCAAGCTATGGAGTCAGTCAAATCTAAGGTCCTGACTGTGAGTTGTTCGGAGTTTTCCAACTCTTGTGCAAACCCCTGTTTGCACATAGATCGGAATCTGAGGTATTTTCTACTCCCGGTAAGTACCAGGTGCAGAAAATAGCTCACACTTTGTTAAATTTCAGCAGGCCGTACCTGCTGAAATTAAACAAGGGGAAAAAATTGAGACATGTCCGCATGTTTCAGGCCCAGTATCTCTGAACCAGCTTTCAACATGGCTTATTAAATTAATTTGGCCTCCACAACCCCGGCCGGTTTCTGGACTTCACCCTGGATTTTAAATCTACAATTAACTGTTTTTATTGGTTTTTAAGTAACACATACAATTGCCTACAACCAACCAGGCAATGCAGAATTAGTTCAAAATAGTTAAGAAAAGGCCTTACAATTTCCTCAAAATGTTACTTCCTCTTAGGCCTCATTTTCTCTTCCCAGAGTGTATATGAAAGTGTAGATGCACAAGATAGAACATATTTATAAAATTCTCAAAAGACATCTATATGCATGGTATGGTCTTTCCTGCCTTATCACTACTAGTTTAAACTACTGCTTGCAAACTGAGATATGTCTTCTAGAATTATTTGCAGGTCTTGGAGATCCCAGGAATATAGAACCCCCCATAAATACAGTCGAAAAGAAAGATAAGGAGAGGTGACCAACCTGTGTCTAAGGCTTTAAGGGTGTGACTTAGTGAGTATGTCCCAAAGCTTGTATAAAGACAGGGCTAGTATGGCTTCTATTACTAATGTTAACATAAGAGTTAGTTGTTTATCTTTCAGGGTTTTGTTTCATCTCTTGCCCATAAAGAGCAAGTCTAGAATCACTACTCTTGGGTCTCCCTGAACATGTACCTCATACATGGTGCCTACTGCTTGCAGGGTGTCATCCCAATATCTGCCTAATTTTCGGAAGTGCCGTAGGAAGTGTGTAAGTGTGCCCATCACCTCGCATCCTTTCCATAAGGTATTTACCCTTTTTGTGTGCCATTTCCCTCTTCTTCCTGGTTAGTAATAGCTTTCCCTTCCTTTCAGTTTACAAATGGCTGTGTGTGCTTTCTTGTACAGTTTTGATAATTTCTTCTCTGCGATTTCTCTTCCTAGCTCCATCTTTTTTTGTCAGCAGCTTCTGTCTGCTGGTGTTGCTATCTGCAGTAGCTCGCAAAATGCTGATATTGTGTTTCTGATGGTTGCAATCATTCAGTCAATATTCAAATCCATGATGTTCTTAAGGTCTGGGATTTAATCGCCGTTTGCACCGGTGCCTGTTGTCTCACATGCATTTATTGGAATCATGCTTTTTCAGACAAGCCATGCACCCTTCGAATTTCATCGTAGGATTTTGTCTACCCCCATTTTAAACAGTGATCACGCTCATAAGCATTTTGCACTTTTCTATGTGTTAAACCCCATTTCATCAACCACTTGTGTGAAATCTGTGTTATTGAATGCTGGTGAGAATGGTGATGGATAAGAGGTAAACCCTGGGTGCTTTGTTTTGTCTCTCTTGCATAGCCAATAGAGGAGAGGGGAATCACGACTCACTCATGGCTTCTCCCTTTCATAAGGTATGGCCCCTCCCCACACTTAAGAATGTTAATAAATAGAATATTACACTCTGCACATCTGTTAATGTTTAAAAACAAAAAAATACTCTGAAATTCACCAGTTATAGTTTATGAGCTAATAACAACTTGCTCCCCTGCAATGCACTGCTTATGGCCTCACATAATACATTGTTCATGATGTGTTCAATGACATCACTGATGAAATCATACAATCTTTGTGACACCGTCCTATAAGGATGGTGAACTTGCAGGAATTCAACATGCTACTCCTGTGGACAATTTTCTATTCACCTAAATGGGATTCGCCGCTTAAAGACTTCACATAACCTGCAATTTTAAGCGAAGAGGCTGACAAGTATACACGTGTCACAGTAAAGCTACCTTCAGTCAGGCCCTATGAACAATGCTACATAATGTAGTAAAATACCCTACACACAATTCTGAGATTGGGATACTTGCTTACAACCTTTGAGCCATTCTTACAGCACCAGTATGAGATAAACCACTTCAAAGTGGGACGCTCCTAAATTCTACATTATTCAATAATCTGCAATGTCTCAGTTCTGGAAATAAACATGCACAGCTTAGAGGATTGGTCTAAACACTGTATTGCAACGATTTAACATGAGGATGCTCCTAGATATCCACTGGTGGTTAATGAATTGTCAATAGCAGCTTTGATCTTTCTCACAGATTTTTAGAACATGCTTTAGCTTTAAGCCGCAACCTACTTTCAAACATACCTCTGAAACCCACATCAGGTGCTCTCAGCCTTTACCTTGTTTAACATAGAATACTACTTCCACCACAAACTTTAGTGATTTCAAAATGGCGCCCCATATAACTTTTAAAATGTAAAATATACACTTGTTTCCAAGTCTATTTCCATGCTATCGTCCCACACATGTACCCTCACTAACTCTATGCTATGATGTTATCACTAATGTTATCAGTGATTACATGGGTTATGCTATTTGACAAGGCATCTGTCATTAAACATGTAATGAGGGCTATAACGTGCTGTCATAAGCTGTGCGTGGTGGGGTGCCAGTTCTAGTTAGCTCAATAAATTAAAACTGGTGAATTTCTGAAGTTTTATGTTTTTTAAATGTTAGTTCTTAGCTTGTTTTGACACCTAAGTATATAGCCACTTTAATTTTTGTGTTTTTCAGTGATTTTAGGGTCTTTTAAATGTAAGCTAAGATCTTATTAGCACACATTACTATAATGTCAATCTAACCTTTGTTTTCTTCAGTATATATATATTTTTTTCATTAAAAAAAGGTTAAAAGAAATCCTGCGGCTCGCTGACCAGCACCTTGTCCGTCAGGCCCATGCGGAGGCCCTGGAGAACAGGTCCCGATGAAATAACATTAGAATACGGGGTGCCCCCACAGCGGCAGAGGAAGGAGATATCAGCGCATTTGTCAGGGCCCTTTTTGCCAGCATTTTGGGTGATGTACCGGAGGCCGACATCTCGTTGGAGACAGAGTTCATAGGGTAGGCCCCAGCGCCCTTGCAGTGACCGCCCTGCGGATATCCTGGCATATGTACATAATTTTCCCCAAAAGGAACAAATTCTGCGTATGGCTAAAGACCTCCAAAATTGCTTTTCAGGTTGTCATACACTCCAGTTACACAAAGCCCTTGCAATAATCACACTCCAGAAACAGTGAGATTTTTTGCCTTTGACTACCTTTCTTTGGAAAGAAGGAGTTTCCTACTCATGGGCTCACCCTTTTTGCATTATATTCCGATGGGGAGGCAAGCTCCATCAGATTCGCTCTTTGCCAGAAGCATGTGCTCTTCTGATAATCGAGGACACAGAGGTGGGGACCCGTGAACGGAAAGTTGCGCAGCGGAGTGCCTCAAGGCATTCCCACTGAAGGTGGAATTCAAAGAAACCCAGAGGTCACCCGCCAGATCCTGCGACAATGGCACAAGGGCGGAAAGAGGTGTTGGAGACCCTCACTGGCGACTCACCACACCAGGAGCCTACAGATAGTTTAGGGGGCATGAACACTGCCTCTTACAAAATGAGGGGCCGGTTGGGGGAGGGGCAGGGGCACTGAGAGAATCTGAGGATGCATTACCATGGACCCAGTTCCTTATTCTCCCACTGGTGAGTGGCTGGTATTGTCCAGCCTTGGCTCTCTCACATGGACAATGACTTTGTTTCAGTTTCTGTTTGGAGTTGTTTCTACAGGATGCTCACATACATTTTCTGCACACATCATACTGAAGGTACATGAAGCACAAGATGGTCCTCTTAAGATTGCTCTCCCTGCCACACACTGAGGGGGTTGATTTCATGGGCTTCTTGGGCGGTTGATTCTTGATCCTGATGCCAGACACTACTTTGCGGGTGGCCACCCTTAATGTGAAAGGGCTTAATAACCCCGTTAAGTGGCAAAATATTATCTCCTATCTAGAACAGACTAAAGCTGACCTCTGCCTTTTACAGGAGACCCACTTGTTTGCCAAGGAATAGTATAGATTAGAAACGAAGGCCTTTCCTCAACAATTCTTCTCCTCCATGGCTACAAAGATGGCGGGTGTGACAATCCTTGTGTCAAGATCCTTCATGGGTAAAATAGTACCTTTAACTGCAGAAATTCTGGGCCACCTCCTAGCCTATAGGATACTCCTTGGCTCCTACTCACTGATTTTGGGTTCCCTTTATGCGCCAAACAATGATCAAGAGCAGTTCCTACGTAGAGCCGTGGTAGAGACCATGACTGCATAGGATCACATGGTTCTGCTAGGGGGGATCTAAGCCTGGTTTTTCGCAATGATGTGGATCGCTCAGCATAATGAGGGGGGTGACAGGAGAGGTGCCCCAAAAATGTAGCGGCTGACTGAAGGAATTGGGGTTGCAGGATCTCTGGAGGGAGCAGCACCCACACACACACACCAGACTATACTTTTTTCTCCCATGCACACAAGACTTATGCTTGTCTCAACCATTTTCTGGGGACTAAAGAACTACAAGCAGTAACCACCTCGATAGATATCGAACCACGTGCACTCTCAAAACTCGGCGGTCATCATTGACATGTCTACCCCGCATACATCCTCCCCCGACCCGTGGCGCTTGAAGGAAACCCTTCTTCAGCGGCCGGCAGTGGTCCAACAGATCTGACAAGTTATCACAGATTATCTTAATGTGATTCTCTGGGTGCCCTGGTCACAGTGGTATGGGTTGCTCTGAAGACTGTCATCGGGGCGAATTTATAGCTCTATCCATGGCAGAAAATAGGTTGAGGAAGGAGAAGAGGGAGTGACTGCACCAACAAGTGTGGGAATTTGAGTGTATACAACACTGCACTGGAGCGCCCAGGGTTTGGCACAAGATGGTGGCTGCTAGGAAGCAATTAGGGGGCTTGGACCTAGACAGGGCTAAATACTACTTGTTGTGTCTTAAACACTCCTTTTGTGTGGGGGGAACAAATGTGGGAGCCTTCTGGCCAGCAAACTCCATGCACAGCGACAAGCAGCGAATGTTGAGTCCCTGCTGATTGATACAGGTGCAGAGATAACAGGGGAAACTCCCATTGCCTCTAAATTTCTGCCAACTCCTCCCACCTCACTGAAGAGCAAGCAGTACAGCTTGAGAGCTCGATACACATTGAGGTGGCGATCTCTGCTATCTACTGCCAGAATCTCTCCAAGTCACTGGGGGCAGATGGTTTCCCAGTCTTCTTTTACAAGACCTTTTGCATCCAGGACCCCCCTCTCCTCACTAGACTTTTTAACTCCATAGGAGGCCCCTCTACGCTGCCCCCTCAATGAAAGAAGCATCCATCGGGGTCATTCCGAAACCGGGTAAAGACAAGCGCCATTGCGGGTCTTGTAGACCCATTTCGCTGCTGAATGTTGATGCTAAGCTGTTCACTGGCATCCTTGAAGCTAGGCTGAATTTCTTGATGGCCGGATTGATCGCACCTGACCAATCAGGCTTCATACCTCAACGGCAATGTGCAGACAACACTAAACGGATCCTTCACCTTATTGATAAGGCGGGCCGATCCAGTAGGGAGATAATGCTGCTCACTATCTTGCACAGAAAGGCGTTCAATCGCATACACTGGCCTTACCTAGTGGAAACCCTGATGCACTCTGACTTTCACGGTCGATTTTGCTCATGGATCCTAAGCAACTATGGCACCTCATGGGTAACAGTGCTAGTCAACAGTACGGGCTCCGCGCCTTTTTCTATCTGTCGAGGCACGTGGCGTGGGTGCCCTTTGCCACCCTTGCTATTTGCTCCTCATATGGAGCCATTTGCCCAAAGAATGCGGGATCGACTGCAGATTACAGGAATCTGCTTCGGGAGAGATGAGCATGTTATCTGCTTATACGCGGATGATATTATAGTGGCTCTCGACAATCCGACTGAGGCACTACCAGCCTTCTTGAAAGAGATGGAGGACTTTGGGGATGCCTGGGGATTTAGTATGAACATTCACAAGTCACAGGCTCTCAATCTCACAGTCCCTTCAGCTACAACGGACCTCTGAGTCTATTCCCTACTTGAGGATTCAGCTTGCCCGACGATAATGGCAATTAGTACCCTTAACTACCAACAGCTTGACACAGTTGAAGTGAAGGCTGACCTGGCCCACTGGACGCTCTATCCCCTCTCCCTCCTGGGCTGCATAGCACCCTCAAAATGATTATCCTATCGAGAATTATTTTCCTCTTTCAGACTCTCCCACTGGAACACCCACCAGGGATGCTCCGGATACTTTACATAGCTATGCAGTGCTTCTTTTGGGTTGCTGGACGCTCCCGTATGTCGAAAGAGCTTAGTTGGCCTCCCCCCAGCCAGAGTGGACTTGGAATACTGAGCTTAGTGCACTATTACCATGCAACTCAGCTGCGCTATCTTGTGGAATGGTCCAGGCCTGTGAAATGCTAGCTTTTCATGAACCAGGCAGTCGCTGAATCCTTGCTGTGGAAGCTCCCCTTCCTATCCTGCACAATTAGACCGTGGGGACTTTATTCATCCTGGATCACTCGACCGACCATGAAGGCCTGGGATGGTCAGGTGGTTCGGGCTGGTTTGACAAACTTTGACAAACTTTCCTTCGCCACTAACACCAATAGTGGGCCATGCCGAGTTCAGACCAGGCCTAGACGGGACAGCCTTCCGGGTATGGCAGGAGGCAGGGTGTCGCTCTGCGGACACTTCTTTGACGAGAAGGGTCCCCTGCCTTTTGACCAGCTGTGGACAGACTTTTCCCTCCCTGAAACTGAGCAGTTCCGCTATCTACAAATTCGACATTGGCTCTTGCAACCGCTGGTCCAGAAAGGGATGCAACGCCAGCTGACCTGGTTTAAAAGACTCTGACAAGCATCTCATAATAGACCTCAATAGCATGCTGCTGTACGAGACTTCATGTGAGAAAAATGCGGCGCAGAAACGATGGGAATTAGAGCTGGGTAGAGAGCTCTCCCCTGTAGAATGGTGCGATATTCACTATAGAGCATGACATGCCACCAGAAACACTGCTAATAAAGAGACTGGTATCTTACCTCCGAGCGATTGCATAGAAGAAACTCAAAGCGAAGTGCTGAATGCTGGAGGCGATGTGGCTGCACAAGGTTCATACTACACATTCTCTGGGACTGCCCCAAATTGACACAATTCTGGCAAGAGGTCCTGACAGACATTGACAACCACCTGGCCACCCAGCTCCCTAGATTACCGTTGTATACCATCTTGGGGCTTTCCAACCCCCTCTCCTACCCACTCAAGTCACGCAGAAGTAGGCACATTAGTTTGGCGCTTGGAGCAGGTCATCAAACGATTTTGGCATACTGAGGCACTGAGAAAGTTCTGACACTCCTGGGATGGCTCCATCATCTCTGGCATATTTTGGGCATGGAGAGACTCACTCTAACCCTCACCTCGCAAGGGAATTCCTATCACAATCTGTGGCAGCCCTTCATTTCCCTCCTCTCTCAGGAGCTCCGAGAGTTGGCGTGCCTTAAATACCTTAAACTTCTTTGATTGACCACACCGGATCCTGCCCCACAGACGCAGGACTCACACAATTAACTTCACCTGTACCGACTATATGCATCTGTAATTCTCTTTGGTAGTGAGCTGCGGGGTGGGTTGGGGTTTGTTGCAATGGTTGAAATGATTGCATATAATCAGCTATATTCATGCTTACAGATGCTTTTTCTGCATTTGACAGTTGTCTAATGTCTCTTCTCTTTGAGCACCAATAAAAACAAATTTGAACCATAAAAAAAGGTTAAAGTGGAGTTATACATAGGTCTTCTCATAATAAGAAACCTACTATTTTAAAGCCAAAAAACTCTGAAATTCACCAGCTATATGTAACTGACAGAAGTATAACTTGCATCATTGTAAGACATAATATGTGCTGTCTTAGGCAGTGGCAGTGCATCATAGCGATGCAAGCTGGCAATTTTACAGAGCGGCATTAAGAGTTTGCTAGTATATAGCACCATCACCCTCTTTAATTACTCTGTCACCTCTTGAGGTCTGGACCTCACCATGTATAAAACTGAAATTAAATAAATCACACCTACTGTGAGTTACATGGTGCTGTAAGAAACAGGAGATTGGAGATCGAGGCAGGCGGATGATGCTCAATTTAGATTGGGCCTTGACAATGGTGAGCCTTGGGCCTTGACAATGGTGAGACTGCCTGTAACTGTGCTTCGTAGTAATGGAGCCGGTCGGGCTGGGTAGGCTGTCTCTGTTTGTAGGGCACATTGATCCACATTGTTTACGGCGATACAGGAATGGAACTGCATATATCCCCACCCATAGTCTGGATGGGGGGGAAAGATTTCCTGTACAGTTATGTCCTGGTATAATCCTACAGAAATGGCAGTGTTTTTGCCCGCTTCTATGATTTTCCAGTGACATGTGCAGGCCAGGCCTGGTGAAAATTGCTTTTTGTGTGCCAAGAGAAATCAAGTAATTTAGATAAAAATGACTCTGGGATGCCACAGAGCTAATGCTGTTTGCAGACCCACCAAGACTTTCTACATTGGTGGATATTCCTTAGCATCTTTCTCCATCATGAAAAAAGACCTGACAAGGCTTAAGTCGCGAAGTATATGGTGGAACCCCTGGAATCTGCCTCCAGAGATAAAAACGTGACCCTCTAGAAAGTAGAAACAGCATTAGAGGGCTACAATGAGCTGTTTGAAAAAATCCTAAGTGCGATCTCAGACATGAAAGGGGCCTCGGGATAAAAGTAGATGAAATATAAATTGGCATGGGTCTCCTTCATGCAGATCATAACAAACTTGTTGATAAAGTCACTGTGGCCTTCAGTTTGTGAGCTACAAATGCAAGTGAAAGATCTCGCAGGTGTGAAGTCTAGAAGACAAGGCTAAAGACTCAGCGACCCGATCTAGTTGAAATTATACCTGCATCTCAGGACTACCCGAGAAGACAGAAGGCCAGAACGCAGAACTGTTCCTGGAATATGGGTGTTGACTCATGTTTTGGATGGATCTGCCGCACCCTTTTTTGTGGTTTAGAGGGCGCACCAAATCCAGGGTCGCCGGCCAGTTCCTCGGGTTCCTAGCCCGATGGTGGTTTATCTTCTTCATTGCAGGGACTGGATTCTGCAGGTGGGCCAGCAACATGGCCAATAGGCAGTGGAGGAGAGCTGTGAAAATTTATTTCCTGATTATACCACCAGGATGCAATGGCTATAAAACTTATTTCTGGGGGTCAAGTCCAAGCTGAGGCAGATGGATACTGAATATGCTTTGCTGTTTCCAGCCAAGCTGTGGGTGATGAAAGATAATGCTGTGCATCTGTTTGAGGCTCCATCTGCTGTTTGGGACTGGCTGAAGTACAATGGCATTTTCCTCTCAGACAGGGTTGAATGGACAAAGTCTAATAGACAAAGATACCAGCCTCTGCCTCGTAAGGCCTACAGGATTAAAGCTCACCAGTCTCGCTGGCAAGTAGAGGAGACAGGCAAGTTCCATTGTGGAACTGCAGAGCCTGTCACAGAACCACAGACTGGAACACAGCACTCAAACTGAAACTACAGACTCACCGTTGTCAAATGTCCCGTGCAGGCCCATTGTCGTTTTCCCTATGTTAGCATGAGCACGTTGCAGGCTGTACTCTGCTTTGCGCACGTTACTGTACAAACTTATTTTGCTTTGTGCCACACTGTACTTTCACACAGAACCTGCTGTTGTTTCCGCGTTCTGATCTTTCCATAGGTATGCACGAATAGGTAACAACACACACTTGGAGAGGGATCTTTCCAGGGAAGAGATCGTGACAGCACTTGAGATGTAGAAATTTCATCTGTACATGCTAAGGTACGGGGTCCGCTGCCAAAACACAGAGGTCTTCTGATATATAATCATTTTTACTTCTGAGGAAGGGGAGGGAGATTAGGTTATTCTGTCTTATACAATGACAGCTCCTTTCATGATTTATGTACTACTTACTATGCTGATCGCATTTCCTACTTATTGTGGCACGTATACTGCATACAAGAGCACAATAGTTAAAATAAACATTTTAAACTTTTCTTGTGTCTCTGTCAGAATTTATTGTGGACTTGTACGAGTGTGAGAGCAAAAGGGTGTGTCCTGCACCGCAATTCCTGGGAGGGTCGGGACTGTTGTGTTCTGGGGTGTCTAATCACTTGTGCCTCTGTGAGTGAGTAGGAGGGCAAGTGAGGCACTATAGCTAGTCAGTCTTGGGCTCATGGGTACTCAGGTGGTGGGATGACTCAGTCCCTGCCTACTAAGGTGCTATGATCCCAAGCATAGTTCTGTGACTCCGCAGAATCCCTGCAACAGTGTCTGATACAGAATACTCACTGAGTCCTCTGAGAGGTGACTCTGATGATGGCAGATACTCTTACATGAAACTGTAAGATCTGTGGGTGATTTGTGAGAGTGTGTACTAATACTTGTTTTCCAAGGAAGAGGTTGTTGGAACTTGCAGTGTGGTAGCATATTTCATATGAATTTAGTCCTAAGGGCATAGGTGCTGATGCAATTGTGTAGCAAGTGTATACCTTTATCCCCATATGAAGATGCAGCTCATGCATTGGTCCATCTAGGACAATTTGCTATTTATGTGCATTGAAATTGATGGTATCTTCCATTTTATTATGGTGTGTGAGTTTAAATTCAAGTTGTAGGGTGATTTATGCTGGATACTGAATATGCTCCTCTTGACAGTAATACGGACTCAAAATTTGGATATTTGGTGGTAGTGAGTGTGTCTTTTACTCCTAATTGGGAGAAATTTCAGGAGTGGTTGCAACTAGGATGGGCTGCTAGTAACATTTATTAATGTAAAATGTCTATAAATGTGTCTCGTGGAAAATGAAAGGTATGCTGTACTTTCAGGAACCCCATTTTTTTTGTGCACTGATTTGGAAGTGTTGTGATAAAGTTACTGTTTGTTTAATACAAGGTACTGTCTATTCTTTGCTAGCAAAGGCTACTCTGTGCTCCTGGAGTGCCTTTTGTACATAAACAAGTCAATGTAGAACCAGAGTACCAATATACCCTGGTACATGGCACTTTGAAGGGATGCCCTTCTCAGTTGTTAGTAGATATGCCACTAACGTGGCTCAGGTAAGGTTCTTCGACTTTCTCATATAATTGTCATTGCAGTATAGGGAGTGAATTGGTCTCTGGGAAAGTGATTATAGTATAGTGCTTTGCATCAAGCTTGATAGATCTGTGCCTCAGCTAAGAGGCACTCAAAGCAGAATATTAACCAAGATATTTTCCTCCTAGATGTATCAGTGGCAGCTGGTGGACATTTGCCGGGTGCTCCATCCAGAGTCCCATGAATTCTCAAATTACTCTGACTTGCATTGTGTGTGTACATGCCAGGATAAGTGTCTTGGAACAGGGGGAATAGAGAGGCTGGTTCAGGGAATGGCAATTTTGGCTCATTAAGTCTTGGACCATAGTTCTGTTTGGTTGGCGCTACGGTGAGGGGAAGATGCTCTGAAAGTTGCAATGTGGCACCTAGAACTGAAGGTGCTACATGATTTACCCTTCCGTGAAATGATAGCAGGGCACATTGGTCATTATTCAGAGTCTAATGAGGGTTCTGCATCATCTACAGCTCAATAGAAGGGGATGCCTTCAAGGCAGTGATCAGGGGACTCTGAACTAAGATCATCTACTGGGTAAAGATTTCTCTGCTTGACGAAATGAAAAGAGTGGAGGACCAGATGCTTCTATTAGAATGCCAGGTGGTAACATATAACACTTTGGTGACAATCAAACTGTAATATGCTGATGTGACAGACAAATTATGAAGGGTTGACTACAAAGAGCATTTAGCTAGGATTCACAATACACTTCTGTGACTCTGTGCATCTAAAGGGTCACCACATAGGCAGAAAACAACTTCTCAATATCATCCGCTACCACATAGCTAGGCACCAGATCTGTAGATATGTGGACCTTCCTGTCCCCCTCAGACACTACGGGTATGTTGTCACCATTACTGATGGAATCTGCCTGCTTTGCCTTGAGTTCCATTTCTTAGAGACTACGCTCATGTGCAATTTTCATCTCCTCTGCTTTCATTTTAGCCTGGCCATCTGCAGCCCGAACTCCCTTTCAGCACTCTTGTCCACCAACTCATCTGGTACAGGCTATGTTAAGATACACTGCTTCCCGCTCTGGGAGGGATTTTCAAGGCAGGGGCTGAGTCCTTCCCTTTCCTTGACTGCTGCATTTCAGGATCCGCACCCTGGTCCTCACCCCCCCCCCATATATCATCCTGTTTAACCTGGTCATCTGTCCCTGTCAGCAACGTTTGAGCCTCAGAGCTTTCTGAAGCTCCAACATTGTTGTGCCCTTTTTGGTTGGAAGTCCCCTTTCCTTACAGACCTCCTTGAGCTCAGGCACAGTGTAGCTCTCCAGGTTGATGACCTTGAATTTCATTTCTGCAGGTATGGTCACAGACAGTCTGGTAGAATGAGGGTACATTTGGAAAAAGCAAAAGAGTCAATCAAGAAAAATGAAAAAAACTGGAATTGGATTATGTATCTGGGATTTTAGTGTAACACGATATTACTGTATGGCACTGCATAAACACAAGTCCAAATCTCACCCCTCAACCCCAATGTAGGAAATTGGGTTACTTGTTGAGGGGTGGGAAACCCTGCTAAAACAGTAACCATAGTTCTTGTCAGGGTGAAACACAAGCAAACCCCAAATTAACCTGTGCTTAACCCTCTGGTAGCTTGGCACAAAGCAGCCAGGCTTAACTTAGAGGCCTAGTGTAAAGTATGTATGCAGCACTTTAAATGGTAATAAAGTAAAAACACAACACAAAAAATAATTCCACTCTAATTTAGAAAATAAAGGGTAAAATCTAATAAATTATTTGAGACCAAAACAACAAAAATCCAATTAGTAGCCCTTTGTGAGTGTGTTGAGGCAGAGTCTTTGTGATGTGCAAGTGTGGTAGGTGACAGCTTCTCCCCCTCATCCTGACAGGGATGGCAGATCCTCCTAAATCCTATTCCCTCTTTGTCTTACTGTCTGGGAGGAATACACAGAGACCGGCTGCCAGCTATACTTAGTCATGTGACCCAGAATAAAGGCTGCACGCACCAAATGGTTGGGACAAGAACATGGAAACTTTCTAAAAGTGGCATTTTCAGAATTGTGACTTAAAATCTGACATTACCATTAAATAGGGGTTTTATATTGCAATTCTTCAGACACCAAACCCAACCTCCCTACCTGCTCCCAATTGAAAGTTATCACTTATTAAAAGTAATAAGGTAACCAAATTGTATCCTATGGGAGAGGCAGGCCTTGCAGTAGTGGAAAACTTTCACACCAGAACATGTAAAACGTAAAAGTACATGTCCAACATTTTGAATATATGGCACCCTGCTCTCTGTGGCAGTGTAGGACCTACCCTTGGGGTGACTTATATGTATTAAAAGGAAGGCTTAGGCCTGGCAAAATGTTTACTTTGCAGCTCAAAACTGCAGTTTAAAACTGCACACACAGGCTGCAATGACAGGCCTGAGACATGTTTGAAATGGCTACTTAAGTGGTTAGCACAATCGGTGCTGCAGGCCCTCCAGTAGCATTTAATTTACAGGCCCTGGGTGCATGCAGTACCACTTTACTAGGGACTTATATGTAAATGAAATATGCCAATTGGGTGTAAGCCAATGTTACCATGTTTTAGGGCATGAGCACACACACTATAGCACTGCTTAGCACCCTAAGGCTGACAGATCTAACAATCCTTATCCCAGAATGTTTCACAGTGGTTACTGTATACATGTAGTCGACCAGTTATTCCTTCTAGGAGTCTGTACTGGAAAAAAAACTTGTGTATTCTTTCCAGAGAACCCTGGAAAAAGAAGGGACCTCAGTGCCCTCTGTGGGCATCATCCATCTTACCTATTTTGTCATTCTTGCTGAAATAAATGTTTGCTTATAGCTAGGCATAACCCTAATGACAGGTGCACCACTTGTCTTCTTTTGTTGTGCTCACATGTTTGGATAATCGCAGTCTATTTTGAAAGCATATGCTCTTAATGATTGTAAACACTCCAAACAGAAAAAAGTATCCACGAATAATTTTGCCGCCTTGAAGCAACTAAGCTATGCAGTGCAGGCTATCTACAAATAAACTTAGCCAACATTACCTAACAAGTGTAGCATGTTTTGTATATTTCTCAAAAAAATGCAAAGTTGAAAAATACCCCACAGTGTGCTGGAATTAACGAAACTAATCACAACTTCTAAATAATGGCTGCAATGGACTTTGGAAATGGTGGGGCTTAAACTTAAATTACAGGCTGGTATTGCACAGAATGAGAAAAAGCGAAGAAACTGGACTGAAGTAATTCCACCCCCCCCCCCCCCCCTTCTCCCCTAAGATCATTTTCAGGTATGGCATTAGCTAAGACCATTTGATTTGACTAAATTCTATGTATAATACACTTACTTTGAAGGTCTTTCAGACTGCTCTCGTTTGGTGTGTTGTGTTATTCACATTTAACTTCCTTCAACTACAGTATGCAGCATGGGGCATTGGGTCAGCTCACTTCAGCCACTGGCCAACTTCACTTTCAGTGACTGCATTTTGTTCTTTCACAAGGAGCACACCGCAAACAAGGTAGTTCCCTTCAGTGTCAGTATTTTTGTGTTTACTTTTATTATACCTTTAGTGTTGCCTTTGTGTTTAGAGCCTTATGTGCAAGTTTTGTTCTACCGGTTCTTCCATGTTGTTTAGGTCTGGTGTGAGACAATACCTGTTGGTTTTCCAAACAAATCTTTAAAAAGTACAAATATAACATATGCATAGACGGTCTTTCAGTCAGCCCTCTTCATCCACAGGTTTACTCCTCAGTCAGTCACATCTTGCTTCCCCCCACACCAGCAAGCACCATAGGGCAAAGGGCCCTCCCCCTTCAGCATTTTGCTCTCTTCCAATGTAAGTGATGGCATCAATGTACACATCTGCCAAAAAAGAGTCCTCTCTAGTTCCAGATACTGGTGGGCCAGTGTATTACTTATAAAAAATGTTTAATCTATTATACATATTTCTTCTTTAATGAGGGCCAAGCAGCTCCCCCAGACACTGATGCAAGACCCACGCTGCTGCTTGCTCTTTTGTGATGAGATACATCTGGGGAGTATTCCTGCGCCAATCGCCTTCTGACCGACTAGCATCAGTACATATGTACACCAACGCCATTGCAGTTCAGTGTCATATCTTTTGCCAATTACTGTCATGCGCTAATATCCCTAGCCCCTTCCCGTCCAAACTCAGACTCCAGCCTCCTTCATTTCTCTTCTTTGCTGTATTGTTTATGGTGCTGGGCGCAGGCAAGCTTCAGAGGCACACTCTTGCATGGCTCCATTCAGGCCATATATGACACTACAGACGCATGCAAAAACTAGTGTCAGCTCGGGTTTCTATGACTGTTGTCAGTGCTGTGCAGACAGTCTCTTCTCTCCATGGCTTCAGGCAATGCTCTGTAAAGGGCCTCTGCCTTGTGCTCCTCTGTTCTTCCTTCCGAGTGAGAAAGCTTCTGTCAGCTATAAGAGATTTGTGAACTTGCTCGATTGTTTATGCTGCCAGTTGTGAGGTCTGTGGTTTCCTCGTACTATAGGCTGCACCTCTGGGCAATGAAGACACATACACACAGTATTGCTGGTGTCGTCGAGTGAACCATGAGCATTCACTCCGCTTTTATTTATACCTTCGGGTCGTACCCGGCCCTCCTGTTGTGTATTGAATAGTAAAGTAGAGGCTGGGTGGCACTCTACATCCCTCCCAAATGTAAACAGCACATGCGTAGCCTCTTAGTCTCTGGCTTGGTGCCGGATTGGGCCGGAGTCCATACCTCTGACTGCGGCCACTCTCTCCCTGGCTCCCGGTGGGCCCACTGTTCAGGTCTGCTTGTCTGGACGGGTGGCACCCGTTTGGGCTTGATACGGTCACCACGGTTGGTTCAGGACTGGATGGTAGCGTGTTCGTGACAGGCCTGAAGACATCAGCTTCTGATGTATAAGTCTCTTCAGCTGCGTGGGAGTAATTGCTGTACCCACTCGTTTGGTTTTCGACTCGTTTGACCCATGACACATTGCGTGACACCGTGGTCTGACCACGCAGAGCAGTCACCAATGTTCCTTTGATATTGGTAATTTCCCACACTTCTTTCTCGAATGGGGTATGAAATTTCCATTCAGGATGACAGTTTTTCAGTACGACCAGGTCACCGATAGCAAGGTCGGGACCACTGCTCTTTGACCCTTGCTGGCCCTGCTGTTGGTGGCCTATCATTTTTCTTGGGTGGCTTGAATGTCTATTTCAGCTGGGCTCCAGCCCAGCCCGGCTGGGATGACATCTCGGGTATGTCTTCTCATAAACAGATCGCTTGGGACACACCCTGTGGTGCTGTGAGGTGTAGGTCTGTAAGCTTTCAAAATCCGGTGTAGGCAGTCCTCACCGTGCTCTACCCCAATCCTGAGAGCTCTGTTCAGGGTGCTCATGAAGCGCTCAACCTCGCCATTCACCTGAGTCCACTGTGGGGTTATATTCCTGTGTTGGATGTGCAGGCTGCTGCGGACCTGTTCATCGATCCACTTGTCCATCCCTGAGAACCACACTTTGTCTCTGAGGCAAGCATTTCTTTTCGCAATCCCTGATGCCTCTCGTGCGCCAGTTCCACTACCCTGGTCCACAAGCATTGCAGCATCACTATCTGGTGCCCTTGCGACAGGAGACTAGTGCTGCTTGTGCTGAGTTTGTCAAGCAGTCTCCAGAGGTAGTTCCTGGCTGCTTGTTTGTTGGCCATGAGGGTTCTTTCACCCTCTAAGAAGTCCTTCCATTGCCGTCTGTGCAGCACTTCCTTGGCCTTGACTATACTGGAGTCTCTTTCAGTGGCTTCACAATTCTCATCCAGCGATAAGGCTTTTGGGCACAGCGAGTGTATTATCATCCATATGAATTCCTCAGCCCCTTCATCCAGTTCTGAGGAGTTGTCGTCGCCTGGTGCTGCCACAAGGTGACGGGACAGATAGTCTGCCGGATTGTTTATGCCAGGCCGGTATGTGATCTCGAAGGAGTAGGGTTGGAGCTGCACAGCCCATCGTTCAATACGAGGCGGCCCATTCCTGGCAGTACCTGTAAAAAGGGGGACTAGGGGATTGTGGTCGGTCACGATGTGGAACTGCTGTCCGCTGAGCTATAATTGGAAGTGCCGACATGCCCATCAGATCGCCAATGCTTCCGCCTCAATTTGGGTGGAGCACGTCTCGGTGTCAATGAGTGCCCTGCTTGCATATGCGACAGGGAGCCAGGATAGTGTTTCTCAGATAAAATCTTGAAAGACTTCAGCGGCCGGCGATATCCCAAACTTTAGGAGCTGGTATTGGCAGAGCCCAATGTGGGTCCAGAAGGTTGTAATGTACTTACTCGCTTCATGAAGCTCCAAACTGGTGTTAGGCGGTGTTCAGGTCTATTTTTGTAAATCGGCCACAATCCCGTCAATGGTGGGGGTGATATGTCGCTCACAGTGGATTGCTTTGTTTGGCATCCTTATGTCCACGCACAACCGGGTGGCACCTGGATGCTTGGATTTGGTAACAATGATTAGGGGTGATACCCACAGGGTGGGTCCTGTCGCTCTCTCGATGCCCCATAGCCGTTCGAGCTGGTCCAGTTCCTTTTCTACCTGTGGGCATAGGTGAAAGGGCACTCTTTGTGCTGAAGTGCCGTGGGCCGGATGGTTCAATCAATGTGCAATTTGACTTTCAGGCCCTTCAGGCACCCCAGACCTCGAAACAGCAGCGGGAACTCCTCAAGGATTTTGTTTGCATGAGAGTGGTGTACTTGGTGAGTGAAGAGCACCAACCCAAAGTCCTACGCTGTGTGGCATCCAAGGAGGGTGCCAGTGCTGCCTTTCGTCAGGTGGAATTTGTCTTGCGCGGTTTGACCCTCACTTAATACTGGACACTGAACACTTCTCTCAGAGGTGGGGGGTTCAGTCCCTCTGTACGTATAGATTTTGACCTTGGTGGGCATCAAATGTGGGCGCAGCAACAGTTTTTTGAATTGGGTAGTGTCCATGACATTCACGGATGCGCTCGTGTCCATGAGAGCGGTGATCTCCACATTTGCGGTGGTCTTTTCCGGTGATTCTCCTTGTCTGCAAAGGAGATTGTGAAGACCTTGTGGTCGTCATTGTCTACAGGTCGGCCTACAGGTTCCACGTGTTACGAAATACGCTTATCTTCATAGGGAGAGCTGGCAGAGAGTGGGACTTCCTCTCCCTCTCTGTCCTGAGCTGTTGGCCGGAACGCCATTGCAGTATACTATGGCAAAGTGGTTCATGCAACCGCATTTTGAGCAGGACTTTCCTTGACCTGGACATGTGCTTGGTGTTTGGTGTGTCATACCACAGTTTCCGCAGCTTCTTTCGGGCTGCTTCACTGGGGCAGCGGTGTGCTGGCGCGTGGGGCACAGCTGAATTGCGTCAACTTGCTCCTCTTTGATTTTGACTGTGTGCATGGTTGCGGAGGGGGTCACACTTTGTGTCAGCGCACCTTCCATGTCTTCGGCCTTTGCATCTGTCAGTTCGTGTGACCTTGCGAGGATAAGGATTTTGTCGAGGGAGATGCTTGGCTAGCGGGGGATGAGCTTGTGCCGTGTGGAGGATCAACAGCATTTAATGATCTGTGCCCTGATATCGTCAGACTGATTGATGCCAGTGTAGGTGCTTGCCAGTTGGTGCAGGCGCGTGTTGAATTCATGCACAGACTCACTCTCCATCTTGCGAGCTTGTTGTAGCTTGAATCTCTCATAATCCAGGTTTAGTTGTGGGTCACAATGTTTGTTTAGGGCTCCCACTGCTGCATTGAAGTCATCATCCCCACCAGTGTTGGGCAGGTGCTCGAACAGTTTGCACAGTTCGGCGCCACCCACATAGAGCATCATGGACTGTTTTACTGCACCATCAGATTTTCGTTTGGCGCGAAAATAGTGTTGGAGTCGTATGATCTACTGGCGCCATCGTGGCACGGCTATAATTGGGCCCACCCGTTGGTGGAACAGTGGCAGAGGGGCCACAGAGGCCTGTGCACCTCGCTGAAGGACAGGTGCTAGTGCGTTTTGCGTATCGGCAGACATGTCACCTTCCTGATCACTGTGTGTGCACTGCAGTAGGGTCCAGCAAGGTGGGGAGGTCAAGCGTTTCATGTGTGCACTTTACTTCAGGCACCTATACATGTGGGTTGAGCATGCAGCCGCAGGTGTAGCTTGCTTCTGTAATATGCACATGCACCTGTCCAGTCTGCTGGAATGCCTTGTCTAGCCGGCACTGCGGCAGGGCCTCTTCTGACACAGAATGTCCTGGGTAGGAGGCAGAGGCAGGCATCGGTCGCACCGCTCCCTGGCAGGGCAGCGATGATTCCTTCAGGAGTCTGCTGGGCATATGAGGCCAAAAGACCCAATCTCAGGGGCACAAGCTGAGTAGACACTTCTGGCAGTAGCAGGCCAGCACTTCGTCTCCCACACGGGATGGCGTGGGAACCCGCGTGCAGGTTTCGGGGCTGAGGTACAGCAGGCGGCCGCTACGTGGCGCTGCAACCACGTGACCGACCGAAGCTTGAGCTTTATGGGCAGCGGAGGGACTGTGTAGCAGGAGATGTCAGGCGCAGGAGCAGCGGTGAGGGTGCAGGTCACGAACCTTTCAGGGTCGGACACGACAGGGAGCGCTGCACCGGGCCATAGTGCTGCAGCGCGTAATCAGTCGGGCACCGCAGGGCGAGGCGCCTATGGGGTGACAGCGTCTCTCTACGCGTGAATAACAGACTGGCCTCATCGACAGTGTGAGGTCAGTGCTTTCCTCGTAGTGTAGGACGCACCTCTGGACAATGAAGACACATACACACAGTATTACTGGGGTAGCCAAGTGACCACGAGCCAGGGGCGGCTCCTCCATTAGGGCGGAGGGGTGTCGTCCCACTGCTTTCTCGCAGTGCGAGAAGCAGAAACATAAAATGGTATTTTAAATACCATTTTATGTTTCTGCTTCTCGCACTGCGAGAAAGCAGAAGGATATGCCTGGTTGGGGGCGGGCAGGTGGGCGAGTCGGGGAGGAGTGGCTTGCCCAATGTTATGGGCCCTGACTGTTTGGTCAGCCCTCTGGGGCCGACCAAACCAGTCATGCGCACTCTCCCTTTTCTCTATGTAGGCTGCATGCAGAGAAAATGGCCTCCCCAAAAGCGGCCGGCTGGGCGCCGTCCGCACCAATCACAACGCTGCCATTGCAGCGTTGTGATTGGCTTAGGGCGGGGAGGGTGCCTGTGGTGGCTGCTTCCTGTTGAGAAAAGGGCAACGCGGGAACCGGCTAGAAGCTGAGGCGGGGCTCGCGGGACCCGGTAAGGTAAGTTTAAAAAAAAATTAAATATAACCCCCAACCGTGAACCCCCCTGACCCCTACCCGCGAGTCATGCCGGACGCGACAGCCTTTGGGCACTGAGCGGTGTCATTTGCTATTGGGGAAAGTGAGGTACCGATGTAAGGAGGCGATCGGAGTTTGAGTGTAAGATGAGTTCAGTGAGGTTCACAAACTGCGGGTAAATGGCTTGACGTGTCAGCCCCTCCATTCATTCCCGCTGCTGGCAGCAATCAGAGCGGTAACTTTTTGGGCGTGGTAGGGCACAACAAAATGTCAAAGTCTGTATTTTTTTAAGGATGTGCAAACGTGACAAAGCTTATACGTTTGGGAATAAATTATTTTAATACTGGAAAAATGTTGGTGGAAGGCTTAGGCGGGGTCCTGTCATCCGGGTGTTTGAAGTCGGCGCACAGAACCGAAGTCTGAGCGGGGGATCGCATTTGCCCGAGTTCCAGTCTGGGCACTGGGGGCGGAGGAGGGACTTGACGAGGAACTCAGTAGCAGGCTGCGTGTAATGCAAAATAAGGTGACTGCCTGGTGTGTAGGCAGCACAGATACTTGCATCCACTGTACTGATTATACTGCTTCCGAGCGTGTTCTTTCTTCCCTGTGTGTGTGCACCATGTGCCCACAGACTGTCGCAGTAATGCCTAGTGTGTGCTCTCTGTGCCAACACATTTTCTAGAAGTGCGCTGTGTGTTTCTCGTGCCCGCTAGATGTCTCAGCAGTATCCCTGCTGTGCCTCAAGCGTGCTGTTATCCTTGTGCCTCAGGCTGCCTAAGACTCAGTAATGCACCGTCAATACTTCTTGTGCAACGTTGTTTGTGTTTCAGGTGCCCAAAGGCTATCTGAGCAATAATACACGGTCTGTGCTACTTGTACCCCGGTGTTAACACACTATCCCATTGTGACCTATATACAAACGCTGGAATTTATGGCCTGACAGAGAAGTAAATAGTATAATTTTGATCTTACTGGCGAGCAGTCGCGGCCAAGCTAGGGCCAAGTTACAACGCCAGTAATAGTCCTGTGAGTGTCACAGGACTTTTAGTAATGCAGTTAAGGTTTGTGCTCGAGATCCTGCCCCGTGTTTACCTTCAGCGTGTCACGGTGTTCTCGTTCCACGTTCTTGGCTGTTGTGTCAAGTGGCGCTAAAGGCATCACGTGTCAAGGTCTGTTGAGCTTCTTGCTGTAAACTTCAATAAATCTTTATTCAAGTTACTTCCTGGCTCTGGTCGTGTCTGACTGTCGGAAGTCGGCCCCAGCACTAGTTTTGACACAGTTTATTTTGTAAATACTTGAAGACCCGGCTGTTTGCAAAGTAAGGTATTTATTTTTGTGGCTGTAGGAGAGAAGTTTATTTTTTAGTACCAGCCAATGCCATGAAATTAATTTCAAAAAAGCTAAAACTACACTGAACTGCTACATACTTCACGAGAAAAGTGTCACATGCCTTCCAAATTTTTTAGTTTTATTTAAAACTGACAAGGTCACTCAAATCCAAAGTTTGAGGAAAAAAAGAAAAGTTTAGCAGAGGTTTGAAATGAGGCAAGTGAGTCTGTCAGAATTACAGCAAATCTATGGCAACATCTTTTGTTTATTGGCCCAAACTCATGGTTCACCTCTGCTGGTCTGCGTGTGTGTGTTTTTTTGCAGGTTTTTATATTGCGCGAACTCAATTGGAGCGCTTTACACGAGCACAGTGCCTGCACGAGCACCAGTTACATTACACAGGTCTGATGGTGATGCTGCTGTTTTTATGGGTTTTTCTGCCTGGTAGGAAGATTATGGCTCCCCCAAATTGCCATGTGCATGATGATGACGTACTACATGGCTAATCAGCTGTCACGAATGGCCTGCTGGACGGGAGGGGGGGGAGGGGCAGTGACAAATACAAATGGCTTATGTTGGATGCGAAATGACTTGCATTTTACTACTTGCATTTGGAAGTAATAAACACACTGGTTTGCTGAAAGCAGCCGCTTCCAAACGCTAGCAGTAAAATTCAAGCTAGTAATCAGGGTATAAACTAAAACTAACCAAACATACCTGGTAACAAATTCCAATCCATGGATGGCACAGCGTTTAATTGTGTTATGCGTCATCATCATTATACAAGGCATAAATTGAATTACAGTGAGCTAAGACAAGCTGCATCTTTACATGCAATCATTGTAAGGCGAATCCACCTGGGACTCTCTTGTCTCTATGCATGTACTGTGCTCCTACAGAGCCTCCTCCCTCACCTCCCCATAGCCTCTCTCTCACATGCAATTCTTTTGTTTTATAGTGCTGTGCAGTGTAGGGTTTCAGAGCCCTTTACATCTCATATACACACACATTATACAGAGACAATGGCATATGTGTGTTAATCATTGCATAGAGAATGTTACATAAAACAAAGAGGACTACATGGTGCAGGTGTCACATGTCATCCATAATGGTAGGCAGTATAGTTTAAGACTGACTGTTTGGTCTGGAGCAGCACAAACGTATAATTTAAAACCAGTTGTAACACCATGGTTGTGTTGACTTTACAAATAAGAATTAATTTCTAGCCGAAATTACCCTTTTTGGCAACATTAGGATAATAAATGACTGGAGAAAAAAATTCATAACGCTCTAACCTATGCCTTGCAATTTGTGTGCAGCTCTTTGATGACAGTTACTAGCTCTATCCGCTATGTTAGGCTTGTAACTTTTAAACTGCAAGTAACAAAATCATGACTCTGACAAAAGCAGTAACCCACTGAACTATTTACATTATATACACTTTTTGTGATCTGCATGGTACATGTTCTTTGCAGCAGGCATATTAACTCTCTGCGCATTACTACCATTGCATTGGGCTCAGTTCCAGAATGGGGAAGTGCGATGTAATAACTACACTTTCACAATTGCTTTATTAACCTTCTTGCTTTCTCAAATTTGCTTGAAAATGCACCATTTGCCCAATCTTTAAAAAAAAAAATCTTGGGGAAGAACCTCCCCGAACCCCCCTTATGTCGATCGGGCTCACTCGCTCACCGTGGTGCACTCGGGCTTCACTTTTACGCCCTACCACTTTCAAATGTCACCAGCCGCCACTGCCACGAGCATTCACTTCACTTTTATTTATGCCTTCAGGCCGTGCCCGGCCTTCCGGTTTTGTCGGTGCAACATTGTATAGTAAAGGCTGGGAGGCACTCTACACCAGTGTCCTCACTTTGCGGTAGATAGTATCTGTAACAATGGGGATTGACAACATTCTCTTAATTTATTTTAGCGTAATGAATGTGCAGGCTTTTGAACAATAACATCTCTCAAAGCACTATGTGAGGGAGTCTGTTGTGTTTCTTTATCTAACAAAAACTGCATAAATGAAAAGAATCGGACAGACACAAATTGAGATTATCATTCGACCCAAACGATTTTTAGGTTTTGCCTACAGCTCGCATGTCAAGTCAGCAAATGCTATTGTTATAAAAAAAAAAAGCTTAAAAAAACGGGCTTCCACTTCACTCTCGTTTCCACTTTACCCTTGCTTGTTACTGGTCACACCTCCTGCTTTTTGCCACTTGCTCACCTTCTCCTGCAGTCTTCTCCAGGCTTCTGTCCCTGCTGTGGAGCATATTTGGGGTCAGTGTTCTTCCTTCCACTGGCCGCGCTCTCCTGAAGATATGTTTTTTTTTTTTTTAGTTTTGGCCATGCACTGTATAAGAGTGAATTGCCCTATACGGTCTCCCCATCAAACCCCTACCATCCATTTTCCTGCCACTCCCTGCAGTCTGATTTGCACCCACCTCGAGCACCCTCCCTGCCGGCCATTTACCCACGCTCTCCGTTTTCCCACCACCCGCCCCTGCCATCCATTTACCCTCACCGTCCATTTCCACCCCTACACCCTGTTCATATTTTCACCCCCACCCTCATGTTGCTTAACCACCCCCTTCCCATGCATTGTTTTTACATATATTGCAAAGCAGTATATGTTTTGAAAGGAAAAAAAAGTGATATGCCGTGGTCAACACGTCATAGCGCTTTTTTATTTTAAAACATGTTTCACAGCAGCTCATGCTGCAGTGCAATATGTGTAAAAAAAAGCGCAGGGGGAGGGAGGAGGTTAAGCCACACGACGGCAACATGGCTTACAGCTAAAAAAAAAAAAAGCTCTGTGATGTGTCATAGAGCTTTCTTTAACTTTCATTAACTTTAATCCTTGTTGCCCTCGTATTGCTTAACCACTCTCCATGCAGTTTTTACACATAGTGCAACATGTCTAAAAAAAAACAGTGCTATGGCGCTTTTTTTTTTTACTTCAAGCCATGTTGCACAGCAGCTCAAGCTGCTGTGCAACATGACCAAAAATACAGTGACAAAACCAATAGATTTTGCAGAGGCGAAACCTATAGGCTTTGCCAATGCTTGTTTCCATTGTATGTCTATCCCATAGTAGCCACACTTGTTATAACCTCTGTGTGCTAATCCCCTTCCCCCTCATGTGCATGATGCTTCTTAGCAGCAATTAACACACATCTCATGCCTCTTAAATCTCAGTAGTGCTCAGCTGATGCCCTCCTGTTTCCGGACTCTCCCCATGGGATGGGCTCTGACACTGCCCAAGTGATCCCTAACCCTATCTCAAATCCAGATCAGTCATTGTTTGACTAGTCCTTATTTTTTTTTTTTTTTACAGAGTTTTATATAGCGCGAACTTGACCCGAATCGGGTATCAGAGCGCTTTACATAGCACCAGTTGCATTACATGAGTACACATTCATTAGGTCTCGCCTACGCAGCGCGCATGCGCTGCTTAGGAAAGACCTCTTGGAATCAATTCAGTTTTTGCCCTAAAAACGTGCACGCGTTGCATTGCTTTCAATGGCAACGCGTGCACGTTTGGCGATTCCCTTGCGGGAGCGAGCGGCGCCATCTGGTACCAATTATCGTGCTCGCTCCCGCAAGGGAAACGCTGCGCCTCCCTGCTCTCGGCCGCACTCCCCCACCCCTCCCACTTGTGAGCGCGAGCGCTTGTTTTCATAGCCTCGGTGGTTGATTGATGTGTTTTAAACACAATGAATACATGGACTTCTGAATAATATTAAGATGCGTTTGATTTCTGTGCTAGTGGGTTTATATGCACAAGATTCTGTAACATCCTCACCAGATAAACATGGATAAAATGCAGCGGGAACCGCTTTGTATGAACAACCAAGACTTTTGGCCAAGCAGATTATTGTCGATTTGGACACTTTTTGTAACTTGAAAATGCAACACACTCAGTATTTTTGTCACTGCTTAGTGAACTTCGAACAATTGCACCCTAAAACCTGGGGTACTGACTGCTGCTTTTCTCTCATGCCCATACCATGCCAAGTGCTTTGAAAAAAGAGAGCCTCCATCGGCGCTGATGTTGGCAGTTCTAGCCGAGGCAACCACTGCATGTGCTGATGGGGCAGACAACTCGACCAATGGGCCATCTGCTCCGGTCTATGACCAACTCCTGCTTCCACCCTGACAATAACTTTAACTGAACTGAAGTTCATGCTCGGGGCGGCATGAGGCAGGGTCCAGAAGAACAAACTGACCAGTAAGTACCCCAGACGAAACGGCACACGATATTTTCGTTTGTTTGTCCATTTGTGGCAGATCATTGAGGCAGTGTGTGGGGCACTCTAGTTGTCCGAGTGATCCGGGCAACACTCGGCGGCTTCCAGTAACAACAAAGGAGAGAAATATATGTTTAAACTAAGTTTGAACTGATTTATTTTGTATTAAGTGCCACTTGCATGTTTAAAAGTAATAAGTGGAACAATCAGACTTTTTTCTCGCAGGAAAGAAGTTGAAGTCAACTGGCTTTTACGGTATGTAGCTTTAGTCTGAAGATCACACAGGTCGGAGATCCGGCGGAACTCTAAAACGGCCGTACTCATTTGTAGTTGATGCACGTTTAGTCCTGCTTTTATGTTTATTCACTACAGCCGCGAGCAAGCAGTCTCGCTTTTGAAATAAACCTCCAGGGAAGTCTTAGCAAGTTAAACCCGCCCATCACGAAATGGTTCAATGGTATTGAAAGCAGCCATTCGCTGGTATTGGGCTGGTAAGCGAGGACCCAACCAGGAAGAGCAAGAGGCGTGCGTAGCTGTGCAGCGGTGGATTTGAAAACAAGATGGCATCAGAAGGGGAACCGGGGAGAGAAAATGCTAGGTGAGTGTATCAATCTATCTTGTCCATTCTTCGGGGTAGTTTAGGACATGTGGTGAGATCAGACTGGTACTCCTCCCGTGCGGGAGAACACAATCCTGCACCGGAAGACATTCTGCGAAATTAATGAGCCTGTATCTTCACCCTTTAATTACATGCAACCCCCACAATCAAAAAGGGGGCGGGGGCGGGCATAGAGTTTGTCAGTAGTCTTCTAAGTGGTCTTTGAAAAACAACTCTGCGTTTTAGACTGACTTTGACACCTTTTTTTAAAAATTAACCTTTCGAGAGCCGTACAATACAATAGAAGTGACAGTCTGCTGCTCTTTTCAATCCATTTTCGATTATGTCCGGCAAAATGCCATACCTCTGCCGGTGTAAAGCCTCCAAGGGTGGTGAAGTGGGAAGTTTTTGGGAGATCGTCCCATTCAGAAGCACGGGAGTTTCATATTTTCTGTGCTGTGTCGGAAGCTTGCGTGGAGTGTGACCTTACTGATGCTTTAGTGACGTCTTAGGCTCTGATACTGCACGTCTCGGATCTCAGTTGCACAAATAAGGCTGTTAGAAAAGGAGCCATTCTATAATCCTCGCCGGATGCACACTGCTTGTTTTTTCTCATCTAGATCATTGGACGGTGTCTGTTGGCTTAACTGGTAAATGTATAGTGTGTAACAGCAGTTTATGGGTTAGTACTGATTGGTGTACTTCCCTGGTTGTGCCCACTGCACCCTTGCCTCTATTCTTTCTTTGATGGGCTTATACATAGTGATATTTACTATCACTGTGCGTTGTGCAGTGGCTTGCACGACATTGTTCAACTCTTGTACCAGTTGCATTCTCCTGTGGCCCTCTTAATAACATAGGTATTGTGTTTGCTAGCACTACGAGGCTATGGATTATACACGTGGACCCAACACTGGAGATTCTAGCCTCAACTTGCCATACACGTTTTCTACTTTGTCTTTTTAAGCTTATTTCTTGCTGACCATTCATATAAACTACTGAAATTTCGGTCGTACCCTCCTCGTGTCTCTCCTTGATTGTTGAGTTATACCTAATACTTACATATGCGATTCTATGTGCTTATTCTGTAGGGGCAGTGGTTCTTAACATTTTGACTTCTGTGGACCCCCCCCACTTAATCATTACTGGATCCCGGGGACCCCGGCCTAAGCATTTACAATGATTTCAACTGCAAACCAGTACGCGAAATAAGCATTCAAACAATTACATAAATGATGAAATATTTTATTTAATTCACAAATATAAATTTTTTTCTCTTCATTTTAGAGCTTTTCTTTACATTCAACTGAGGCCACTCATTGCCCATACATCTGTTTGCACTTGCGCTGCTCCCACGAATCAATCTGAGGATACTTATTTAATTTTTTATCCTCCAGTTTCAAATCCCTTTATATTTACAGAACATTTTAAGTTTTATATTTTGCTTATTTGTCTGTTAATAATATTTAATTTTCTAAGCAGTCACAGGCGTCCTGGACCACTGTTGTAGGGAACTGTGGTGCTCAGTTACTGTGTTGTAAACTTACTTAACAGCCTGGTGATCTGTCTCAAAAAGAAGCACCTTTTTAGGTCTCGGCCTGCACCAGCGCTTGCGCTGGTCTGGCCGAGAGTTTTAGTAAGCAGGTTTTGGAAGTGCAAACCCACTGGCTTTCGGCTGGCGACCAGCTTGCGTTCACGGTGGCGTGCACGCGCGCCACCGCCATCTGGGTTTCCTATCTCTTCCTCATTTCCTCGTCATGGCTCATTAACTCTCTGGACTCTGATGTTTCAATCGCAGCAGCAGCTCACATTACCAACTGACAGCCATGGACTAAAGTCACATTAAAAACAACAGCGATTAGCATTAAAATGCAAGCTTTTTTTTGTCTAGTTAGAAATATTGCTTCGGTGGGTTGATTTCACCTTATATCGCTATTTGTTTTATATTGGGAGTCACAGCCTAATTACCAGTATTTTTGTCTCACTCTGTGTTTTTAAAAAAAAAAAAATTATTCGCACAAAGCTATATTTAAGGTTACTTTTTCCGCGTCACTTCTTCACTCTATTTAAACTCCACACCCCCACTCTTATTGTCTCTCTCCTTCTCTCTCTCTCCCCTCTCTAATTTTCTCTCTCTCTACTTAATTAACTCTCCCCTCTCTATCTTTTTTAGCCTTTCATTCTCTCACCCCTTTATCCGTTTCTCTTTCAAACTCCTTCATTCACTCTCTCTCCCCTTCTTTCTCTCTCTCTATCCCGCTCCACTCTTTATTCTATGTACACCCTTTCTCTCTCTTTCTCTCTCACCACCCTCTCTAATTGGGCATTATATCTTCACTCTATCTCTCACTCGGCAACACCACAGCATCACTCGGCAACACCACAGCATCACTCAGCATCACCACAGCATCACTCAGCGAAACCACAGCATCACTCATCGAAACCACAGCATCACTCATCGAAACCACAGCATCAATCAGAGCCAGCACAGCATCACTCAGTACCAACACAACATCTCTCAACGCCATCACAGCATCGCTCAGTGCAACCACAGCATCGCTCAGGGCCACCACAGCATCGCTCAGGGCTACCACAGCATCACTCAGCACCACCACAGCATCACTCAGCACCACAGCAGTATCACTCAGCAAGACCTGAGTATCATTCAGCATCACCTAAGCATCGTCTCCGCAACAGTCACCACCACTACCACCTCAGTATCACTCAGCACCACCTCAGCCTGCTCTCGGAATCTGGCATCTGTTGATTCTCCCCTAGCGTCTGGCCGCTGCTAGTGTTATAATACAGGTACTAGTTCCCAACCTTCACCCTCCGATTGTTTATGCCCCCTCAAAAAAAAAGCTTTAACAAACAACTATTGCAATAGGCAGAAACAAGTTGCCAGCAATGCAACAACAAAAGAAAACTGAGGACATTTTTTATTGTAAATACTTTTTTTAATATGGTCATTCAGTTTTACATAATGCCTTCTTGGTCATATATAAAGTAACAAAAATGCTTCTGACACTTTTTTATTATAACTTTTCAGCATGCTGCACAGCAGCCACACTTCTCTACAGCACAGCTTGAAGACATTGGCAAAGTCAATAGCTCTGGCTAAACACTTATAAGGCCCCAAAGGCGAGACCTATTGGCTATGCCAATGCTTGTTTTTGTTAGGCGCGGGGAGATTAAGTGCTTTGCCCAGAATCACAGGAAGTTCAGCGTCGTTGTCGAGACTCGAACCCAGTTCCCCAGATTCGAGGTCGACCGCCCAAGCCGTTAGGCCAACTCCTCTCCCCTGACTATTCCTTATGTTCTGTTAATACATAATTTTATTTTAAATATACATTTCCCAGGTATTTTATTTATCAAATAATTGGGATTCTATACACAGACTTGGAATTTAAAGTCTAGCAGTGCTCTTCTTGGAAGCCACAGTTCACCCATGGGTGTGTGCTTCATGCTGTATGTACTTGGAATGAAAGAGATGAAGGCCGATTGTAACAAGTCCAATTTCATTCAAAACTCTACTCTGCTGTTCTCACTGGAATTACCTGCCGTCAAATCTTTGCTAAGGTGTCTTTTTTATTTTTAAATGTCTTCCCAAAAGCCACCTCTGTGCCTCACTCAAACTTTACCCACTGCTACAATCCCTCTTCCAGGAACCCCCCAACATGCTGCTGTCTACATCAAGCATCATTGAAAGTAATCACCCCTGAGCTTGAACACCCCAAGAACAGTGATAATTTGTAAACAAATAAGTGCCAGGGCCCTTGTCAGGAGGCCACAGCAGCTTGCACCATCCATTTCCCCTGCCAGCGCTGCCAATGACAGTATCAACAACACTACTAACCATCACACTCCGACAACTCTTAGACTATTCTAGTCCCCAAAGCCATTGGAATGGCTTGGGCGACACGTGTTAGACATTTTTAATGTATATTGAATTAATAAACAACTGTTGTTGTGCTGATCTCTAAATTAGACAAATAGTGCCGCCATGTGGCAGACTGTCATAAGAGCCGGTGTTGACAATTAAATGCCGGTACGGAGCACCAGAAATCACTGACTCAAATTAAGCACTGCCCAGGAATCCTAATAACATATGGAATGATGGTTTTAATCATTCACTATGCTCTGTTCCTTTGTATGTACAGTTGTTTTTATTGGTGTGTGAATAATATACCTTAACTTTGTTCCTTCTGTCTGAATTGGGAGAGAAACCATTTATTATCCTGTACATTACACAAAAACTGGAGTATATGCATGTAATGGTTTCAGTTAGAACACAAGACTAATCCCAATTATCAACAATAACCACTGTATTAAATACTAACTAAGTAATGTACTATACGCAGTAAAGTGCATCAACGCATTTAAGGGGTAATAAGCGCTATAAATACAATTACAGCAGAATGAATCCATTATTTCAGAGAGCATTGCAGCTGAGCATGCATAAAAGAGAAGTAGATAGCATCATCTTGCCACCTTCATCTTGGCCTTTCAATGAGGAGCGCACAAATTTTGAGAAGCTCGTGCATCTGCCTTTTTTAGTAGCTGCCAGCCTTTTGCGCCTCCGTTTTTTTAAAATCCATTCCTCAAACTCCATTAATCTCATCCCTGACATAAATCTCCTAAAAAATCCTTCAGTGACATTTTAATCTGAGGAACCCGCTGATTAGGACAAGCATCCTAAAAACATGTGACCCTCCTGATTACAGTAGCTAATTATAAGCCACAGCTGAAGGTGTACATGTTAGGAATAGATACGTTTGATTCTGTGTTTATGTCTAACACTCAGAATTCACAAAGTAATTGTATTTTAACTTTGAAACGTGCTTATTTTCTAAGGGCACGTGCAATTATGTTGGCAGAAACAAAGTTCAATAGTACAATTAACACAGTGTCATTGGTCTTTTTGTGAAAGCTAATTAATTTAAAACCACAGAAAGATGTCTATGATCTTAGAGGATCCCTAAAATCAACCCAATGTGGTGCATGTAAGACCGTTTTTAGCGGTCGCTAAAGGAGAATCTGCCTGTTTGCGACCGCTAAAACGGCTTGTGCAATGTACCAACCCTATTTTGCAAGTTGGTAACCTATTACTAACTCGCAAAATATGGTTTTTGAGTCGCTATAGGAAGGGGTGTGCCAAGGGCATCCCTTCCTAATAGCAAGTCGCAAGGGCATGTATGAATGTTTTGCAACTGGAATGCGGTCGCAAAACAATCGCAGTTTGCCGCCTACTTCAAGTCGATGGTAAGCCAGTCGCAAGCGGGAAAAGGTCTCCAGGGGTCCCCTTCCCCTTTGTGACTGGCAGCAAAAACGTTTTTTAAACGCAGGCAGTGGACCCACGGACCACAGCCTACTCTTAAAAAATTAAACAGAAACGTTTCATTTTTCTTTTTGAAACTCATCCAATGGACTGCATTTTAAAAAAAAAGTTGCTTTATTTAAAAGCAAACACAGACATGGTGGTCGGCTGTCCCTGGCAGGCCACCATCCCTGTGTTATTGCCCATTCCCAATGGGTTGAAAATTGCGACCTGCCTCATGCATATTGATGAGGCAGGTACATTGCGATCCCTTTGGGAATCGCTAATGTGTCTGAGACACATTAGTACATTTCATTTTAAATCGCAACTTGCGAGTCGCAAAATGAAATGGTCGTACATGTAGCCCAATATCTTTTTATCCACTACTAGGTTAGCTTTCTGTTCTTCATTGAAGTTGGTTTTGATAGTCCCAATAAGCAGCATTTAAACCTAACTACAGTAACTACTTTTCATTGTGTTATTACCTCATTGGCGGAACGGCCGAGCCGAATGTGCAGGGATGTGAACTTATTAAGCTTTTAAACCTGCCACGAACCGATGTCAAACTCACTGCCTCATTTCAGAGCATTTCTTTCAATTGTTATACTCATCTATGTATCCAGGAGGGATCAGTGACTGGGAACCCTTGCCAGCCTGTGCATGCAAAGGAAGAGTTATTGAGCGGGCACGGTGGGATAGGCCATCATTGCTTTTTTACTGAGTACTACTAATAGTTAAAGGAAACAAGCATTGGCAAACCTGAAAGCTCTGTAGCCAAATCCAGACCTATTGGCTTTGCCAATGCTTGTTTTGCTGTGGCATGCAGCATATTCCTTCTTTATTAGTTCCTGTCTCCTGCTAATGGTGTTTTAATTTCCTTTTGAAGTGGCCTTTGTTTATTTGAACGCTGCTGTTGGACAATATACCAGATTGTGTCCAATTGAAACTGTTCTTTCTCAAGCTGTCATCTTTTTATCATGAGCGCAATGAAGTGCATTTATAACTGCACTCCGTATGTCCTCTATGTCCTGCTTGTGGGGCTTTCTTGTTTGCTTTCAGTACTCTTGTAAGCTGTGCTTCTTTCGACAGTTAACTATTGTATTACTAATTGAAGCTGTGCTGTTTATTCCAATTTACAGATCTATCTGTCTGTCTTTCTGTCAGTCTAACTGTCTAGCTATATACCTACCTGTCATCAATGTGTCTGTCTGTCTGTCTTTCTGTCTGTCTGTCTGTCTGTCTATCTGTCTATCTATCTAACTCTATCTATCTATCTATCTATCTATCTGTCCATCTTTGCAACACAATGTATCTATCTTTGCAACACTATCTATGTACACAAACCTTTCTATCTAGCTGTCTTTGCCAGCATCTCTATTTATCTATCCTTTCAACTGTCACTACCTATTTGTAATAAAGATTTACAAAAACATTATAAAAAAGCACTAGCAAAAGAAAGATGCTGGCAGCCAATGCCAGACCGATTGGCTTTTTCAGGTTTGGTGTTTGTCAAGACCTTTTGATTTTACTAAATGGTGGCTCAGATTTACAAACATTTTGCGTCTGATTTGCGTTAGTTGGGTTGGTGTTTACAATCCCACACGAATCACACAAATCACAGTATGCATTGGGTTGTAACAGAAAGTAACGCAATGCAGCACAATGTTCTGCCTTGTATTATGTTGCGCCAAGGAAACGTTTCATGGGTGGTGCATGGGCCTTCCCATGCATCAACCCATTGATTTTGACGCAAATACATATCTACAGAGACTTGTAGACGTGAATTTGCTCTAAAACCCTCTGCCTCGCTAAGGCTTGCATAAGGAGGAGAATTGTTTGTATTTCCCCTAATTGTTTCCTCTGCATGTGCGCTGCATTTTGCAGCACACATACAAAGAGGAAAATTCCTAGTTTTGGAGCAGGAAGGGACACCTTCCTGTGCAAAAACTATGCTGACCACAATGCAAACACCCTTTCAGTATGGCGCAATGGTGCCTACATTGTTGCATGGCTGCCAAAAGTGCACCAACGCAGGGAGAGGGCAGAACAGCACAACTTTTTAGTAGATACGGTTCAGTTCTTCTCACTCCCATTATTGCAACACAGTGCAGCAGCTATGCTATTCTGCGCTGCATGAACTCTTTGTAAAGCTGCCCCTAAGTGTATAACATAGTTACATGCAGGGGTTTTCAGCCAGACGTCATCCTTTAGTTTGATTTCGTGCCATTCAACTGTTTCTTCCACCTACTTCAATATGCATCATGGGGCAATGAGTCAGCCACCCAGGAGCACATCTACACACACAGTAGTCCCCTCCAGTGCCAGAGACTACTATTATATTGTGTTTTTTTAAACAAATTTTTTTTTTTGCCTTTAACCAATGTTTTATTTAGATTGATAAGAGCTGGCAACTTCCCCAACAATAAAGTTTTGCACAAAGTATGACAGTACAAAACAAGCATTGACAAAGTCAAAAGGCACAACGGTGACGGAGTAATTCATCCGTCAAGATCTAAATCAGGGCCTGAGCCTTTAAAGAGCTAGAGTCCTGAGTGACTGGGTGAAGAGCTGAAGCTGGTCATAGCCAGCTGACCAGAATTAGGGTCCAACTGGAGAGGGATGGTGTGGGGAGAGTGTGATTATCCAGATACAAGGGAGACACGCCTTTAAGGACCTTATGTTTTTTAGGTATTCATATTCCAATCTCTAAGGAAGAGATTTGACAGGTAGGAACTCTGGACATGGAGGCATCAACTACTCTGTACCTCCTGTATATGATTGGTTGAGTTGGCAGTAGCTCTGGTTTGTAGGCATAAGCTGGGACAGACTGGGAACCCAAAGCAGCCTTGGCAAATTTTGTAAGACCAGCCCCCACACGGTGCATAGCGAGCAAGCCTGATCACTAGAAAGGGGTTGGAGGGTTCCCCCTCAAGAAAATGTGGGGGAAAATAGCAAAAAGCGTGCATTCTACAACACATTTTTCATTATATATTAAACTGTGTTCGTTTTTAAAGCATAGTAAATGATGAACTTACAGTGCATCAGGATGCTCCAATCTTTGTTGGGGCTCTTTAATGATTCCCGCACTATTACCCTTTAACAGTGCCTCTCATCTCTCCGTAGCCCCTCTATCACATGTATTTCATTTGTTTTATAGCACCTCTCATACCAGTGTAGGGTGTCGGAGCATTTTACATCACACACACATAGAGAGACAATGAATCATACATGCGTAAATCAGTGTACAGACAATGTTACATAAGAGAAAGGGGACAACAAGGTGTAGAATTCCCATGTTATCCATTTTGGTAGGTATTTTTTAAGATTGCTTGGCCTAGGGAAGCACAAACTCAGGTTTCAGACCGTAACCCAGTGGTTAGGGTTGACTTTACTAAGAAGAATTTATTTCTACCCAAACAATCTCTTTTTAGCAAAATTACAATAATGAAACACTGTGAAAAAAACATAGCTTTCTAAACTAGATTACGATTGTAACTTTTGAACTACACTGTAACAAAAGCATCTCTTTGACAAAAGCAGTAACCCACTGAGCTATGCACATAAAATACTGTTCTGTAATCTACATAGTACATGCTCTTTGCGGTAGGCATATTAACCCTCTGCTCTACCTTAGAAGAGTCAAACCTGCCACTAGACAAAACTCCGATCAGCTGGTACATTAAATCGCCAGTTATCTTGCCATTTTTATTGTTGCCTGAAAACTGCTGTGCTGCTACAAAAGATTCCCCCAGTAACAAAAGCGGCCCGCACTTCTAGCCTCCCAGGGGAATGCCTGATGCCTGCTATTGCCAGTCCAGCCATGGGCAAAAGACTTTAAGCTGAAAGGTGGTGGGGAGGAAGTTTTGGTAAATAATTTAGTGAACCAGAATTTTGGGGCCGATTTTTTGTGGTAATGTTGCTTAAGAACAACCTCCGAGGGTGCTACATGACTTTGAACTTACTTGAGTTTTGAGGGAGAGAAAGGTGTTCTGGAGATCAGTATATAGGCTGTTGCAATAACCTAAGCATGACATGACCACAGTGAGGTTTAGTGTGATATTTTTGAGAGCAGTTGTGCAGGTACAGAACACTTTTGAGCTGAGAAAGATGATGGAATGCCTTTTTGGAGTAACGTTAAATGGTTTGGGGGTGCACGCCTAAATCCTCCTGCTATTCGTGTTTACTGATTAGTTAACACTTTCTATCAAATGGTGCTGCAGCGCTGCACATGCTGTCAACACATGTGCTTGCAGACATTCAATTTTTGACAAGTTCACAGACTTGGATGCGCTGCGCACTGTTCACACAATTCTTTTACTCAAAACTTAACAACCTCTAATTATGATTCCATTAGAAAATTTGTTTTTATTCAAACATATTTTGTTTATATTTCAATTATTTCTCCAACATGTACAATATATATGCCGATATACTCAATATCATATGTTCTCTTGAAATCACAGCCTAACATGAGTGTAACCTTCAACACATGAAAATGCATGACATAATATACAATCTTGTATTAACATTCAATGTTGTGCCCGATGCATTTCGGGACGTAAGTGTCCCTTCCTCAGGGGCAAATCTAGAAATTCAAAAGAAAATAAACAGTTTTAAACACCACATAACAATATACATAGAGATGCTCAATCGCCCGAATTTACCACTATCAATGCAGACGTCCTCTTGGAACCATAAGATCCCATATCAATCATTGATGCATGCTAGTATCAATCATGGTGGTATGGCATGCTAATTTGATGATCTTATTTTCAGTTAAACATGCTGAGTGAACATATATGCAGTTGACACTTTATCTATACACCCAGTGCTATGAATCAATGCTGTCAAATAGTCCACATACAACAATGTACCTGTAAACAGTCCTGTAGAAGCCATATGTAATAAATAATCAGTCCTGTCACAAAAAAATGCAACACAAGTTTAATGATACCTATTATGGACACTGCTCTTCCAGTGTCAACCACGTGAATAAGTACGCACTTACCTTCAAACAATGAGTCCACTTTATTAATGAAAATTGTTGGTAATGAAATCTCGCTTCCTGCGAAAAACCAAAAACCTTATGTCACTTGATTTCATGAATACAAAACCCACACGAAAAAGAAACTGGACTTGCTGATTCTTAAAGCAATAATGCACGTCCCCCATGGTCGTCATAAGAGTATTAAAAATGCTCTGAAGTATTCAAAAACCCGTTTAACATTCAATCCCACCAATGCTAACTACTGTAAACGCTTGATGTTGCTTGCAGCTACGTTAAATAACACGCTTACCGGCCTTAGGGAGCAGGTGAACGTGTATAGTGCACCTCATGGTTTATTTTTCGCGATACTTAATGCGACTCTTTTGGCAGATGCATTATCATCATTGGAGCTTTTTCGATTTGTTATACGTTTTAACTCACAGTTCCATTACCGAACAGATCGACCGGCAGTTTTGTACGAATACCATAATTATTCATTTTCTAATTTCATTTTAGTCTGGATCACAATTGCGTTCATCCAGATGCTATCACATTTTTTAGCATTTACTCAATAACAACTGTGAGTAGATTATATCTTTATACTCCCACATCGTTTTAAGATGGCGCTCGTTCTCATTCGTCGGACGTTGCTAGTCCTTCCACCATGTTTATGACTCAGACACGAGTACTTCATTCAGTTTTGGCGTTGGCTACCCGCTAACAGCCTGAAACTCGACGGGTATGATATCTGCTCCGTAAGGCCGGCAAGCGTGGTATTTATGAAATCAAGTGACATAAGGTTTTTGGTTTTTCGCAGGAAGCGAGGTTTCATTCCCAACAATTTTCATTAATAAAGTGGACTCATTGTTTGAAGGTAAGCACGTACCTATTCACGTGGTTGACACTGGCAGGGCAGTGTCCATAATAGGTATCATTAAACTTGTGTTGCATTTTTTTGTGACAGGACTGATTATTTATTACATATGGCTTCTACAGGACTTTTTACAGGTACATTGTTGTATGTGGACTATTTGACCGCATTGATTCATAGCACTGGGTGTATAGATAAAGTGTCAACTGCATATATGTTCACTCAGCATGTTTCACTGAAAATAAGATCATCAAATTAGCATGCCATACCACCATGATTGATACTAGCATGCATCAATGATTGATATGGGATCTTATGGTTCCAAGAGGACGTCTACATTGATAGTGGTAAATTCGGGCGATTGAACATCTCTATGTATATTGTTATGTGGTGTTTAAAGCTGTTTATTTTCTTTTGAATTTCTAGATTTTCCCCTGAGGAAGGGACACTTACATCCTGAAATGCATCGGGCACAACATTGAATGTTAATACAAGATTGTATATTATGTTATGCATTTTCATGTGTTGAAGGTTACACTCATGTTAGGCTGTATTTTCAAGAGAACTTATGATATTGAGTATATCGGCCTATATATTGTGCATGTTGGAGCAATAATTGAAATATAAACAAAATATGTTTGAATAAAAACAAATTTTCTAATGGAAACATAATTAGAGGTTGTTAAGTTTTGAGTAAAAGAATTGTGTGAACAGTGCGCAGCGCATCCAAGTCTGTGAACTTGTCAAAAATTGAATGCCTTTTTGGAGACCACATTTACCTGTGGAGATAAATAATAAATAACTGTCAAAGAGCACACTCAGATTGAGTGCTTTGTCACATGGTGTGGGAGGTTCCTGGACCTTATAAAGGTTATCCTTTTACAGGTTACATATGCAGGATGGTATTTTCCTTCACATTTAGAATGTATTTTGTCTGTTCATTTAATGTAGACTCTTCCTTGTTAGTGAGACACTGGGCATGGTTACTTATATTGCCTCTGTGGTCTGTCTGAGATGTTTGAACTGTGAGTTGTAAGAATGAACTAGCTGCAGTAATGCTGAGCAATTAAGGAACAGTAATTGATAATGCTATTTTTGTATGTTACGAATAGCTGACTTTTAAGAGATTCAATAACAAAATTAATTAATTAGATGAATATCTGAGTGTATGTCTACACTGATATTGATTTATTTAGCCACAGTGGATTTCTTTTTTATAATAAGCAACAAAATCTGCATGTTATTCCACAATAACTCGTAATAGGTGGAATTTATCCGACCCGAAAAATAAGATACCTGCAATAAAAGGCACCTGTATTCCTACAAACTCTGAACCAGGGTCTTGGTGTTTAAGATAAGATCAGACTGTACCTAGTGAAAACCTTTTTTTCATTAGAATTTTCCATTAGAAGTACATAATTCAGAACTTGGCTGATGACACCCTTACATTACCTCTCAAAAACAATACATCTTTGCCACCATGAAGTCTCAAAGGGCTCCACCAATTAAAACCTTATACTGGCTCACAAGCAGCCTTTAGATTAATGATTAACCATTTGAACACATTTACAGTTCTTTCAGGTAACAAGCATCCTGGCGAGAAGTCACTGTTTGCCTTTCTTTTTGTCTTCATACAAACGGTAGAGCTGTGTTGTGAAGATCATGTTTTGCAGTGCAGAGACCCCGTTTTTCATTTCCGTTTGAAAATGTGTTATTGAACATGTAGCAAGTGATGACTTACTATTCATCAAATGCACGTTTCTGGCATGTACAACACAATGGTCCAGCACACTTAATTTAAGTCAAAGTTTAACAAAAGTGATCAATGTGACTTAAACATTTGTTTACAAATCAAATATCAAAACAAGAATGGCAATTCAGCAGAGTTGTTCTTTCAAATCCTTTATTGGTGACTTCTTTTTTCTGAAAAAGTAAAAGACCGTAGCCAACGCGTTTCGTCCTCGCGGACTTCTTCAGTGCTACAAACAACATATATATGTACACAATTAATTCTCATAAATTAACACATCTAAACAATATAACAAAAAATTTAAAAACGGTCCAATTTATTATAAAAACTATTTACTTTAGAAATTCATAGTATTTTACATTCGTTTATTCACGTCATGATACATGAAATATATTCTCTCAAGCATCAGTATATGTTTGCACCGTGCTCAATAAAGATTCTGCTGATTTTGCCATATCCCATAAAAATTCACATTTTATATCACAATGCATAACGTAATCATACTCATTTCTTTTGTTACTAAATGGTATCTATTAGTGGTCCCGGTGGGTGGGAACACTAGTGCCTTTACAACAAGCATTATGATCTTCCCTGTCATGCAACATAAGTTAGCAATTCTTACCAGAACAAAACACACTGTCTGAAATTCTTGACTGTATTTATTGCCTTGTGCAGTTTCTCCTTCTAAAGTCTGGAGATGTGTAATTGTATCTATTAGGTATAATTGATAAGAGAAAAACTCATTTGTACTGTATGCGTGAGGGACAGTTAGTTATAAACTCAAAGCATGAGGGCGTCTATACCTGGTATTTCACGTATAATAAGGGATATTAATCTATCTTCCTTTGCCAATTTACCTAGGTTGGCAGCAGGTAAGTTCCAAATGCAAGAGCGTCATCCACGTCATTTCATTGGTAACTATATAGTAAAAAGTAGAGAGAGAATGCCCTTAGGTTTTTAGGGGGAGATTTCTCAGGCCTCTCTCTAAATGAGAATTTTATATTAAATGAGTTGGGTTCTTTCTGCTATTATATTAAAAAAATTCCATTTAAAACATACATATTATATTGACTGTGCACAATATGAGTGCAACTAGGTACTGTCACAAAGTCTCTATACTGCTATATTTTTATTGCATTATTAGTGTCTGTAGATATCATCAAACTGCACCCCTTTGAAGTAGTGGGTATGAGGACAGTATGGACTAAAGTTATCTCCGTTTTCCTGTGAAACCCCCCATAAGAGAAAAAGAAACTAGCAGGATCGGGTCAAATGTGACCTAGGGAACTTACTTCTATCAGTGTATCAGCCGGCGTAGTGGCGTGGCGTCCAATGTTCGCATGAGCATTGCCACCATGCACTCTGTTTAAATAGCCCGCTGATCGCTAACTAATTGCTTCCACCTGTGCGTCAGTTGCGTGGAAGCCGCGGTGTCGTACATTTTATCGGCACCATATTGAAATGGGCAAAGGATATTTAAAAACAGCAGGGTACTTATGGGTTGGTACCAATTTACTGTGATATTGCTCGCATATTATAAATATAATTGTGCACCAAGTGGAAACGGACCTTAGATGTCGAACGCAACTTTTTGGAAAAAACTATCGGTCAAATATTATTCTCCCTTTGTTTTAACCGTGTGTCACGAACTTAGTATTATATAATATTCCAAGTCATGTCAGAATATATTCTTTCGTTTTTTATTAAAAGAAATGCCCACCATGTATTCCTTTGTAAGTGCACATGGCGGCCATCTTAGAATGATCAAATTTGATTCTTAATGGTATTTGGGCAAGTTAGATGCAATAGTAATTCCATCCACTCTTTTGTTTAATGCCTCAAAACCATTTATTTCTATGGACATCATATTATAATCGTTAATTAATATTCACAAATATCGCGATTTTAAGTAAAAGATGAAAATTAAAAATGTGAGAGAACCTTAAATATCGAACGCGATTTTTCTGGAAAAAATATTGGTCACATATTGTTCTCCCTTTATTTTAGACGTATGTCATAGACTTAGGTATTATATGACATTCCAAGTAAAGTAAGAATATATTCTTTCGTTTTTTATTAAAAGAAATGCCCACCATGTATTCCTTTAGAAGTGCACATGGCGGCCATCTTGGAACGCGCAAATTTGATTCTTAATGGTATTTGGGCAAGTTAGATGCGATAATAATTCCATCCACTCTTCTGTAAATGCCTCAAAACCATTTATTCATATAGACATCATATTGTGATTGTTAATTCATATTCACAAGTATCGGCATTTTAAATAAAAGATGAAAAATTAAGGATGAAAAATTAAAGGTAAGGGAGGGTTTAATACCTGAATTTGTTGCCTATTTCCAACAAATTCCATATTAAAGTTTGACAATACTAGAGCATGTTAGATCCATTATGTTGCAATTATAAGACGGTCTAAACCACCATGTATTCCATACATATGGCTGCAGTCTTGCAAAGCCCAAATGATATTTATTAAAGCCTAGTGGAAAACTAGTTAAAGCCTAAATAATAAATAACTGTCAAAGAGCACACTCAGATTGATTGCTTTGTCACATGGTGTGGGAGGTTCCTGGACCTTATAAAGGTTATCCTTTTAAAGGTTACATATGCAGGATGGTATTTTCCTTCACATTTAGAATGTATTTTGTCTGTTCATTTAATGTAGACTCTTCCTTGTTAGTGAGACACTGGGCATGGTTACTTATATTGCCTCTGTGGTCTGTCTGAGATGTTTGAACTGTGAGTTGTAGGAATGAACTAGCTGCAGTAATGCTGAGAAAGTAAGGAACAGTAATTGATAATGCTATTTTTGTATGTTACGAATAGCTGACTTTTAAGAGATTCAATAACAAAATTAATTAATTAGATGAATATCTGAGTGTATGTCTACACTGATATTGATTTATTTAGCCACAGTGGATTTCTTTTTTATAATAAGCAACAAAATCTGCTTGTTATTCCACAATAACTCGTAATAGGTGGAATTTATCCGACCCTGAAAATAAGATACCTGCAATAAAAGGCATCTGTATTCCTACAAACTCTGAACCAGGGTCTTGGTGTTTGAGATAAGATCAGACTGTACCTAGTGAAAACCATTTTTTCATTAGAATTTTCCATTAGAAGGACATAATTCAGAACTTGGCTGATGACACCCTTACATTATCTCTCAAAAACAATACATCTTTGCCACCATGAAGTCTCAAAGGGCTCCACCAATTAAAGCCTTATACTGGCTCACAAGCAGCCTTTAGATTAATGATTAACCATTTGAACACATTTACAGTTCTTTCAGGTAACAAGCATCCTGGCGAGAAGTCACTGTTTGCCTTTCTTTTTGTCTTCATACAAACGGTAGAGATGTGTTGTGAAGATCATGTTTTGCAGTGCAGAGACCCCGTTTTTCATTTCCGTTTGAAAATGTGTTATTGAACATGTAGCAAGTGATGACTTACTATTCATCAAATGCAAGTTTCTGGCATGTGCTTTTATTCTGTAAATGTGTTGTTTCGCACCTCCTATATGGATATCTTTAGCATTCAATTCGATCCTAATAAAATCCAAATTCCGTATTCATGTGGCCCCAGTATCATCCTCTTTGAAGATGGCTGATACAAGGGGCCACATGAATATGGATTTTGGATTTTATTTGGATCTAATAGGATGTTAAGGATACCCATATAAGAGGTGCGATACAAGTTAATTTAAAGCCTCTAAGGGTCATACAGAATTGTGGTGCATTGAAAGGGAAATTCCCCTGCAGTTTTGCTGGGACGGAAGTAGAACCGGCTTGGAGATATTCCAAGAACACAGCCCTGAAGAAGTCGTGGGGAACACCCTACACGACGAAACACATGTTGGCTGGCTGGGCAACAACAGAGAAAGAAAATTAAAGACCAAGAGATATACAAGAAATGCATCATGAAATTTAACTTACTTGACTGATTTAAGTGTGTTCTTGGGCGGAGTTTTGATATTGCACAATGATAACACTACTTTGTGCACTACTTGTTCCACTGTTATAATGACCAACTGGTACCCATTTTGTCTGCCTGGTATTACTCTTGTGCTCTAGTCCAGGTTGTCCCTTTTTCTACATAAGCCTGGCTAATTCCTATAGTTAATATATGTTGGACTTGGCCCTTTTGGCAGGTTCACCCCTAAACTTTTTGCCTGTCTCCTAGCCTTTTCCCTGTGTAGTGTTGGTGGTTTTAGGCCTCTAGGCACTTTAGCACTGATGTCCAGTGTAAAGTGCGTGCGCTCTCTGTGTACTTGTGGTGAGATTGACCTGCCCTCCCATAGGAATGCATGGGGGATAAGTGTGTCCATGGTAATTCCTGGTATGAGAGGAGCAGTGTGGTCAAGTCTAGTATGTATGAATTTGTGTGAATAAATGCTGCGCAATGGTGTGCGCAGATTTATGGTGACGGGTGGAGAAATGCCACTTTTAGAAGTTGGCATTTCTGTGTGCTATGTGTCTGCCTGCCTGATGTGAATTGCATGTCTGGCTTTGTGAGTGACAGGGGCTGGGAGGTGTGTGTGGCTCCAGGAGGGGCAGGGTGAGTCAGCGCTAGACTGAATGGGACACCTGGGCTAAGGGTAGTGGGAGGAGTAATCCCCTGACTCTGAATAGGAATGTGCCCAGGCTGTACAATGCTGGCTCCGCCCCTGTCGTGTGTCTGAGTACCTAGCCCCCACCTAACAATAGGAAAGAGGAGCCTGGTAAACAGAGTGCTCCCAAACCAGTTGCATCTGGTTTCCCCAGCCCTGTGCCACTACAGACAAAGGAAAACTGTGTATAAATGTAGGGGCTGTGACCCCATGAGGTTGCTCTGTTCTGTACTTACTTGGAGGGGACCCTCTGCCAGGAGGAACCGCGCAGGACCCAGCTGCTGTCTCCTGGGGGTCCCTGCATGCTGGCCTGCCTGGCTGCGCTGTGCTGTGGTCTCCCCAGCACAAAGGATTCTTCATTTCTGCCTGCTCCCTGTTTGTATCAGGTGGGGGACAGGCTGGGCGCTGTATTTTAACTTGCCGAGGGAGGAAGAGCGCGTGGAATCTGCAGCACGGAGCTGCAGCTTGCTTCGAGGGAATCCCACATGGGGATTCCCCCACCTGGATGCTGGGAGAAGCGGGAGCCCACCCCGCATTTCTGCGCACCCAGCGGGTGCCCACCCCGCATCTTTGCAGCTTGTGTGCTTATTTGACGGAGCGGGAGCCCACCCCGCGTTTTTGCCGATTTCAGCGGGAGCCTACCCCGCTTTGGTATTTATTTCAAGAGCGGGTGCCCACCCCGCGTGCTGCCAGGAAGAGCCGCAATTGCCTGTCGTGTCGAGCGGGTGCCCACCCCGCATTTGTGCTTAAATCGAAGGCGGGAGCCCACCCCGCGCTTCGGTGAAGGAGAGTGCAGTCGCCGCAGCCGAAACCGGAAGCCAGGCAGGTCTGCCTGATCCGGGGTGGAGTCCTGGCACGGCACGCAGCCGCCGTGAGTACCCGGCAAGGGGAGAACTGCCCCAAGGAGACTGGAGGAGGCGGGGAGCCCCGCGCGCTGCGGCGGGAGAGCAAGACCGGTGTTGAGGGGGAGACCGGAGCCTCGCGGGCTCCTCTTTGTTGCACTCCGCCCTTTTCCCCAGCGAGTGACCGCGTTGGAGAAGCCGTTCCCTGGTGGTGGAACCGGGGAGAGGTAGGAAGGCTCCCGGGTGTCCAGCTGACCGCTACAAGGAACCGCTCAGTCCCCAAGGAACGGTGAGTGGGGCTGAAGTGGGAGTGTTATTGGCACCGAGGAGCTTGCAGGAGAGTACTAAAGAACGGAGCCCCAGGACGGAGGGGCTCCCAAAGGCTTTAGGTAGCGCCCCAGGGTTGCGTGCCTGATTTCTGCACCGCAAGGAGTCCCAGGTGAGAGGGGCTCCCCGAGGCACTTTGTCGGTGCCCTCCCCCCCCTGTGGTCGCCCCCGTGTGGCACAGTGGTGCCAGTTCTGCTAGGGCCAGTGGTGTAGAGTCCCAGGGAGGACTCAAGGCATGTTAGTGCCAGTACCTGTTGACTTCCTCAGTTGCGCCGCCGTAGCGGGCAACTGCAACGATTGGGCAAGTTTTGTTGAGGAGAGCCCCAGTGGGGGCCCAGGAGGGCACAGTGAGTGCCATTGCCCACATTTTTCTCCCCAGCTGCACCGCCATTAGCGGCAGCTGCAACGTTTAGGCCCTGTGCTTTGCGCCCTTTGGAGTTTGCTGCATTAGCAGCCCAGGTCTGACTATTTGGACAAAGGGCATTTGAACCCCAGTGGGAGGCCAGGTTGGCCTGGGGTCAGTTTCTAAGGTGGGCCCTACGGTGATGTGATGCATAATGGGATTTATGTGATGTATAGGCCTCATGTGATTCATGCCTAAATATGATTTATGCTTATGAGGTTATTGCATAATGTGTTTATGCTGGTGAGGCCCATTGCGTAATGTTTATGCTAATGAGGTTTGGGCCTAATGTGGGTTTATGTCTAATGCTAATAGGATAATGCTTAGGTCATTATGGTACCAGTAGTTACTGGTTGTGTTTTATATTTGCATTTACTTACCTGATCTGATGGTTCTGACCGTGGCCCGATTGGCCTGGTCCTGTATATAATTCCCCTGTGAATATTGCCCGTGCCAGTTGGCACAGTGTAAATGTGTGATTCTGTTTCTAATGTGTTTGATAATACAAAGGCTATTTTTTATATAACCTTGTGTGGAGTTTCTTTTGTGGTGTGCCTAGTGTGTTGCTGCTGTGTGTGTGTGTGTTGCGCAAATGCTTTACACATTGTCTCCGGGATAGGCCTGACTGCTCGTGCCACGCTACCAAGGGGGTGAGCAGGGGTTATCTTGGGTGTGTAACTCCCTTGCCCTGACTAGAGTGGTGGTTTCTGCCTGGCTTTGGCGCAAGCCTTAGCCAACCAGAAATCCCATTTCTAACATTGGTTGTCAGCGGTCAGGATAGGACTTGCGTTTGCGCAGTACCACAGCAACAACTGGTTGCACCACAAACTCTGCATTTAGATAATCACAGGTTTGGGGATTATTGTTTCTGAGTTTTATTTTATTTTTTTTCTCCTAAAAGTTTCATTTTTGAATTACGTACCCCTGTTGCAGCTCTTGCACCTAGGTCTCCTGTGTTGCACTTGTCTCTGAACGTCCTCCCAAAATGGAGTCTGCCTTTAATTTTTATGGTCTGTTTAGATACAGTATGTGGGAGTTGGTGGAGTTCTGTGAAGAGAGAGACATAGCAGTGAGTGGGTCAGACGCCAAGTCAAAACTTCGGGAAAACCTGATCCAATGGCAAAAGGATGAATGGGAACGTGAGCGCAATGGGGAGAAGAGGGCCCTGGCCGCACGCCAAGAGGGTGGTGGGTCTGAGGGGGGCCCTGAGGAGCCTGAGGAGGAGGAAGAAAATGACAGGACAGGGACGCCAGTAGATAGTGAAGACCCCATAGATAGGGAGTCTCTTGCTGGGTCCAGTGTCGGGGGCAGTGCCCCATCCCTTTCCCTTTCCCCAGAGGAGTGGGTAGATAGGAGGGAAGAAAGGGAGCATCAGCTGGCTTTAGAGAAACTCCAGAAGGAGAGCTATGAGCATATGGAAGCTCAGAAATTGGAGTTGGAGCATAGGAAGTTAGCCTTAGGGGAGAAAAAGGCATTATTGGCTCAGGAGTTGAGTCTCAAGACGTTGGGCCTTGAAGAGCAAAAGCTAGAGACTGAGAGGGTCCTAGCGCAGGAGAGGATGGCGGAGGCTGAGAGGGCCTTCGCCAGGGAGAAATTAGCTCTGGAGGGTAGATTATCCCCTGAGTGCAGTTGTAGTTTTCTGGAATCCCCAGTAAGGGTGGGATCCAGTGGTGGCAGCAACATGGAGTCCAGTGCAGGAAGTCCCATTCCCCGTCCCCAGAGTATGGTACCTGGTTCCCAGGAAGAGGAGTACAGGTTGAAGTTCAGGGGCAGCAAGAAACTGTCTCACCAGTCTTGGGGGCAGTTTGCGGATGACTGTAATGATGCACTGGCTGATTGGGTGACGGTTAACACGGAACAGGATTGGGAAGGACTGTTCCATCTGGTTCTCAAAGAGCACATGCTCAGTCGGTGTTTTACGGGGTTGCGCCAACACCTGTTGGAGTGTGAGTTTTCTAATCCATGGGAACTTGCACAGGAGGCAGACCTCTGGGAAAGTGCCAGAGGTTCTGAAGAGGCATTGGGGAGTGATCCCAAAAGTAGTGGCTCAGGTATCTTCCAGTCCTGTATTGGGGAAGAGGTTCAGAGTAGCCCAGCTAGGTCCCAGTGTAGTGGGAGGGGTGTAGGGGCTCACGTCCTGTCTCAGTGGAGTAGGAGTGAGTGTGGGACTGTGTGTCCCCAGGTGCCCGAAACCCAGTCTCAGGACCTGGATGGTTCCCGAGGGGAACACCAGGTTGGGAGCCTAGGCTGTACTGATAGACCATTTGAGGAGGATCTCCTAGTGTCTGGAGAACCTGGAGCGTCTGTAAATAGAGATCCAGTGGTTCTGGTGTCTGGCGGTGCCGCTCCAGTTGGGAGGGTACAGAAGTCCGGATTGAGGGGTGAGGGGGGATGTGTTCCCCAGTGGAAGAACCAGTGGGTCAGTGACCAGCCAGAAGGGCTGAGTCCCCTTGGAGTGACCATGGTGACACCACCTCTGTTCTGGGGGATCTTCACGCACTGTCAGGTGGACAGGGGACGGGAGATCTGCGCCAGGCAGACTGTCACACGACACATGAGTCATGTGTTACCCTCGGGGGGATACTGTGTGAGTCCCCAGAAGTCCTGGCGTGCCAGGCAAGTACTCCGCCAAAGGGTTCAGCCCCAAGGTTGGGAGGCCAGGTTCAGGATCTGCCTGACCTGGAGGGAAGGACATCTGTAACCAGTGTCCTGACCGGTTCACCTTCCAGGGGTACCGTTCTAGTTGGGAGGGTGCAGAACTCTGGAAGGGGGTGCAGAGGGAGGGAGTCCTCGCCTCTGACCCCGGTGCAACCTGAGGGTTTAGACCCTAGGTTGGGAGACCAGTTGCTGGAGAGAAGTCCTGAACTGGTGGGAGAGTGGTGTTCTGAGGGTGCCTCTCCAAGGAGGAGAGTGCGGAACCCTAGAAGGAGAGGTAGGGGGAGGAGAGCCTCGCCCGTGACTTCTGGTCAGCCTGAGGGTGCGGACCCTGGGCTGGAGGATCAGTGGCAGTCTAGAACTGCCCTGATGAGGGGAAGAGTGGAGAATGGCTACTATGTGCCAGGGGTTACTACCCCCCACTCTGTGGATGGGCAAGGACCAGTGGCATCTGGGTGGCCTAGGTCCTGGTCCTGGCCGCGGACAGCTAGGGAGTACCAGTGGGGTAGCCCAGTTGGTCCAGAGAGCTTTTACAGAGGGAACCACGTGGATTCAGAGTGGCGTAGAACCGGAGGTTGTCCCTGCCGTTGCGGGCCCGCGTCCGTGTTCTATCGCCCAAAGCAGGGAAGCCCATCAAGGCAGTGATTGGTCCACCCTGCGTTTTGGCTGGAAGGGGGTTGTGTTGGACTTGGCCCTTTTGGCAGGTTCACCCCTAAACTTTTTGCCTGTCTCCTAGCCTTTTCCCTGTGTAGTGTTGGTGGTTTTAGGCCTCTAGGCACTTTAGCACTGATGTCCAGTGTAAAGTGCGTGCGCTCTCTGTGTACTTGTGGTGAGATTGGCCTGCCCTCCCATAGGAATGCATGGGGATAAGTGTGTCCATGGTAATTCCTGGTATGAGAGGAGCAGTGTGGTCAAGTCTAGTATGTATGAATTTGTGTGAATAAATGCTGCGCAATGGTGTGCGCAGATTTATGGTGACGGGTGGAGAAATGCCACTTTTAGAAGTTGGCATTTCTGTGTGCTATGTGTCTGCCTGCCTGATGTGAATTGCATGTCTGGCTTTGTGAGTGACAGGGGCTGGGAGGTGTGTGTGGCTCCAGGAGGGGCAGGGTGAGTCAGCGCTAGGCTGAATGGGACACCTGGGCTAAGGGTAGTGGGAGGATTAATCCCCTGACTCTGAATAGGACTGTGCCCAGGCTGTACAATGCTGGCTCCGCCCCCTGTGGTGTGTCTGAGTACCTAGCCCCCACCTAACAATAGGAAAGAGGAGCCTGGTAAACAGAGTGCTCCGAAACCAGTTGCATCTGGTTTCCCCAGCCCTGTGCCACTACAGACAAAGGAAAACTGTGTATAAATGTAGGGGCTGTGACCCCATGAGGTCGCTCTGTTCTGTACTTACTTGGAGGGGACCCTCTGCCAGGAGGAACCGCCGCGGGACCGAGCTGCTGTCTTCTGGGGGTCCCTGCGTGCTGGCCTGCCTGGCTGCGTTGTGCTGTGGTCTCCCCAGCACAAAGGATTCTTCATTTCTGCCTGCTCCCTGTTTGTATCAGGTGGGGGACAGGCTGGGCGCTGTATTTTAACTTGCCGAGGGAGGAAGAGCGCGTGGAATCTGCAGCACGGAGCTGCAGCTTGCTTCGAGGGAATCCCTACGTGGGGATTCCCCCACCTGGATGCTGGGAGAAGCGGGAGCCCACCCCGCATTTGTGCGCACCCAGCGGGTGCCCACCCCGCATCTTTGCTGCTTGTGTGCTTATTTGACGGAGCGGGAGCCCACCTCGCGTTTTTGCCGATTTCAGAGGGAGCCTACCCCGCTTTGGTATTTATTTCAAGAGCGGGTGCCCACCCCGCGTGCTGCCAGGAAGAGCCGCAATTGCCTGTCGTGTCGAGCGGGTGCCCACCCCGCATTTGTGCTTAAATCGAAGGCGGGAGCCCACCCCGCGCTTCGGTGAAGGAGAGTGCAGTCGCCGCAGCCGAAACCGGAAGCCAGGCAGGTCTGCCTGATCCGGGGCGGAGTCCTGGGATGGCGCGCAGCCGCCGTGAGCACCCGGCAAGGGGAGAACTGCCCCGAGGAGACTGAAGGAGGCGGGGAGCCCCGCGCGCTGCGGCGGGAGAGCAAGACCGGTGTTGAGGGGGAGACCGGAGCCTCGCGGGCTCCTCTTTGTTGCACTCCGCCCTTTTCCCCAGCGAGTGACCGTGTTGGAGAAGCCGTCCCCTGGTGGTGGAACCGGGGAGAGGTAGGAAGGCTCCCGGGTGTCCAGCTGACCGCCACAAGGAACCGCTCAGTCCCCAAGGAACGGTGAGTGGGGCTGAAGTGGGAGTGTTATTGGCACCGAGGAGCTTGCAGGAGAGCACTAAAGAATGGAGCCCCAGGACGGAGGGGCTCCCAAAGGCTTTAGGTAGCGCCCCAGGGCTGCGTGCCTGATTTCTGCACCGCAAGGAGTCCCAGGTGAGAGGGGCTCCCCGAGGCACATTGTCGGTGCCCTCCCCCCCCCCGTGGTTGCCCTCGTGCGGCACAGTGGTGCCAGTTCTGCTAGGGCCAGTGGTGTAGAGTCCCAGGGAGGACTCAAGGCATGTTAGTGCCCGTACCTGTTGACTTCCTCAGTTGCGCCGCCGTAGCGGGCAACTGCAACGATTGGGCAAGTTTTGTTGAGGAGGGCTCCAGTGGGGGCCCAGGAGGGCACAGTGAGTGCCATTGCCCACATTTTTCTCCCCAGCTGCACCGCCATTAGCGGCAGCTGCAACATTTAGGCCCTGTGCTTTGCGCCCTTTGGAGTTTGCTGCATTAGCAGCCCAGGTCTGACTATTTGGACAAAGGGCATTTGAACCCCAGTGGGAGGCCAGGTTGGCCTGGGGTCAGTTTCTAAGGTGGGCCCTACGGTGATGTGATGCATAATGGGATTTATGTGATGTATAGGCCTCATGTGATTCATGCCTAAATATGATTTATGCTTATGAGGTTATTGCATAATGTGTTTATGCTGGTGAGGCCCATTGCGTAATGTGTTTATGCTAATGAGGTTTGGGCCTAATGTGGGTTTATGTCTAATGCTAATAGGATAATGCTTAGGTCGTTATGGTACCAGTAGTTACTGGTTGTGTTTTATATTTGCATTTACTTACCTGATCTGATGGTTCTGACCGTGGCCTGATTGGCCTGGTCCTGTATATAATTCCCCTGTGAATATTGCCCGTGCCAGTTGGCAAAGTGTAAATGTGTGATTCTGTTTCTAATGTGTTTATGATAATACAAAGGCTATTTTTTATATAACCTTGTGTGGAGTTTCTTTTGTGGTGTGCCTAGTGTGTTGCTGCTGTGTGTGTGTGTTGCGCAAACGCTTTACACATTGCCTCCGGGATAGGCCTGACTGCTCGTGCCAAGCTACCAAGGGGGTGAGCAGGGGTTATCTTGGGTGTGTAACTCCCTTGCCCTGACTAGAGTGGTGGTTTCTGCCTGACTTTGGCGCAAGCCTTAGCCAACCAGAAATCCCATTTCTAACAATATACATATTTAGAAACAACCAATTTAGAGAATATGGTCATTCATCTCACAGGAATTTTAGAGAAATTGTTAACAAATAGTGGATTTTATAAAGCACATTGCTAATGCAGGATGTAAAACAACATTGATATTTTAGTGTATTTGGCACTTAATGTAATGGGACTTCGGAACAGAAATGAAAGCATGGTTATTGTTATTATAACATATGGCACCAGGAGCCTCAATTTATGTTTCTGTGGTAGTGACCTCTTTGCATGACACTGACTTTCAGCCACCCATTTCAAATGTTCTGGAGCTTGAAGGAATTCTTGTACCCGTTGCATGCTTCAACACAATTTGTTGCTAAGTTATTTAAGCATGACCACCTTTCTTTCCCAGTTCTATAGGCCTGGTGACGTCCTTCACAGATGTAGCTCAGCCACCTCATTCGAGAACTGCTCAATGTTGTGTGCTAACGACAAATATTTTATTTTGATTTAGGATAACGCAGATTCCTGGCAGAGAAATTAAATGGCAGTGATATTGCGAACTGATTGGCACTCACTTATCCAATCTAAGGATGATAGAAAAATGCATTAAAAATCAAACCTATGGGGTTTGGCCTGACCATGCAAGATGGCAGATGCCAATAAGTGAGACTCCTGGGCTGACCACCCTGTGAATCTGTCATTGTTCTGCCTTCTAGGCTGCAACAATAGCTGCCTGTTCCGCAAGGTCGGCGTGCATGCCCTGGTGGCCTTTAATCCAAAAGATTTGCTGCTCGGGAGGTCAGTGTGTGGCTGCAGCTGCGCTGGGGCTGCCTGAACCATAGCGCCTGTGCTACAAGGAAACTGATCGGATCTGCCCTGCCGTCTGGCTCCAGCCCCTGGTAAGACACTGCACCTTTCAGGACACCCCTCCCTGAGTACTGTCTTTGAATAGGTAGGGAACCTGTTGTGGCTGTCGCTGGGCCCCTCTACTCGAGTTGTGGCCCACATCGAAGAAGAAAAGGCAGATCGCAGTGATCCAAACCAAAGATCCCCTCTGACTGTGCCGTGGCTAAAGATCCCTTAAAGGTGAGTGGGGTGCCTGCCCTCACCAGGCTTCCTTCTCACTTCCCCCACCTCCTGACGCTCAACCACCAACCCATTAGGGGGGACAAAGGGTTGAGGTGATCTATTGGTGCGCGTTGCACCAGGGCTAATCAGAGAACTAGATACTGAACCAACAGCCCTCTTGCTGCTAAGGCTTCTTTGGAAACTCTCTCCACTCCCAAATCACATTAAGTCTAGGAATGCTTTGCAATTGTGGGTCTCTCTCTAGATTTGTCTGCATCTGTTTTGGGCCAGTGTGAGTCTATGGGCATCCCTCTCGCCCAGTGTTCCTACACTGTCTTACATTCTGGAAAGGCAGAGTTGAAGCTCATCACAATTTATATCAAGAAAGCAGACACCGGGGGTGTGGCTAAGCACCGAAGCGTAATGGCCGCCTAACGCTGTAGCTCCGTAAACCCTGTCCCCACACGCCTATCCGCCACACTGATCCGCTCCCCCCGAGGAGGAGAAAAGACACCGGAGGTATACCGGAGGGGATTCCTTCTGACCCCGAAACCAGCAAACGTCTGTGCCCCGAGAAACCGGAGCAAACGGAGTGGGGCCTACCCGCAGCGCTGAGACCGGGGAGCACAGTGCCGGTGGGGCCGCGGCGGTGAGGGGGCGGGGCCGCCTTTCCCGGCCGTAGCCACGAGCCTGGCGAGGGGCCCTGCGATTCACCCGCGCTCCGCGGCGGCATCGGCGGAGTGGGCGTCAGGCGGTCCAGGCAAGAAGCACCTGCAGCAGCCCTTACCGGCCCGAGGATCGACTCGGAGGCCTGAGACGCCATTGCTCCGTGAGGCAGGACCGGAGCACTGCGTAGTGACCTGGAGGTGAGGCGGGGGGCCGGAGTGTCTTGGGGCGGTGCCCCCGAGTGAAATAATCGGTGGACCTTGTCCTCCCCTCCCCCTCCCCCCTCGCTGAAGTGTCCGCAATCAGCTGCGGGTCCTGTTTCCCCCCCCCCTCGCTGGCATACTGTGAGGTGGCGCCGGGGACTCATAGCCACAGCCCAGCCGCCCAGTCGAAGAGTGTTTGTGCCGGCCGGCCCTGCGCCTATCACCAGTGGGCCTCTGCAATATCTGGCAGGGTGAAGTGGGCGCTGGGCTCCCACATATGATGCCTCCTGAATCGGCGCTGCCGACCATAAAGTGATCTGGGTGCGCGTGGACCACATACCAAGATCCTACAGTCGTGGGCCCCTCCCCCGCCTACACAATTAGACCACTGGCCGGACACATTACCAGTCAGCACCCCCCTGACTACCGGGGCCATAGACGCCTCGTTTAATTCCACCGCAAGCCCTTTGTGCGGCGAGGAGCGGACAAAATGGAGAAAAGCAAGCCCCCGGGAACGAGAGGGTCAAAACCAACACAGACCAATAAACTCGACCGATACACGATGCCCAAAGACATGCTGCAGGGCCGTCAATCCAGAGGTACACCCCTGGGGGACCCAGAAGAAGAGGAGCGAGAACTCTCCCTCAAAGACGTCATGGAGGCCATCACAAGCGTCAAGACCTCTCTTGAACATAAAATGGACACTATCGCAATTGACGTGAACCTAATAAGAGCAGACCTAGCCACATTTAAGGAAAAGGTCAAACAGGTGGAAATCGCTGCGACCAGCCTGACGGGAGACGTCGCACAGCTTCAAGGGGAGGTCTCGGACCTACAGAATTTCCGTAAATTCACGGAAATGAAACTGGATGATTATGAAGGGCGCCTACGCCGCAACAACCTACGCATTCTGGGAGTTCCGGAACGGGCGGAGGGGCAATCTCCGGACCTCTTCGTGGAAGACCTTATCCTAAAACACCTCCAACCCAAGGGCCTCAGCCGATTTTTTTGTTATTGAGAGGGCTCACAGGGTACCGGGGGGGCGTCCGAAACCCGGGGCTCCTCCGCGCCCTATGCTGGCGAGAGTGTTGAACTTTCGGGACAGGGATGTAATTCTCCAAAATGCTAGGACAGGAGCTCCACTCCACTATGACAACGCAGACATCACCTTCTTTCCAGACTTCACTCAGAGGGTGCAAAAGATGAGGCGCACTTTCCTTGTGGTGAAGAGGGAGCTTCGAGAGCGGGGCCTGAGGTACTCCATGTTGTTTCCGGCACGTTTGCGGGTCGAGGCGGAGGGACGGACGTGGTTTTTCGAGCACCCTGAAGAGGCCGCGGACTGGATTGAAAGCAGGAAGATCCCGGGCCCACCGGATAGTCATCCCAGAGAGGAGACTTCGCTGTCCCCTATCGGATGAGACATGGTGGTGGAGAGTGGATGTCACTGGGACATTTTGGCCCTTAACCGATCTGGGTTAAGCACTGGGCGACTGCGCAGTTGACCTGGAGGGGACCTCTTCGTGACTGTTTAAACTCCAACCATTGAGGTGTGCCTTTTCCTTGGGGTTACAGACTTTAATTTTTACAGGGGACAGAGATACGGACAGCCACACCCCTATTTTTTTTTTCTACCTTTAGTTTTTTGCTAGGGCGACAGGCACTCTGCAAGTTTGAAATGGGCAGTTCTACGCCCAGAGTGCAGGGCAGCAGGGAGGGGGGTTGTTGGGTGGGGGAATTTTTGTTATAATTTGTTGGAAATTTTGCATCGGTGTTAATTATGGTTTCTTCAACAGAGGGGGTGTCGACTTTGTTCCTCCTGGCATTTCAGAGTCTATCAAGTTATACGACAAATGTGATGGGGGACGGGACAATTAAGGTATTAAGTTGGAATGTCAACGGGCTTGGGGACAAGATTAAGCGGAGCATAGTTCTCCAGTACCTGAAACAGCGATCTCCAGATATTGTCCTGCTCCAGGAGACGCACCTGGTTGGTAATCTATGTAAAGCAATGCATAGGGGGGGATACAAAATGGTAGCACACGCGGGGTTCACTTCTGGCTCCAGAGGGGTGGGCATTATGATCAAAAACACACTCCCCCCTCGCTATAAGTTCCACATGGGCGGACAAACGGGGCAGATACGTTGGGTTTACGGGAACTTGGGAGGGCCGTCTTATCTCTCTCATGTCCATCTATGTTCCGCCAGGCCTACAGGGCACCACCTTTGCGGACCTGGGTAAGGTCCTCCTCTCCATTCCAGACGGCCTTGTGGTCCTCGGAGGGGACTTCAATGCGGTGGTCTCGGGCACCCTGGACCGCCATCCCCCACGTGAGGTGTGGTCCGCTTCCCGCTGGCTACCTGACTTCCTAGAAGCTATGGGGCTAGTTGATGGTTGGAGAACTTACCATCCGGACCAGATACAGCACACCTTTCACTCCGGGGCACACCATACCCTCTCCCGCCTAGACTACTGTTTACTGCCAGCCGCACAAGCATCCCTCATACACGAAATCAAACATCTTGCGAGAGGCATCTCCGATCACTCACCGACATGGCTCCGCATGGTCCTCCATCAGAACAAAGTAGGAAGACTAGCCCCAATCAACCCCTGGTATCTCCACAATCCCAAAATCCGCACAACCCTTATTGAAGCCATGGATAATTATTTCTTAGATAACGAGGGGACGGTGTCCTCATCCAAGTCCCTATGGGAAGCATTTAAGACTGTAATCCGGGGACAGGCGCTGTCGCTGATCTCGGGTGCGAAGAAAGAAAAACAGAAAGAAGTTTTGGACATCGAGGCTGAAATCGATAGATTGGAGAGTGACCTGGAGTCTGGGGTGACACCAGAGAAGCTTCACCTCCTGAGCCTGAAACAGCACAGTTATAAGGCCTTAGTCACAGACAAAGCCAAAAACCTGGGGAGGGAGCGGCTGGGTAGACTCTATGACCTGGGCGACAAAGCAGGAAAGCTTGTAGCATGGCTAGATAAACGGGAGTGGGCGAGCAGGCTGGTGCCAGAGAGTAGAGTAAAAGGGGACATACCCGTCACGAGTCCACAAGAGATAGTCGATAGCTTTGCCAGCCATTACCAAACGGTCTATACAACAGTGGCCCCCTATACGGAGGAGGACTCTCAGGAATTGTTACATGACATCAAACTCCCCCGCCTCTCCTTAGAAAATCGGGACTTCCTGGACAGTGACTTGACCCCAGACGAGATAGCGCAATCGATCCGTTCGTTAAAATCGGGGAAGGCACTCTGCCCCAATGGACTCCCCATCGAGCTCTATAAGCTGCGACCCGATAAACTCTCCCCCTACTTAAAATCTATGTTTGAGGAATCACTGGAGACGGGAATGCTGCCTAGGGAACAGAGGATAGCCACCATAGTTACCATCCATAAAGACGGGAAACCCAGAACAGACTGCAGTTCCTATCGGCCAATTTCCCTCCTAAACGCTGAGCCGAAAATCCTCGCCAAGCTCCTGGCCAACCGCTTAGTCAAGGTCATTAGTGCCTTAGTACACCCAGACCAATCCGGCTTTATGCCGCACAGGAGCACGGCCCTGAATCTACGTCGAGTCCATGGGGTAGTAGCTAGAGCACATACTCTCCGAGAGCCAGCAATGATCGCGTCCCTGGACGCAACCATGGCATTCGACACTATTGAATGGCCTTACCTTTGGGCAGTATTGGCCAAAAAGGGTTTCGGCCCTAACTACATAAACTGGGTATGACTTCTGTATAACGAACCCCTAGCCCAAGTGGTGGTCAACAATAAGTTATCAGCTACCTTCCATCTGAGTCGGGGAACCCGTCAGGGCTGCCCGCTTTCGCCTCTCCTCTTCGCCTTGGCCCTGGAGCCTTTGGCAGCCTGGATCCGTAGGGATCCCAGGATACGGGGACTAGAATGGTCTCCCGGCTGGGAGGACCGAATCTCCCTCTACGCAGACGACCTGTTGCTTTATCTGGCCTCGCCTAGGAAATCCCTTATAGTGGTCTTAGATATCCTGGCGGTATTCGGTCGATACTCTGGATTCTCTATCAACTGGAGTAAGTCGCTTTTGTTTCCTCTGTGGGGCGATCCACCCGTCCCTCCCAAGAACTGCCCCATACAAATCAACACGGCAGGCTTCAAATATCTGGGGATTTTCATTTCGCTAGATCCCGCAATCCGGTACACTCAAAACCTTCTCCCCCCTTCGCAAGCTTAAAAGCGATATTGCCAGCTGGAGGTCGCTACCCCTCTCCCTTCTGGGCAGAGCCGCCCTATTCAAAATGATGTCCCTGCCTAGATTCCTATACACCTTGCAAAACACCCTGGATCCTGTTCCCGCCAAATATTTCAAGGAAATTGAGGGTCTACAGAGAGACCTGCTGTGGGATGGAAAACCTCGAATCGCCCTGACCAAACTAACACTGAATTGGTATGACGGTGGTATTAGCCTCCCAGATATCAAGAAATACTACTGGGCGGCTCACCTAGCAGCCATCAACCACGGCATGTATGGCCGTGCAGACGATCCCGGATACGCCATGGATAAATGGCTCCTCCCAGGTGGTAATTATAACAGGGCGCTATACTCACGGCCCAGACGATATACCTTGACTGGCCCCACCAAACATTCTGTCCAGATTTGGCATGACGTTATCGCCTCATCTGGGATGGAAAAACACGCTGACATTAGCCACTCCACTTTGGGACTCAGAAAGATTGGGCGACCTATGGAAATCGAAGGGTTTTGACAGATGGGACCTTATCGGTATCGCACACATTAGGGACCTTTGGGGGGCTGGAGGGGTCAAATCCTTTGACACGCTCCAGGCGGACTACGATCTGGCAGCCACCGAGTGTTTCCGCTACGTGCAGGTCCTGCACTCACTGCAATCTTCGCTACCTAAGGGGACTTTCCCTCCAGAGGCCTCTCCGCTGGAGGACAGAATATTAGACGGCCACCTTCCCGAGAAAACCATCTCCCTGATTTACAAAAAGTTAATTAACAACATGGAGAGTCCCCTTCAATCACTCCGTGAGAAATGGACGCAGGATGGGGTGGAGGTGGATGACGAGGACTGGCAGATGGCGGTGTCTTCCCCCAGAGAGGTCGCTATCCCGGCACGTTTGAGGCTGGTACAGCTTAAAATCCTCCACAGAATTTATATGACAGGACCCCGTTTGGTACACATGGGATGGTCAGATAATGGGAACTGTAGGTGGCGATGTGGTCACGTGGGGACATTCATACACATAATTTGGGAGTGCGAACATATCATATCCTTCTGGCTCAAGATCCATGACACTATTAATGCGGTACTACAGGTTCACCTCCGCCCAGAGGCAAGACGATGCCTCCTCAATCTGTGGGAACCTACAGATCTCAACACAAATCAGACACGGTGGGCTACACTGGGGTTCATGCTGGCAAAACGCAACATTGCTCAACTATGGGGGCCACACTACCACCCACACTGGCAGCATGGGAGAAGAACCTTGACTGGTGCATGTTTCGGGAGAAAACAGTCTACCTGGCAAGAGGGTGCCCCAAAAAATGGTCCCGGATATGGAGCCCCTGGAATACCTACCGGGGAGAGATCTGTGTGCCTCCTGATTGTCACGAACAAAATGACCCCCACACCCTGTAACATTCCTCTACCATGTAGAAATCCGACGTATTTCCTCCTGTACCGACTGTAATGTATGATTTGGCTAACCCTCTGCAATGTTTATTGGAACCGATGTATGTTTAATAAAAAAGAATTATAAAAAAAAAAGAAAGCAGACACCAAAGAGTAAACTGTTTAGACACCCCGACCAAGAAAGGCACAGGTTTCTTGTGTCTTACTCCATACCCACCACTCTCAATCCGACTCTTGACTGGTGTCTGTTCATGCCACCTCGGTGATCCTGGGGCTGGCGGGTAAGTGGGTCAGAACTCTCCATACCTGCACCCTCACTGCAGTATTCATGACAGGGCTGCATTTTCACTTGAATCTTGATCCTGTTAAATCTCTGATTGACGTCTTGACGAACGACAAAAACTTGATGGCTCTCTGGCAGCAGAAGTTTGATATGTTTGTCAGACCTCTAATCGCCCATCTGGATCCACAGGGTTCTTACTGCAAGAGGAGAGACAGGCCCATCTAGCACCTTCCAGGATCCTAGAGATGCACTGGACATTATCCTACCACCGGACAGGCCCTTAAATCCCAAGTAGGAGCGAAGAGCTACTTCATGATATGCAGAATGTAGTTGATAGGATCACGGAGGCAGAGGGATGCATTTTGCAATTGTAGGAGGAAGTAACTGGTCTCAAAAGCACGGTCCACACACTTAAAGCCACTAATCACAAACGCTGTAGTCAAGTCAAAGATGCCAAAGGAAGGTCGATGTGCAAGAACCTCAGGTTTGCTTGGTTTCCTGAAGGGACACAAGAAACCAACCCAGCAACATTTCTTGAAGAAAGGCTGAAGACACAATTGTGTAACGCTGAACTCTCCCCTTGTTTTCTGGTTAAAAGAGTGCACCATGCACTGTGGCTACGACCACTTCCTGGGGCTCCAAACCGCACCATAACTGCACAATTCATGAATTTTAGAGATAGGGACACTATCCTTCGGGCTGCAAGAGGAATTGGATAAATGTCATTCGACTTTCATGAAATACTTATATTTACAGACTACACTAACATCTTGCAGAAGGAACAGAGGACCTTCATCAAATAAAGCAGAAAATATGATCAATGGGCAGGGCCGGGCACCGAAATCGGGCCTGGCAAACTGCTCGGCCCGCCCCCCTGGGGGGCAGTGGGGGTGCAGGCGAGCTGTTTGCAAGGGCCGGTTTCGGCCGATTTTGTTACAGGGGGCCGATTTTGCCGGCCCCCGGTAACAAAAACAGCCCCCCAGGGGCCCAAAACCGGCCCCCACACTGGCGGCCCACTGGGGAAACGCCCTGTGCCCCCTACGGCCAGTACGGCCCTGTCAATGGGCCTGCGATATATGCTGTTGTCGCTTGCAATAATAATAAAACACATGTCTTTGAGATTTCTGACCAGGCGTGTTCCTGAGAAGAGTAAAACAATTTGAGGAGACAACCGGCTTGAGTGACCCTCAAGCAACCACAAGTGCTATATACCAGATAACAAGATGCTTTCGTAGAGGCTGACCTCGTAGAATTTGGAAGCAGACCAAATCTGGGACTGACGACATTCATGCTTCTAGCCAAAGCACTTTGGACTCCTAAATAGAAGAACTAGATGTAGATTGTACTTCAGCAGCAAATCCCTCTGATGAACTCTGTCTTGGATGAATTTGGAGGCGGACATCAGGGAGCTGAGACACGCAGCAGTGGCTGCTGAGTCCCACCACCCAGCACCCATTTTTTTAATGAATGAGATACCCCGAGTCCTTCTTCCCTCTTCCACTTTCTATCAAACCACCCCCAGCACTTTTGGGAAGTACTAATATATGGCTTCACATTCATATATTATTTCAAGGCATGGGACACCAATGCTGCAATCCTGCGAGTAATTGTTTTTTTTAAATATTTCCTAGTTTTTACCTTTTTGATAATGGGCTTGTTTGTTCAGAGCGGCAGATGTTTCTGGGTTGTAAGTGTAGGGCGTGGGAGGTTTGGGAGGTAGGGATTTTGTAAATCTTGTTTACATAACCTAAACAAGTTTGGGTCACAGACACAAACATGTCACCATAACCATGACAACAACCACATCAGTTAGCCCACAGAGTTTCATCTGAGGATTCTACTGTATGATGTAATGAACCATTAATGGGGTTAGTGGTGGGATTCCCAGAGGACTAGTTATGTTATATGTTAAGCAATATTCACCTGAGGTTCCGATGCACCATGAAATGCATTTACTTGGCATGAACTGTAGTTTTTTGGGAAACCCAACTATAATACAGTATTCCATCCAGGCTTCACCTGTGGTTCCAGGGAAGTAGCTATATTTCTCCAAAAGTCCTTTCCATGGTCAGACAGCTCCATATACACACGGTTGCACAGGGCAGTTACATCATAGAAACAGGTCTTTTGGATGGGCATACATGGACACTTCTGAGTGCGTGCATTCATCCTACCATGAAAGATTCCACCCTCCATGTCCTGACCCATTTGCTAACTGATTCACCGGTGGGAACGATTGTGGAGGGTGACTTCAACGAAGTTATAAACATATGATATGATACGACTGGCCCTGTGACCTTGTCCCTCTCCACCTGATGTAAAGCTCTATGGTCCGACTCCATTTGATGTAGGCCCCAACTCCATCTTGACTAATGGAGGTCACCATCTTCTCACACTTAAACAATGGAAGTCGCCATCTGTCCTGGTTTATGCAGAATCTTTGTCATGTCTGCCATAGGATGCAGATGTCGCCTGACCATATCTTTCCAAGAACTGTGAAAGTGTCAAATCATTTGATTGATGACATAGATAACAACAATTAATGTGACATTCATCTGGGTAAAATGTCTACTTTTTACCTTGTCATGGATAAATAAGAATATATACCGACATATAACCAAAATAGTGTAGTATGTATTGATGTCTTTTTATCCTACATGTTCACAAGGAAATGTCTGGGACGCACACCATGATGCACATAATTTATGTCAGATATTCCTACACTTATTTCAGAAATTCAAATTTCTGGTAAGATTTAGAATATAAGGACTGCCACTTGACCACTCATCAGGAGAGGTCCTTCATCAGTTCACCTAGATTATCGCCCAAGATTCTGCCATAGACTGTCTCACCTACTGTGAGCACACTTCTCACTTCTCAGATGCAGCATCTCTCCTGTCGATAAAGTTGAGTCCTGGAGGAAGACCGCAGCATGTGTTTGCCTTCTGCGGGGAACACTGTCTTCACACCTCTGCTCATAATGACAGCTTTTGTTGTCAACAAGGTATGCACTGTGTCCCTCCGTCCTAAGAAAGCCTTGGCTGCAAGCTGCTCTGCCTTCCATGCTCTGTTAGCGTAGCGCTTAGAAATAGGAATTAGTGTGTTAGGCTTTAGATGACATTTTAAACAAGCTAGGAATTTTCATTTTATTCTTGTTACTTTTAATGTGCCTTCTTGCTGTTTTTATAATATTCTGTGTAGTTGTTTTAGATGTACTGAGAAACAGATTATTCCTGTAGTAATAAATACTTTTTACCTAAAAGTGTTTATTCTTCTTAATACAGTGTGTGTGATACTGTGAATAATGAGATAAGGCTCGTCACTGTTACCATGGTGCCCCTGATCCCTTTTAGAGGGATTGTTAGTAACCCAAAAGCAACATCTCTATTTAAATTACTCATTGAACAGTGTTTTGCAGGGCTGTAATCACTTTTCTTTCACGTTAATCGCTGGTGCTTTGAATCAAGTTTACCCGTGTCACCCGTGTGTGGGAAAGCACACCTTGTAAAATTATGCTAAAGTCGTAACTTACACAACACACCCTCCTCCCTAAAAGGGAAAAAACGCTTGGTATTCTAGAAGCTTGGTGCTGCAATATATAAAGGGCACACAGTTTACCTATAAATCCCGCCTCCATGGTTCCTTCTCTCAGCTCAATTACGTTTTTGTCCTGACCACAACTATGCAAGAGATTGAGTGTCATCACAATTCGCTCAGGGACATTCCTGACCATCTTACCATAGAATTAACTTTTCATCGCAAGCGGAAAAGTGCTAAGGGTATATGGGGAAGAAACACTTGGTGGCTCAAGGAAGACACCCTTACAGATCACATTTGAGTTAGTATCACTGAATATATTTGACTTGAAACTAATTCTGTTTCTTCCCCAGCCACTATCTGGGAAGCATTTAAATCAAACATTAGAGGGGGAAGTAATGGTTATAGAAAAGGCAGAACTTTTGATAAAGCTAGGGAGGCTAGGGGGCGGCTAAGCTTGAAGATCTCATTACTAACCTGGATCAATAGTGGCTTGCCTCCCTTTCTGCCTCTACCCTCAACTACCTTGAACTGGCCTGAATCACGCCAAAACGAAAATGCTGGATTCTTTCTGGATGTGCTGGTTCAGCGCATTAGGTAGAATCTATAAAGCAGCTGTTAAGGCTGGCAAATTACTATATTGGCTTTCTTGCAAAGAACAAGCCAGTAATATTATCTCCTATGTTCTTAAATAAGACGACCAGGTATCCACAACATCCACTAATATCACTAATGTCTTTTCTAAGTATTACTAACTGTTAAACTCCTTTAGTCAACCACTGATGGCTGAGCACATTAATACCATTATATGTGAACTCCCAACTTGCACACTGACTAAGTTTGACACAAATGAGCAAGAGTCTCCAGGGAGGAATAACCACAGGGCATAAAAAATGTGCCTTTCAGGAAGACCACGGGTTCAAAATGTCTCCCTTTAGAACTGTACAAAAAAGCTCTGACTGCATTTAAAAAATATGTATGAAGAGGCCTATAGAGTGAGATCCCTACCCTATGATCTGTATGGGGCAACAATATGAGTTATCCTTAAGCTTAACAAAGCTGCTAATGAGTGATTCTCACACAGCCCAATATACCTAATAAACATTGAAACCAAGTTACACTCTAAAGTACAACTAGACTCAGTAAGGTAATACGTTGCCTAATAAACCATGATCAAAATGGCTTAATGCCCATTTGGAGCTCTAGACATTTCTTAAATTGCTTAAATGTAATCCTGACTCACGGAAGCGAGATTTAGTGGTCTTCTGTTAACTGATATCAAGAAAGCATTTGACTCGGGTCATTGGCCGTTCATGTTACACACATTGAGTACTTATATGCAGACCCGTAAGGGGCAGGTAAGAGTTAATGGTTCTCTCTTGGGCCCATTCAGTATTGAGAGGGGCACTCACCAGGGCTGTCCTCTCTCTCCTTTACTATTTGCCTTAGTAGTGGAGCCATTGGCAGACTGGATCCGAGAGGCGCTCAAGTTGAAGGGATATACATGGTAATTAGACATTAGGACAGGAATTGATTACATGCGGACGATATGTTATGTCCAACAGGTTGGCAGCTCTGTCCCTCAGCAACTAGATATCCTGCAAATCTATGGGAATGCATCAGGCCTCCAAGTGAACTGGGAGACATCCACATCTGTCTCCCTTACGGGTGGGTTGTCCCTTCCTTCGTCAACACCCACTTGTACGTGGCGTATGATTATTTTAAATACTTTGGCTTGCAAATTACGAGATGTCATCATAGAACTTGGGAGTGCCCACCCCTCCTTGTAAATCTGAAGTTGCACTTTAGATCCTTGGTCGCTTTGCCACACAATTAGCGCCCAGCACTGATTGGATATTTGAAGACAGAGGGGATCAACCAAATAGGCTGGAACTTGATCTGACAGGCAGATTTAATCTTCATATTTTTCAGTACAGTAAGACAGAATCCCACGCAATGTCAGATGTCACTAGATGACAGCTGCTTTGCTGACATGCAATGCTCGGGCACATTCATTGCTACAGCACGCCCACTGCCGCTACCACTCTCTGGCGGGGAACATAGCTCAGCCAGACAGCAAAATTGGCTGGTTTCTGCCCATGGTAGATGGTCTGAATCCAAGCCTTGGTGACTTCTGGTGTCTTGATCACATCAGGTCCTTTGAAAATTTGACAACAGAAAGCAAGGAGTGGTTCAATGAGGATACTTGTATTTCTTCAGAACTTCACATGGGAATAGCTGCAGTTACAGGAAATTGGGGTGCTTATCACCGAGCACCCCAATTCAGATTCTGGCCATCTTAAATTCTTTTGTCCATAAAGTATAGCAAAGCAAGCAAGGACTGGCAAAGACCGTAGCTGTACAACCACTTATTAAATGTGAGGCCTGTTGGCTTTGCCAATGCTTGTTGTGTTCTGGAAGCTATTTAATAAAGACCTACTGGCACATGCATCAAGCAAGGAGTTTGCGAGTCCTTAATAGCGAATATTAAGGATTCGCAATTAAGGACTCGCAAAATCCTATGCATGTAGGAATCGCTATAATAATAGCGATTCCTTAACTTTCCTTATTTGCGACTCGCAAATTGTGAGTCGCAATTAAGGAATACCTCCCCATTCATTCCTATGGGCCAAGAGGCCCATAGGAATGAATGGGAAGACATTCTCAATTTGCGATTCTCAATTAGAGAATCGCAAATTGAGAATGCAATTTCAAGGGTGCCAGGGTGTCAAAAGGACACCCTGTTGCACCCCTGAAATCAGCAGATGAGTACATCTTGCACACACACATGCCCTAAGGGCATGTGTGTGTGTAAGATGGAACTTAGAAAAATGCACTTTAGTGCATTTTTCAAACTTTTGCAAATTACCATGAAGTTCAACTTCATGGTAATTTGCGCCCTATTAGCGAAATCGCTAATTCTTTTACTTTAATGCATTGCATTTAAGGAATCTCAATTTGCGATTCCTTAAATGCAATCGCAATTTGAGAACTCGCAATTAATTGCGAATTCTCAAATTGCGAGGGCCTTGGTCCTTGATGCATCGCAAAAGCTAATTTTGCGATCGCAAACGGCCGATTTTTGCGAATTGCACCGTTTGCGATCGCAAAAAGCTTTGATGCATGTGCCCCCTAGATCTGTGGACGATGTATTTATTACAGCCTTTTAAAGTTTTAACTAGCGCAAAATGTACAACTGCACGAAAAAATAGATGTAAAAGTGTAGAGTTGCACAAAAGTTTCGTTTACCAGCTGCAAGCAACAATGAAAATGAAAGGTTCAATACGACAAAACAAATGCCTAATACCTGTGATGGAGCAAGGTCTCGTAAGAAAGAGACTTGCTCGGAGGCAATCCTCTCGTTTAACCAATTAACAAGTTACTAACCATGTTTTGTGAATGGGATGGAAAAACACGCTGACATTAGCCACTCCACTTTGGGACTCAGAAAGATTGGGCGACCTATGGAAATCGAAGGGTTTTGACAGATGGGACCTTATCGGTATCTCACACATTAGGGACCTTTGGGGGGCTGGAGGGGTCAAATCCTTTGACACGCTCCAGGCGGACTACGATCTGGCAGCCACCGAGTGTTTCCGCTACCTGCAGGTCCTGCACTCACTGCAATCTTCGCTACCTAAGGGGACTTTCCCTCCAGAGGCCTCTCCGCTGGAGGACAGAATATTAGACGGCCACCTTCCCGAGAAAACCATCTCCCTGATTTACAAAAAGTTAATTAACAACATGGAGAGTCCCCTTCAATAACTCAGTGAGAAATGGACGCAGGATGGGGTGGAGGTGGATGACGAGGACTGGCAGATGGCGGTGTCTTCCCCCAGAGAGGTCGCTATCCCGGCACGTTTGAGGCTGGTACAGCTTAAAATCCTCCACAGAATTTATATGACAGGACCCCGTTTGGTACACATGGGATGGTCAGATAATGGGAACTGTAGGCGGCGATGTGGTCACGTGGGGACATTCATACACATAATTTGGGAGTGCGAACATATCATATCCTTCTGGCTCAAGATCCATGACACTATTAATGCGGTACTACAGGTTCACCTCCGCCCAGAGGCAAGACGATGCCTCCTCAATCTGTGGGAACCTACAGATCTCAACACAAATCAGACACGGTGGGCTACACTGGGGTTCATGCTGGCAAAACGCAACATTGCTCAACTATGGGGGCCACACTACCACCCACACTGGCAGCATGGGAGAAGAACCTTGACTGGTGCATGTTTCAGGAGAAAACAGTCTACCTGGCAAGAGGGTGCCCCAAAAATGGTCCCGGATATGGAGCCCCTGGAATACCTACCGGGAGAGATCTGTGTGCCTCCTGATTGTCACGAACAAAATGACCCCCACACCCTGTAACATTCCTCTACCATGTAGAAATCCGACGTATTTCCTCCTGTACCGACTGTAATGTATGATTTGGCTAACCCTCTGCAATGTTTATTGGAACCGATGTATGTTTAATAAAAAGAATTATAAAAAAAAAAAGAAAGCAGACACCAAAGAGTAAACTGTTTAGACACCCCGACCAAGAAAGGCACAGGTTTCTTGTGCCTTACTCCATACCCACCACTCTCAATCCGACCCTTGACTGGTGTCTGTTCATGCCACCTCGGTGATCCTGGGGCTGGCGGGTAAGTGGGTCAGAACTCTCCATACCTGCACCCTCACTGCAGTATTCATGACAGGGCTGCATTTTCACTTGAATCTTGATCCTGTTAAATCTCTGATTGACGTCTTGACGAACGACAAAAACTTGATGGCTCTCTGGCAGCAGAAGTTTGATATGTTTGTCAGACCTCTAATCGCCCATCTGGATCCACAGGGTTCTTACTGCAAGAGGAGAGACAGGCCCATCTAGCACCTTCCAGGATCCTAGAGATGCACTGGACATTATCCTACCACCGGACAGGCCCTTAAATCCCAAGTAGGAGCGAAGAGCTACTTCATGATATGCAGAATGTAGTTGATAGGATCACGGAGGCAGAGGGATGCATTTTGCAATTGTAGGAGGAAGTAACTGGTCTCAAAAGCACGGTCCACACACTTAAAGCCACTAATCACAAACGCTGTAGTCAAGTCAAAGATGCCAAAGGAAGGTCGATGTGCAAGAACCTCAGGTTTGCTTGGTTTCCTGAAGGGACACAAGAAACCAACCCAGCAACATTTCTTGAAGAAAGGCTGAAGACACAATTGTGTAACGCTGAACTCTCCCCTTGTTTTCTGGTTAAAAGAGTGCACCATGCACTGTGGCTACGACCACTTCCTGGGGCTCCAAACCGCACCATAACTGCACAATTCATGAATTTTAGAGATAGGGACACTATCCTTCGGGCTGCAAGAGGAATTGGATAAATGTCATTCGACTTTCATGAAATACTTATATTTACAGACTACACTAACATCTTGCAGAAGGAACAGAGGACCTTCATCAAATAAAGCAGAAAATATGATCAATGGGCAGGGCCGGGCACCGAAATCGGGCCTGGCAAACTGCTCGGCCCGCCCCCCTGGGGGGCAGTGGGGGTGGAGGCGAGCTGTTTGCAAGGGCCGGTTTGGCCGATTTTGTTACAGGGGGCCGATTTTGCCGGCCCCCGGTAACAAAACAGCCCCCAGGGGCCCAAAACCGGCCCCCACACTGGCGGCCCACTGGGGAAACGCCCTGTGCCCCCTACGGCCAGTACGGCCCTGTCAATGGGCCTGCGATATATGCTGTTGTCGCTTGCAATAATAATAAAACACATGTCTTTGAGATTTCTGACCAGGCGTGTTCCTGAGAAGAGTAAAACAATTTGAGGAGACAACCGGCTTGAGTGACCCTCAAGCAACCACAAGTGCTATATACCAGATAACAAGATGCTTTCGTAGAGGCTGACCTCGTAGAATTTGGAAGCAGACCAAATCTGGGACTGACGACATTCATGCTTCTAGCCAAAGCACTTTGGACTTCTAAATAGAAGAACTAGATGTAGATTGTACTTCAGCAGCAAATCCCTCTGATGAACTCTGTCTTGGATGAATTTGGAGGCGGACATCAGGGAGCTGAGACACGCAGCAGTGGCTGCTGAGTCCCACCACCCAGCACCCATTTTTTTAATGAATGAGATACCCCGAGTCCTTCTTCCCTCTTCCACTTTCTATCAAACCACCCCCAGCACTTTTGGGAAGTACTAATATATGGCTTCACATTCATATATTATTTCAAGGCATGGGACACCAATGCTGCAATCCTGCGAGTAATTGTTTTTTTTAAATATTTCCTAGTTTTTACCTTTTTGATAATGGGCTTGTTTGTTCAGAGCGGCAGATGTTTCTGGGTTGTAAGTGTAGGGCGTGGGAGGTTTGGGAGGTAGGGATTTTGTAAATCTTGTTTACATAACCTAAACAAGTTTGGGTCACAGACACAAACATGTCACCATAACCATGACAACAACCACATCAGTTAGCCCACAGAGTTTCATCTGAGGATTCTACTGTATGATGTAATGAACCATTAATGGGGTTAGTGGTGGGATTCCCAGAGGACTAGTTATGTTATATGTTAAGCAATATTCACCTGAGGTTCCGATGCACCATGAAATGCATTTACTTGGCATGAACTGTAGTTTTTTGGGAAACCCAACTATAATACAGTATTCCATCCAGGCTTCACCTGTGGTTCCAGGGAAGTAGCTATATTTCTCCAAAAGTCCTTTCCATGGTCAGACAGCTCCATATACACACGGTTGCACAGGGCAGTTACATCATAGAAACAGGTCTTTTGGATGGGCATACATGGACACTTCTGAGTGCGTGCATTCATCCTACCATGAAAGATTCCACCCTCCATGTCCTGACCCATTTGCTAACTGATTCACCGGTGGGAACGATTGTGGAGGGTGACTTCAACGAAGTTATAAACATATGATATGATACGACTGGCCCTGTGACCTTGTCCCTCTCCACCTGATGTAAAGCTCTATGGTCCGACTCCATTTGATGTAGGCCCCAACTCCATCTTGACTAATGGAGGTCACCATCTTCTCACACTTAAACAATGGAAGTCGCCATCTGTCCTGGTTTATGCAGAATCTTTGTCATGTCTGCCATAGGATGCAGATGTCGCCTGACCATATCTTTCCAAGAACTGTGAAAGTGTCAAATCATTTGATTGATGACATAGATAACAACAATTAATGTGACATTCATCTGGGTAAAATGTCTACTTTTTACCTTGTCATGGATAAATAAGAATATATACCGACATATAACCAAAATAGTGTAGTATGTATTGATGTCTTTTTATCCTACATGTTCACAAGGAAATGTCTGGGACGCACACCATGATGCACATAATTTATGTCAGATATTCCTACACTTATTTCAGAAATTCAAATTTCTGGTAAGATTTAGAATATAAGGACTGCCACTTGACCACTCATCAGGAGAGGTCCTTCATCAGTTCACCTAGATTATCGCCCAAGATTCTGCCATAGACTGTCTCACCTACTGTGAGCACACTTCTCACTTCTCAGATGCAGCATCTCTCCTGTCGATAAAGTTGAGTCCTGGAGGAAGACCGCAGCATGTGTTTGCCTTCTGCGGGGAACACTGTCTTCACACCTCTGCTCATAATGACAGCTTTTGTTGTCAACAAGGTATGCACTGTGTCCCTCCGTCCTAAGAAAGCCTTGGCTGCAAGCTGCTCTGCCTTCCATGCTCTGTTAGCGTAGCGCTTAGAAATAGGAATTAGTGTGTTAGGCTTTAGATGACATTTTAAACAAGCTAGGAATTTTCATTTTATTCTTGTTACTTTTAATGTGCCTTCTTGCTGTTTTTATAATATTCTGTGTAGTTGTTTTAGATGTACTGAGAAACAGATTATTCCTGTAGTAATAAATACTTTTTACCTAAAAGTGTTTATTCTTCTTAATACAGTGTGTGTGATACTGTGAATAATGAAATAAGGCTTGTCACTGTTACCATGGTGCCCCTGATCCCTTTTAGAGGGATTGTTAGTAACCCAAAAGCAACATCTCTATTTAAATTACTCATTGAACAGTGTTTTGCAGGGCTGTAATCACTTTTCTTTCACGTTAATCGCTGGTGCTTTGAATCAAGTTTACCCGTGTCACCCGTGTGTGGGAAAGCACACCTTGTAAAATTATGCTAAAGTCGTAACTTACACAACACACCCTCCTCCCTAAAAGGGAAAAAACGCTTGGTATTCTAGAAGCTTGGTGCTGCAATATATAAAGGGCACACAGTTTACCTATAAATCCCGCCTCCATGGTTCCTTCTCTCAGCTCAATTACGTTTTTGTCCTGACCACAACTATGCAAGAGATTGAGTGTCATCACAATTCGCTCAGGGACATTCCTGACCATCTTACCATAGAATTAACTTTTCATCGCAAGCGGAAAAGTGCTAAGGGTATATGGGGAAGAAACACTTGGTGGCTCAAGGAAGACACCCTTACAGATCACATTTGAGTTAGTATCACTGAATATATTTGACTTGAAACTAATTCTGTTTCTTCCCCAGCCACTATCTGGGAAGCATTTAAATCAAACATTAGAGGGGAAGTAATGGTTATAGAAAAGGCAGAACTTTTGATAAAGCTAGGGAGGCTAGGGGCGGCTAAGCTTGAAGATCTCATTACTAACCTGGATCAATAGTGGCTTGCCTCCCTTTCTGCCTCTACCCTCAACTACCTTGAACTGGCCTGAATCACGCCAAAACGAAAATGCTGGATTCTTTCTGGATGTGCTGGTTCAGCGCATTAGGTAGAATCTATAAAGCAGCTGTTAAGGCTGGCAAATTACTATATTGGCTTTCTTGCAAAGAACAAGCCAGTAATATTATCTCCTATGTTCTTAAATAAGACGACCAGGTATCCACAACATCCACTAATATCACTAATGTCTTTTCTAAGTATTACTAACTGTTAAACTCCTTTAGTCAACCACTGATGGCTGAGCACATTAATACCATTATATGTGAACTCCCAACTTGCACACTGACTAAGTTTGACACAAATGAGCAAGAGTCTCCAGGGAGGAATAACCACAGGGCATAAAAAATGTGCCTTTCAGGAAGACCACGGGTTCAAAATGTCTCCCTTTAGAACTGTACAAAAAGCTCTGACTGCATTTAAAAAATATGTATGAAGAGGCCTATAGAGTGAGATCCCTACCCTATGATCTGTATGGGGCAACAATATGAGTTATCCTTAAGCTTAACAAAGCTGCTAATGAGTGATTCTCACACAGCCCAATATACCTAATAAACATTGAAACCAAGTTACACTCTAAAGTACAACTAGACTCAGTAAGGTAATACGTTGCCTAATAAACCATGATCAAAATGGCTTAATGCCCATTTGGAGCTCTAGACATTTCTTAAATTGCTTAAATGTAATCCTGACTCACGGAAGCGAGATTTAGTGGTCTTCTGTTAACTGATATCAAGAAAGCATTTGACTCGGGTCATTGGCCGTTCATGTTACACACATTGAGTACTTATATGCAGACCCGTAAGGGGCAGGTAAGAGTTAATGGTTCTCTCTTGGGCCCATTCAGTATTGAGAGGGGCACTCACCAGGGCTGTCCTCTCTCTCCTTTACTATTTGCCTTAGTGGTGGAGCCATTGGCAGACTGGATCCGAGAGGCGCTCAAGTTGAAGGGATATACATGGTAATTAGACATTAGGACAGGAATTGATTACATGCGGACGATATGTTATGTCCAACAGGTTGGCAGCTCTGTCCCTCAGCAACTAGATATCCTGCAAATCTATGGGAATGCATCAGGCCTCCAAGTGAACTGGGAGACATCCACATCTGTCTCCCTTACGGGTGGGTTGTCCCTTCCTTCGTCAACACCCACTTGTACGTGGCGTATGATTATTTTAAATACTTTGGCTTGCAAATTACGAGATGTCATCATAGAACTTGGGAGTGCCCACCCCTCCTTGTAAATCTGAAGTTGCACTTTAGATCCTTGGTCGCTTTGCCACACAATTAGCGCCCAGCACTGATTGGATATTTGAAGACAGAGGGGATCAACCAAATAGGCTGGAACTTGATCTGACAGGCAGATTTAATCTTCATATTTTTCAGTACAGTAAGACAGAATCCCACGCAATGTCAGATGTCACTAGATGACAGCTGCTTTGCTGACATGCAATGCTCGGTCACATTCATTGCTACAGCACGCCCACTGCCGCTACCACTCTCTGGCGGGGAACATGGCTCAGCCAGACAGCAAAATTGGCTGGTTTCTGCCCATGGTAGATGGTCGGAATCCGAGCCTTGGTGACTTCTGGTGTCTTGATCACATCAGGCCCTTTGAAAATTTGACAACAGAAAGCAAGGAGTGGTTCAATGAGGATACTTGTATTTCTTCAGAACTTCACATGGGAATAGCTGCAGTTACAGGAAATTGGGGTGCTTATCACCGAGCACCCCAATTCAGATTCTGGCCATCTTAAATTCTTTTGTCCATAAAGTATAGCAAAGCAAGCAAGGACTGGCAAAGACCGTAGCTGTACAACCACTTATTAAATGTGAGGCCTGTTGGCTTTGCCAATGCTTGTTGTGTTCTGGAAGCTATTTAATAAAGACCTAGATCTGTGGACGATGTATTTATTACAGCCTTTTAAAGTTTTAACTAGCGCAAAATGTACAACTGCACGAAAAAATAGATGTAAAAGTGTAGAGTTGCACAAAAGTTTCGTTTACCAGCTGCAAGCAACAATGAAAATGAAAGGTTCAATACGACAAAACAAATGCCTAATACCTGTGATGGAGCAAGGTCTCGTAAGAAAGAGACTTGCTCGGAGGCAATCCTCTCGTTTAACCAATTAACAAGTTACTAACCATGTTTTGTGAATAATTAATACGCACCACATGAACACGCGGGTTAGCGCAGCTTGCTTATGTGTGTACTAATGCGGATAACAATGAAGACGGGCTAATACCGCTTTAAACGGGGAAAACTGTTGTGCGCATGCGTCAACTGCATCTACGCAGTATGACGAGGTAATGCTTGGAGGGAAACTCTAGCGCATGAGCAGAAAACACTAAAATGGAGGCTTGAAGACTCGCGTGCATGGCATCTGCTTAGCTAAAATAAAAACAAGCTATTTTGCTAATGCGGGAAAGTATTAATAAGAAAAGGGAGACAGAGTAGAGGTGGGCGGTATACAGTGTGACCATTTATTTGTGAAATTAATATTTGTCTTTCTGACTTTATTATTAGTGCGTATTTGGGCCTCTCACGCATAACCGAATTGAGCTGAGTAATTCAAAGTCTGCGCATGTCCACTGAAAGTTAACCCGGAAGGATGACACAAATGTTGAATGAAAGCCAAGGTCGAAAATGATGTGCCCTGAGAACGGAGGGTGAAGAGTTCAGTGAAGAGGACTCTTATTCATGAATTTATAAAATGTTGCAAAATAAAGTTTGGATATGTATGGGAACCCAATGCATGAATAAAAATTAAGGGGATGGGTTTGTGAACAATAGTCAAACAGAATTTGATGACATGTAAGCATGGTGTGATGGAGCTTCCCTCTTGCCTGACCAATCATATTTCGTATTTTTACGATATTGTAACTTTAGTGAGTGGAACATGAAGAAACGAAGGTATAATTAAGGTAGCTTTAGTTAGTTAGTGAGAGAAGAGCGGGAGATGCTGTGAGTCGGAGATGCTGATGCAGGGAGAGATGCTATGAGATGCTGATGAAGAACCAAATGCAGAATCTGAAGCAGAACTTACTATCCTAATTTAATTGGGTTAGTTCAGAAGATCGCGGAAGAATCTCGAGGAGGAAGAGAGTGTCAGAGAGTGGTGCGGCGCAATCATCAGTATTCTAGAGAGGTCAACTATCCTGTCCTGAATCCTGTCCTGAAGTCTTTGTCTCCTGACATATCCTGGGGGACCCTTACCAGCCCTTTGGCCAGGGGGTTGGTCTTTCACACCATTCTTGGTAAATATAAATTCATGTATTTTGTAGATGTTCTTTTCTCTCTGTCCTCTCCTTTTCTGAGCATTAATTATTGAATGAGTCTGAAGTATATGATTGATGTTTAATCAATTGAATTTTCTCTCCTAAGAATGATGGTGACTGCACTGTATTTTGAGATGGTTCACATGCATTTAATTTAGATAAAGATTTTAAAACTTCCTGAGTCTGTGATCATTTACTTCAAAATAAAAGAGTAGTTAAGGGCTATGTTAATTATCACCATCAATTAGTTCAACTAATGGTCCATCGACCAGAGGAAAGAACTTTTTGATCAGTGAAAGGTTAGTTAGGAAAATTAAATAACTAATCCTGAATATTGTGAAGAAATATAAAACTTTAACCACTCCAGCGGTTTACTCAACTTGTGTGTGTAATAAAATTTTATATGGGCCCAGGTGAGTATATGGTAGCGGAGTATCTGTTGTTGGTATACCGCTGGATCAGTTTTCTGGTAGCAGAGTTATGGTTATTATTGACTAGTTTGGTGATAAGTATTGATTATTGATTTATGTTTTAACAAAAGAGTTAGTGTCTTGTTTTATGTTGTCCAGAATCCTGGGGAAATGGGTAGCGGGTGGTGACAGAAGCCATACTGCAGTGAGGTTACTCGTCTGTTGGAATAACACTGAGAAGCTACATAGGGCTGGCAGTGTTAAACTAGGGACTATTTCGTATAAAAGTAGAGTGCGAATGATAGCAAAGGGGGTTCGCTGGTGAAACTTTGGTCTCATTTCCCAATACGGGTGACACTGGAGAAATAACAGGTTCTCCTGAGCTTGAATGAAGAGTAAACAGGGGTTTTACTTGCAGTAGAAGAAGAGTAATTCTGAAACTCAAGAATAAGTTGAAATCTATCCTTTTGTTTAGTGGAACAGACAGAGTAGCAAATGTTTTTATGTTGTTATTAACAAAGAATTTACTGAAAAGTATTAAGAAATAAGTTTTCGTATTACCTTGTGAAGGGAGGGTCAGTCGCCGGAGTTATACTGACGTCACAGAGAGCCGCGCTGGGATTAGTTGAAACAGCGGGTGTGTGACAGAAGCAGATTGTAAAGGAGGGGTCAGTAGTAAGGAGCAATACTGACGTCACAAAAGGCCGCGCTGGCATTGGTCAGACCACGAGCATGAGCCTGAGTCTGATTGGTCGATAGATAGAAGCCGCGCTAGGATTGGTCGAAAAAGAATTGTATGTTAAGTCCTGATTTGACTGCGGGTGTGAGTCATGCTGACATAGGACGCGACGTAGGTAATAGAGCTAGAAGATATACGGAAGACTCTTTCCTATATTGACCGTCTGAAATGTTCGGAAGACCAAAGAAAATGACATTAATGAAGAAAATTTAAAATTTCTTTAAGAAAGACAAGCCTGTAATGACTAGAGAGGGAATTCCTATTCCGCCACCCAAAACACCTGCTTCCTTTATGATGATGGAGAAAGGATATCACACGTGTGTATGGTTGGAAAATTGGGTAGAGTATACTAAAGGTGATGGAGTTTTAGCTTTTCCGGAGCATGGTACTTTTAATTTAAAGATACTTCAGAATTTGAGAGATAGAATGAATATGCTAGAACCAAATCCTAGAATGACACAGTATGAAGCTTTGGAAAAATGGGAAATTGAGGCATTTGATCGTGAAAAATTTAGAAGTGGTCGGATTTTTGCCTAGATATCCGTATGATTCAAGTGGAGATCAAATGAAGCGTTGGAGAAGAGCTGTGGTGACCGAGGGTTTATATCCAGTAATAATGGCTGAAAAACAGTTAGGAGGAAAGTGTAAAGAAAAAACGAAACACATGAATACAACAGGATATGGCGAATCAGATGATGAACTATTAGAGGATATTTTGATTAAAAACCCTCCACTGTATCAAGAACCACCTAGTAAGGTTACCCCGAGTGCACCAGTAATAGGAATGCCCTTAACACCACAAATTTAAATGATGTGACACTTAATAGGGTGTTGCAGGATAATGAGATAGAAGCTTTAAATAAAACTAGAGCAGAATACGTTCAGAAAGTAAGCCAATTGAATTTAAATGCCGAAGCTTTGACAGTACCAGTGACTATTGGTCCTGTAATCCCATATTATGGAGATAAAAAGACTTGCCAGAAATCACAAACTGTGACAATTCCTTTAAACAGTCCCAGAAAAGAAGTAGTAATTACGAATGATCAGGTCAGTGAAAGTGAATCAGTGACTTCATTAATGGATCTCCCAAATGTAGAACAATTAAATGAAACTCCGAAGAGAATTATACCACCAAATTTGAGAGAAAAGAGATCTTTGGTTCCGATAGAACTGGAGATTCAACGGCAGTTACCCCTGAAGATTTAGAGAAATGGGCACAGGAAATAGACAATCGAAACCCACAACCAAAGATTCTAGATATCAGTAGATTGAAAGTAGAATTGGAAGAAATGATAACTGGTAATGTGAGCATAGAAAGGTTAAACGTTTATAAAGATGACGAGTTGTTATTTTTATGTAAGAGTATAACCAGAAGAGCAAGAGTATTTCATGAGAGATTAACAGAAGTTGCCTCAGAGATTGGAATAGATATAGGTAAATCGAAATTATTGCAGAAACCATATCGAGTGGATTTTACTGACAAAGATTTAGAAAGTGTAAATGCTTCTGGTAAAAGACTACAGATAAAAGAGTTGATGAATATTTTGCGAAAATGGGGAGACATTGACAAATGGAGAATTAGGTGGATAAGAAAGAAAGAGGAAGTACAAGCAAGAGAAGCATTGTCTGCATTTCCAGTGAGAGAATCAGATAAGGTTGAGAAAATGTGTCCAATGAGAGAAGTTCCTGGTGGTGGATATGTTCATGTCCCTTGGAGTAGACAGGATATTTTGTCATTTACGAATGATTTTCCCAGATTGAGAGAAAAACCAGTTGAATGGTATAAACAGGTGGAAAGATTTGTGAAGGTTTCAAATGTTCTATTGAAAGATCTAGATGGTTTATTTGACATTGTGGTACCTGCTGACTTATGGACAGAGTGTAAGATCACAATTGATTGGCCAAGTGAGGAGTATGCCAGAGACTCGAAGACAGGAGCACCCTCAGAGGAGGTGATGAAGAAATATCATCAAGTAATTACTTTCCTGGAAGGGAAAATCCCTCCTAAAGAAACAGATTGGGTAAAGATAGATAGAACAACTCAAGAGCCAAATGAGTCCGTACATGCATATTATGAGCGGTTGTTACAAGTGTTTAAGCAGTATAGTGGTTTTGAGAACATTGGTGATAAGGATATGGGACATTTTGTGTATCAGTTTGTCTATGGTTTGAAACCGGAGATTAGTCAGATGATTCAGCAGCACATGTTGTGCTGGCAAAGTAAGACAGTTGATGAGATTTTGAAATATGCTAAGTATTGTGGAGACAACATTGAGGCAAGGTGTTGAAAGCTAAAGGAGAAAATGATGTGGGCACAAGTAAAATTGGCAGAACAGCAGGAGAATAAATTAAATATCCAGACTGATAATCAGATGAAAGAGCAGAGTCAGAATGATCAAGTGGCCAATGGTGGTAAAGTAAGAGGACGAATGAATAGAGACGAAGCGAGGAAGAAGTTTCCTTGTCATGTGTGCGGAAAGCTTGGACATTGAAAGAACGAGTGTAAGAATATTCAGAATAATAATGGGCCAAACCAAAATTTAATTCCACAGATGCAGAATGAAGTACTTATGAATCAGCCACAGCAGGTAGTTACTCCACAGTATCAGGTGCCACCAGCTCCTATGCCAAACTTTGTGAACCCTCAAAAGGACAGTGCGAACACCGGATTTCACGGAGAAAGTGGTAAGAATAATAGAGTGGTTACACAATATTTTTTGCAGAATGATGAAGAAAATTCAGACTATGTGCAATGACGGTGCCTGAGGGGGGAGGAAGAGGAGTGCGTCCTTGGCGCATCAGTCGGGTCCATTTGTTGATGGGAAAGTGGAAGGTAAAGACATCACTTTTCTATTGGATACTGGTGCTACCCGGTCTACTGTAAGAACAGAAGACATCCCAAACCTACCCCTCTCGGGAGAATCTATCCAAGTTGTAGGAGTGTCAAATCAACAGATTAGAACCCCAATCACAAAACCAATGGAGGTACACATCGGAAATTTTAAAGAAATGCATCGGTTTGTAGTTTGTCATTCCAGTCCAGTAAATCTGTTGGGAAGAGATCTACTGTGCAAAATGAACTGCACAATCTACTGTCCACCAGATGGTGTCGCTTTCCAAACCCCTGATGAAGATGTTAAATATAAAATGATGCTAGCTAAGCAAGGTACAGAAGTAGATGAGATGTTTTCATTGATGACTGAAAGTGAATTGCCGGAAGAGTTGAGAACCACAGTGAATCCAGAGGTGTGGGATTTTACAGGAAAGGATATTGGACTGATGTCAAATGTAGATCCAGTTTAAGTGACAGTGAAAGAAGGTGCAGTTTATCCAAACACACAACAGTACAAAATGAGTCCAGAAGTGAAAGCAGGAATTGCTCCAGAAATTGACCGAATGATTAAACAAGGCATTTTAAAGGAGATAATGGGTAGTCCTTGTAATTCGCCAATAATGGGACTTAAAAAGCCTAGGGGAAAATACAGGATAGTACAGGATTTGGGAAAGATTAACAAAATTGTAGTGCCTTGTTGCCCAGTAGTGCCAAATCCAGCAGTGATCCTTTATCAGATACCCTGGAATGCAGGTTGGTTTACAGTAATTGATTTATGCCAAGCATTCTTCTCTATTCCTTTGCACCCAGACAGCCATTATCTTTTCGCCTTCAGGTTTGAGGATCGTATTTTGGCATGGTGCCGAGTTCCTCAAGGGTACACAGAGAGTCCCTCAATTTTCAATCAGATACTGAAAAAGTGTCTGGAGTCATTAGTTATGCCCGGGAAATCAGTTCTGGTTCAGTACATTGATGACCTATTGGTGGCATCAAAAACACGAGAACATTGTGTCACTGACACAATTGCATTACTGAACCATTTGGCCGAAGGAGGACACAAGGTGTCTCCAGAAAAATTGCAGTTCTGTCAACAAGAAGTTAGATATTTAGGGCATAAAATAGAAAGAGGAGTTAGAAAAGTGACACCGGAAAGAATAAAAATAATCAAAGAAATGCAGCTACCTCAGACACAGAAGGAGATGAGAATGTTTCTGGGAGTGGTTGGGTACTGTAGGCAGTGGATTAATAGCTTCTCCATGCTAGCAAAGCCATTGATACAATTAAATCGGAAAAGAGCGAAAGATCCAATTGATTGGAATGATGAATGTTTGGAAGCCTTTGTGAAATTACGAAATTGTCTATGTGAGGCCCTGCCTTAGGCATGACTGATTATTCAAAAGAATTTGCTCTGTTTTGTTGTGAGAGAGAAAATTGTGCACTTTCAGTTTTAACACAGAGACATGGACTGAGCCGACGTCCAGTGGCGTATTTCTCCTCCACCTTGGATCCAGTGGCCTCAGCCTTACCTGGCTGCTTAAAAGCAGTAGCTGCTACTTGTATGAGTCTAGAGCAAAGTGAGTCAATAGTGATGGGACATCCCGTAAAAGTCTACGTTCCACACTCAGTTGAGATTCTTTTGACAAGAACGAGAACACAACATCTCACTCCTAGTCGGCTGACTAAGTATGAAAGAGTGATTTTGGGAGCAGAAAATGTGACAGTGATAAGATGTACGATAATGAATCCTGCCACATTATTGCCAGATCCATGTTGTGAAGAAGTGAAAGATGAAATTGATCATGATTGTCTGGATGTGACTGAATTGTGTACTAAGCCCCGCCCAGACATAAAAGAAACACCATTGAAGGAAGCTGATCATGAATTGTTTGTGGATGGGTCTTGTCTGAGAACTGAAGGAGGAGGATTAAGTGCTGCATATGCTGTATGTAAAATAACAGGGGTAGTTGAAGCATCCTGTTTACCGGGAGTCAAGTCTGCATAAGTAGCCGAATTGTTGGCCTTAACAAAGGCATGTAAAAAAGGGAAAAATTGGAGAATAACCATATTTACGGACAGTCAATATGGTTTCGGGGTTGTGCATGACTTTGGGGATTTCTGACTTCTTCAGGATCTCCAATCAGAAACAGTAAAAATGTAAAGGATCTGTTGGAAGCGTTACAATTGCCAAAAGAAGTAGCAGTTGTTAAATGCGCTGCACATCAGTCAGGAAAGGACTATGTGACGGCCGGTAATAGATATGCTGACCAAATTGCTCGATACTGTGCAAGAAATACAATGTCAATTAACAGAAAAATTGAAACGGGTGAAACCAGCTGCTAACTTATGTTTTTCTCAGTTCCAGAAACATGGGATGAGGTCAGACAGTTGCAGGAAGAAGTTGAGGAAAAAGAAAAGGAAATTTAGATAAAATCAGCTTGTACAAAAAGAACAGAAGATGAAGTGTGGGTGTACTTAGATGGCAGACCAGTCATGCCAGATTGTCTGCTCTCTCAAATGGCAAGAGTATACCATGGGACAACTCACATAGGCAGGGATTCGATGATCAGATTATTTAGACAAAGTTGGTACAATCCAAAGTTTAGGGTAGTCGCAGAGAGCCTTTGCCAAAGATGCTTAATCTGTCAGCAGCAGAACCCAGGCAGAAAGACAGTGGTCAGTTGGGGAAAGATTGGAAAGGCAGAAGGACCCTTCACCAGACTGCAGTTAGACTTCATTGAGTTGCCTCCTTGCAATGGATTGAAATATGTACTTGTCATAGTGTGCCTGTTCTCGAGATGGGTAGAGGCATACCCCACTAGAAGAAATGACAGTCTTACTGTAGCTAAACTACTATTGAGGGAGTTGATACCTCGGTTCGGTTTTCCAGTCACTTTGGAATCAGATAGAGGACCTCATTTTAATAATGAGATAATTCGATTAATCTGTGCTGCATTTAACATTGAACAAAAACTGCACTGTGCTTATCGTCCAGAGGCTTCTGGAATAGTTGAACAGCTAAATGGCACAATCAAGTCAAGATTAAGGAAGGTGTGTGCATCCACAATGCTGAAATGGCCAGATGCATTGCCTCTTGTACTGATGGGTCTCAGAAGTATTCCTGACAGAAAAACAGGATTGAGTCCACATGAGGTACTCATGGGAAGGGCAATGAGACAAGCATTTATTCCTGGAAATAAATGAATGAATATAACTGATGATCTGGTATTGGACTATTGCAAAGGATTGGCTGAAATGGTGCGTTCTGTCTCTCATCAGGTTGGAGAAGACGCAGTTGAAAGGCAGCCAGACCAAGCACATGATTTGAATCCTAGAGATTGGGTGTTAGTGAAGAAACACGCATGGAAGTCGTGCCTAGCACCCAGGTGGGATCATTCACGCCAAGTCATACTAGTCACTACCACAGCAGTGAAGTGTGCAGGTTTACCCAATTGGATTCATGCTAGTCATACCAGAAGAGTTCCGAGCCCATCTGATCAACAAGAGCAGCCACTGACCGAACAAGCTGAAACGTCAGAAGTTGAAAGCTGTGAAGCTGAAGAATCTAGAGTAATAGATTCTGAAAGACAACTATATGACGAACAGCCAAGTACAAGTCAGGAAGAGTGGATACCAGTAATTGAAATACCTGATGCTGCAGTTGAAACAAGAAGAACAACTGAATTAAAGAGACAGGAGGGTAGAGAGGAAAAGACAGGGAAAGAAGAACACACTCAGGTACAAATAAACAAAGACATTCAGAAACCTGAGCAGGGAAAGATAGATCAAGAAGAACAAGTTCAAGAAGAAGAAGAACAAACTGAAATAAGACCTGAACAGGATCAGGTAGATCTAGAAGAACAAGTTCGGGCAGAAGAAGAACAAACTATAATAAGACCTGAACAGGTGCAAGTAGAGGAAGGTCCAAATACAGAAAATACACAACAAAGACAATTAGAAAGGGAAGAAGAACAAGGACAGATTGTGCCTAGATTAAGTGAAAATAAAAGAACTTTAGAAAGAGACAGAGAAGGTGAAAGTGCAGTTCAGGTCAAAAGAGTTAGAAAAGGAGACAATTGGCCAGAAGGAGTGAAGAAACTAAGATATTATCTAAGAAAATCAGAAAAGAAACCAGAGCAAGTAAATGAAGTTACGAGTCATTCGCAATCTAAACAAACCTTAGTAAAACTTACACGAAGAAGCCCAAGATTGAGAATTCTGAATAGAAAATACATGGCCCCTGAATGGACCTACGTTATACCAGAAGAATTTGAAAACTTAGATTTACGTGAAGAATCAGAAAGAGTTCATGTTGCACAGATTGATGAAAGCAAATTAAGACCTTCTTAAGATAAAATAAAAAAATTAGACAGACAAAGAAAGAAAAAGAGAAAAGAAATTTTCTCAGATTAAAATGGCAGAAGTTGGAGACACTGAAAGACCGAAAAGAAGTTTAAAAAGAAAATGTTTAAGATTTTGCTTATGTAGTATTATATTAGTAGTATTAGTATGGTTATTTCTAACAATAGGAGTACCTTTGTTGATGGAAACAAGTAACAAGAATAATACAACTACTAATGAGAAAGTAGATAGAATAAAGGGAACTAAAATAGAAATAGGGGTAGAAGATGAGATAAATTATCATAATGAATCAGAAAATGATTCGTCTTTAAATGTGTTTACTAAATTGTTATTTCAGTACGTCAATACAATGGAGATTAGTAATTGTTATGTTTGTATGAAGTTACCCTCATCAGTGTCAGAAGGGGTGACCTATCACCATATACCTTTAACATATGGTGTATCATGTAGTGTTTTATCAAGTTTATTTTATGCAACAGGGAAACTTCAGTATTTTTATTCAAACTTAGATGTAGTATTTTCAGAATTGCCTATTAGAAAGAATATGAATCCAGTAGTTAGTAGTGAAAATGCACAGTTCATGGGTGAATTCTTTTTAACAATGAGTTTAATAGATATAGCTCAGGCACACAAGGATAACTTAACATGTATATTACGTGAAGAAGAAAAAGAATTTTTGAATTTAGTAGAAGAAAGGAGACAGGATTTAACAAAGAAAGCTGCTGAACAGAAATCCCATGTACCTCCATTGGCTGAGAAAGAGGGAAATTATGCAAAGGGCGAAGCTCATGCTGCGATGTCCCTAGACTTTGTGAAAAAGGGAAAATTCTGCCTCCATAGATTAAAGACAGGTTATAATAACAATTTCATTGGTTCCAGTGAATGTGAACACAACTTCCTAATTCTAGGAGGGTGGGGACTAAAAGGGGGAACTGATCCTGTATTTCCAGAAGTTTATTATGTTTGTGGGAACAATGGCTATTATAGGTTACCTGCAAGATGGTACGGGAGCTGTTATTTTGGAATAGTTTTTCCAAAAATCTACCATGTGGACAGAATCAATGGAAAATCTAATGGACTAACACGGAGAAGAAGAGCTAGTTTTTCTGAAATAGTAGGTGATATATTTAGTGCATTGATACCCTCAGTTGGAGTCATTCTAAATTCGCGTAAAATTTGCAAATTATCAACCATAGTTGATCGTCTTTTTACAGATACTGCAGGAGGATTCTTAATGATTAACACAGAGATGGTTGCAATAAGGTCTATGGTTTTGCAAAATCGTCTTGCTCTTGATATTTTATTGGCAAAAGAGGGCGGAGTCTGTGGTATGTTGAAAATTCAACATTGCTGCACTTATATTCCGGACAAAAGCAAGGAAATTAAAGGGTATATTGGAAATATTACAAGAATGCATAATGACTTGACCCAACTGGAGGTTGACAGTGTATGGGGAAAACTAACAAAGAGTATAACATCAATAGGGAAATGGCTTACTGATTTTGGAAGGAGTTTTCTAGGTCAAATAATATTACCAGTAGTTGTGATAATGACAATAGTTATGATAGTAATGATCACATGCAAATGTTGCAGAAGCAAGGGAAAAAGAAGGATACATGTAGAAAGGGAAGGAAAAGGAAAGAAACAAAAGAGAGAATATGAAGAAATTCAGTTAGAAGAAATGAAAGGAAAACTATACAAAAAGATGAAAGATTTAGAAGGAAAAGAAGTAACTGACGACATAAAGAGAGAAGGAGAAAACTGAGATGTGCTAAAGTTGGCATCTGGGAAGGGATGGGTAATTTTGTGATAGCTCAAAATACCATCAGAGAGGGGATTGATGGAGCAAGGTCTCGTAAGAAAGAGACTTGCTCGGAGGCAATCCTCTCGTTTAACTCATTAACAAGTTACTAACCATGTTTTGTAAATAATTAATACGCACCACATGAACATGCGGGTTAGCGAAGCTTGCTTATGTGTGTACTAATGCGGATAACAATGAAGACGGACTAATACCGCTTTAAACGGGGAAAACTGTTGTGCGCATGTGTCAACTGCATCTACGCAGTATGACGAGGTAATGCTTGGAGAGAAATTCTAGCGCATGAGCAGAAGACACTAAAATGGAGTCTTGAAGACTCGCATGCATGGCATCTGCTTAGCTGAAATAAAAACAAGCTATTTTACTAATGCTAATGCGGGGAAAGTATTAATAAGAAAAGGGAGACAGAGTAGAGGTGGGAGGTATAAATGTGACCATTTATTTGTGAAATTAATATTTGTCTTTCTGACTTTATTATTAGTGCGCATTTGGGCCTCTCACGCATAACCGAATTGAGCTGAGTAATTCAAAGTCTGCGCATGTCCACTGAAAGTTAACCCGGAAGGATGACACGAATGTTGAATGAAAGCCAAGGTCGAAAATTATGTGCCCTGAGAACGGAGGGTGAAGAGTTCAGCGAAGAGGACTCTTATTCATGAATTTATAAAATGTTGCAAAATAAAGTTTCGATATGTATGGGAACCCAATGCATGAATAAAAATTAAGGGGATGGGTTTGTGAACAATAGTCGAACAGAATTTGATGACATGTAAGCATGGTGTGATGGAGCTTCCCCCTTGCCTGACCAATCATATTTCGTATTTTTACGATATTGTAACTTTAGTGGGTGGAACATGAAGAAACAAAGGTATAATTATGGTAGCTTTAGTTAGTTAGTGAGAGAAGAGCGGGAGATGCTGCGAGTCGGAGATGCTGATGCAGGGAGAGATGCTATAAGATGCTGATGAAGAACCAAATGCAGAATCTGAAGCAGAACTTACTATCCTAACTTAATTGGGTTAGATCAGAAGATCGCGGAAGAATCTCGAGGAGGAAGAGAGTGTCAGAGAGTGGTGCGGCGCAATCGTCGGTATTCTAGAGAGGTCAACTATCCTGTCCTGAATCCTGTCCTGAAGTCTTTGTCTCCTGATCTATCCTGGGGGACCCTTACCAGCCCTTTGGCCAGGGGGTTGGTCTTTCACACCATTCTTGGTAAATATAAATTCATGTATTTTGTAGATGTTCTTTTCTCTCTGTCCTCTCCTTTTCTGAGCATTAATTATTGTATGAGTCCGAAGTATATGATTGATGTTTAATCAATTGAATTTTCTCTCCTAAGAATGATGGTGACTGCACTGTATTTTGAGATGGTTCACATGCATTTAATTTAGATAAAGATTTTAAAACTTCCTGAGTCTATGATCATTTACTTCAAAATAAAAGAGTAGTTAAGGGCTATGTTAATTATCACCATCAATTAGTTCAACTAATGGTCCATCGACCAGAGGAAAGAACTTTTTGATCGGTGAAAGGTTAGTTAGGAAAATTAAATAACTAATCCTGAATATTGTGAAGAAATATAAAACTTTAACCACTCCAGCGGTTTACTCAACTTGTGTGTGTAATAAAATTTTATATGGGCCCAGGTGAGTATATGGTAGCTGAGTATCTGTTGTTGGTATACCGCTGGATCACCTGTACATTGGCGGAAAGTGTTACAAAATATAAACTATACAACATTATAAGTAAAACTTGGAAACGTGTTTTATTGTAAAGCAAATAGCTGTGCCTTCCGCCACCTTCCAAGTGTGTTTCCCTTTACAGTTCACAGCACCTTCCCCATCTGAAATGTCTTCATGTGCTGAAGTTTGAATACGTTTTCTTTATCTGGTGTCAGGCATTCAGACACTTGCCAGGGTTGCTCACACATTGCAAAATATGTACTGGCCTGAAAGAAAACACGTAAAACCAAAATTAGGAGTGCAAACATATCCATGGTGGGCATAAAACCATCTAACTTTCTAAAGACTCTGCTTACATTCCTAGGGCAGCAGCAGATCATGAGTACATATTTTGAAGGGTAACATGCGTCTATTCGAAGTCCTAATCTAGTCCTATAACATAGTATATATTGACATCAGGGGAACAAACTCAAAGACAGATTCTATCTCTTAGAAATTACGTGGCTCCTCCATTAGGGCGGAGAGCACAGCAAACATGAAAAATAAAATGGTAAGAAAATATTTTTATTACCAGTTGTGGGGGCTGTGGCCAAAATGGCAACGGGAGCGGTTGCATAAACGCGAGCTCCGTCTTGCGCCACCTTTATCCTGCGATATAGCCGGTACCCTGCACCCCGTAGCACTGCTACTGACTCTCACTGGGCTACCGGATTGCCTGGAACCCTCGAAGATAGCGGTACCCGCCAGTGCAAGGCAACTAAGACGCTGGAGACCACGAGCTGCAGAAGGCAGACCAGAATTCACAGGCCGCGCTGGGCATGCTACCAGAAACCCGGACGTTCGGGGGTGGTCCTGGGCTGCTGAGAGACTTGCAGTGCTGGGATCCCTGTGAGATCAGATTGACCCTTGGGAGAGGTACTGTGCCCTGTAGGGCTGGACTGGCTGCTCCTTCCTCCCCCTGGTCCTTGCTCTGACGCATGCTGCAACAGCTGGGGAGGTGGGACCCAGCCAAAAACATGGAGAGGAGATTGAGACAGAACAATATTCGGGTGGTAGGCCTACCTGAGAAGGTTGAAGGCCCAAGCATGGGCCTGTATCTGGAACAATGACTGATGCATGCAGTCCTGGGAGGCAGGATGTCCACGTTCTTTTCAGTGGAGCGGGTTCATCGAATACCAGCACGACCACCGTCGCCATGGGCGCCTCCAAGTCTGGTGGTGGCACACCTGTTTAATTACCGGGACCGAGATAACATTCTTCAGTATACTCGTACCAACGGCCCATGGCAAGTGGATAAACAGACGGTAACGATCTTCTTGGACTATACAGCTGACGTCCAGAAACGGAGGGCCTCCTACTACAAGGTGAAGCTCAAACTCCATCAACTGAGGATCAAATACTCATTACTTTTTCTGGCTAAGCATCGAGTTGTGGTTGGCGACCAGGTGCTTCTTTTTCAATCTGCCCATGAAGTGTGGGACTGGCTCGAGTCCAAATGTGAACATCCCTCATCGCCCTACAGGACGTGAAGAGGGTTTGCATCCAGCTCAGAATCGACGCAGCTCCAAATCGTAAATACTGCTCCCGCCCTTCTCGGGACCAGGCCACACAGGAGCGGACACAGGTGGTGGCAGCATTGGTCCGGATGGAGTCTCCCAGCACGGGGGTCGTGCCGGAGCCACAGACACAGCAGACTCTCTGTCCGTGAATAGTTCCCTGCCAGAGTACTTACCAGATACACTGCAGGGGGAACCTGTGGTTACACCAATGACTGCTAATAACATTGGCTGACTCTCGTGAATCCATATCCTTTTCTCCTATTTTAGAGTCCACTGGTCTGGTTCTGCTTTCACATAGGGGATCCTACTTGAAGGAGAGCGGCGGGGTGGGAAGGCTCACCTATGTTTTGAAGCTACCAGGCATGCTGAGTGATTTCTTGACAATACCACTCTATGGTGACCACATACTTTCCCCTGCGGTCCGATGGACTTTATCATGATTTGGTCACACAAGTTGTTGAATTTCTGGTCTGTTGCACTGTTGCACAATTGCCTGGGGAGGGGAGTTTGTGACAATGTTGGGGATCGGAAACACGTGTGTGGTGCTGGGTGCTAGAGTCAGCTGGCCGGTTATTGTCTTGGGGTATGAGCATGTCTATTATTGCACTTTGTAATGACAGTACCAGAATAAAGATTCCTCACATGATATGTGAGAGGTATGGGTTGTTATGCTAAGTGCCACAGGATATACACTTACCTAAAAAGATGGAGGGGGTGGGGTCTGTGGTACTACATATTTTAGTTATGCAATTGTTGTGCTGATCTGGGTGGCCCCCAGTGTGTCCTTAACAATGTCCCTGTAGGACTTGGCCCTTTTTGCAGGGTCATCCCTGAACTTTTTGCCTTCCTCCTAGCCTTTTTTCTGACAAGGTGTTGGTGGTTTTAGGACTCTGGGCACTTTAGCACTGCTGTCCAGTGTAAAGTGCGTGTGCTCTCTGTGGTAAACATGGTAAGATTGGTCTACACCTGTTTGGCCTATTTAATTTACCTGTCAGGCCCTTGTAAAGTGGTATCTCATATACCCGGGGCTGGTAAATTAAATGCTACTGCAGTCCCACACTAAAATTGACCCTGAGGGTTGCTATGATGTGGTGGGAGGGATGCTTGATGAAATACCCTTAACACTTGCAGCAGTTTACACCCCAACTGCGGTGCAAGCTTCTTTTTATCCGACCCTGACACCCGCCTTGCTCCCAGATCCAGCGGCACGTCCACTTTGGTGCAGGGATTACAATGGGGTGCTTGACCCGGTGATGGACAGACCTACTCCCCCCTTTAGGGGGCACACCCTTGCTCCGTCTCGCAACACCTGAACACGTGGGCTCACGATTTACACCTATTGGACATTTGGTGTTCATTGCACCCCACCGATAGAGAGTATTCCCATTATTCGATGGTACACAAGTACATTCCAGACTAGATATGGTCTTCGCCCCTCTAGCAATGATTACACTGTGCACAGGAGCAGAGTATTTGGGCAAGACCCTGTCAGACCACAATCCCTTATTGGTTTCACTGAACTGGGCAAGATCCACACCGAAGATTCTCACTTGGCGCTTACATACTGATGCCTTAGGCGATACAGGGTTCCGCTCTCAGATTTGTCAGGTCATTAATGCTTACTTTCAAGACAACGAAGGGATGACATCGAATGCTTTGGTTAAATGGGATGCATTCAAAGTTGTGTTACAGGGCTTATGTATGAAAAAAACATATGGGGTGCACAGGGGGCTGAATGATGAAGTGACTGCAATGGAGGGTCACTTGGGAGAGTTGGAGCTAATCTGTTTGACGGATCGTGACCAGTTTCCGGCTCTCTCGGCCTAGTGAAAGGAATACTGGCAATTGGTCAGTCGGCTGTGCAAGTTTGATTTTAAGACATTCACACAGCAACAACACGGACATGGAGATAAGGCGAGCCGCCTACTGGCGTGGCTGCTTCATATGGAATCCCCCAGATATCTGATCACCGCAATCCAACAGCAGTCAGGGCAGTTATTAAACATGCAGGAGGATATTAATAGGGAATTTGAAACTTATTACCCAAGTCTGTACATGGAGCTCAATGCGATACATCAAGATGCGCTTACCGCATATTTGGCACATGTCCATACTTCAGTTAACCCCCTTTAGCGCCAGGAATTAGAAAGTTCGATCACATTGGAAGAGGTACGGGAGGTGATAACCCAGATTGCCCGAGGGAAGGTTCCAGGTACCGACAACTTTCGGATTGAATTTTATGCCCATTACAGTGCTTGATTGGCTCTGCACCTCCTTCAGGTGTATGAATGTGGACTGTCTTGTGAGACCCTGCCGACTTCCATGAGGGGAGCAGTGATTGTAGTCCTTCCCAAACCAGTGCTCGATCCCCTAAATGTAACATCATATCGACCCCTGTCTCTCCTGAATCTGGATTACAAGGTCTTTGAGACTGTCTTGGCTAATTGTCTCACTGCAATAGTCCCCTCTTTAGTGTATTCTGACCAAAACAGCTTTATACTCGGACGCAACACCTTCAATAACTTGCGGCAAGACGCACTGACACAGAGGCCTGGGCCACCTCACTTGACATAGAGAAGGCATTTGACACCTTGGGTTGACCTAACCTGATGGCAGTTCTGGCACACATGGGATTTGGCTCTCCATTCTTGCACTGGGTAGAGTTACTGTACACCAATCTGACTGGCAGAGTGCCCATGGGGGACATAATATCTGCTTCTTTGCCGGTGGCTAGAGGTACACGACAGGGCTGCCCCCTCTTGCTGCTGCTGTTGCCTTAGCGGTGGAGCCTTTGGAGTGTATGGTTCTGGAGCGGGCACCACAATGGGGTCTCGTGGTGTTTCGACTCCCTCAAATAGTGTCCCTATATGCAGACGACATTTTGATCTATTTGAGAGGTGACCCTGCAGTGCTGCCGGAGGTCAGGGACCTACTGACTGCATTTGGAGCCATGTCAGGCCTCCGTGTTAATTGGTATAAATCCTGTTCATTACACTGCTTCCTATCCCTGAAGACCGTCTCGATATAATGCAATGTAAGGAACTGGATTGGTGGTTTGACTCCATTAAATATGTGGGCTTACAGGTGTATTATGGTCCGTATGATTTGCTAGCGGAGGATCTAGAAAAAGGCAGTGACTGCGATTCGCCGCTCCCTTCTTTTTTGGACCAAGCTACCCTTGTCCCCAATGGGCAGGGTTGCCATTGCCAAAATGTTGGTCCTGCCACGACTTCTCTATATAGTTACAGCCTCTACCATTGATCATCAGTAAGGACTTCTTCCTAGATCTAAGAAGGGTGTTGACAGAATTGATTTAGGGCGATGGTCGGCAACGGCTTGCTCTACATAAACTATTTGCCCCCTTGGATGAAGGTGGCCTTGGGGCCCCGGATTATGAATCGTACTATGCTGCAGCACAACTGCAGTGGCAGATGCGGTGGATTACAGGGGAGCTGTCTCCAGAATGTGCTGACATTTTGGATGAGTTGGCAGGGAGACCATTGTTGCACGACTCTTTGACACTACACCCCCTCGGGACACAGATAGAGTGCTGTTACGTACAGCATTATACGTCTGGAAATTATATACCGGAGATGGGAAGCGCCATACACCCTAGGCACCAAGTCTCCCGATTTGAGTCACACCAGAGTGTGCAGGCTTGAGGACCACGCATTGGGTTCGGGATTTGGAAGCGGTGGGAATCATGACTTGGGCGAATGTGGTGACCAAGGAGGGCCTCTGTGCCTTCATTGTTTTGGCGTTGGATCGTGGACTTCGTCCAGAGCAGTTCCTGATGTATTCGGCCCTGCGGGATGTGATGCGTAAGACCTGGGGTTCTGATCAGGAGAAGCCTCCCACGAGGGCACCTTTGAAGCAGCTCTATTGGGGGGGAACACCGCAAGGGTCATCACACACCTATACTCTGTGTTGGGGAGCAGACCAACTGTGGAACATGCGCGGCTGCGGGATTGGTGGCCAATGGCACTTGGGATTGATATCACAGACACACAATAGGGCCGATGCTAGCAATCGGTCAAACGGGTGACACGAAATGTGCGGTTTCGACTTATATAATTTCACGTCCTGCACCGTGCATATCTCACCTCAAATACGATTATCAAGATGTTCCCCGGTGCTACCAACATATGTCTGAGGTGCGGATCCCCTGATGCCTACTTCCTTCACATGGTGTGGTCCTGTACACTAATTCATCCCTTTTGGGGATGAATTAGTGTAATTAGTGTAATTGTTTTAATGCATGATATTTAATTGGTTGCCAAGGGGATTGTTATTGTACTGTTGAATTTTTCCGTGCCCTTGGAACTGTGATTTTTCACCAGGGTTTCCTTATTTGACCCATTCAACCATGAGGTTTTGTTGACTAGGGGGGAAATTCCCAATGCATATGTATCTGGTGCCTGATGCAATGGCCACATGTATTGTGCTGTCTACAACTTCTTCCTCTACAACAGTGTGAGGTTATTGTATGCCATATGTGTTCTTTCTGTCGAATGTATCAACACCGTATAAAAACTAATAAAGACATTTACAAAAAAAAAGGTAGGAGGAGTGGTGGGCACTGCAAGTGCGCATGTCGTTTGCTCGACTGTCTTGCAATGGCCTGCCTGACATGCACACTTTAAATCTCTCCAACGAGAGCTGTGTAACACACAGCTGGGTGGAGAACAGGCACAGGCTCTCTGAGTGAGCGCCATGCCAGCTTGCTCCAACCACTACTGCCATTTCTCTTATGCTTGTTAATAGTGTTGCCAGGTTGGTTAGGGACATTCACTAGACTTTGGGTGCCTGTGCTGGATCCATGCACTGCCGGGATCAGAATGGAGCACCAAGGCAGCGGGTAAGTACACTTTTAATTTTTTTTGTTTAAAATAGATGCTTCTTTTGATTCACTGGCAGGCACTGTGGAAAACTCACAACTCCAGAGCTCTCAATCGTGGCCCAGTATAAACACTATTTGGAATGGACTACTATTGAGAGCTTTGGCATTGAACCCAGGGGCATTGTTGGTTTATGGCAGTGCCTGTCACTGGATCAAAATATTCTCCCTTGCACTGCCCCACCACTTTAATTTGACAGCATCCGCCTATGAAATCAAGTATATATGGGCATGCGTATTTACACGTTTTCTAAACTATTCACATTGCGTAATATATTTTACGTCAAATTATCACTTCTTAATTATTAACTCACCATGCTAAGTATGTGTATTATCAGGAAATTCAAGGATGCTGTGACGGCTGTGTTGCTCCTCAACATTTTAATTTTAGTACAGTTCTTTTTTAAAATTTTACATTGTTTCATTAACCATTATTTTAATTAATTGCATCCATGCAGATTGTTTAAATTGTTCAACTCTGAAAGTCACTGATACCAGAAATCGCTAATTCGTAATAAAAACAGGATTCTTGACTTACTCGACGAGCCAAAAATTCTAATTCAATACCCGGAATCATATAATATTCAAGCATTATTGGCTTCTGCTCAAGGCAGCAACAGTGCTAACAGTGGTTAATACCCTGCGGGCATTAATCATTGTTAATTGCCCACATCACATTTATGGGCCTGAGACAAAGGCAAAGGTCTAATGAGGAAGGACAATTAACACCGTCTAGAGTTCAACTTTTGCAATTAGTGTTCACCCAACACAGGCAAATAAACGCTTCATCTTTCATACCTTTGGCACTGAAACTAACCTGTAGGCAAATAAATTCAATTAATGTCAGTGTTAAAAGTATCATGATTGGCTTAGACAATGGCAGCATTTAATACAGGGTGGAAGATTTAGAGTATAAAAAAGCTCATGCACTTATAATTGAATGCCCTGAATTACTCCCTAGTCCTAAATTAGTGATGCCAAAAAAGCTTTATATTTACCAATAATTATCCACACAGGAAGAATGAATGTTCCATTTCTTTAGGGTGCTTTCTAATTCTATATGTCTCGGACTGCCACACGAGTCTCTGAAAGTAGAACAACATGTGATGGTAAACAGTACAACAGGTATATCACCCACAATTTTCTCTTGACTGATGAAGTTTGTTTTTCATTTTGCTCATTGGGACACTACTGACCAGCCATGTGCTCTGAACCCTAAAACATGTCAACATTTCCTGCACACCTGATTGGCATAGCCAACTTGCCTATAAGTTCCTATTATATTGTGCAAAAATGTACCCAGGGCTTTTAGGTTAAATGTCACTTATGAACTGGAGCACCTGTTGTGCCACCTCTAAAGTGAAAATGCAAAGCATGTCTCTAGGCATGCATCTGCAGCCTGGGCAGACAGTTTTAAAAACTGCCAATCTGCCAAAATAAACAGCTTGCCAGGCCTAAACCTCCCTTTTTAATGCTTATTAGTAACCCCTAAGTGCCCATAGTATTTAAAAGGTAGGACGTCCCAGAGGGGTAAACCTCCCCAAAGTCGTTTTTCAATGTAGCAAGACTGGCTCTCAAATGGAAAGCACTGGGTTACATTATAACACCTTATAATGCTTAACTTCATTTTTAGAGTAGCTGGTAGAATGATTCAAGTTCTCAATAAAATAGTAATCTAAAATTTTACTTGTTTTCACAGTTTCCGGTCATCACATTAATTAATTTCCTTTCCGAAAATAGAGATTCAAGCAATCCTACTAAAGACCATACCAAATTTCCTAACTAAAAAAAAAAACACTATACATTGCGATGAAAGTACCTTTGTCATTACTATATAAAGTGCTGGAAAATGTGCATTATCTTAAATTCTCATTTCTAACATACAATCCACACTTTTTACAAATAGATTTAAAATTCCAAAAAGTGCTTCTATACAGTGCTCTCAGTTCTTCCTCCCAAAAGTGCTTCCCATATAGTGAATAAAACATTGACAAACTTTTAAAAACTTTTACTCCTCCCCACCCTCTTGGCATATAGGTATTCTTTGTTATAAACTATCAGCAGCTTATTCAACCATATTTGAAATTGAGGCAGATCCCATGATTTCCAGTGATTAGTTATCACTGACCGAGCTATTAAGATTATTACGTATCACCAAGTTTGCATGTTTCTATTCTTTATACCCAGATGCCTAGAGCTTCCTAAAAGTTTAGCTTTAGCATCCTGTACAAGTGAAGCTCATAGAAGCTTCTGAACATATGTTAAAATATCTTCCCAGAATCCAAATACTTTCAGACAGCTCCAAATCATATGTTCCTATGTACGCACTAGGCTACATCTAGGACAGCTGCTCAGAATGTTTACATTCCACTCATCTATTTTCTTAGCGGTATAGTATACTAACCACAATAAGTACATCTGCATCCGTTTGAAGTTAGCTCCCCTCAACATCTGGGGTTGAAGACTGACATGTCTGACTCAGCCACATTCACTCCCACCTCCTTCCCCCTCTTTGCTCGAGCAATGCGAAACACATTATCAGCTTCTTTGTGACAAATATGAAGCCATCTTACCCATTGCCAAAGCTTTTTTTGAGAGTATTTTTAAGATTTTATATTACTATTGCTCTCTCCCTTAATTCCTCTATCTGAAGCAGGAGGAAATTCTTGAGTACACTTTGTATTTGAAGATATTCCAGGATATTGGAGACCTGGGCTGAGGAAAATCTTGCCGACCTTTCTTCCCAGGAAATAATTTTGTTATTATTATTAAGCCAATTTCCTACTCTCCCCAAATGAGCTCTTTCCCACTGTCTTACTGTTTGCTGTAACTCTAAGGGACATAAGAATTGAGGGGAAGCGCTACGTGAATCTGTGGGATGCCAAGATATTTTTGCTTCTGCTTAAATAATGACAACATCTTGTAGCTAACCAGCTTGGGGATTCTCTCATAGGGTGTGAAAAAAGTTTTTTATGGTGGGACCTCTTTCATCATCTTCTCCATGCATAAACTATCTACTATTGACACCTTAGATATATTGTGGATTCTAGTATGCTTATCCAAAAATGACACCAAATAATATGCTTTCCAATCTGGAAGTGCCATCCCGCCTTCTTCGCAGCGAAGCTTTAGTTTGGTAGGCTTATAGAGAACCTGACCAACATAGGACTGAAGCAACTTGTCTCCGCCCCCACTCACACAGCAGGACACACACTCGACCCCTTCTTCGTAGGAGGAAACAGCATCTGCTTCAGCCACACCACGGAACTGCTCTGGACTGACCACCACTGCATCCATTTTTCCTTCATAAAACCCACCGCACACAAGCACGCGCACTGCCTCCCAAGCAGAAACTGGAACAAAATCAACGAAGAACACCTCACGTCTGCTCTCACCAGCACTCCACCCCCAACCACGCCAGACGCCAACACCGCAGCAATCAACCTCCATCGATGGATCACCAACTGCGTTGATACACTCGTTCCCCTCTGGAAGGCCACAGGACGACACAACAAGAAAGCAAGCTTGTTCACCACGGCATTCCAAGAATCCAAGCACTCCTGCCGACGACTTGAAAAGACTTGGAGAAACAGCAAAACCCGGAAACACGCACTGCCTACAGAGCAGCCACCACAGCACACCACCAAATCATCAAAGCCACAAAGAAGAGCTTCCTCCAAGACAGAATCCTCTCCAATGCCCACAACTCCAAGGAACTCTTCTCCATCATACAGGAATTTGCCAAACTAGACAGCAAAACAACAGACATCCCACCCTCCCAAGACCTCTGCAACAGACTCAGCTCCTTCTTTCACCTCAAGATCAAGACACCCTATGACAACTTCGACTACCAAGACCTCTTTACCGCCCCAACTCCCACCCCCAGCGACGCCACCCAACAGAACCTTCTCACCTGGACTCCACTCATGACAGAAGACACCTTAAAGACCATGGAGAGCATCGACTCCGGAGCACCCTCAGACCCCTGTCCGCCCCACATCTTCCACAGGGCCACCACAGCCGTCGCACCCAAGCTACGTCGAACGATCAACTGCTCCCGCAAGACCGCCACATTCCCAGATGACTGGAAGCACGCCATAGTCAACCCCCTCCTCAAGAAACCCTCCGCAGACCTGACGGACCTCAAGAACTTCCGGTCCATCTCGCTGCTTCCACTCGCAGCCAAAGTCATCGGAAAGGCCATCAACAACCAGCTAGCATACTTCATCGAAACCAACAATGTCCTAGACATCTCTCAATCTGGATTCCGCAGCAACCACAGCACCAAGACCGCCCTCCTCATCGCCACTGACGACATATGCGCCCTCCTTCACCAGGGCCAAACGTCAGCCCTCATCCTCCTGGACTTATCAGGAGCCTTCGATACTGTCTCCCACCGTATACTAGCCACCAGACTCCAAGACGCTGTAATCTGAGGAAAGGTCTTAGACTGGATACGCTCATTCCTCACAGGCAGAACACAGAGAAAGCCTCCCTCCCTACCTCTCAGAACCGACAGGGACCAGATGCGGAGTACCCCAAGTATCCTCTCTCAGCCCGGCCCACCCTTTTCAACATCTACATGGCCCCCCACGCTACCATCGTCAGAAACCATTGGCTACACATCGTCTCCTACACCGATGACACCAAGCTCATCCTCTCCCTCTCTAAGGACAACTTCTAAGAAAGGATGAAAGCCTTCACAACTGGATGAAGAACAGCTGCCTGAAACTCAACTCAAAGAAAACAGAAGTCCTCGTCTCCACCCCCTCCACATAGAACGACACCTGGTGGCCCTCGCCCTCGGAAACCCACCTATCCCGACAGACCATGCATGTAACCTCGGCATCATACTGGACTCATCGCTCACGATGAACCACCAGATCAACGCCGTCTCCTCAGCCTGTTTCAACACCCTCCGCATACTCCGTAAAAACATTCAAATGGATCCCCTCGAAGCCAGAAAAACGGTCACACACGCCCTCATCACCAGCAGACTAGACTACGACAACGCCTTCTATGCCGGAATCAACAAAAAACTCCTCCGCAAGCTGCAGACCATCAAGAACGCCGCAGCCAGGCTAATCCTTGACATCCCCAGGCACAACCACATCACCCAACACCTCCGCGATCTGCACTGACTCCCCGTAAAAAGAAGGATAACTTTCAAGCTGCTCACGCACGCATACAAGGTCCTCCACAACATCGGACCACAATACCTCAACAACCATCTCCTTCCACGCCCCCAAGGGAAACCTCCGTTCAGCCAACCTCGCCCTGGCTACCATCCCACACTTCTACAGGAACAGAGCAGGTAGAAGGTCCTTCTCCTACCTCGCAGCCAAGACCTGGAACGACCTCTCACTCCACCTCCAGCAAAGCCCCACACTGCTCCAGTTCAGGAAAGACCTCAAGAGTTGGCTCTTCAAATGACCCCAACGGAACTGAACACACCCCCACAAGCATCTTGAGACCCTAACGGGTGAATAGTGAGCTTTACAAACGCCTGATTGATTCATTCATTCATCCATTCATGGATTGGCCTTATTCCACATCAATTCAGAAATCCTCACATTAAGTTTTGAGATTCAATAAGGGCAGAATATGCATCTTAATCATTGCGACCCTGCCAACAATCAAAATTGGTAGCTTCTGCCACCTGTGTAATTTATCTCTGATCTTCCTAACTAAGGAAATGTACTTCAGAGTATAAAGATCATCAAGGTCCTCTTTAACCTTAAACTCCATACACATAATGGGGCTGCTGCTATAGATCTTCTGAAGAACTTCAGGCAGCTTCTTCATGTTACTGTTGAAGGGCAGCATCTCTATCTTTGCAGTATTTATTGTATAACCTGCAAAAGCTGAAATATTACCTAAAAGTCTGAACACTCTTAATAGCTGCAGGGCCTTTCATCCTTCTCAGGGCACATGCAAGGGGTTCAATGAAAGCTGCAAACAATAAAGGTGACAATGGACACCCTCGCCTTGTGCCAGAGAGATATTTATAGGGGTTGAGATTTTCCTGTTTAATGCCAGTTGTGCCTCCAAGCCCTGATATATTCTTGCAATTGTCCTAGTAAGTTGACAAGGAAATTTCATTTTTCCAAAGCTCTAAATAAAAACTTCACCAAATCAAAAGTTTTTTCAGCATCCACAAACAAGACTACTGCTGGAATCTGGTTAGCCGCATTGTAATCCATTGCTTCAATTAGGAAATGTATTGTGTCAGCACAAACCCATTCTGATCTACTGTCACTAGATCAGCTATTACTTCTGATAGTCTCCTAGCAAGGATCCTCATGAAAATCTTGTAATCTGAATTAAGAAAAGTGATAGGGTAGTAAGAATGCACCTGCACAGGGTTCTTTTCCTTCTTAGGAAAGCAAATTACAATTCCTTTCATAAATGAAGAGGGCATGCCCCCCTTTTAAAATATGGTTGAACAGCTCTGTAAGTGGATTCTTTAGGTATTTAATCATCAATGAGTACCATTCAGAGGGTTAGCCATCCTCCTCTGGAGCTTTACATCTTGGAAGTTCCCTTACCACCTCTACCACTTCCTCTATTTCTATCGGGGCAATCAGATTGCCTGAAGCTTCCATTGCCAATGTGGGAATTTGAGACAAGTTAACAAAAATGTACAATATCTTCCTCTGAAGGATCAATTTGTTCTTCATAAATTTTATGAAAGTCTGTGCTGAAAACAGACTCTATTCCCTCTTTATCCCTTTCAATTTTCCCTGTAGTGGGGTCTTCTATTTTGGTGAAATTATTCTTAACCGTTCAAGACCGAATGCGCCAAGCCAGCAATCTACCACTAACCTCATATAGCTGTTGGCCATAGGTCTGGGAGCTTATAATCTCCCTCTCCAACAAGAAAGTCTGTAGTTCTTTCTTGGCCTCTTCTCTAGCTAAGTATTGCAGCTTGTCTGGTACCTGCTGCAGCCTGATTTAGGCACTTTGGAGTGCCTTTCAGAGACTTAATAGTTTCTCATTCTCTATTTGTCTCCGGGTGCTTTCATAAGCAATAACCACACCCCAAATGTTTTCTGGTGATGCAGAACCTCTGTTCTCCAAAAAAAAGAGTTGAGTCGAGTTTGTTGTCCCATCTCTTCCAACAAATCCTACTTTGAAAGTATGGCTTTATTAAAACATCATCTATACATAAGAGTTGTTATAGAGAGCATCTGCACTTCCAAGCAGTCTACTGTATGATCTGAAAAACATAAGAGGCTTCTACATTAAGCAAGGAATTAGAAGGAAAAAAAAAATCAATCCTTGAAGCCATCTGAAACTGGACAGAGAAGCATGTATACTATTTCAGGGTGGGGTTCGATATACGCCAGGGGTCAAAAACACCTATCTCATCCATTAACCTAATTATGGCTTGCACCACTCTTGGTTTCCTTTGTTTAGCCTTGAGGTTACTCTGGTCCAGCTCTGGCATTTGTGCCCAGTTAAAATCGCCACAGTTACAATATTTTTCATAAATTGAGCAAGATGAAGAATCAAATCATACATAGGCTCCGGTCCGTCAATAACCGAGTGTAATATAGCAATCAATGTAATTGGCACATGCTCAATTAGCACCTCTACAATCTTCCATCTCTCTTTCTCATCCGTCAATGATTTAATATTATCACTGCTAAACCTCCTGCTTGCTAAAACTGCAACCCCTATGTGCGCTGTTGAAGCAGTGGAATGCAACAAAAGTTGAAATGGCCCTCATGTGGCTCGCCCCTCTTTCTCCATAATAATATGAGTCTCCTGTAAAAAGACAAAAGTTGTTTTTTGTTTTTCCAGCCAATAAAAATTACCTTGCATTTCCTCCAGTTGTTGAGCTCATTCACATTCATAGGCATGCTAAGCTTATACCCATCCACAGAGCTCTGCTATTTGAATCATATTACCATATTGCCCTGATGGTCCCCCTTTCCAATATCCTGTTTCTTCCTACTACCCTCATTCTGTTTCTGAAAAACCATATTCTGATTCTGGAAACTCTTTTTTAATTTAGGCAGCAGCTCTACTAACAAGCTGTTATTCCTCCTCCCAACTGCACCTTCCTTCCCCTACTTCGGTGTCCCCCCCCCACAAACAACCAACCCTCTGTCCCCCTTTTAGGTACTCATGCGCCTTCTTCACTTTCTTGGTGTCCTACCCAACCTTCAAGTGCAGTGACTGCACTCAGTGCCCTAGTTCCAGCTACGCCACTCCCCACACCCACAGCCAGTCAGTGTGTTGAAAGACAAGAAGAACAATCTCCCCCTTTCAGTGTGTTGAAAGATAAAAAGAACAATCTCTCCCCCATAATATAACACAGAAAGTCAGAAATACGATAGACTTAATTACAGTGACCTATTATCTTTGAAGTTCAAGCAGATATTTTCTTGCTGCCTTTGACTCTTGAAAGATCTTAAAGGTCCAATTCAACAGCACCTTTAGCCTTGCTGGCTGCATTATTATAGCCTGAGCACCCTCTGCTTCAAACGCAGGAATCAGTAATCTCCATTCCTTCTGATGCACTGAAGACTCCAAAGTCATATCAGGAAATACCTGAAAACTGAAACCCTATTGAGACTTGAAGCTCCGTTTTATTGTTTGTGAAAGAAGCTTCTCTCGAACTTAAAGTCTACAAAGTTCACTAGCAGTGTGTGTGGTTGTGCGGCACTAGCATTCTCCATGAAAGGGGTACAATGCGCTCTCATGCCTGTGAGGTCTTCTTTAAACTCCGGGAGAGCATGGGTTTTAATTAAGCTTTCTACAACTTCTACTGGTGAAGATACCAATTCTTTTCTTTTGGGGATACCCACAAAATGCATATTCGATTTCCTTAAGCGGTTCTTCTGGTCTTCCAGTTGGAGTTTAATATATATTTGCTGACTTGAACTCTCCCTGGGTATCTTCCAAAGCAGAGACTTGTATTTTCACTTTCTCCAATTGAGCCGAGGAGGAGTCAATCTTCTTCTCAATTTCAGCAAATCCTGTTCAGCAGTCTTTCACCAAAGGGTTATTAAACGTTGTGGAACTCCTGTTGGCTCCAAAAAAGAGACTAAGTCTGAAGGAAGAAATCTTTACTGCGACTTCGTTCAGTGACTCCCCAATGACGACACTCTCTCCTCGTTCACCGACTGCAGCCTTGCCCTACTGAATTTCACCTTCTCAGAAAAATGTTCTTTTAAATTTCTTCCAAGTCCGAAGGTAAGCACCAACCGGGATCAATCCACTATTTTTGTCCGACTAGCTCTCCATCGTGATTGATCATATTTTTCGACTTTGATCAGTGGATGGTGCTTTGATCTTTTGGTAGCTAGTTTTTACCTTAAAATTAAAAAAAATCATAACTCCGGTTTTACTGATTGGATTGTTGTCATTTTGAAGTCAAATAATTTATGAAAATGTACTCTTTTTCTAAATTGGTGTGTGATTTTTCATGTGTTGTGTTTTCACTTTATTGCTGTTTGTGTGTTGTATAAATGCTTGACACATTGCCTCTAAGCTAAGCCTGACTGCTTTTGTGCCAAGGTACCAAGGGGTTAAGCAAAGGCTAATTTAGTAACTTTTGAGATTCCCCCTGACAATAATTGTGACTGTTGCTCGAGCAGTGTTAACACCCCACTCAACCAACAGCCCAATTTATCACATTGGTGGCAGCGGTGGTATCCAGAAATTTTGTTTGTGCAGTACCATACAGTGATTTGTGTAACTGCAAAAATGCCATATAAATAATTTGACACCAGAGTTGACCTTTTTTTAAATTCTTTCTGATTTTTTTATTGGAGGTTTCCTACCTTTTCTAAATTTAAGTGCCCATTAAGTGTACCATGGAGATGGATCTGATCAACTTCGACACCCTCCCCAGCACTGAGTGCAGAGGCTTTGGAAAGCCTTGGGACTGAAGGCAAGCAAGGCTACCAAGTTAGATCTCCAGTTAGCCCTCCGAGCCTATGAGGAGGTACAGAGGTGCAGCCCACCCCAAAATATAACACGGAGGAGGAGGGAGAAAACTTGAATGATGAAGTGAAGGAGGTCGTGAGCTTCAATGGAGAGTACAACCCACCCCCAGAGGATGCCCAACATGGGGCAATAAACAGTGTGTCTGCCTGGGGCCTGTCCCCAGAGGAGCTGGAGGACAGAAAGGCAGAGAGGGAGCTCGGACTACAGCTGGCCAAGATGAATCTGGAGGCAGAAGACAGGAAGGCTGAGGCTAAGAGAGCCTTGGTGAGGGAGATAATGGCCATGGAGGAAAGGAGGATGGGCCATGAGATCAGTCTCAAGCAGCTGGACATCAGAGCCAAGCAGGCAGAGTACAGCTGTACCAGTTGCAGCATTACCCCAGTGTTCACTGGAGAAAAGAGATGCTACATCCCAAAAGATATGGTGCCTAACTTTGTTGTGGGAGATGATATAGACAACTGGTTTGAGGCCTATGAGATTGGCTTAGAGATGCAACATGTCCATGAAAAAGATGGGGGGAGGTAGCGTCAGGAGGCACGTTCCTAATGAAAAGATGGATGCCCTGTTAGTCCTAGGGAAAGGATACAGGATGAGGTATCCCCTCATGAAAGTGTCCCTGACCTGGAAAAATAGGCTCACCCCAGAGACATACAAGCAAATGTTTAGGGACAGCCAGAAGCTGCCCCAGCTGACCTGGGTGGATTGTATGGATCATTTCTGCAAGACACTGAATGGTTGGGTGAAGGGCAGTAAAGTAGGTTATTAACAGGGGCTGTACAATTCGATTGCTAGAGAACATATATTCAGTATTTGTTTTATAGAGCTACACCACCACCTTGTGAATAGTAAGCTAACTGACCCCAAGGAGCTAGCTAAGGAATGGAACTGCTGTATCAGCAACCGGGTCCACAAGAAGGTATCTGGGGGGACTCCCAAAAGGATGGTCAGGATTCCCACCAGAAGGAGGGGGAGATACAAAAATGAAGGAGTTCTGCCAAGGACCCAAAAAAGTTCTCAGGGGAAATGATCCCAGCCCCAATCTGACCAGAAAAAGACATTTGTTGACAAGAACACTGGTAGGTGTGTCCCCAAGTCTTCGGAATGCTACTAGTATGGGCACACCAATGCTGATGCCAAATGTCCAAAGACGGCACAGCCCCCCAATGATGGGCAGACTCCTGGGTTGGCATGTGTAGCACTTGGGGAGGAGATGGTCCCAGTTAGTGTGGGGGTAACAGCTGAGTTTACTCTAGTTTCCCTGTGGGATAGAGGGATGGTGCCCAAAGCCCACATGCCTTTTAATACTTCTAAGTACAGGGAGTAGGTCACCATCAATGGGCAGAGAGTGGATGCTCTTATGGACACAGGAACCAATATGACTACTTTCAGGTGTTATCTCGTGTCTGCAGAGATCTCTTGATACCTAATACATTCCACCAGATTATGAAAGCAAAAAAAACCTTTAAATGGGGTGGGGGCCTCAGGTTCTCTTAGTGTAGTTGTGAGCCCTACCATGCATATGGATTGTTTGCTAGGAAAAGGCCTGGAGCACACTGTCTCGAAGGAAGTGGAGTTCAGATCACATCTGGAAGTGTTGAGCTCACCTGAGTGAGTCTGTGTCACCACAAGTCCATGGCTGCCCAGGAGGAGAGTCAATGAAGCCTGGAGCCAGGAAGAATAGCCAGGCAGCTGTCACGAAATGGAAGGGCAAGGGGCATGAGAAACCAGTCCCCAAAACTCCCATGGTCCAGGTAGATGGGGTGCCAAAGGAGGCTGCCCTGCAGCCTACTGGGGATGACATTGCCTCCCATGGTGACCTGCCTCGACTCACTGGATGACAAGTAGAGGGTGAGCCCACCAGGGTGGAGGTCTGTAAGGCATAGAAGGAGTCCCCAAACCTGGAGGATATGAGACGTCAGGCTGAGGCCCAGGCAGCTGCTGATACCTCTGGAGATCACCTCATTTATTGGGAAAATTACCTTCTCTTTAGTGAGTCCGAGGTACTTTTGCATGGGGCAGCATGTGTGTTTGTGGCCCCCCAGTGCTACAGGGCCTTCCCACTGGGGCTGGCTTATGACATTTCCCAGGCAGGACATATAGGGCAAGACAAGACCTTTACCAGGCTTGTCTTCCACTTTTATTGGCCCCGGGTGAGGATATCCTCAGATTATTTTGTATAGGACCTGTTTCACCTGCCAGGCCAGTGGGAAAGCAAGGAAAAAGCTGAAGGCTCCCCATAAACCCTTACCTGTCATTGGCTAAACGCTTCCAAACTCTGGAATGACCTCCCGCTACACCTACGGAGGGAACCGAACCATCTAAAGTTCCGGAAACAACTTAAGACCTGGCTCTTCCCCTAAAAGATCAGCGCCCCTAGCCCCAGACGTTCACAGCGCTGGGATGCCTCCGGGTAGCCATGCGCTATACAAATGCCAATACAATACTCCCTTTGAAAGGGTGAATATCAACATTGTTGGACCCTTGGACCCCCAAGACTGCCTTAGACATCAGGTTTATCATGGTCTTGGTGGACCCTGCCACTAGATACCCAGAGGCACTCCCTCTGAGGTCTTTGACTGCATTTGCAGTTGCTGGGGTCCTAATGTCGAGAAGAGTTCCCCAAAGAAGTGGTGTCTGACAGGGACACCAACTTAATGTCTGCATACATGAAGTCTATGTGGAAGGAGTGTGGGCTAAACTACAAGTTCTCCATCCCACCATCCAGATACCAGTGGGCTTGTTGAAAGGTTCAACAAGACCCTAAAAGGCATGATTATAGGCCTGCTTGAGCTATTGAGGCAGAATTGGGACGTCCTAGTGCCACACCAGCTTTTTATCTTCAGTGAGGTGCCACAGAAGGGAGGTGGGTTCAGCCCATTCCAACTTCTGTATGGTCACCCTCTTAGGGGACCTCTCAGTCTGATGAAGGAGGGTGAGGACAAAGCTTCCAAGAAGCTACCCCCCACATGATGTGCTTAGCTACATGCTAGCCCTCAAGAACCAGTTTGCCAAGTTCTGGAAGAATGTTTCAGGGAACTTGGGGGCTAGTCAGGAAGTCTTAAAACTCTAGTGGAGTTTCAACCTGGCCAGACGGTATGGGTGATGGAGCCAGTGGACCCAGAGCCCTACAGGGCCGCCAGAATGGGCCCTATGTGGTGACTGAGAGAAAAGGGGAGACCACCAACCTTGTGGACCTCAAAATCCCCAGAAACCCTCTAAGGTACTCCACATCAATTGCCTCAAACCCCACTATGAGAGGTCTGAGTTCACCATGCTATTGGTGATAGATGGTGGGGAGGAAGAGCAGAGTGAACCTCTCCCTGACCGCAGAATAGCAGAGACACTGTCACCAGTTGCTGGAACAGTTTGCCTCACCTTTTTCCCTCACTACTGGGCTTACACATTTTTGTACCCATGATATTGATACTGGAGAAAGCCTGTCTGTCAGAAACAAAATCTACAGGCTGTCTGGCAAAATGAGTGCCACCATCACGGAGGAAGTCTATAAGATGCTGGAGTTGGCAGTGATTGAGCACTCCAATAGTCCCTGGCCCAGCCCTGTGGTGCTGGTACCCAAGACTGTCACATTGGGTGCCGCCCCAGATTTCAGGTTCTCTGTGGACTACAGGGGGCTCAACTCAGTCACAAAGACTAACGCTCACTCCATCCCCGAGCTCTTGAGCTCATTGACAGATTAGGGGCTGCCAAGTTACTGAGTACGTCTGATCTTACTTCAGGGTACTGACAGATTACCCTAACTGAGGGGGCCAAAGAGAGGTCAGCGTTCTCGACCCCAAAGGGCCACTTTCAATTTAGAGTGATGCCCTTTAAATTGAAGAATGCCCCTGCCACCTTCCAGAGGTTGGTGAACCATGACTTAGCTTGGATGGAAGCCTTCAGTGCTGCTTATCTGGATGGCATAGCTGTCTTCATTAGCAGCTGGGAGGACCACTTGTTTCACCTACAGGAAGTACTTCAGGCCCTGCAACAGGCAGGTCTAACTATCAAGGCCAGTAAGTGCCAGATAGGTCTGTGTTCTATGGTGTACTTGAGACACCTTATGGGCGGGGTAAGGTGCAGCCCCTCAAGACCAAAATAGAGACTATCCTGGCCTCAGAGCCAACCAAACCCAGGCAGAAATTAGGGCTTTCCTGGGCCACACTAGTTACTACTGGAGGTTTTTCAAGGGATATGATACCATTGTTGCCCCCTTAACTGAGCTGAATACCAAGATGCAGCCAAAGAAGTTGATCTGGACAGAGGCCTGTCTGAAAGCCTTTGACACCCTCAAACAGGCCATGTGCAAGGACGCTGATATTTCCCAGGAATTTATTGTATAGATTAATGCCTCGGAGCATGGCCTAGGGGACGTCTTATCACAGCTGAATGAGGAGGACCTAGATCAACATGTAGTTTTCATCTCCAGGAGGGTACTTCCCAGGGAACAGAGGTGGAGTGATATTGAAAGGGCAGCCTTTGCTGTGGCCTGGACACTGAAGATGCTGAGACCATACCTGTGGTGGCTCACTTCCAGGTTCAGACAGACCACAAGCCCCGCAGATGGCTCATGCAGGTTAAAGGTCAGAATTCAAAACTGTTGAGGTGGTCCATCTCCCTACAGGGAATGGATTTTATGGTGGAGCACTGTCCTGGGTCAATCCACTCTAATGCTAATGGTCTGTCCAGGTTCTTCCACGTTAGTGATGAGAACTACCAGGGGGTTGGGTAGTTTTCCTTACTTTCAGCTGAACCTGTCAGCCTTACAGTGGTCTTCCCCCAAATGTACTTTGGCTGGTGGCCCAATAAGTACTGACACTATCCAGCACCAAGTTTTCAACCTTAAATAGTCAAAACTTAACAAAGAGAAATTGAATGCTTCCTTAGCCTCAGCTAAACCAACTTTAGGTGACCACCCTGTGCCTGCCAATATTAAATTTGAAGAGTGGATTAAACAATCTCTTGACTAAATCATTCCAATCACCTCGATCAAAAGAGGTCAAAAAGAATAATCCGCTCCTTGGGTTACCTCTCACCTTGTATCCTTAAAACAAGAATGCAAAAGACTAGAGAGGAAATGGAGAACCATTATAAGGACCACCATAAAAACTCCTATCGGCTTGCAATTAGGCACTTAAAATTAAAAAGGACTGAAGCGTCCTACTATGAAGCCAAAATTGATAAGGCAGCCAACTCCCCAAGGGAACTATTCTGAATCATCAAATCCCTCACCACACCACAGTTGGGAAACACCCTCCCAGTCCAAACAGTAGCAAGGTGTATCAAACTTGCAGTTTTCTTTCAAGAAAAAGTCTCCTGATATTTACTGCACACCACAATAGACTAAAAATGCCATCAATCTCCCCCCAGAGAAGCACTTGCCTAACTTGTAGTCTAATTGCCTTTTACGTTTCCCCCCGAATTCCAGGGGAGTACTCCCAGCACTATTCAGCAAGGTGAAGTCAGGCTCCCCTCTGTTCCAGGCACCACCCCACTCCTGCAAGGAGCACAAGTTATCTTCCCCAATCTACTGACCTGGAAACATGTGGTGGTCAAACCTCTGCTAAAAAAAGTAATCTTGGCCCTTCATGTCCCAAGAGCTACAGGCCAATCTTCCTGCTTACAGCAATAGGGAAGGTTTTGGTAAAACATGTTAATCAACGTGTTTCCCTATTTCTGGAAGAAACCTCTCTCCACCACCACCACACAGATGGGATTCCACCCAGAAATAGCATGGAATCCGCCATTCTAACAGTCACAGAGGACTTTCAAATGCTGCTGGACCAGGGAGGAGCCGCTGCCATTATCTTCCTTGACCTGAGCACACAGCATATGATACGGTTGACCATGAGGTACCTATACAAAGAACAAGTGAAGCCGGAATAATTGGTTTACTTCTTTTCTAAAGGATGGGTCATTTCAAATCTGCGTAAACTCATGCTCTTTGGATGTCTTCCCCCTGAAGTGTGGGGTACACTTTTTAACATCTACATGCGCCCGCTAGCTGGCATTGTTCAGGAATTTGGGTTGTTGATTGTCTCATATGCCGACGGCATGCAACTGGTCATCTTCAATCAATAAGGATCTTGAATAGCGTGGCTACTCACCCATGAAGATTTCTCCCTTACCCGTGGGAAAAGATTACAATACCAACAGGTGTCTCCCTGCTTAGAAAAAGTTGCCAGGTGGATGGCAAACCTCTTTCTTAAATTGAATGGGGAAAAGACAGAGTTGATGATTCTGGGGAACAGACCAGATCCCCAACCTTCTGTAGAATGGCCGGTGTGCTTGGTCAATCCACCAACACCTTCCTCCCCCATAAAAAGCTTAGGTAGGGGGCTGGACAGTTCACTATCTATGGATGCACAAGCATAAAAACTTGTGGCAACTTGCTTTGGTATCCTCAGAACTCTTTGCAAAATTGTAGATCTTTTACCCACCCTGTAGAGAAGAACTGTGGCCCCTATCTCTAGCTCTCTCTCGACTGGACTACGGGAAATACCTATATATAGGTTAACCTAAATACATTACCAAAAGACTCCAGGTAGCCTCCAAAATGCAGCAGCAAGGACTCTACTGAAGACCCCTAAGCGTGCCTTGGCTAAAATGCCTTGGCCTCCCTCCATTGGCTACCCGTCAAGGAATGAATACAATTCAAAACACTATGTCTAGCACAAAGAGGGCTCAACTTCAAAGGACCCTCCTTGTTCAGAGCACTTTTGACACTATATACTCCTAGTAGAACATTAAGATCCTCTAATGCCCGACTTCTGAAGGTGCCTCGAATCCAAAGGACTAGATAGGGTGGAATATCCTTCTCACATCTCATCCCTAAGCTGTGGAACACAATGCCCATAGAATTAAGAAACTAAGACAAAATGACATGGTTTAGGAAACAGCTCAAAGTCTGGCTGTACCCCCACAAATCATACCCTCCTTATATGGTACCCTGCAAGCTTAGGTGACATGCCATGACTCATCAAGTGCTGGTAAGCCTTCAGTGAGCTATGTGCTTTAGAAATCTGCACAGCATTGCTTAGCATAGCATAACCTTATGCCTTTACCCTCCAATTTGTGTTGAAATAGATTTTTGATGGCTCAAGGACTCTGTGCACTTTAATACTGCTAGCCGGTGATAGAGTCCTTGTGCTCTCCTCTTTAAACATGGCAAAAGTGGCTTACCCCTGATTGGCATATTTAATTACTTATAAGTCCCTTGTAGAGTGGTATGCCATGTACCCAGGGCCTGTAAATTGAATGCTACTAGTGGGCCTGTAGCCCTTATTATGCCACCCACTCAAGTAGCCCCTACAAACATGTCCCAGGCCTGCCATTGCAGCCTGACTGCAGTTTTTAACTGCCAATCCGACTTAGCAATAGAACCCCTTTCACAAACTTTAAACTCCCCTTTTATTGCATATAAGTGACACTTAACGTAGGCCCTCGGTGGTCCATATGACAGGGAGCATTGTAATTAAAAGTTTGGGCATGTACTTTTAAGTTTTACATGTCCTGATATTGAAAAACTTCTAAATTTGTTTTTCACTACTGTGAGGCCTACCTCTCCCACAGGATAACATTAAGTTGCCTTATTACATTTAATAAGTGCTTACGTTTGATTAGGGACAGGTAACACTTCATGTTTGGTGTCTGAGAAATTTCAATTAAAAATCCTCTTTAATGCTAAAGTCGGATTTAAAGTTACAATTTTGAAACTGCCACTTTTAGAAAGTTTTTTGTTTCTTCCATTAAACTTAATTATTTATTTTGAAATACTCCCTATGCATGTCAGACACTGCTGGGTTACATTTTCCATCTACATTTTATCCATCATCAAACATGATGTCTAAATAAATTATATCTTTTGAAAATGTGATATTGACAGAAATTGACTTGTTTTCCATACATATGTTAATTACTTACTGACAAAATCTCAAAATACAGCATTGAAAACCCTATCAAAATGCAGATATATAGAAATTAAACCTGCAGATAAGGGTGGCAGCATCATAGTACAAGACAAGCTTGATTATGATAATGAAGTATTGAGACAGTTAAAAAACCCAGTACATTCCAAAAAACTTACGAGGGATCCCACAACTACAGTAAAGAAAGAAATCCTCGCATTAACTACAATGGGCCTCAATGAAATGTGGCTAAGCAGAAAAGAGTTTGATTATTTGATTAAGAAAGGCTATACGATTCCAGCATTTTATACACTCCCTAAAATGCTCGAGGATGACAGAAAACCACTAGGTCAACAAATTGTTGCTGGTTGTCAGTCAATTATTTTATCTTTAATGGAGATTTGTACGCTCATAAAGGAGAGGTGATGGGAGTAATCTTTGCTCCGGACATAGCCAATCTTTATATATCTGCATTTGAGAATAGAATCATTTATAATACATCTAATCCATATAAAGCTAATATTTATTTTAAATGACTTTGTTATTTTAGTGATATTTTTTTGATCTGGAACTGTCCCATTTTTGAATTGTTTGAATTTTATCAATGGCTGAAAAATCAGAAAAGTAATTTGCAGTTTACTTTGGAACATAACAAGTAAAATAACTTTTTAGATCTCATGATTACAAATGACTCAGGTACCTTATATATAAGTCTTTGCACTAAACCTACAGCAAGAAACACTTTGCTCAAATACAATAGTCATCATCCCAGTAACTTGAGAGATAACCTTCCATTTGGCCAATTTTTACGTGTTAGACGGAATTGCACGAAAAAGGAGACTATTTGGCGAAATCAAAAATTCTATCATCTAAGTTGATCACTAAAGGGTACTCTTATCATTTTGTAAAAAGATCTTTGGAACGGGCATTGTAGTATGATAGAGATTCACTTCCTAAAGTCAAAGAAAGAAATAATCAGTCTTGTTTGGCATGTGTTACTACCTTTGGTAAAGAATCTAAGATTAAAAAGATCATTCTAAAAACTGGCATCTTTTGGACTCTGAAAGTTACAAATGAGAAAAACCATTGTTTTCTTTTAAGAGTACCAGACATTTAAGAGACAGACTGGTTAGAGCATATACAGAACCTTAAACTACTTCATTGATTCAACTATGGGACCTTGAACCTGTTATTGGGCACCACCCATGTGGTAACTGTGCAGCATGTTCCACCAAAAATGTCATCAAATCATGTAAGTTAAATGGGAGAACATGGGAATTGAAACAATTCGCAAATTGTGGCCATGTGAATGTTATTTGTTGTATTGAATGTCCTTGCACCCTTCAATTTATTGGCAAAACCACTCAAGAATTCAGTAAACGAATTTTGCAACATCAATCTAGAATTCAGTGTAATGTTCTCAATGCCCCACTTGTCGATCATTATAAAACATTGTTACATGCCCCGAATGAAACAAAATGGTTTGCACTAGAGGCTATCAAGTGCTCCAAGAGAAGACATGATTTGGATCGCTTGCTCTGGAGATCAAGGGCAGGCAGACAGAATCCAGCAGTGACGGTGGTGGCATACATGCAGTACCTGATGAAGACAAAAGGGTTCATATACCCAAGGATTTGGTGCCCAGTTATGTGATGGGAGATGACATTGATGAGTGGATTTCTGCTTATGAGGTTGCATTGAAGGTACACAGGGTTCCTGAGGAGGACTGGGGGGGACTATGGAAACACATTTCTGACATTAGAGGTTGAGGACCAAACCATGTACGCTCCCATGGAGACCATTTTGTTTGTCAAATTTGGACTGACCCCTTAGATGGATCTCCAAAGATTCAGGGACACTCAGAAGCTCCCCAATCAATCTTGGGTAGATTTTGTTGATTACTCCAGTAAGGCGCTGAATGGTTGGGTGAGAGGCAACAATGTTAGTGATTTCAATGAGTTGTACCATTTAATCATAAGCGAGCACATGCTCAGTATCTGTTTTTCTGAGTTGCGCCAGCACCTAGTGGACAGCAAGCTGACTGACCCCAGGAAGCTTGCTGAGGAGGCGGACCTCTGGTATAGCACCAGAGTGTCTACAAAAGTATGTGGGGGACACCCACAAAAGTGGTCAGGCTTACCAACAGCAGAAAGAGGGGGCAGAAAAAGTTAAAAACAAGGAGTTCTCAAAAGGCCCCAAAAATAATTCATAACAGTAGTGATAACCAGTCCCTGTCTGATCCTAAGAAGAAAGGTTCTTTGATCACAAGGCAGGGAGGTTTGTACTCCAATGTATAGAGTGCTATAAGTATGGGCACTCTAAGGGCGACTCCAAATGTCCCAAGAGGGAACCCCCCGTACTGGTGAACAGACACCTGGGTTGGCGAGTGCAGCGCTCAGGGAAGAGGTAGTGTCAGTTTGGGGAATAGATAGAGAAGGGCCTAGTATCCCTGTGGGATAGAAAAATAGTGTCAAAAGCCACATGCCTGTGAAGGAGGGTCCCGAAGGCCCCACCTTACCATCTAACAAGAAACCCATTTTTGATGTTGCACTGCCCACTGAACATGATACCCCTAAGTTAGGCCCTACCAGGCAGGCTCAGATAAAATGTCTTAAGTTGTCCACTTTCCTTCATCCTGGGAGTTCATCTCACATAGGCCCAAGCCCAGCTCCATAGATAACCATATCGTACATAGGACCAAGCATGCCTTCCTAGATACAAATGTATAGGCCCAAAAAGCCAATGACTCCTGCTCTCATTTTATAATAATAATAAAACAGATCTCGTAGGCCTCACTGATCTGCTAGCAGAGATCTGTTCCATCCACCGAGAGACAACATCAGCCCCTCTTGTAAATTTCCACAGTTACGAGAATAAGAGTGGCCCCCACCCACGTGACAATCTGTTGGTACATCTGGCTGTGTCACATGCAAGATTTGCGATATTTTTAGTTATGAAACTTTCCGCGCTTGCTTAACTGAAACTGAGAAGGCGGCATCGTGACCAAGAATTAATATATTAAATATTAATTCTGAGCATTTTTACGGTAAAAGTTTTCCTTTGTTTACTTTTTGCGGTCAAGAACACTGACCATCTGCTAAAAGCTCTGTTTCATCATGATACCACTTCTCGGTTTTATATAAAACTTTCCAGTTACTGTAAGCGGGCGGTTAAGTGGCTTGCGTCAGATCTCGTGTCAGACGTGGGTGTAAGTTCTGCATTTAACCATATAAAAGAGCTTCGCCCAGGGTGCAGCTCTGAACTCTTATCACATCAGTGCATGACTGCAGTGAGAGGGTTCCCGATCGATCGTCCTTGTGACTGGGCCTAGAACTTCGACTTCCAAGGTGGTAATACTCTTTTCTGACAATTCAGCCTTTTGGCTTTGACAGCCTATCTAATGGCATAGCCTATTGGCTTTATCAGCCTATCTGATTATTTTGCCTATTGGCTTTATCAGCCTATCTGATTATTTTGCCTATTGGCTTTATCAACCTATCTGATTATTTTGCCTTTTGGCTTTGTCAGCTCAACTAAATATTAGCCTTTTGGCTTTGTCAGTCTATCTAACTCAGCTCATTCTAACCCAAGCCATTGCATTTATTTTAGGTTAAACTGCGTAGTCTTGAATGGTGTTGCTTTCTTAAAAAGAGATTAGCCTTCTAGGCACTAGCCTACCCATCCTCTTTAAAGTCAGGGTTGCTCTTTAGCATAGCATAATATTTAGACATATATTTGCTTCTTTTGAACAACTGATTTATAACATTGTCAATACATTTATTTTGCATCCTGCTCATGTGTTCATGGGCAACATTTTAATCGAACTGTTTCTATGCTTTTGAACTGCTTAAATAAAAAGTCACTGTATTTTACATCGTGGTTTCTTCTTTCCAAGTGAACGAGCAGAACAGGGGTCAGGTTCTCTGGAGTCGGTAAGCAGAAGGGTGTGGCCATCCAAGGTACCCCTCATCAGCTGGCGACCACGAAAAAAGGTCTCGAAAGGCGAGTCGCCTACGGTGCGGTCCAGGGACGCACACTGGGGTTCCACCTGTGTGGCTGCCTCTCAGGCTCTCCTCTCCTCACGTCCACCTGGGTAAGTCAGGGATGGTTTTGATTTTTATTCCTTGAATTTACCTCAGGTTGTGGCGTGTGTGGGGCGGTGGGTCTGGCTGCCTTTGCCATCCACGGTCTCCCTTGTGTGTGCTCCTTTGCCCACCTGTGGTTGACTGACATGCCACGACGTCCTCTTTGTGGCTGGTCACATCTTCCCGAGGCTCTTTGATGCTGTCCCCTCTGCTGTTATTAATTTCGTCGTGGTTCCTTTCTATTTGCATTTTTTTGTGCTGTCACTTTCATTGCCGTTTTCCTTTTCAGTTCTTATCTTTGTCTTCTCGCTTGGATATGCTCCGTGATGCTTGAGGTTTGAGTCCTGACCACATGTTTCTACATGGTTGGTCGAATTCTGGCATGGTGCACACATGCTCTTGCAGGTTTTCATATTTTCATAGTTGCCACATGTGTTTTTTACGGTTTTACTTGCTCAGTGATGCTTGAGGTTTGAATCCTGGCAACCAGTTTGTACGTGGTTCGCCGAATTCTGGCATGGTGCACACATGCGTTTGCAGCTTTCTCATGTTTTAATATTTGACGCACATTTTTCTCACTGCCCTTTCTTATCGAACAGTTTATATTGCACAGCTGTGGGCTGTTGCGCTCTTGACACGGTGCACAAGTGGCACGCATTTCTGTAGTATTGTCGCGTTTTAATTTAGGGTGTGTCCCGGCGCCATTTTGTATGCTTTTGCCGCCATTTTGTATTTGTATTTACATTTTGTATTATTGCTTTTTCACCTTTTATGTTTCATCTTCTGTGCTCTTTCATTTAATATTTTATTTATCCGTCCTTTCTCTCCTTCACTTCCTTCTCTTTCCGTTGCTCTTCTTATTTTTTTTCCTCCCACCTTCTTCATACATTCTCCTTTTATTTCCTCCTTCACGCCCTGCAACACCATTCTATTTTCTTTTCAGGCGTCAATGCGCCCCACTTTCATCAGGGTTCTTTCATGTGTATTCACACAATCATTCTTCGCACTCTATAGTTCGTCCCTCTCTGATTCAGTTTTACATGGCTTGGGTGCTTTTCTCTTTTTATCTCTCAAATTTATCTCGCTCTCTCGACGGCGCCTTTCTCCCTTGTTAGCTGCGCCACTCCAAATCGAGGAACTAACCACTTCGAAGTCTGTGGCCCAGTCTGACATTCACCCCGCCTTTTTCTGCTCTCTGCCTTCGCAGAACGAGGAAGTGAGCCTCGGAGCTTCACTGTAGTCACCTCGCCCCTCCTTTCTCTGTCTTATCAGTTTGGTCTCTCACCAAACCTTGTTATTTTTATTATTATTATTTTTTGAAATGCATTTCATTTACTTAATTATTGTTTATTTGTTGTCTATTGTGTCTGTTTCTTGTGCTTCGTCTTCTTAAACATTTATTAGCCCTGCTGTCCCACCACAGTTTTCTCCCCGCACTCCACATCTGTTGCTGAACTGCCAGCTCTACACTCACTTAGCCGAGTGGCAGTCTGCTAGTTATTATTGTTGACTCAGTTGCCCCCCACCTTTCATCACTTACCGGCAACTGCGCTAGGTAGCTGTTGTCTGGATTGCCTTGCCTTTAATACGTAGCCGCAATCCCGCTAAGTAGTTGCACCTTTTCTTCAGTACACCTTGCACATATATTGTTCCTCTTTTTTTTCTGTCTCTCACACCTTTTTTGCCTACCACTTGCCTACGCCAATTGGTAGCCAAGGGGGTGGAGGTGTATCTCCATTCCTCTTGTCCGTCCCCTTAAACCCCCCCGTTATGTCCCCTGACCCCCCGCACATTATTAATCTCCTTATTCATTCAGTACGTGGTACTGCCACGGCGGTATACCACACCAGTCTTGATCGCTTTATCCCCCTCACGCGCCATCAAAGCGACGTTCTTGCAACTACTTGGGACATCTTAGAGGTTGACTTTACACCCACTACCGAACTCCGCCTTTCCCTCTTGTCTCTCATAGAGTTACCTCCCTCAGGCACCGCTTCTTCCCAACCACCAGACACCACCCGCCCGGATCTTTTGTGGCCTGCCCACTCCTCTAATTCATCTTCGCGCTCCCCACCCTCTTTAGGGTCTTCTGTTTCTTTTGCTAATTCTCCCACTATCGTTGCCATAGACGGCGAGTCCAATACTGACTCCGCGCAGTCCACGGCATCCTCTGAAGAGGCAACACTCCCTAACCTTACCGCCCCTGCGTCCCCCATGGTATCAGCATCAGCACTTACTATTGCTCTCCCTCAACCACTGTCTCCTGCTAACGAGTCCCCATTCCTCGTGGCACTCCTGCAGGACTATTCAGTGGATCTAGAGGACTCTGCACCAGACATCCTCATTGTGCCTCCCCGGCAAGCCCACCCCGCATTTTCAGTCACTGTAGGGAATGAGTGCCCCGTCTCCTGACAGTACAGCTTCTCTTATTTTTGTATATCTAGTTAATAATAACGTTGTGGGTCTTTCTACTGGGCACCCATCCTCCTTTTGTCACGTTACACCCTTAGCAAGCACTGTCCTTCTCACTATATTTCAAGTTTTAGGGGTTGACTATACCCAGGCACAGCAGATAACGCTTTCACTAGCACCGTCCTTTCCGCACCTTCCGCATCCCATTGTCACTAAAGCCAAAGAACAAAAACATTGCAAGCACTGACATTTTAGGGAACACTCCAGTCCCCCAACAATTACTGGTCCCCATGAACAGGATTCTAGGTACCTGTGTTCATAAAACATCGGATTGCATTTACATACGCATTCGCCTAATAGCGCCAGGTTTGGACATACCTACCACACTAGTTACAACTTATCCACGCAACCCACTACAAAGCAAAGTAATTGCTGGTCTCTCTCGTAACCAGCTCCAATTCCCTGACTTCTCCCCTAACGGAATATACACCGGACCACAGGAACTGGACTTAAGAAAAGCATTATATCACATTATCAGTAGCGCCATAGGAGAGGAATTGATAAATGACGCCATCCCCCCCACTCCTGCCACTGAACCCACTCCTGCCACTGAACCCAATCCTGCCACTGAACCCACTCCTGCCACTGAACACTCTCCTGCCACTGAACACTCTTCTGCCAACTAATTACATTCCTTTCCAAACAAGCGACATTCACCCTCAAAGCATTCTGCTTTAAAATAACACTCATGAATGGCATAGTGAGCTCTACAGTGTACAAAACGTCTACCCACTTTCACATCTTTTTTATCATACATCCCCCTGGAGCGCTATTCACTGCCATACTATCTAGCACGTGGCCAAGGCACCCTCTCCAAAGTTATATTGCTGAAGCTTGCTTTGACGGCCAGCTTCGCTTCCCTCTTTATACTCTAGCACAAGAGCGAGACTTGCAGGACGGGGTGTATGATATTGTCATTCAGGCAGTAGAGCAAGAACTCATCAGAGACATTGTACCTAGCACCTGAGAAAACGCGCTCCTGTAGTTCAGGCTTTGCCTAGAGCGCCCCGTGTTAGACACACCAACATGGCCACTCCACTCCAACATGTTTTAAAAACTTTCGGAGGCCAAGAGCACCATATACTAAAGCACTGCTGTGAACTTCATAAGCGTACGGCGAAAATGACTCATCCTTGGCCCTCAGATGGAAGCTTTGATCCAATCATACTAGAGCATGCCACCACCTTTCTAGACACCAAGTACTCTGGCACTAAGTTACAGAAGAGAAAGGCTACTTTAGATCTCTGGCGCATTTTCAAAGACAAGGCTCAAACACACTCTGACTCCACACACCCAGCAATACCCAATGCTCCGCCCCCACCGCTTTACCACTTCAGCGGTATGTATACCGAGCTCACTAACAAGGAACAACCTGAGCTACCAGTTACCACTAATGATTCTCCGGCTGCTGGCTTCCAACCACTACCAAATGAGGCATCTTCCTCACCGCACCTCGGCCCAGATTTACGCATCACACAGATTGAGGAATTTCAGACTTCCCACACATCACCCAGTCACCCGTACCACCCCGTGAACAGACCACCGACCCCACCCATGCCCCCCAGTGATGTATACCCCAACCTGACAGACCTGCGCAGCGTACACATGCCTCTCCCTAACGGTACAGTAAGGGAGACAGCAGTATTGGGTATCCCAGGCTTCATAGATGCACAACTATCACTAAAATTTACACCAACAGTCAATACTGCACACCCACGCCCAGGTGAAGAGGATGAAGTAGACTCTGACTCTGTCTCTCAAGCATCATCTCGTCACTTGGACTCTGGCTCTGTTTCTCAAGCATCATCTCGTCACTTGCGCTCACCTGTCATTGTCATCCGTGACATCGGCACTCAACAAGCCTCTGACTCTAACCCCTTCCGTGACACTGACACTCAACAAGCACCTGGCCCCAACCCCTTCCTTGACACCCACACACACCTGTTCCCAAGTTCGCACCTCCCATCACAAACTAGCATGCCTTTCATGGCTACTGCACCCTCTTGTGAGGTACCAGGATCTGGCCTTATGACAGACCAGCGGCAGCTCATTGAGTTCCCCAACCCACCATTGCTGTGCATAACGGAGGGACAGTGTGTCCCTCTCACAGGTCTTCCCTCCTCATATGGCAATTATAGACAGAATGCAGACTTGAGCAAAAGCACTAGCCTGGAAAGTATTTCACCACAGCATCTTGAGGACGAACAGACACCCATGCATCAATCACCTTGCCACGCAGCACAGGTAAACACAATGAGACGCTTGTCATTTAAATTAGAAAACATGAACAAAAGCATTACGGACATGATCTCGAAGGTCAACACTCCAACACCACCCTCACCCACGCTGCACAACCTCGTGCAACACCACCCAAAGACAATTATCAGTAGGAATGGGGAAGGGAATAGACAATATCTCCTTGATGAGCACCCCTACCGCTCTGACGCTGTCACCTCTGGAATAACACAAACACTCACCAACACACACCAAGTCCACCAATCCCCAACGGCAGTAGGGCCAGAAAAGAAGACACCCCCACGGGTGCTAGAAGGCCACAATCCAATGTTTGGTGAGATCCCAATATATTGTGGACTCCCACAGGAACGAGACCCAGTGGTAAGAAGTAAGGTCAGGACCACCGAAGCACAGAGACTTAAAGTCTTGGGGACACATGGACGCCCAGACGACATACTATATGACGTCTCGGGCTCTGCTTCCTTGCGCACCATTAGGATGAAAAATAGACACAACATAAGTCTCAGCAGACCATGTCCACCACAAACAAGCAATGATCTCACTCCCAATGAGATAGTGACATTAGGGGAAGGTTCAGATTATGCAGTTAACCCCTTTTCAGACAACTTGGCAGGCTGGTCAGAGCCCTTAGCGCCGCAAATGCTCCCTTGGCCAAGAGAAGGCTCTTTTGAACCTCAGTACATGGCAACAGCAGTTGAATGTATCCTCATAGGACTAGGAGATGAGGATTGGGACTATGACTACATGAGGGAGAGCCTGAAAGTCTGGCAAAAATATGCTCGCCAGCATGACTATACAGGACCCACAGCGCGACGCCCTGGGGTCATGCGCCAGATGCCACTGCTCTACAAAAATGTCACTGATCCCCCCATCTATATCCCATGGTCTACACTAGACAAAGAAAATGTCAAAAAGGCACTCCCACCCCTCACTGAGGGTGCGGGAAAATGGATTGCGGCTTTTGAAAATTGCACCACAGGCAACAACATAGCTATAGGAGATGTAAAAAGCCTGCTGATCTCCCTCATGGGAGAAGACGCAGAAGATCTCTTCACACGTGTCCATGCCAATCTTACAAAAACAAACACCTTTAATGAGGTTAGAACACTAGCATGGACTGAGTTGCGCAGGAAATTCCCTGATGTTCCTGACATTGGGGCTCTGTTGTCACAGACCATGCAACCAAATGAAGACCCTGCCAACTACCTTTCCAGAATGAAAGAAAAATGGCACCAGGAGTTAGGGCAACGATGGGACGCAGCTGGAGGGTATGGGAGATTGTTTTATCACACAATAAAGAAAGGTTTACCCACTGAAGTGCAGGAAAAATTAGATGGCATTGTAGCAATGGAATGCAAGCCATGGGCTGAAATACAAGACCACATTATACATTACTGCAAAAAGAGACAGGAACAAGAGAAGATTAGACAGCTGGCAATAGAGAATGCCGCTGCCAAGTTGGTACAGCAGAAACTTAATAAGAAAAAAGACAATGTTGACACAGTCATGCTTGCAGCACCGGTCACTCAAATGACAGCAGTAACATCCTTCCCCCAGGCTGCCATGAATGCTCTTGCAGGCAACGCCCAACCTGCCCCACAGCAGGTTCAAGCACCACCTGCAGTACAGTACATACAAGCTCAACCCCAACCTGCCATACAGTATGTCCAGTCGCAACCACAGCCAATGGTACAATACATGCCAGCACCACCTGCTTACAGCACCAACACACAGCCCTATTACAATAACAGACCAAATATGAACTGGAACACGGGTGGTCAAGGAAGAGGGCGAGGGATGGGACAACAAAGGTTTCCACAACAGCCAGGACAAGGGACACCACCGATCATCTGCTACTATTGCCAGAAACCAGGCCACATACAGAGAGATTGCAACAGTAAAAAGCGTGATATGGGTCAGCAATATATGCGTCCTGGCTACCAAGCACAAGCACCATTCCAACAACAGCAGCGCACGCAACAACACCTTCAACAGCCCCAAATACTATATTCTTATGCACAACCAGCACAGCAACAACACGTGCAGCTCCAAGCACCCATAATGGCCCAGGTTCAGCCAGCAGTCCAACAAATACAGGTTCCAATGCAACAGCTACAGCCACAGCAACTACCTGCTTATCAGGTGGTTCCCCAAACACAAAACAATGTCCCTTTAGGAGGAACGATTGTTGCCTCCAACAACCCCTTTACCCAGGGCACCATCCAGCAATTTCAGGCTGGAGGATACACTGGCTAGGACAGCCCACAGACAACTCTTGTGTGCCCAATTTTGTCATGCACAAGCAATACTGAAGAGGACCCTATTGCAAGTGTTGTGATAAATAACAAAACATATAGTTTTCTTGTTGACACAGGTGCCACATATTCCTGCATTACAGGTGGCCCTCTGCCCATTTCTAACAAAACAGCGGACACACAGGGATTTTCTGGGGCAATAGCAAGGGTCCCCTTCACCAAGCCAGTATCAATGGAGATAGGAGGTCATGTGGTGGAGCAGCCTCTGCTCTATTCACCCAGGTCCCCAGTCAATCTTTTAGGACGTGACCTCATGGCCAAACTAAACATGACCATCCACTTTGATGACAACGGAACAATGATTTGCTCCATACCAGGTACCCCACTGACTAGGATAATGGCAGTTACTGCACAGTCTTCCTTAGATAGTCAGGTCAGAGCACGCCCAGTGGATGAGCACGCCTTCTCTGCAGCTGTCCACACTATTGTCGCCACCACTCCCGAATTACAAGGCCGCACTGTTCAGTTACCAAAAGAGTTCCTTTTCAGACCCCAAGTACCAGACTCTCAGTTATTAGACAAACACTTGACATTTGACATCTGCGCCCTTGAGGTAACACCGACCTACGGCGCATTCCTGGCATGCGATGACAACGCTCATACTTGGGCTTGTGTCATTTTTATTGAGCCTAAAGCGTTGGTAAGAGACATTTCAGATGCCCAGTTGTTTGGATCCCCTGAAGACTACTCCAAGACAGAGATTATCTATCAAAACAATGTGCCTATCTCAGTAACAGTGGAGATTAGGACACCAACAGTCACCCCTAGCTATGACTCTGCCCGAGAGGCAGATCTGGCTCAAGTTCCTGCACATCTTTGGACAACAGGCCCAAACGATGTAGGCCTTATTAGCTCTGCCAGGCCATTTAAGATAACTCTCAAACAAGGTGCTATCCTGCCCAGAATAAAACAGTATCCCTTGTCCAAGGCAGCGGAAGAGGGCATTGCCCCTACCATACAGGCATTGCTAGATCAAGGAGTAATATATCCTTGTATCTCTCCTTGTAACACAGCCCTTTTTCCTGTGCGGAAGGGGAAGACCAACCAATGGCATCTAGTACATGATCTGCGCGCCGTTAACAACATAGTTGTACCAGAATTCCCTATTGTCCCAGACCCCTCTGTCATCCTCACGAATGTCCCCCCCGATTGTCACGGACGGGTTAAGTAACCACTGACCTTATAAGCCGGATACAGCGGGAGCGAAGGAAGATGCCAAGTAACCCTATCCCACCAATGGTATCACCTGCGGGGATGTAACAACCACTCCAACAGGTAACACCACGATAGGGGAAAGGGAAAAAAGGGACAAAAGAAACAAAAAGATGCGACTGCCGAGCCCTCAAAGGAACCTGGTCCCGGAGTTGAAGACTTCACTCCTACCGACTAGCCCCTTGATACCTGAGGGAGACACAAGCATAGCATGTACATGAGAACACTGTACACATTCACCACTAAAGAACGTAAGATTATGTGTAGGTACTTACAGCTAGCTAAGTCGCATTCATCCTATGGCTTCAGCAAGATAATACCAAATAAGAATACAGGTAAGTCGAGTAGTACTTAGCTTGGTGTAGTTCGTTCCAAGCCACAACCAAACCCCTTTTCTTCCTGCAGAGGTCAACTAGGGTTCATGAAGTTCAAGCAGATTCTTGTGCCTATTCTCGGTTCGGTGAAAAGCAGGAATACAACCTCCTGGCCGCACTCGTGGCAGATGCGAGCTTCCACTCGCTGTACAGACTACCCCAGCTCTCCAGCGCTGAATACGCGGGAGGAAAGCGGGGTGTTTAGAGGGCGTTGTGCTCACGCGCACTCCACGAAGTATTCCGGTAAGCTGTCACCATTCGCGCTTCAGCGCGTTGTATCTGGAAACGGCCGCTCGCCTATGCAGCGGCAGAGCGCACCGAAACGCCCTCCGGCGTTTCAATCTTTTTTTGCCTTTCAGCGCTTCAGGCAACCTCAAAGCAGGTCTTTCGCGCTTCGGCGCGTCGGGCAAGTCCAAAGCAGGTCTTTGGTTACGAGGGGAACTGAACACAACGGGATACGTGAAGCAGTCTCCTCGCGTCGGAAATCAGGGCTGGATTGACAAGCACCCGCCTACATGCGGGAGGTGCTTATGTAGCGGAATGGGCGTAGGTCTACACCACACCTGTGGCATTATGGGAGTGGTGGTCCCTAAACATACACACTCCATTCTCCTCAGGCTATTATCTGGTGTGTGTCGTCAATGTGTTTCCCCCCGCGCTGAGCGCCTAAATGTGACAGATCCCCCTCTCAAGGACCGACGTCCCGGCGGTCCACCAGGCTTATCGGGATACCGCAAGTGGAAACTTCGAAGGAGACCAGGGCAGTGGAGACTGGTAACAGGTTCCCATGAGCGATCCTCGGGACCATACCCTTTCCAGTCAATGAGATAATGCACCCTCCCACGGATTCGCTTGGAGTCTAGGATGCCCTTGACCTCATACTCCTCCTCCCCCTCTATGGTCAGCGGTTGCGGTCTTGCGGGTAGTCTGGTGTGTGTGAGACAGGGCCGTAAAAGAGAAACATGAAACACAGGGTGGATGTGCCAAGAGGAAGGGAGAGATAATCTCATAGCTACGGGATTGATTATTCTTTCTATGGGATAAGGGCCCACAAACTTAGGCTTTAATCGAGTGTTCCCCTTAAAGGGCAAATGTTTCGTGTCGAGCCACACCCTATCTCCCACGGTATAGGAAGGTTCTGGGGATCTTTTCCTATCAGCGTACTGTTTGTCGCGCGCTTGTGCAGCTGTTAATTGTGTTTTGGCTGTCTCTATTATCTTTCTCAGGTGTGTATGGTGTTCCTGGATCGAGGGATGTTTAGCCACCACAGGCCAGTCAAAGGGCAACATATTAGGATGGTAACCCAAGGTGCAAAAGAAGGGTGAGCACCCCAAAGAGGAATGTTCCGCATTATTATATGCAAACTCTGCCAACCACAGAAGCGTGCTCCATTCTTCCTCATGTTGCAGCGTAAAGCATCGGAGGTATTGCTCCAACGTCTGGTTCAGTCTCTCTGTTTTGCCGTCTGTCTGCGGGTGGTAGCTTGTGGAGAGACGGGCATCGACTTTCATGACTTCACAAAGCGCCTTCCAGAACCTAGAGGTGAATTGGGTTCCTCTGTCCGTAATGAGGACTGCGGGGATACCATGCATGCGCACGACGTGTTGCAGGAATGCTCTAGCCAATTCCGCCGATGTTGGTAACTTAGCCATTGCGATAAAGTGCCCCATTTTGGTCAGATGATCGACGACAACCAGAATGGTGTTGTTGCCTGAGCTGGTAGGCATTTCTACTATGAAGTCCATAGACAAGGTGTGCCAGGGGGCTGGAGGTATAGGTATAGGCCGAAGCAACCCACAGGGCCTTGCGTGCTGTGCCTTCCCTTGAGCACAGATAGCGCATTCCGAGACATACTTCGCCGTGTCCGTCTTTAACATGCTCCACCAGAAATGTCTCTGCATAGCCTGTAAGGTTTTCCGGGTCCCCAGGTGTCCACCCAGTGTGGAGTCATGTACCCATTGCAGGGCCTGTCTTTGCAAGGACTCCTCCGGGACGAAAAGCCGCTTGTCGTGATACAACAAGTGGTTCAGAGAGGAGCGATGCTGAGGCTCTTTGGTAATCCAGGCTTGCTCATCTAGCTCTTCATTCTGCTCCCTCACCTTCCCCAAGAAGTCATGTACAGCTGCCATGGCATTCATCTCCACTGGAAAGGAAGCGTTCTGCAGGATCACAGGAGGTTCTTCTGCCGGTGCCAGGCCGAATCCAGATTCACAAGCGGGACGTGACAGCACGTCAGCCTTGCCATTTTGAGCTCCCGGTCGGTACCGGATCACAAAGTCAAACTCGGAGAAAAACAATGACCAACGGAGTTGTCTAGGGGTTAAGGCTCTTGCACTCTTCAGGAACAATAGGTTCCGGTGATCGGTGTAGATCTCCACTGTATGTTTGGCCCCCAACAAATGATGTCTCCATTCTTCGCACGCCCTCTTTATCGCCAGAAGCTCCTTGTCAGTAATGGTGTAATTGTTCTCACAAGACGACAGTTTCTTGGAGAAGAAGGCTACAGGATGGAGTTGGCCTGTGTCGGGATGGCGTTGGGATAGGATTCCCCCTATCGCGTAATAGGACGCGTCCGTTTCTACCACAAACGGGCGAGAGGCATCAGGATGTCTTAACACAGGTGCACTGGTAAAACGGCTCTTTAGTGTTTGAAAAGCCTTTTCAGCGGAGTCGGTCCAGAGAAATGCGGCTCCTTTCCTTAACAGATGTGTCAGTGGTTGTATAATACTGGAGAATTCCTTGATGAACCTTCTGTAAAAGTTCGCAAAGCCAAGGAAGCTCTGCAAGGCTTTCACGTTGGTAGGTGATTCCCACCGTAGAATGGCCCGCACCTTTTTGTCGTCCATGTGAATACCGGTTGGCCCAATGACATATCCCAGGAACTCCACTTCGGTGGCATGAAAAAAACTCTTCTCCAGTTTAGCATAGAGCTGATACTGCTGTAGACGTTCCAGAACCGCGGACACATGAAGTACATGGTCTTCTAGGGATGCCGAGTACACCAGTATGTTGTCAATATATACTATGCAAGAGACGTCCAACAAGCCTCTCAGGACTTCGTCCATAAAAAACTGGAATGCGGCGGGGGCGTTACAAAGACCGAAGGGCATCACTTGGTACTCATACAACCCGAATTTCGTTCGAAAGGCCGTCTTCCACTCGTCTCCTCGCCGCACCCTTACCAAATGGTAGGCTCCTCTAAGGTCCAGTTTGGTAAACACTTTGGCTCCTTTTAGCTGATCTAGTAGCACGGGTATTAAAGGCAGAGGATACCGGTTCTTTCTGGTCACTCTGTTGATCGCCCTGTAGTCCACACAAGCCCTCAAGCCGCCTTCCTTCTTGGGTATGAAAAATATCGGGGAGGACGCAGGGGATGATGAAGGGCGGATAAAGTCGGTGGACAGCATCTTGGTAAGGTACTGCTGTAAATAGGTGGTTTCTGATACCGTAAGGGCATAGATACGGCTGCATGGTATACTGGCTCCAGGCTCCAGGTCAATGACGCAATCATAATCCCTGTGTGGGGGAAGTTTCCCTGCTTCCTGTTCACAGAATACAGCCTGAAACTGCTGATATACCCCCGGCAACGTGGTGGTACAGCATAGGTTATGGACGTTACAGCCGCTTGCGAGCAGTCCAGCAGGGCTCTCCGTGGAGTCCGGCATGCGTATCTTCTCCCATGAGCAATGTTCCTTGCAGAACAGGGAGTTCATGGTGACCGAGCGGGCAGCCCATTGCACTAAAGGATCATGTAGCGTCAGCCAAGGCATGCCCAGAATTAGCTTGAAGTGGGGGGCGTCTATGAGGTCAAACTGGATATATTCGGAATGGTCCGCCCCAACATGCATGAGAATTTTCTGTGTGTGAAAACGCACCGGGCCTGAGGTCAAAGCCGTTCCATCCACTGCTTTAACAGGTTCTGGTGTCTCTTTTCGTATGCAAGGTATCCCCTGTTCCTGTGCATACTGCTGGTCGATGAAATTGCCGGTAGCTCCGGAATCCAGCAGTGCGTGCACGAGTACGGGCTCCCCACCCGGAAGAGCCAGCGTAACACACACATTCATATGGGCCACAGACATCTGAGCTGTGTTGGCCACCGAAAACGAGACCACCGCGTTCCTAGAACTCAAACAAGGGGTCAACCTCCAAGGTAGCTAACTGGGTGCATGCCACATCGCCCTCAACACAAAATTTGTGTCAGGGGTTAGGAAGCATGTTGTTTGATTCTGAACTCGACATATTAGGCAGTACCATAATGGAGCCCAGGTGCAAGCCCATGTTATCCTATGGACAACCTATTACTTATAGTGTACATGAACATATAAGCTTGCTCTTCTATACCCCACCTTTAATATAAGGCCCCCTGCCTCCTGGGCTTCAGGATGACTTCTCTAGTGGTGACTGACATATTAAAAACAGTGCATTGACTTTTCCACACATGGTGAGGGCAAAGGCAAAATGGAGCAGTTTACACTGTTCCTGCAGCCTGAGGTCTGCAATGGCAAGCCTTCTGTCAGTAGTTTAAATGGGTCTCTTAGGACGGCACAACCAGTGCTACAAGCTCTGGGCACCCCTTTACTACCCATGCCCTGGGTACCACTGATACCATATACTAGGGTCTTATAAGGGGGTTAAGTCCTTGTCAATTGGGGTTGCCAATTTACACATAACAGTTTTAAGGAGCGAGCAGTGGTACTAGGGTCTGGGCAGCAGCCTGCATTGCACTATCACAGTCATAACCATCAGCATTGGAGCAAACAGTGGGCCTGATTCACAGAACTAACTTACGTCAAAAACGTAAACGTAAAGTTAGTACTTTTTAGGTATTCACAGAATACACTTACTCATTTTGGTATTCACAGAATGAACTTACTCATTTCGGTATTCACAGAAGTTAGTAGTCCTAACTTTAGGACTACTAACTTCTGTGAATACCGAAATGAGTAAGTTCATTCTGTGAATACCAAAATGAATAAGTGTATTCTGTGAATACCTAAAAAGTACTAACTTTACGTTTACGTTTACGTTTTTGACGTAAGTTAGTTCTGTGAATCAGGCCCAGTGTGTGTGGGGGGTGACTATACAAAAAGGACACTTTCCTACAGCATTCTTCTGTTGGTTTTTTTCTGTCTGGCAAGGTGGATTCACCTCACTTGTGGTGAATGGGATGAGAACAACAGGACCAAGATTAATGAAGATTACCGGTCATTAATTAGACATTAACAACTTCTTCAGAAGCAAGATAAACAAAACCCAGCAGAACGTAGAACTGTCAGAATCACTGAATATCACCCCAATTATCCTACTTTGCATCATAGCCAAATGCGCTGCCTTCAGCACTCTCTTAGCTGACTACTTGATAACTCTGCTCCACTCCATGAAGACCTTCTCATATCAAAACAGCATCATGCTAACATCCATAGTAAGTGACACGTGGAAAATTCTTATGTTATTAATTAATTTTGTCAACACTTTTCTCACAAAGGGTACCTTCTCAAACTGCCTGAAAACTGATCAAACCGTGTCTCTTTCTGACAATACACAATGCGGACCATGATGTTGTGAGTAATTATGCCATTCTGCAAAAGATTAGTAAGGGCCCCTGTTAGACTTGGCATCTTTTGGCGTGTTTCCCCTGACTTTTTGCTTTCTGACCTCCCGGTTTTGACTCTGTTTTTGCTGGTGTAATGATTCTGCGCACTTCCCTCACTGCTGTCCAGTGGGAAAGTGCGAGTGCTCCTGTATAAAATGTGTTATGGATTGGTGTTTCCATGATTGGCCTATTTGGTTTATGTGTCAGTCCCTTGTAAAGTGCACTGTGAGTGCCAGGGCCTATAGACCAAATGCTGTTGGTGGGCTGCAGCACTGGATTGTGCCACCCACGCAAACAGCCCGTAAAGTGTAACTCGGGCCTGCCATCGCAGAGCCTGTGCGCAGCCTGGGGCTGCCATGTCGACTTGGCAAGTGCACACATTTTCAAGTCCCTAAACCTTCCCTTTTCTACATGTAAGTCACCCCTAAGGTAGGCCCAAGGTACCCCTGTGGGCAGGGTGCGTTGTATGCGAAAGGTAGGACATGCCCTGGTGTGTGTGGCATGTCCTGATAGTGAATTACAGCCTAGTTCGTTTTTCACTATTGCAAGGCTACCTGTTCCCCTAGGCCAGAACGGGCAGTTTTGATTATTACAGCTTATAATCCTAACTGACCCCGGGAACATGGTAGAAACTCGAGTTTAGTATGCCTGGACTCAGAATGATAAAATGCATCTTTTAGTGAAGTTGGTTTTAACATTCTGTGTTTGAAAATACCACTTTTAGAAAGTGGGTATTTTCTTGTCTAAACCATCCAAGCCTGCCTCTGCGAGGTTGTGTATTCCTTGTCTGGAGTGTGAGTGACAGGGGCTGGGGGATGCCAGGAGACAGGGTGAGTCAGAACAGGGCTGAATAGCAAGATCTACATGTAGATGGGTGGGAGGAGTTGCACCTAGGCCCTGAATAGGACAGTGCCTTCCCTCCACAATGCTGGCTCCACCTCCTGTGGTGCGTCTGATGTCCCTGGCCTACTCACTGAAAGAAGGGACGGAGACTTGTCAACAAAGTGCTCCAGAACTGGTTTGGACTAGGCAAAGGCCTCTCTGCCTTCAGAGAACAAAGGAATTTGGGATATAAATATTGGGGCCCTGACCCCATGAATTTAGATCTCGCTGGAATCAAGGAACCTGCCAAGACGAAGAGCTGGAAGAGCTGCCAGGAGGAGTACTGCCCCTTTGCTGTGTTGTTGCTTTGTTGGGTTGGCCTGCAGCTGCTGCTTCTGCCTTGGGCAGTGAAAGGACTGAACTTTCTACAAACTTGTGCTGAGTATCTCCAAGGGCCTGGAACCGAGCTGGCCTCCTGTTAAGAAGTCTCAGGGACTACATACTCCACAAGCCTCTGGGTACCGCTTCTGGAACGCTGTTTCAGTTGCCACAGAGGAAGGGAACCGCAACCGACTCCGTCAACCGAATCCATCCCTGGCCGGTGACCTGTTTGCACCGCAGACTGCATCGCCCCGCTTCGCATCGCAACCCTGGTCTCACCGTGGGCGACGTCCGACGCCGCCAACACCGAGCCGCTGCTTGCACCGTGACCTGTGGGCACCGCAGTTTGCATCGCTTCACTGAACCAGCCGGACCCGACCGACGCGGTCGCTGCAACTGGCTCAAGAGTCGTGACCGCATCGCATTTGGGGCACCGCTCGCACGTCTGCGACGCACCGCTCCGACTCGCACCGCTGCCTGACGCCAGCTCCCGCACTCCGGCTTGGTCGCCTGCATCGCAACCTGTCAGCACCGCATCGAGCATCGTCTCACCCTGCATCGCACGCCTTAGACTCACCGACTCCGTCTACACGACGCTCATCGAGCCGCTGCCTGCACCGCATCGAGGGACACCGCACCTTGCATCGCTCTGTCTTGCACCGCAACCGCGACGAACGCCGACCGGCTCGTACACTCCGTACCAGCCACAACGAGAAGGTACTGTGACCGAGTCTGTTCACGACTCTGCTGGCCCGTATCGACGCGGTCGGCTGGAACTGTTAGACTCTGTGGTTTTCAGCATCGCGGTAGGCTCGGACGGAGCTACCGACTCGTACGAACTTTGTTTTTGGACTATTCCTGCAAAGAAGAAGTTACCTTATCAAGCATTCGTTTTTAAAGTATAGTATTGTGGCTTTTTGTCGTAATTGGTCTTGTCTTAAGTATATAAAAATTGGTTATTTTTCTAAACTGGTGTGGTGTCCGTTTGTAGTGCTTACACTGTATTACTGTTGGTTATGTGCAAATGCTTTACACACTGCCTCTGAATTAAGCCTGACTGCTCGTGCCAAGCTACCACGAGGGTGAGCAGGGGTTACTTCACGAGTGTAACACCCTTACCCTGACTAGGAAGAAGGGTCCCTACTTGGACAAAGGTGCAAGCCCTTGCCAACTAGAGATCCCATTTCTAACAGCCCCTCTAACCAGCTACATGAGAAGATCAAGAACAAAGGCTTTCTCTAATACTACCAATGTGGTTTAGACCACAATGCAACATAGAAACAATAGAAACAACAACCATGTAACCCTTTCGCTGCGTGCGTCGGCCAACGGCCGTCGCGAGCACTACCTCGGTAGTGCTGCGCATGTCCGTTGGCCGACGCGGCCCCGCCCGCTTAATAGAACGTTCCGCACTGGCGCGGAACGTTCGAAGCAGCTAAGCGGTTAAGTGATCAATGATACACATAAGAACAAGGACTTTGGCAGCCCATATCTCCGTCACTTCTCAAAAGAGGCAACATCCAGTTGGTGGTATTCCAAGAATACCACCTGACACCTCATTAGAGTGTGCTTCAGGACAGTCAGGTAGGATTCTGGGATGATCCATAGTTGTCCAATAAGTTCATGATCTTGTGGGGTGATTCTTAACACTCTCAACAGCAGGAGCAGGAGCATCATTGCCAGGCAAGAGGATACAATAAGACAGAAGAACTTCTCCTGCTCTATATTTAAGAACTCCATCTTTCTTATGCTTTGGTAAACTTCATTCCTCCTCTACATCTGAAAGAAAATGAAGACTCATTTCTTCAAGTAATATCATAACTGTACGCAACTTTCCTTGTATCTGAGTCCCATTGAAGAAACTATTTTACCTCCTTTTCCCAAGTCCTCTCTTCAACTCAATCTTTTATGTTCTAGAGTATTCCCCATGGCTTCTTTCTGTACCGTTCCTCCTCCATCTTATCCTTTCTGTTCATGTTATAGTAAGGTCACTCATTCCGTCATGTATGTAACCTACCACTGTTGCTTTGTAGCTAGGTTTGAACTCTATAAATATGCCACAATTATGCATTGATACATGTCAGCTGAGAGGAAGCTGCTAAGTGCACTGTATTATTATGTCACTGGGTTCCTTCAAAGAGTAGCTAGAGACACCACTGTGTATCACAACCATCCATCTTCAACATCATGGCAGACAAAATAAGTACAAAGGGAAACCTCCTTTCCTCCCACACCCTGTGCCTTCCTAATTGCACAATATATGTAAATCACCGCGGTGGTGGGTGGTTGGCGGGGGAGCAGCCACTGCATACTGAAACTATTTCCACTCACTATTGTTAAGTTAGTCGCAACATGTATTTAGCTCAACAAGGTTCTCCCTGATCCTCTCCACATTTTGCTACATCTAAAATCAGTTTTACTGTATGTGCAAAAGGGCTTCTGCACCATTTGTGGCTTCTTCCTCCCCATGTGGGCCATTACTTGAACACATCCCACTACTAAAAATCTACACAGACATCTCGTTCAAACCTATAACTGGAAAGGATCAGCTCAGCCACCAACATGCCTTTGATACTTGACACACAAGTATATCTCACCAGATATTCCGAATATTTCTGGAATTCCTGTAGTGATAAAGTCATTCTGGATACCAATAGAGCTTTGGCACAATTTCAAAGAATCATGTATAGGAACTGTGTCCTACTAGGTAAGTTGTGCATACACCCATTCATGACTCAGAATCTCTTCAAGCTACTCCATACATTCATAGCTCTCTACTTCCAACCTCTAGCAAAAGCAGCTCTCTATTAAGAAACAGTGGATGGCACTCTACCAGTCCATGACCCAAGTCTAGTGACCAGAAGAAATACATAGAGCACATGTTCACACATGAGGCACTATGATGTAAAGTGAGGCAATACAGTTCTCAGATAGAGATTTACATGCCTTCTTCATGGAATCTGTCAGAACCAAGTCCAACCATTAAAATCAAGGTATCTGCTGCAAATCAATAACATGGATTTAAAGAGATGACTACAAATCCTGGGCATCCCTTGTTGGGGCCAGCTTCAGAACTATGCCACTGTGTAGCACTCAGGAATTTCTGTGAGAACACATCTGAGGAAAGCCACCAAGCAGATGAGGGTGGCACTGTCAATGGGGCTATGTCAATGACATTGACACAGATGAACAATACATCTGGCTATCCCCTTCAGATACCTGACCATAGGCCAGGCTAATGTATCCACTCATGGACTCAAGTACTTTGTTCTCTTGTATGCTTAACTGCCATCAGTTTTGAGAGGTGCATTTGTTTCGTGTGCTACCAACTCTCCATCTGCTTACCTTCTTCTCAAGGTACAGTAATCTTAGAAGTGACCCAGTGTTTTGGTGTACTGCTCATCTCCAGCCCTACTCATATAATCTTTGACCTGTAAATTACAATTCAGTCTCATTGGCCATATTGCTAGTTTCCAAATCACGCACATACTCCTGTTCTGCACTCAGGCAACCAATACCTTCTCAAGACGCTGATTCAGGGTCCCAGCCGAATGACTGTCCTGCTTAATGGTACTCTGTTCCCACATAGATGAAGTGAAAACTAGTAGAATGCCTGATCTTAGTTTGTTTTATTGGGATTTTTGTAAAGAGGGGCGCTTGGGTAGGTTACATGGGGGTCAATAAACAATTATGGAGGTGGAGGAACATTCAACCAGCCAGCAAAGGATGGCATCTTCTGGCAATGACCCTCATCCATGGTTGTTAAAGTACAGTGTTAAAGCCAAGAGGAAGATTCAATTAATTACATATGGAACTATAACAGTGAAGGCTATGACCATTCAGAGGGGTCTGACATGGAGAACAGCAAGATCAAGTGATAGGTGGTCAATTATAAGTTATTGTAGGAAGGCTAGGCTACCCATATGTTAGATTGAAGAGGTAAGTTTTTAGAGATTTCCTTAAATTGAGAAAGTTGTTTTATAGACTACGATAGGTAAATAGTTCCTTATGAAGTGCCCCTATCTACAAAAGGTTTTCTCTACTAAATGTATTGTTGCATATTGGTTGTACGGACAGAAAATTTGGACCTTAGACTTTTGTGTTGAATGTAAGGAGTAAACAGCGTGTCCAAGAAGGCCAATGTTTTCAATGGTAGACAATGAAGGGATTTTAATGCCTGTTTGATGTAATCATGATGGTTAATCCCAATACTAGATGAGCAGCATGACTTTTTACTCTAAAGTTGTGGTAATAGTTCATCTGTGAGACGTGAGTAGAGGCTGTTTTAGAAAAATAGTCAGCACACAAGCACTATGGCAATTTTATTGGAGAAGTGGAGGTTTGGCAAACCTCTGAAACTGAGTTAATTTGTGTGTTGTTTTTTTTTACAGAGTTTTATATAGCGCAAACTTGACCCGAAGGTATCGGAGCGCTTTACACGAGCACCAGTTGCAGTACATGAGGACACATTTGTTTTTTTTTGTTTGGCATGGAGAGATTAAGTGATTTGCCCAGAATCACAGGACGTTCACGTCCTTGCCGAGACTCGAACCCGGTTCCCCAGATTTGAGGTCGATCGCCCTAGCCGTTAGGCCAACAGCACACTCACACACCATGACTAATGTCTTTTTCCACTTGATGGTTGGGGAACTGAGAGGAGGCATGGTCAATAAATCCGGCCAAATCACGGGAAGTGGAGGAGGTTAACATTGCATGGTCAATAATTCTGCATCGAATTATGTACTTAAGGTAGGCAATCAGACATGTATGGCAGGTTCTCTTTGTCATCTAACATGGAACTTATCAATTGGAACTAATGTTGTGAAAACCCAGGATGACGGATGTATCAGTAACTCCACAGAATTTCACAGAGTGATTTTGGCTTTTTCAGCAACTGAAATCTCCATGTGAAAGTAAAGAGAACTGCAGTACTCTTACGGATCTCATAACTCCGATGGGATCGATCACTGCTGTCTCTGGCCCCATTAGCATTAAGATGCCACAAGTAATGAGGGCCAAGATATACTTTGGCAATTTTGTGCCCATTATTTAACTAGCAGTGTAGCTGCAGGCAAGGTCCAGCTGTCAATAAAATGTTAATGATCCAGCGGTTTATGTATTTGAAAAACTTGCAGCTAACAAAAATCTGCATCCAAATGAATAAAATGAATATTCCTATCCATATTGGCTACAAGTCTCTATGAATGAGAACTTTAATCAGACTGTAGTTTGAGATCAGTTATGTAGTTGGGGATACAGTAAGTAAGACTGTAAACAGTAACCACCAGAATTTACAGGGGAAGAAAGTGTAAGTGTAGCATAAATGTACACAGAGAGTAGATTTACTCACTTGAAGAACTTTATGAGTAAAACCATCTATAATGAATGTCAAAAGTAAATGATCTTTAGACTGGTAAAAAGGGAGTTTGCACAAGTAAGCTAAATTTACATGTGCAAATACCTTTTTAAATTGGATTCTCAGCCTTTACAAATGATTGAGCTAATATGAGCTCAGCAACCTGAATATTGCTGCCTTAGCATGTTAGATAAGTGTAACATAAGGCATGGTTTCACTATTTGAAGCCTCATAAAATGATATCTGTTTCACCAGATGAGCAACTCTGTCTAACACATTAGTCTGTAAGGTTTCTGTAATGCATGGGATATGCTTGCTTCCCAAAGCTTGAGAGATCTGGGTAGCACTGGGTATTTTTGCCTGCTGAAGTATGAACCTGTATCACAGTCTCTGTAACCCAAGGGCCAGCTTTGAGGTCTGAGCCCATAATATTTTGAAGAGGAATTCCTACAAGATATATGCAACCAGACAGATAATTTTACTGCATGCATATTGAGTGAGCGTTCTGGTCTATGTAACCTGGCAGAATACTCAACTGTCTAAAACTTAAAACTGTATAGTTTTTGTAAACTGGGTTGTGGCTTTTTCTTCAATGTGAAAGGTAAATATTTCTTTGCTGACCCAACCTAACTTTAATACTGAAACTGTCTGCCAAGATATTGAACTGAGAGCGTCCGTAATAGATGGATGCTGCCACTGAGAAAAAACAAAAGTTTAAGTGATGTTATAGTTGTGAATTGTTATAATCGCTTACTTTATAATAAATAGAAACCCTTAGAAATTCACTGAAAAAATCAATTGTTAAAGTGATGTTATAGTTAGGTGAAAATGAAAATGTCAGTTTAAACACACTGCTTTAAACTATGACTCCACCCCCATGCACAGTGTTGTTATGAAATATGTAATTTCAGAGATTATAGTGATGTCATACAACGTGTCATGAGTGGTGTAATATGTGAGGTAATTAGCAGCACATGGCGAGGGTGCGAGTTATAGTTACTTTAGGGCGCTAGTTTTAGTTAACTGAGATAACTACAACTGGTGAATCTCAGTGGGTTTGTTTGTTTAAACCAGTATGTTCCACCTGACATTTTCACATAATTATAACGAACCTTCAGCCTTTGGTTTTCTAATAGAAATTCAAAGTTTTTTTTAAATTATAAATTAAGATATTAGTACAATTGCTAACTGTAATGTCACTTTAACCTTTGTTTTTTTCAGTGAATTTCTATGGTTTTTTTAACATAAAGGAACATGTGTATCCTCATGCACGATGTGGGGTTGAGTGCCCATGTGGGCTTAGGCACAGAGCCTAGCCTGTGGACAGGCCCTGCAGCCAACCCACAGCGGTTGCCCTACCCCCTGCAGCACATGGCTTCTGCCGTGCGAAGTAGGGAGTTGCGGGCAGGGCCTAGCACCCAATTTCCGTTTTATACTTTTTAACAGTTCCGTGGATCCTCCACAACACTCAGCGCAACACCCCTGGAGAATCGCTCTAGATCTATGAATCAACCTCAAAGCCCCAGAGGTGCCATGGTGAGCGTCATGGTAGAACGTGGATCCACAGAACCTAAAAATTTGCTGCCTTTTGGGTGCCTCTGGGAATTCAACAAGACCCAGGGGTCAGTGAACCCCCTTACTGTGCCCCTTCTATCTTATTTTGTTTTCTTTTTTAGGACTTGGGACCAAGTTGGGCTGAGTCCTGAGATGGTGGCAGCAACTTTTCTTTCAGGTTGCGTCCCAACCACAATGCATGGTTGAATATATACAACACTTTTCGCCTTAATTTCTCAAAATCTATAGAACAGTATTAAATCACAAGAAGCACGCTTTCTGGACCAAGATCTAGCTTTCTGCCAAATCTGGTTTAATTCGGTTCAGCCTGTTTGGCTGTAGCTGTGTCTAATTTTCCTATGGAAACATGAATGGGAAAAATGCATTTTGGGACACCCCCTTTTTCTTGGCCCCCGCTTAATGAATCACCCCGAAACTTTCCAGAAAGGAGCTGCGGTAGATGAGAGTTTTTTTTGGTAAAGTTTCGCAAAGATTTGGCAAATGGAGCCAAAGTTATTAGCAAACCAAAAGATGCTTTTCCTATGGAAATGTGGTCCTAAATATAACTAACCAGTGAAGACTACCACTGGGTAATATTGATATAGAAAAGAAAGAAAGAAATATTAACAATTCTACCTGAAAAAGGTTAAGGGCATTCTCTTTGTTTATTAAATGTATGAGTGGCATGTAATGTTGGCAGTTCATATTTTACTGAAATGCAGGATGCTGAAATTTTTATTTACTAGGAAGGAAAGACTTGTGCAGAGTGATTTGGGGGAAAAGAGTTCAAAAGAAGTGCGGATAAAGCTGAGGATCTGGATGAATCTATGGAGGATTTGTTCTTGCTGTCTGTGCAATGCAAAAGGAATAAACTAGGGGTGGGTGTAACTGGCATAATGCTCTCTAGCGAAATTACTTGTAATTAGAGCAAAATTATTCGTAATTCTGCATATTAACGTGAGAAGCCTAAATCCAGCATTTAACGCTATTTCCTTAGTGCAAAATGCACCCTTGTGTCCAAAATGGGCCAGAGGATGCATTTTGAGCTAAGAAAACAACACTAAATGATACAGGACATGAACAGCAATAGTCAGCAGCCACTCGCTGTCTCTTAGATCATTGTTCCTGTGGTAGAATTTTTGCCCCAAATTACTCTTAGTTACTCAAGCTGGCGTAATCACATAATTTCTCAGCTCAAGAGTAACGCGTAATTACTAAAATTACTCAAATTATTCTGCCAGAATTAAAAGTTCGCCTAGGCTTAGAATAAACCACACATATTGTTTGGAGTCTTTCAGTTATGGTCACTTGAAAATGACATGAAGTAAGGGACAGCATTCTATGGTCTTTAGATAATCTATTATTTTTTTAATTCAGATTTTCCTTCTGACATCAAAAGGGTTAGTGAACAATGGGACGATTCAAAATTATTTTTGTTTTATTTCATATTGTCAGGGCATCCGTCAGTAAGTAAATGTTTTACAAGTCAAGGTAGGGTCATGCAGAGAAAGAGCTGGTGGGACTCCTTTAGGATGTTGGCGATTTATAGTGCATTGTGGGTTTAACAGAAGACCACTTGTTGCATCAAAATACTTTACCTTCAAAACGTACGGTGCGCTTTTATATCATAATAAAGTTAGTATATTAAAAAATATTATTATTGCGGAGCAAGTCCATACAAATAATAATGTAAATTGAGGATAATACCTGTCAGGACCCTCGATGTTATCCATAATCCAAATCTTTACTTCCGTTATTCTCAGTGGGTCTAGGTTAGGAACCTCAATGGTCCTAAATATGCTGCAAATAAAAGAAGTTTATGTAAGTAAAAACCCAATCTGTTGGAAACGTTTCTAACAGAAACAACACAATATTTTGTTTAGAAAAGGTCCCTCTAACAGTTGCCTTTCTAAATGCAGATACACCATACAGTGTAGTTCAGATGATAAGTATGTAGCTCAGTTGGTAAGTAATTGAACTATATATATATCTTCCTAGACTTGTGACAATTAAGTCATACATAACACAGATAAAACTACAAATCCCACTTCATTAGACTAATCTGAAATTACAGGAAGTTATGTTTGCAATCAATTGCATCATTCATTTGCAGATTTCTAAAATCTCTTTCACTAAATGATTTTTTTTACCCCCAGTTAGGATTTTCAGAGGCAGTTTTCTTTTAAACTTTCTTTATTGGATTTTACGTGTTCAGCAGTGAGTGACTCAGTTTATCAGTTACACGTAGTTCCCATGCTGTTATATGCACATATCATATATTCCATTAATGTTATAGGCAGCCTTTCATTCCTTGCTAGGTAAACCAGTCATTTACTTAAAGGCACAGATCGCGAATATCGGAAACAAAAATATCTTGTGGACAGAATATTGTGTCAAAAAATTGAAGGACCAAGATATAAAAATCATCAAGGTACATAAATGTGGAGTTACATATAGTAAAACTTTGCTTACCTATAGAAACTTACCTTCACAATATTTTTGTCCTCAATATTCTTGACACGATATTGCTGTTTCCGATATTCTGTTTAAACACTGCATATCCCGTGCCCTAATGGGTCATTAAAGCGTTGTAACATTTCTACTCAATAATTAACCAACAAACATTCCCGGCTTGCATCCTAGGTGCATCTAGTCTGTCCTGTAGGCCATGGAGAGTGTTGCGGTACTCTGTGTGTGTCTATCTAGAACCATTGTTGTGGCTCGGGGGGTGTCACATCTAGCCACCTTGGCACAGACCATCCGTCCATAAGTTAGAAGGTCCCTCTCTATTGTCCCACTGCCTCCATAAAACCCATCACTACATCCGTCCACTGGTCAGCAAGGAGCTTCTTGCGGAACCCTCTATGTTCCATTTTCTGAGGCAGGTTGAATTTCTCACACACCAAAACCTTCAAGGGAGAGCTAGGTTGGTCTTTCACCATCACAAAATTAATTCCTATTCTATCTATGTCCCAATGCAGATAACCTGTCTGTCAACTCTTTAACCAATATGAATGTGCCTCTTGCGTGTCTTTATCTAAAACTTTACCAATTAGCATCTTTTTTAACCTTTGGTTATCAGTCAACATAACAAAGTTGGGGGACCACCTTTCCCTAATGCGGTTATTAACCCTCATGATCTAAGCTATCCTCTCACACTGAAACTGTTGGCCAAAGCTGAGGCAAGATAAAGAGGAGCCTAGATCTGATCTCTCTTTCAATGGAAGGCGTCTGGACTGGAGGCATCCGGTTCATGGTAATTCCTGAAGCAACATTGCCTCACCTGCTCATGTTTATGTAGGACTCAGCCTTTCAACAGGGCACCAGGCATTTTGTCTACTAACATTGTGCAACCTGTTATAATAAGGCCTTATTCACACTACAGCACAGTACTAGGGAGCGAAAAAAAACATGTTATATGCCCAACTGAGCCTTGCAGTTCATTTTCGATAATTTGTCCCGTACATGACTGTTTTTCTTCCTTCCAGTGCCTTCAGCAGTAGAAATCTCCTTGCTTCCTTTCATGCTCTCTTCACTAATCTTCACTTATCTACTGTTACCAATCAAACTGCCCTGTAGCAATGTTTTGCACTATGGAAACACCGCAGATTAATTCAGGTCATTATGATATATACACATGCACATTATATCACAATTTGCGTAGACAAAGTAATTACATGTTAATGTGGTACCTTACCTGTAATAGTGCTCTGTCTGTTGCCGGCTTCTTCTGCCTCCTGGCCAGGGATCTAAGCACACCAGACTCCTGAACTGCCCCACATAGCCTAGCACCTTAAGTGCTGGTATGCTCCCTGCATGATCCCACATATTAGCCACCACTGACTGAGCAACAGACCCAACAGAGCACGCACGGACACACTTCTGATTCAGATCCCACTTTTGCGACAGTTTCTGCTCTTCAGGTCAGAGTTTTTAGAGAACCTTACTCAGCCTGAACTTGTATAAACACTAAAGCAATGGTCATATGTCCTACGAGAGAAGTTGCTCCCACCCTCTGATTCTTCGGCTGCCATTGCGGTCCATATCACACAACACAGCCCATTTATCATATTGCACTTCCGGCTTGGCTATGATCATTTTCCATCATTGTTTGGCTGGCAGACTTTTAAAGTCCTCACTTCCAGGGTGAATCCCCTTTTGTCATCTACTTCGACTGAGTTCCAGGGCAGAGTTTGAAGCATTTTGCTTTTCTCCAACGCAGAAAGCATAACATGCATGACATAGAATAAAAGATACAGCAGAGATAACTAGACTATGGGGACACATATACAAAATCAGCTTGGGTGTCAACTTCTCTATGGATTAACAAATAGGTAAATACAGAGGGATGGATATTAAATTGGGAAGAATAGAGTAAATTGGATCTCCATCATGTTAACAGCTTAATGGAAGGGGAATCACAATGTCATTTTACCAACTTGAGTCAAAATTTGAATTATTCAATATGGACTTCTTATGTTTTGCTTAAAGCAAATATCATAAACGTTTTAAATTATATATTCAAACATCCATAGCATAGTTATTATTTCCCAGTTCAAAACTTTGATAAAACTGTAAGAAGGATTAGAAACCAAAAGACAAAGTATGCTCAGAACAAATTCAGTGGACATGCTTCTTCAGGTTGATATTCAAAACTGAATTATCCAACAAAGTTTGTCGTGCCTTCTGGGGATTTCTAAAGTCGTCATTGCAACTACAAAATTGTGCATGATGAAGAAATGTAACCCCCCATGTGAGCCAACACAGGAAGAAGATATCATTTTGACCAGCCTATCATGATTTGGTGATGTTTCTTTAATCTTTCTATTGGCTCACATCATACTAACTAACATTTTACAATAAGGGGAGCTTTGCTTCATGCCTTTTAGTAACTCTCCAAGATATGTTCAATATTTTCATGAGGTTACAAAAGTAAATATTAAAGAGTTGGCTGGATTACTGGGGCAGGTAAGAACAATTTGGGATTCATTTAATAGGTGTTAAGTGAGGAAATGTGAGAGGTTAAGAATGGTACTCACTCATCTTTTATGAGGATCAGCCTTGAGGAAATTGTGAATGGTTAAGAGTGATAAGCTGAAGAACAGGGGTGGAAAGGTGGAGTGGTTCCTTGCATTTCAAACATAGGAGTGACTTTCCCCGCAACACAGACAGATGGCTTCAAATTATTTGAATAAGTAGATTATTAGAGAAATTAACATATATTTTCGACTGTAGTATCCTCTATACACCAGATTTATCATTTATGAGTCACAGCTTTTGTGTATATAATTCAAATCCACAAGTTTGCATGCTTTTCCTATCTGTTCCACGCCGCACCATTTCCCCACCTCATCTTCACACAGTCCAGGGCCTTGGTGTTGTGTTTTTCCCATTGAGGCCTGCTCTATTCCAGCCGCAGTCTGAAGGTGAAACAGCATCATCAGTATTTAAAAGCTTCCTTAAAATGTCACCTTTATTACTGCCTGGTTCTTCTCAGCCTCATGCTTTGCCTAGCATTGATTGAAGATCTCTATTGTTGTTACTTCTGATGCATTTGAATGGCCTTACTCTCCTACATTTACACCCTCTTAATATATTGTTTCTGATTGCATTGCAAACTACTCTTTTACTCTTTTCTACCTAGTATGGTTGGTCCAGAAGATCGAATTTACAACATAGCAGAGATATTTGTCTTAATTTTAACCAGCAGCTCAAGGATAGCTACCACTGTTCTCCTTTCAGCAGCCTTGATCCCTAATTATTTTCTTAAAGAATGCTGTAGGCAAGTCCCATGCTGACTAATTAGTTTTGTTTCAGATGAGCTGTGCTCAGCCGCCTTTTGGTGGGCCTATGTTTTCACAGCTTTACTTTTGCTTTTCACTCATGCTTCTATTAGAATTTTCCCTATATAAATCTCCATGCATTGAGTGTATGATGCGGTCTGTGCTACTCTTTACTTGCCCCTTACTACTTCTTTTTCATCTTGTGGCACCGCTTCATCCCCAAATTCTACTTGGGGATGCTGTTAAATCAGTTCTGGGATAACCTTCCTCAACTAAAAGAATGTACCTTGCTCAGTGGAAAATTGATAAAATATTCCCTGCATACCAGTGGCCTCGTGTCATGGGACTATCTCTGTGCTGGCATGACCCTACCCTCAAATGCAGCTTCACTGCTCTTATCTACTGGTTGAGTTCTGCCTCCATTCTAATGGCTACATTCAGGGTATCGTCCTGCATCAAATTTTTCTCAGAGACCATGTTGATTTGTAGACTTACAGGGGTTGAGCCGTCAGTGGCAGACCTCCAATTCTGCCCATAAATGGGCAGAATTAGAGGTCATTTTTCATTGCCCATCACCGCCAGTTAAAAATGCTAAATGCTCCCCTTGCCATGGGAGAGGACTCTTCTGTTTTCAAAAAGAAAAACCTGCTTCGGGATTTTCTTAATTAAAAAAAAGAAAACAGTTTGGTGTACAGCTCCATCATGTTGACGGAGCCGTGCCCCAAACTGGAAATAGCATTGACACGATTCCCCATGATGGCGGTTCCTGCTAATGCTTTAGAAATGACCACCTGTTTGGCCTGCCAAAAAATAACTCAGGCGCTAAGTTGTTTACACCACTGAGACTTCATTCGAAATTATTTCTCTAATCAGATTTGTGCGAATGTATCTTGTTTACTTCGTCCATTGGTTTATTGCTTCCCAATTGACTCTATAATTCAATGGACTCTAATTTCAAGTGGCGTCCAAGATCGCTGCCAGAAAAATGTGTTTCAAAGCTTAAGACTTAGCTGTAGCTGTGTAGATAATTCAGTTCCACACAGTTACTGAATACTTTCATGCCACAGTCGACGAAACTAGAATTTAGTGGAAGCTTTAAATATATTAAACGTTATTGCGCAATTAATTGGTATAGTTGCTTTTACAGGGAGCAACAAGGCATAACACATCTGCAACATGGCACAGTCCTCAGTGCTGCTCACCATCATTGACAAGGTCCACATCAAAATATTATTATTGGATGGTAATAATGTAGATGGCGTTCCTCTATCTTTCTACTACACCACTGCTACACATCTCCATAAATACTCCACACAAACCTGTGCCTTCTTCATCCAAAGCAGCATAAGCCATCGACTGTATTTCATGGGTGTAGCGGCAGGTCCCCTTATCATATCTGAAACTCACATGACACCAACTGCTCCCACTCCTGTGCTTCAGTGGCTCCAGCACAGAGGCCTTTGAGCAGCTTGCTTCACTCCAGTTATTCAACATTGATAGAAACTAATGGATTTTTTTGTAACATAGCAAAGGCAAAACAGAGCTGGATGAATATTATTTTATTGGTAATACAAACTTTATATGGCCCCCCAGCTCATCATTCTTGAGGAATGGCTCTCTATTAAGAACAGAACAATAAATATCCCAGTAATGACTGGGAAAAATCAGTGCACTACTAAAAAGGGGTCACTTATCCAAGTGTACTAAAGTAAACATTAGTCCTTAATCATACGTTATCACTTTTTTGAAAAAATCATCCAAGTATCAACAATAGAGTAATCCAAAACAAACGATGCGTAGATTCTTCCATAAATGATTTGTAACCAAATGTTCTTAGATGACTCTGCTTTTAATTTGATGTGTAGCAGATGACAAATGTCCAAACTTAAAATGGATGTTCAAATTCAATTCTTCTTGTTTAAACAAAACATTCAAAAAAGGTCCCAATGCATTTCGGGCTAAATCACATAGCCCTTCTTCAGGGGAATCTAAAATTAAATTTTAAACAAATTACCACTAGCGTAAAAATTGTTATTTTCAAACAAAATTATGAAAAATTGAAGTTTAAATGATAGCAAGAGCTCACGAGAGGGGACAGAGCAATAGCCAAGCTGAGAACCCATGAATTAGCCAACTATACACATACTGACGATTTAATGTGATGCTAAAGGTATGTGCATATCCTCTAAGACCAAAGACTGAAAAGGGAAAGAAAAGACTGCCATCACCTCTCTATTAAGAACAGCATAAGTGAACTCACATGAATAATGTGCAGACTTCATTTAGACTAATTTCCAAGTGTGTGAACCAACTACAAACCCAAAACAGATTGAGTTATTGCCACTTGCAACTTGAGCCTATTTTTATGCATCTGTCTTTCCCTAATATCACAGGGAAAAGACGTTCCTCTACAGACTTCAGCTGCCACCTCCGTTTTGTTATTTTGGGATTTCTGTACAGCAGTGGAAGTTCAGAATGCAAGTCCTGAAACACACCATTTTGACAGTGTGAAAATCCTTTTTCGAATTGACTAAGGGGCACATGCATCAAAGGTTTTTGCGAGCGCAAACGGTGCGATTCGCAAAAATCGGCCGTTTGCGTTCGCAAAATGGCCTTTTGCGATGCATGAAAGTGTTAGACGCGCAATTTAGGTAATCGCAATTTTTGCGATTTCCTAAATTGCGATTGCATTTAAGGAATCACAATTTGCGATTCCTTAACTGCAATGCAAGAAGCACTTTGAAATAGCGATATCGCTATTTGGGGCTGCAAATTACTGAGAAATTAAACTGTTCGGTAATTTGCAAAAACTTTGAAAAATGCACTAAAGTGCATTTTTCAAAGTTTCAGGTTACACACACACATGCCCTTGGGGCATGTGTGTGCGCAACATGGGTGCACACCACAATTTCAGGGGTGCAGCAGGGTGTCCTTCTGACACCCTTGCACCCTTGAAATTGCGCATGCAATTTCCCATTTATTCCTATGGGCCTGTATGCCCATAGGAATGAATAGGAAGCCATTCCTTAATTGCGACTCGCAATTTGCGAGTCGCAATTAAGGAATGTTTAGGAATCGCTATTTTTATAGCGATTCCTACATGCATAGGCTTTTGCGAGTCCTTAATTGCGGTTCCTTAATAATCGCAATTAAGGACTCGCAAAATAATACCTTGATGCATGTGCCCCTTTGTCTTTTACGAGTTTTGATTTATTAGTAATCAGTGTGCCAGTAAGATTCCTTACTTAGATATATTTTCTCATTCGTGCTTGTTAGGAGAGTTTTTGTGAGTGACTCCCTGACACAGTCCTCTCAGTTCACTGTGCTCATTTCAGTCATTTCTGTCGCTCCTTAGATTCATACATTGCTGCTCCAGCTTATTGTCTTTGATCTTTTCAAGTCCAGCAGACATTAATATACAAACTTATGTGTATGGGAATTACTACACATGAAATTGTATCTTTACCTGTGCCTTTCTAATGCTTTCTGAACATTGTCTATACATTGCTACACTCTTGTATCAGTGGAGTTAAGGTACACCAACTACCCTTATGATTTTTTTGAGCTACTCGTTAAATCGCTAACTATTACCTGGATCTTCTGCCAGTATCTAAATGAGTCTGAGGCCTAAGTACCTGTTACTCTCAATTTATATATCCTTAATATAAAAATGATTTCTCACCTACAGCATCATCCAACTCATGTAAGCCTTTAGGTGTTAAAAGCGATGATTGTTCACATCTTCACTTCTTTCCTCTTACAAGTTCTTGTCTGCCACAGATTCTTACCAATGACTATGACTACAAAATTGTTCCTCAAAAGACCGTTGTCAATTTATTGCTTTTGTTTTTGGCTTTTATTGAAGAATCTTTGCCATTTCTGCCTCTTATGCAATAAAAGTGGTACCTTTCTAAGAAAGTGGTCTATAAGACAAATAAAACAGAGGGGGGTGAAAGAAAAATAAACAGGAAAAGACAAACAGTTTTGACATTCATAGAGGAGATTAGAATGTATTGAGTCCTTGTGGAACGTACCATCTCTTATGCAAAATTAGTTCCTGTTAGGATTCATCTTTGGTGGTCAGCAAGTTTCCTAGGCACATCGAAAGTTCTCAGATGACCTTGGTTGTGCTTTTGAAATCCTTAGTATTATGGAGACCTTTAGATTTTGATTTCTGCTTGTGGTCGTTCCAGAACATGATCTCCATTTGTGCTATAGGGTATTGAGCAGTTGCTTTGAAAATAAATGTTAGGTGGCACTGCTTCGCCTAAGCCAATGTATGGACCTGTGACCAGGAACTGCACGGTATTGCTGGATGTTGGAACACCCTAATTCCAAAAACAAACTTTAATCACTATGTGCTGTCAGTTATGAGCATAAGCGGCAAAAGACAGATCTGCCCCAGGAACACCATTTGCTAAGCATGGATTAAACTGGTTAGAGTGGCTTAAAGCAGCTCAGCCATTATAAATGATTATTTCAAAAGGAGAATTCAGCTCTCCTCAGAATTATACCAAAACAAGTGCTGGCAAAGCCAATAGAGCTGATGTTCGTTAGCGGAAGTGTTTGATAATAGTTGGGGAACCTAGTGTGTGTTATCATCAGCTGTCCTGGTAAGAAAATCCCACAATGAAGCAACACCTTGCACTACATCAATTTGGACACTAGAGTTAGAGGCACTTTAATAAGGAGACTGCAATAAGAGATTTAAGCTGGGCCCTTAGAGAAGATTGTTTTGAAAAGGAGTCCGAAAATTGAGTTTTTGCAGTAAGGAAAAGGAATACATTGCAAAAGATTGCATAGTACATATTTCTGACAAATGGCCAGTATTTTGTTGTACATTTAAGAAAGGCTATGTGCAAAATGTATTTACTTTGTGAATAAAAAAGCTGGAAATCCAAGGCAAAGTAAAACAAGTGAACATGCAAGGGTAATTAGTGAATAACATTGAGTCTTAACAACATACGAAGCCATTTAAAGAGCATGCACTCTGAAAAGAAAATCCATCAATCAGCAATAAATATGTAATTTTACCAGCAAAGTAAGTACATCATAGAACACGCAATGAGTTACAGTTACGAGCTACATATAATATTACACCCACAGGCTAACAAAAGAACTAATGAGTGCCCCATCACCTAAACCTAACGGGAACCCAAATGGGAGAATGCAACCATCAGTGAAGGGCCATGGCCTTCATTGACAGCCATTTGAAGATATGAGAAACCATGAAAGAAACAGGAACGCCAACCTGAATGTGTCTGAAGATAGGGATGTTCAAACAAAAGAGTCTGAAATTAGCATTTTTAAAATCTGGCCAGAAGCTTGCTATATGGAACGTGACCTGAATGTTCTGCTCCGGACCTTAAAGTGAAAGGTAAAATGTAAAATGAAATGAGACAATATCTTCAAATAATGCCATTTAATGAAGGAGGAAAACAAAGGTGATGAGTGGAAAGCTTGAATGAATGTTGCTCCAAACTGGAACACAAGCAACCCCAGACCAGTTTTGGCCTTTTGGGCGTCTTCAATAGGGTGCGGTTTGGTTCCAGTGCACAGTGAGAATGGGACCCTGTCTGGGCATACCGGTGACTCTTTGATCGTCACACTGAAGAAAACAAAAAAGTGATGGACCGAATGTTTGAATTAATCTCAGCCACTGGTAATTACTCAGAACTGCTTTCCAATCCATAGTTTGTTTGCCCACCATGCCACTTCATATAGTAGCCAGCCAAATTCAAATCAGCCTTGGTCCTCCTCCAAAATGAGCAGTCCAGCCCGAATTGCCAGATCAGGTTCACTCTGAACTGGAACACAAGCAACCCCAGACTGGTTCCAGCCTAGTTGGTACTCTTCAGAAGCGTGCAGCTTTGTTGGAGTGACACAGTGAGCACAGCACCCACTCCTGGGCAGACTCAATGCACTTAGGGACTTAACATGAGGACAACAAGTGATGGGTAGAAAGCTTAAATTAATCTCAGTCATTGTTAATTACTGAGGGCTGTATTTCAGTCCATCCTTTTTTGTCCACCATGTCACATAAGACAGGAACCAGCCTTATCCTAATCAGCCATGGGCGATGGACTGGAATGCGGCTCGAGCAATTGCCAGTGGCTGACACCAATTCAAGATCAATTAAAGCATTCCATTCATCACCTGCTAGCTTGCTTAAAGGAAGAAGGGCAGAGAATGTCACTGCCAATGTACAGTCTCCAAAGTATCACAGAATAAACCTATATTTTTCTTTCCCTGAAAACAACAAAAGTGCTGTATTCAAATTATCCTCATTACTTTTGAAAAGAATATCTAATCAATAGTACAATTCAGCTACTTCACCAAAGGGAAATGTATTTGGGAAAATACTAAGGTCCACATTTATGTTTTGGGGCACCATATGCCAAAAGGCTGGGTGTGAGAACCGCTGTATTTAAAGATTATCATCAGGACAAGAGTTTTTTTTGCCGAAGAGGCTCCTATCTCCATGGTGGTAGTGATTGTGATGAACAAAATAAAACAGTGATAACAGCTCCACCATGCCTTGCCAGCATGGTGAGCCTGCCTGTACTTTTGAATTTTCCAAACTTCTGAAAACTAAATAAAGAAAATGAATGTCCCTGCGGCACTGGGAATTTCTTCCAAGTGTTCTCACAGTGTGTGGGTAGCATGTGAGCATATTTGCTGTCTAGACCATCATTTAAATGACCTTTGAGAACAGTTACAAAGGCGGTATATATGGTGTGGGAAGGTCTGCTCTAAATAGGGTTTTTCTGACAGGTGAACCACTGGAGGCTTTTTTTATAGCCAAATTGTATTGATTTTTAAACTTAACAATACACAGTCAATTTCTTTCACCTCAAATTAATCAGTTAATCAGCAATCATGTAGTATTATGGTCCCCCACCCAGTCTTTGGTACTCCCACCACTTGCCCCAGGTCTTGTCATGCTTCCGTGGACATACCCTCACTTCGTAGATTGGTTGTTCCAAACGAGCACAGCAGTCCACTCCTCTTCTCCATTCCATCAAAGAAGGGGGATCTGGTCATTTCCACTTGAGGGCGATGTCTCTTAGCCACCAGTGTGGTCACTCCCACAAATGTTCTTTCCAATTTCTGCCCCTCAACAGCTTCCAACAATCTCAACAATGCCACCCTGGGAGTGAGTTCCACTGTGTGCCCCAGTATCATGGATAGCTCCCGCCCAATACCCTCTCAAAAAGAGATGATTGTAGAGCAGGCTCAAACCATGTCGAAAAGTCAGCCTCCACTAGTGAGCATCCAGTGCAGCGGGTGTACGACATCCTCCAGGCGCGATGTAGGCTTTGGGGGGTCAAGTAAGCTATATGTAGGTAGTTGAGCTGAACCATTCTCAAATGGGCAGAGATAGCTAGTTCCGTCGTGGTCATCCAGGCCTTGCACCAGTCATCATCGTCTAGTTCTCCCACCCATGCTTCTCACTGCTGACGGAGGGCTGAGAAATGGTTGGGGTCATTGATGATTAGGGAGTGAGAAATGCGAGACATGGTCCCTTTACCCAGTCTCCCTAGGAAAATCTTGGCCTCAAGTGGGTTGAAGTCAGGCACGTGTGTAAGCGTGGGAATGTGTGCTGATAGTACATGTCGCAATTGAAGTTAGAAATAGAGCTGTGTAGGAGAGAACTGGTAGTGCTTCCGAAAATCTTGAAATGACATCAGAGTGTTCCCTCGCCAGACATCTTTCAGGTAGGTGATCTCTATTTTATCCCACTGAGTAAAGCCCTGCAATCCCGCTACATGGTGCAGCCAGGTTCCCTGCCATAAAGGGGTCATCCCAGTGACTTTACAATCCTATGTAATGAGGCGAAGCACAGCCGTTCAGCAGAGCAAGGCCACCGGGTACAGTCAGGAAGGGAGCGAGGGATTGGATTCCCATATAGATAACCCAGTAGGCCATCTAGGCCCAGTAGGTTTAGTTCCACAGAGAAGGCAAGGTCATCCCAGCCTCCACTGAACCATTCGTTTACTGTCACAATCTGAGCAGCTAGGTAGTAGCTATATAGGTCTGCCATACCCAGTCCCCATCATACGGAGAATGCCTTCCGTTAATGAAGGCCAACCGATGGCGAACACCTGCCCATAGAAAGGCCACAATCGTCTATGCTGTTGTCTGGAACCACCTCCTAGGAATTGGGTGAGGAAAGTTGGCTAGGACACACAAAAGACGGGGAAGGCTCATCATTTTAAATAACACTACCCCCCAAGAGGTTTCAGAAGCAAGCGTTCCCAGCGTGGGGGGGGGGGTCCCTCTTCAGCCCCCCCACCAAGGGTCCAATCTTCAGGCTCGCTAGGAACTATTCGACAAGAACATTAACATGCAGAACCATATTAGTACTGCCACCAAAGGAGCTAATATCCAAGTGAACATCTTGAGAAAACAAAAACCTTTCCTACCCTCAAGGACGTCCATTCTAGCATCCAAGCCGTAGTGATTCCCAAGCTGGAATAAAGAAGCACAACCTAGGTGGCCTGCCTAAATCTACAACGGCTCCCTTAAGTGCCTCCCTCAACTCTGCGGCAAGGCTCATCACTGGCTCAAAAAGAAACAGCCATATAACCCCTGATTTGAAATCCCTCAACTGGCTCCCCTACGAAGCAAGAATTCAGCTGAAAATTGCAAGCATGACCCATAAAGCCCTACACTTCAACACCCCATATTACCTGGCTCAGAAGCTTGTACTCTCTGGGGGCTCCAGATCCTCTAGAAGCTCCTGCACTTTACTGCTGTAACCTCAGAGATTCTCTAAAAAGAAAACCTACAATAGAGCCTTCCCTGGCATTGCCCTGAGAATTTGGAACTCCCTGCCCCCCGAAACCAGACTGAATCCTTCAACAGCATCCTTCAAGAAAGAAGTTAAATTACTACTCAGGAACACATTTCTGCCCTAGGTCCTTGGAACTCTTCTCGCTGAGCCCACCTGGACCGTCGTCTTCTCTTAGGATACAGCTCGCTTGTTATTCTACTGTTCTGACGTTCTGTCCTATCATGAAGCGATCCCGCCCTCCCAGAGATTCCATCATATAATGTTCCTTTCTTCACTATTTTTATATTGATTATATATGTCTCTGTTCTCTAATAAGTGTAAAGCGCTCTGATACCTGCAAGTGTCTTGTTTGCGCTATATAAAACCTTCAAAATAAATAAAATAAATGCCAAATCAGGGAGGCGGGAGATATAGTTCCCAGGTATTTAAAGGAGAGACAGCGCACTGGGATCACAGGCACCAGCACAGATTTACTCTCATTGAACCGCAGCCCCGACGCCTCCCCGTATCAGCGGAGAATCTCCAGGCATCTAGGGCCCCAGGATCGTGTGTCCACAAGAAACAATAGAATATCGTCTGCGTAGAGCGCTATGCATTCCTCCTTTCCATCCCCACATGATCATCGCCTCACTTGGGCATCACATCTAATAAGCCGCGCTAGGGGTTTAATTGCTAAGGCTAATAGGAGTGGGGAGAGTGGGCATCCTTGCCAGGTGCCGCTACCAATGGGAAAAAACAGAGATAGCTCTCCATTTCCCAACACCTGGGCGATAGAAGCAGCATAGAGAAGGCTTATTAATTTGTGGAAGTAAGGTCCAAAACCTTGGCCTTTGCAGAACCCCCATCAGGAAAGGACATGTGACTGTATTGAACGCCTTCTCAAAATCAATCAAGAGGATGCCGTAGGGTGGGCAATATAATGTACCTGGGAGAGCGCTAGCTGTACTCTGTGGATGCAGTGATGAGTGCTTCTGTTCGGCATGAACTCATATTGATCTGAGTGTATTTGATGAGGGAGAGCTCGAGTCAATCAGGTCACCAGAGCCTTTGCAACCACCTTAATGTTTGCGTTTATCAACGAGATAGGCCTATCGGAGGCACATTGGTATGCAGGTTGGCCAGTTTTTGGCAGTCCCAGGATGGTGGCAGTGTCCAGCATTGGAGGGAAATGATCCATGAGCCACTACCTCAGCGCAAAGCGCTAAGAGATGCAGGTGTAAGAGGGCACGTAGCGCTTAAGAAATTCAATTGGGTAGCTGTGTGGCCCTTGTGTTTTTCCTGAGTTAAGGTCTGATAATGATTCGCCGATTTCTTCAAGTGTGGGAGGCTAGTCAAGAATGCAGGCCAGAGACTTAGGGATCAAGGTCAGAGGGATCTCCTCCAGTAACGTGGAGTCAAGTTTTCGTGAGGACATGGGCACTGCTGTGTATAGTGTTTGATAGTAGTCTGCAAACACCTGTGTCACCTCTACTGTGTGTTCGTGGTGTACCCATTGGCATTTCATATGGGGGAACAATTCTAGATGCTGTGTCCGTAGTGGTCAGCCAGTAGAGTAGTTTGCTGACTTGTACACGTGTTCATATAACCGGTAGGTCGATGCCCTCCAACATTGTATGGCGACTTTCAGTGATACCTGTTTTAGCCGTGATCTCGCTAGGGCCAACTTGCGGGATTTATTAGGTGAGGGCAAACAACTTGCTTGTTGTTTCAAGGCAAGGATCTGGGCTTCTAACTCGTTAACTTGTGGCAATCATCTGGATTCTCAGCCTTGTACATATCCTTTTATCCAGCCTTTGAGGGCGGGCTTGCTGGTGAAGGCTTTACTTTTTGTATGTATATTGGAACAGGATGTTCATGCTTGTCTGGTGGATCATGCACCACTGCTCTTATTTTCATTTTTCTTCAATGCACGCATCAATCATGCATGTATGCCAAGTACCTGTAGCAGAATGGATTGACACCTAGAGCAAAGCTCTGCAGCATAGTGTGGAACACAATATGCACCCCTCCATTTTTAAAAATAACTACTGTATACACCGAGCTGAGACAAGCTGGCAGTAGTGGCAGCAAAAGAAATTAATAGAAGGAGAAGCCTTGTGAAATGCGGACGTATATTTGCTGTGTAAATACGAGCTGTGCTTGACTTCATGAAGATAGGAGTCCATTTTGGAACTCCTGTGAGTGAATAGCTGACAAGAAAAGAGCCTGCTAGACAGGTTTGTGATTTGGAAGAAGACCCTTGAGGGACACTGATGCTCCTTATGAATTGCAAGGCTAGTCCCTGACCCTTCTCACTACAAATTTCCTCAGAGGTGTGCTGTAGAAAGTTTCTGTTAATACTTTATAGCCCCTGATATGAAACATCTAGCTCCAGCCCCTTCCTGCCAAATGTGCAGATCAAAGGGATGTAGTTGGACAACCCTTGTGATCGGGAACCAACTCTCCTGGTTCACCCAAAAAGAGCAGGGCTCTGGAATTCATATTTTTATCTGCCATCTAGCTATACATACTTAGCACAATTACCAGGACATTGCTGCAGTGTCACGATGTGCTACTCCTAGCAGGAGACAACCAGCAGTGAGCATAGGGATGCCTTCTGAGCTAGAGGATTGGACCATTGGATGACCTGCCTTCTTAACAAGCCAAGGACAGACTTGCAGAATCCTGAACCCTGCTCAAAGTGTTGTTGAAGCCTGTCCTTCAGTGAGGAAGTGTGGTCCTAGCTACTATGTCTGTAAGGTGCAGTGGTGGAGCAGAGCTTCGAGGAACAGTGGTGAGCTCCCTGCTATCCCTGAAAACCCCAATGTATGTGCCCCTGGTTGGCCCGCTTGGGGCCCTCATCTGCGGCCAGTCCTACTCCATAACCTGGGGGACTCTGAGGGGTTGGCAGTCTGGCCTAAGCTAGAACTGCCATGAAACTGTGTTTGAAAGTTGCTTATCTGTTTAAGAGGTGTAATCTCCATCAAGGCGTACTTTGAGGAGCTACCCCCTTGTGTTACTGGGAAAAGGTAAACAACTTAACAAACTCAGCGGTGTCCGGCACTCACTCTGAAGTGTCACTGTGATCGTGTAGTGCTGCAACATGATGCCCAGTTGACTTGCAATCTTCATCTTGCCCACTAAGATCATGCATGCCCAGTGGTCCCTGCTAGGCATGGTGTTCTTGGTGCACCGGCACCAGTGAGCATATGTTATGCCCCAATTAGGATTCCCACTTACCTGTACACCTAACCATCTGACTTGTGATAGAGTGGGTTTTCATTTCGACTGGGGTTCTTGGAATCATAAAGAGCATGAGGGAATCCACAATACTATGAAATTCTGAGAAGAAAGGAACGTGGCAATCGCACATTTGTGGACAGCTAGTGGAGAAGGCTCTCTTCCCCTCAGCTCGACTACTCAAGAATCCTCCCTGCTGTGGCTGAAGTGTTCCTGTGTGCACTCAAACTTTAGATTGCAAGCTTGACCTGAAGAGAAAGACTGTGCTAGTACATGGGATATATAGCCACTACTTATCAGAAATTAAAGATTCAGGAGGTTGCTCCTTGTGGAGAGAAGAGATCTATACAAAGAGGGCTAGGGGAATACAAAGGGTTGGAAGAACGCAGAGTCGCCTAAATTGACTATTTCATCTTTATCTCAAGAAGTAAAATCTTAAGATCTGCAAAAGTGTGGAGTGTCAAAACCAATCAAAGATTTGCCTTGTCCTAGGTGATGGAATACTTCATTCTCCAAGACCATTCATTGGACGAAGTGTAAGGCAAATAAAGTATTGCAACTGAGAGCAAAACACATCATAGAGACAGAGCTACCTCTAAGTTACTTTGTGTGTCACTTCGTCCTAGTTAGTCTAAACTCATTACCAACACTTTCTCCCAACATTCAGGCTTTACCTATTGATTGATGATAAATTCCCTCAAAAAACACCTACTCGGTTGGCATGGTGGTTTTGAACAGGACAAGGCCTTGAGTGTTTGTTAATCCAGGTGATCTTTCTGGGTCCACTGCACTACAGGGCCCTGTAACACCTGAAGGCACAGCACCTCAGGAGGGGCCTGATGTATGCACAAGAGATTTCTCTTTCTCCAGAAGCGCAGACGGAGCTTCAATGTTGGCTCGAGGACAGCCGACTGGACTATGGGAACACCCTCTACGCCGGAACCACAGCCAAACTTCAAAAAAGACTCCAGCGCATCCAGAACGCCTCCGCACGACTCATCCTGGACATCCCCCGACACAGCCACATCACCGGACACCTGAAAGACCTGCACTGGCTCCCCGTCAGCAAGAGAATCACGTTCAGACTCCTCACCCACGCACACAAGGCCCTCCACGACCTGGGCCCCAAGTACCTCAACGACCGCATGACCTTCTACACGCCCACCCGCCAGCTACGATCAACCAGCCACGCCCTCGCCACCGTACCACGCATCCGCAGAGCCACCGCCGGAGGAAGATCCTTCTCCTACCTGGCAGCCAAGACCTGGAACTCCCTCCCCACTCACCTTCGGCGAACCCAGGACCATCTCTCCTTCAGGAAGCAGCTCAAGACCTGGCTGTTCGAGCAGTAACTTACCCCCTCCCCCAGCGCCTTGAGACCCTCCCGGGTGAGTAGCGCGCTCTATAAATGCCGTGATTGATTGATTGATTGATTGATTTACACTATGGGAATGCTACTGGGGAGTCTGTCCTTAATACGATGACTCCTGTTGCAATATTCACTGCACAGTCTACAGAACGGTGTTATCAATTGTGGAGCATACAGCTGTGCCGCCATGGGTACCATCACACCAGCGCCTGGATAACCTCATGGGCGACAAGCAGCACTCTACAAATCCACCTTACATTACATGGGGAAAACCAAATTATAGTGAATTATGTAGAGCACATCTGAACATGCTCTGAGGGTAACTAAATGGTGCCAGTTATGGGCAGTCGCTGAGGACTGCTGAGTGATGGAACAGACATCTAGAAAAGTACTGATAATTATCACAGAGTGATTGCCACAATATGGAACATTGCATTTTAACTAGACGTGCAGTTCTACAACTAGATAGCACAATTCAGAACAGTGGAAGGGAGGTTCATAACTAACACTGGAAATTGTTTTCATGCAATTTATGTTGAATGTGTGTTACAACCTCCCTGCCGTAGTGGTAGAAAAAAAAACCTCTATATAGGAACAGTGTTTCTTGTGTCAAGAACAACCAAGTAATAGGCCGACCAAATGGAATCTGAAGTTTCTATATGTATCATTTAATTCTATATTTCAATGAACCACCCCTCATGTCTTAAGGCCCTTGGCAAAATTGCTATTTACTCTTTCTCAAATAATAATGTAGCTAAAAGATAGGAGGACGGAAAAGTGTGTGCGCAGATGAATGATTAATATGAGCTAGATAGGTTTAAGTTTCATGTACACCTAATATTTAGACCCATTTGAAGAGGAATGCATGTTTGAGATGGAGAAAGTAACGGTGTGTCAACAACCATTCAATCCTTGGCCTATGTTTTGAAAAATTACTTGAAAATTCAGGGCCTGATTTAGAGCATGGCAGATGGAGGTTAAACTATCGGTATGGCAGAGTACTTTACTCCTGCCAAACCGAGCGTGCTCCGCCCACTACATTTAGAGATGTCTGCCAGCCCAGTGTACATCTCTTAAAATTGGCAGGAACCATCATCTCGGATGTTCCTGTCAATATATTAAAGTTTGATGGACAGCTCTGTCAACCTGACAATGCCATCCTTTAAGCTTTAATATATTTTTGTAATTTCCCCCCCCAAAAAAATCCCAAAGCAGGATTTTGTTTTTGAAAATACAACTAATGACCCCAACACCATGGAGTTGCCTCCCATGACAGTAAGTTCTGAGAATCGAGTGGGGGCCTGTGTGGCATTTTGGTTTTTAGCTCTTCAATGGTTTTGCAGTTGTATTTTTATTTTTGCGTGGATATCAGACACTCTATCTGTTTACTCTGACTCGCCTGTTAGAGCGAGCGAGGATCGTAGTGTCGGCCGCCATTGTTATTGGTTGCCAGTCTAGTCTTTTTGGGAGACTATTTTAGTGAGGGCATGGCACAACTGCGCAGCTGATATGTGCAGCATGTGCGACGCTAGCGTGCCAAAGGCGCACCTAAGGCAAGCCCTTCTGCCCCAGTCTACGCCCGGACTACGTCAGGGGCTATGGCCCTTGCTCAGTTAGAGGCAGATATTAGCTGTTCTACAGCAACCGAAAATAGGGGTCTTGTTCTAACTATTGCTGAGGACTTCCAGCACATGCTACGTTTCCCTTGGTACCAGGGGCTGTGTTTCTATTTTCTGCATTGCAGGCAGGGCCTTTGGGGGGGGTGGGGGTGAGAACTGGTCCTATCTTGTTATGGCACTCTGCTGTGTGCTCAAATGTCGTTCTCTCACAAAGCATAAAATGGAGGTCTTAGATTTTTTAATAGACCATTGGCTTGACGTTCTATTTCTTTCTGAGACGTGACTTACTGAGCATTCGGCGCCAGGTATTTTAATTGCAATTCCACAGGGATATGCAATCATGAGACTTGATAGACAGACTCAAAGGGGGGAGGGATTGCTATTATTTTTAGACAACGTTTTTATTTTACTTTTTCGTAGATAAATATTGAGGGCTGTGAGGCAGCTCTCTTTACTCTGGCTCTATCTGGCAATTTTACCCCAGTAGAGTTTCTGATCTATTGCCCACTGGGTCTGGTTTCGAACTTTGCCACTGCCTTGGCTGATACTTTACCCTCTTTTCTATTGCGTTATTCCCATTTTCTAGTTCTAGGTGATCTTAATCTTCATATGGAAAGCGAAAGGTGGAAGTTGGCAACCCGGTTTGTAGAAGATCTAGAAGCTCTTCAGTGTGTCCAACTGGTGCATGCGCCCACGCAGAAGATGGGCCACATGTTAGAGCCAATCTTCTCAAATGTTTCAGGGTAATGGTGAATTCTCCTGTCCCCCTTATTTGGTCGGACCACTGGGTCATACCTTTTCCGATTTCTGCACCTAGTCTTACCTTGAGTGCGAGCTTTGGTAGGAAGAATAAATCTGCAGCCTTTATGAATCGCCCAACTTTATGTGGCGAGGTGGAAGCGGCCAATTCACAACTAGAAAATTGGATCACAGATGTGCTTGACTATATTGCACCAACCACGAGCCACACAGCTTAACGGCTCAAACCTTTAGCCGAATGGTTTAATGAAGATCTCTGGATGCTGAAAAGTCTTGTAAGCATCTCGAGGGCTGCTGGCACCAATATTATAACATTCAGGAGGCTTTGAAAGACTATCATAAGCAGATTAGAAGTACACATAGCCTCTTTTAAGCCAATAAAATTGGGCAAGCTCAGAACTCCTCGCCGGAGCTATATATGTTTATTAAATCATTATCTTCCTTAGATCGCGTTGCTCGACCATTACTCCTACTGAACAAGGGTGCAATTTGATCGCCCATTTCTTTCGGGATCAGGTCCTGAGCATTTACGATTCTTTTCTAAAGGAGGTTACAGATGCTTCATGCCTCAAAGTCTAGTTAAAACCGCGGGAGCCGAAGACACAACTCTCTAGGTTTAATACTCTCAACTTAGATCAACTGCACGCCTTGTGGGGCAAAGTGAAATCAGGTTCCCCAAATGACCCGGCCTCACTCATTATTTTGGAGCGAGGTAAGGAGGTTATTCTCCCAGAGCTCTCTAACCTACTAAACATGTATTTTACATCTGGGCAAGTTCCCTTGAAATGGAAGCAGGCCATTGTTGAGCCGTTTTTAAAAAAACCCTTCCCTAGACTCAGCAAAACCAGAAAATTTGAGGCCTATTTCTCTGCTTCTGTTTTTTGCCAAAGTGCCTGAAAAACATGTGAATGACCAGTTGATCAATTTTGGAGAATCTATTACATGGAACCCAATCGGATTTTTGCCCAAGGTTTGGCATGGAGTCAGGACTGCTGTTATCATCTGAATCACTGAGACAAATAGCAGACAGGGGCAATACTGCTGCACTGATCATGTTGGATCTAAGTGTAGCTTTTCATATCGTATCCCACAGCATTCTGCTGGAATAGATGTGAAATAACGGAGTCGGGGAGATGGCCTTGCACTGAATAGCCTCCTTTCTTCAGAAGTGCACCTTTCAGGTGATTAACAGCCATTTTTTCCATAGATTGTGTCTCTGCAGCAGGGGGTGCAGCCCCACTCTGTTTAATCTTTATATGCGCCCCCTTGCAGATGTCATTGAGTGCCACAGCTTTAACATTGTGTCGTACGCCAATAACACGCAGCTCATTAGTACCCTATCCAAGGACGGAGGAGCCTCTGCAACCTGCCTGGGATCCTGTATGGTGGACCTGGCGGACTGGATGTCTCAGAGCTGCCTCAAGCTAAATGCTGGTAAAACTGAAGTCCTGCTAGTAGGGAAACAACCTTCGATCTGGTCCCTGGCGTGGTGGCCAGACGTATTAGGGCCTGTACTGACACCTAAGCTAAAAGTGAAGAACCTCGGCATATGGTTTATTGCCAATCTATCTTTTGACAGCCAGATTTCCTGACTGGTGTGAAAATGCTTCGGAATTTCGAAAAATCTGAGTAAAAACTTAGACTTTCTCCCGGTGGAGACTAGGAAATCAGTAGTCCAGGCACTAGTCAACTCTATACTGGACTACTGTAATGAGCTGTATCTTGGTGTCTCACAAGGCAAACTGGCTAAACTTCAGAGAGTGCAGAATGCTGCTGCACGGCTGTTGCTTAACATCCCGAGGCGGGCGCCCGTTGGGTCTGCTCCTGTCAATTTACACTGCTTCCCTGTGAGGAAGAGAGTTGATTTCAAGGCTCTGTGGTGTAGTCACAAAATCCTGAATGAAAAGAGACCCCAATACTTACAATCCTTGGCAAAATTGTATGTAAAGAGCAGAAATCTCAGATCCTCAGGGGCCTCGCTTATTGCTACTCCAAGGGTAATAAAAACTCGACTGGGAGGACGTCTTTTGGCTTTCTGGCCCCTAAAGTATGGAATACTTTGCCTCTTGATCTGAGACAGGAAGGCTCTGAATGATTTTTTTCCGCAAGAAACTTAAGAGATGGTTCTTTAGGCAACATTTGGGGCTAGCTGACCACTTTTGGGGGTGGAGATGAACACTGTTCACTTAGCGCGGGGTTACACCGTTCGAAGTAACCAAGCGCTCTATAAATCTATTATTATTATTATGATGTGGGGGTCATTTTGCAGTTTTCACTGTCCCTTATCGCCAGGTTTTACCCAGTGGTGATGGACAGTGAGAACTGGCCATTTAACCACCCATTCTAAATCGGGCTTGTGGTCGAATGGCCAAACCTCCAACAGCCCTTACTCCGTCAGGCTGTCATAGGAGTATCTCAGCGCAGAATAGTCTCCATCGCTAACACAGTTAAGGTCCATCTGTCTGTAAATCAGATGTGGGAACCTTTAGTTTGGCAGAGAGAGTACCCTTTTCGTCATACTCTAAAACACACCCTCAGTCTCTATGTGCATCATATGCTTATACCACACGTATATTGAACAACATATACATAGGCCAAGGCTTCAATTTTACAAATCATTGCTACAGATGTATTAGTTCACTTAAGCATATACAGATAGGTATGGCAGTCCTAGTTGCAATCTGGAAGTTGCAAAGTATTATAAAATCATGCTATAAAGTACATAATTGTTAACATAGACATTGATGGGTACTAGCAGCGACGTACCTGTTGGGTTGGATCGCCCCGGTAGTCGATGATCCGTTCAGCATCACATGTACCACGCCACAAGCCTGTTTTGCAAACTGAGAAACAAAATATTCACATCCTTAGTCCGCAATAAATGCAAATCAACTACAGCTATATTTTTCTTAGAAACTACGTCCAAACCATGCAGTAAAACATTTTACAATAATCATTGCTGATCATGTAGATTAATTTTAATCATGTTTGCATGCACTCTAGATTTATATCACATGCTCCAACAAGAGGGAATCGATAAACAGAAGGAATTGCTTAGGATCAATTTCATCTATGTCTCTTATGTTGTAAACAGAGGTGCATACATGCGTATGACCCATTCTTAACAGCACTTTGGTAGTGAATCCAGAAATGTGTTAACACAAACCCTGTCCTTAATTTGTGACCTTCAAGGAGAAGTATGCACGCGTACTATTTAGTTACAGTAGAATAAATTGTGAATATAAAAAACAAATCTAGGCTTTGTACAGTTTCGACATCTGCAAAATACACGAGGGAGCTAGAAGAATTGGCGAAGTGATGGTGCTGTGCTCCAGTGAATAAAACATGCAAAAAATTGGATATTATGAGAAACAGAGGTAAGATTAATAAGAAGTTATGGCTGTATTATTTTATGGTCAATTAAAAGCAGTTTAACATTTCCCTTCACTTTTTTACTGCAGGAATTCATGGAGAGCAATCAATCTAATACTAGTTATAAGTTATCTGTCCAAGGAACTTTAGAAGTGGATCTAAACATAAGTATGGCAAGCATCTATCTCAGTTAGTAGGCAGCCCCTACGATGGCCCCCACAAAATGTCCCAAATGCAATCCAAGACAAGCAGTTGGTCATTCAGCCCGTACATCAGCCTTTCATGGCATGTCATCATTATCGCTGCTTTTGCCAATCCTCGTGTGAATCACCACCTTCTTTGGGACGTAACACCTGAGACGTTTGAGACATCACAGCGGAAGGTTGGTTCTACGAATGGACCAAACTGGAGCAGATTTGCTCCCAGCACTGTGCCAGACAAGGAAAAGATCAGAGGATATGTAAAATATCCCAAACTGGATCGCTGCATCTCCAGCCATGTGAAGGAAGAGGGACTAAAACCAGAAAACAAAGTGAGATTGGAGGCAGTGCCAGACCTGTGAATTCTTGAAATTACTAATTTTTCAGACATGTCTCTCCCATACAGTGGTCTTGACAGAGCAATTCAATTACTCTTAACTCACTTACAAAACACAAAAGATGCATATTTAATTAGATCACATCCTTTATAAAAACCTAATTTCATCAAAGAATTGATTCATGACTGAAACCAACTTCACCAATCACTCAAAAAAACAAATACGGTAAGTAGGTGCAAATCGCAAGTTAATAAAATGCTATTCAAAATTGAGAATCACTCGATGTCAACAATTACAAAAAATAACAACCAAACACAATACATCAATTAATTACTCATCACAGACAAATGATTTTTTATGATGCATGAATGAAACTATCGCATACTACAGTAATAACAGGCACCCCCCGCGCCTAGGGGAGGGGTGTCGTTAGGGGCATGCCGGGCTGAGGTAGAATAGTAATTTGAGAGAAAGGGGAGGGGTGCAGCCGGAGGAATGTTAGAGTAGTGAGGGGCTGGTGGACACTGACACCCCTCCCCCGGGAATTTATACAAAACCCTGGGGCGAGAGGGAGTAGCCCTCTTTGTTCTCTCGCCCCAGGAGCCCACGGACGCAGCTGAAGGAGTTGCGGTAGGCCGAGGGGTGGGGGAGCCTCACAAGTAGTCTTTTCCGGTATTCAGCACAGAGGTAAGGTATCGCTGCATGCAGCGTGCAGTGGGGGCCACTTGTCAAGGGCCATAAAGCATGCTACAAAAAAGCGTGGAGGACAGGATGGGGTTTGGCGAGAAGTGAGGGCCGGCGCAGGACTCACCGGGAAGGCCGCTTTTCTTTGTAGCGATGTAGGCTGTGGGCTAAGCGCACCGCGGGACTGGGCGGAGAAGTGAGGGCCGGCGCCGGACTCACCGGGAAGGCCGCTTTCCTTTCGTCAGGCAGGCGATGCGGGTTGGGGGCTAAACGCACCATTGTACTGGCGCTGGGGTGGAGGCGGCGGTTCGTAGGCAGAGCACGCCGCGGGACTGGGGCTGCCCGGACGTTACGGGCGTCAGCAGGCAGGATGCAGCATGGGGGGCGGGGCAAGGTACAGCGCGTGTGGCTGTCGGCTGCCCAGAGCGTCATTTCGCGAGCGCATGGAAAGGCACGATCGGTATCAGTGTCTGAAGCTAAGCAGGGTCGGCCCTGGTTAGTACTTGGATGGGAGACTACAGGACAATAAGGGGCTGTAGACATAAAGCGGAGCAGGAGCAGCCCTGGTTAGTATTTGGGTGGGAGACTGCATGGCACCGATTACACCAATTGCAAAAATAAAAAAAATAAAAAAATAAATTAAATAAAAAAAATTAAAAAAAGGGAATAAATATAAAGCGCAGAGCGGAGGCACGGCTACTGTCCTCACGGGGGATTAAGGTGGCACGATAGGAAGCGCAACGTGGCGGAGTGACATGAGGGGGATTAATGGGATATATCCCACAAATCGGAGGGCAGGGGATTATGGAGCGGCTTGGCAGGCGACTGGATTTGGCGCCCAGGGGCGGCAGATTGCACGGAGGGGGCAGGGGTCAGTCTGCTAATTATCCTTTTCTTATTTCCTTAGTCGGCAGGATGCCTCCAAAGAGAGCGAAAAGGGGCAAGGAGGCCCCGGTGACAGCGGAGGAATTCAGGTCCTTGTCGGCACTGTGGGAGGTCGCCAAGAAAGGTGGCATCGATTGGGCCTTAAAGACTTTAGCGCAGGGGCCAGGAGCAAGCTCGCAGCCGGAGGTTCCGCCAACAAAACGCACCAGGAGAATGCCCGAACATTTTAAGGAGGCGCAAATGGACAAGGACAAGAGGGTCGCGGTGGCATCGGCAAGCACAGCAGGTGAGGCGGTGGCACCGGCCCAGCCCCCTTTAGGTGCAAACGGGGGCAGAAGGGGAGGAGATGCTCCGGAGAAGCAGCCCGGGGGACACGGGCTCACAGGGGGGAGCGTTGCGGAGATTGCCACTCACTCAGCACGGCCAACGCTGGTGGCGGGACATACACAATGGGATTCAGCGATGCAAGGGACAGGGGTGACCAACACGCCCACCACAATGCCGGTTTCGGCCCCTCTAGTGGCGCATCAGGGGGCGGGGTGGCGCAGGTGTGGGTGCAGTCAGGAGGGGTAGCTCAATCTCCGTTGGTGGTGGCGGCTAGCTCACAAGGGCCGGTGCACAATATGGGGGTGCCGGGGGGCCGGCAGCACCGGTGCCGCCAGTAGCACCATTGGCACGGAGTCCGGTGATGTATGGTTCGGCCTCACTTGCTGTGGCTCCGTCCGCGAGTATTACGTGGCATGTGCCAGTGGAAACCAGAGAAAAGATCTTTAGGGGAGAGTATGTAGACGTATTTGACCTAATCAATGCGGGAGTGGTCCCAGGGAAGAGCAGAACGAGCAAGGAAGGAGAATTTACACAGAAAAAGCGTGGGTGGAGTGGTCAATCAAAAACTGGGTGACCGGCTTTGCAATTTATGCGGCAATTATGGTTGAGCGTTTCCCAGCAGTGGCGGCACAGTTAATAGGATACATTGCGTTGATCCATGGGGCGGCTTCGGAATTCCAAGGCACAGCGTGGCTGCAATATGACACCAAATTTAGGCAAATGAAGGCTGTGAGGCCGGAAGTGGCTTGGGATCAACGGGATATCAATATATGGCATACAGAATTCATCTACATCGCGCAAAAATGTAGAGAACTGAGCAAGGGAATGAGGTAACGCTTCCTAGCTTCTTTGTACAATTTGCAGAAAAATATGAAGTCCAGAGTAGTCGAGCAGAGTGCAGATCACAAGGTGTGGTATTCTCCGAGTGAGGAGCGGAGAGTCTCTCTAGTTCACATCTTTTCCCTCCTCCCCACCACAGAATGGTCTGTCCTTCCACCTTCTGATGCGGTTAGAATGTTGGTGTATGCCGTGGTTCTATGTGAGGCTCTTGCGTGAGTCTGAGGAGGACGCTGGAGGTGACAGCTGTGGTTGAGGCGTTCGCTGCCATGTTTATTTGATAAAGCCTCTTCTTCCTCCTACCTTCGTCTCCTGTGGTCTACCAGCTCGTCATTACACTGGCGACAGAGGACGGGATATGAGAACCTTAATGGGCAGCGAAACTGACGCCTCAACATGCGTGCCGGAACATCAGGAAGCCGGTTCCTAAAGACTACTCTGGTTGAGTGGCAGCAGTGAGTACGTTTTGACCCTCGGACTAGCTTTGGTTGGGTCAGCTTGCTCTGATCGTGGTGTTGTTTGCACCTCGGTTCGATAGCAGTTTCCTTTCCTGGCTTCTCAACGCGCCACCCTCGCTTTTGGTACAAGACTTTTATTTTGACCGGCATAGTTTACCCCTTAACTGGGGGAAGTTATTGATGCGCTGAACAGTCCTGGTGGAGTCTTGACGGAGTTCGTCAGGTTTCATGGCGTAACCTTCATCGGAAGCACAGCGATATTTCTCTGCGGTAAGCGTCGCCATGGGGAAACCCTTCTCCGGACCCTCTTGGTGTATTGTTTCAGCTTCAGAGTATTTTGGGCTGTGTTTGAGGCTGGTGGACGGCAGAGTGAGTCAGCAGTGTGGTGCACGAATCGTATTCCACAAGAAGTGTCAACGCCAGAGAGGGGCGTTTACCTTTCGGTGGTTCCGTCAGGCCTGTCGCACTGACAGGCACAGCTTTTGAATTTCCTTGGTGCCAACGAACGTCATGTGTTAGAGAGAGAAGCCATTTGTCATAAAGAATAAAGTAAGAGAGTGTACCCCGTGCCTGTCACGCTGACTGGCACCGCAGTTTCAATTTCGCCCGCCTGCCGCACCTTATCTTTCAGTTTTGTTGGGTCAATGTTTTGTCAATTGCTTTATGTGGTGAGTGTCCTCACCGCTCACTCTTACCTTTGACAGCCGGAAAGGTGTCAGTTAGACATCTGCAGAAGGAGCTCTCTAGTAAACCCTCCCGTGCTGCATTGTAGGATGCTATCCTTCCGTTTCTCTCTGAGAAATTCCGTGTGAGGGAGAGACAGGAAGAATACGTCTTGACTAAGGAAAAAGGGAAGCCTACTCTTCTAGCCTTGAAGAGAAGGAAACAGTGCAACCTGGTAAAAGTCCTCCTCATTAGGTAACATTTGACAGCTTTGGTTCTATCTCACGATAAAAGTTCTAAGACAAACTCTTTTTTTTTGTGCAGGTTACTACTAAGAAAGAATTTAAGGGTTAAACCTAGAACTACTCTAGCCCTATACTTGTTTTGTATATTGTTGAAGATTAATAGTCAATTTTGCCAACAGTGATTACAATACTTTGTCACAAATAACACAGTCATGCAGAATGTGACACCTCCACTGTTTTTCCTGGCTACTCCAGGGAGTCAATTTTGAAATGGAACAAATGGAAGAAAGTATTCTATAACTATGCAGTAGTGTGTGGGCCTAACTTCAGGCTCGAAAGAAAAGTAGCGCTACTACAGCATTATCTAGGGGCTGAAGGGCAAGAGATTTTGGAGCATTTGCCTGATTTGGGTGCTAATGATGCAAGAGTGCTAAATGAGTACGAGATAAGTATTAGGAAGCTGGACAACCATTTCTTGTCAAAAATAAGCACCATCATAGAGCGCTACCATTTTGTGAAGAGGTGCCAGAAAGAGGGGGAAACAGTAGAAGAGTTTATATCAGATTTGAGAAAACTAGAAGCAAGCTGCAAATTTGGGGGAGCGTGCAAGGAGCGCATAAGGGACCAGTTCTTGCTAACTTGTAAAATCGAAAGACTACAAGAGGAGGAGGAGTTGTGGCTGAAGGAGGATCCGCCACTGGGGGAAGTATTAATTGTAGCCAAACAGGTAGAACACATGATACAGTGTGTGAGCGAGATAAAACAAGAGTGTGAGGGGAAGACAAAAGTGAATGAGATTGTGGATGATCTGAGCAATATTCTGGTTGTTCAAGGATGCAAGAAAGAGCCGAAGGAGAGTAAAAATAGTTGGAGTTTCAGAGGAAACTGTTATAGGTGTGGGAAGGTGGGACATTTGGCTAACAGGAAAGAGTGCCCGGCATTGAAAGTGACTTGCAAGAAGTGCGGGAGGAAGGGTCACTTTAGGATCTGTTGCAAGAGTAACATGAATTACAGAAGGAATGCTAGAGGAGAAACAACACAAGTGTGTGATGAGATTGTTTTGCAAATAGAAGGGGTGGGTAACCCCAAGGACTTCATAAGTATTGAAGAACAAAAGATTGAAGCTATGTTTGATTCATGCTCCAAGTTAACATTAATTTCAGCAGAGGCGTTTGACAAAATGTTCAAAGGTAGGGAAAAACTACAAAGAATGGATGTCAACCCGGGAGGATATGGGGGACAACCCATACACATAAGGAGTTCCTTTTGGGGAACTGTGGCATACAAAGACTGATATACAGTCACCAAGGTATATGTATTTCATAAGGGGGACTTTATCCTAGGGTGGCAAGCATAAAAGGATCTAGGGATCTATCTCAATCCCAACAAGGACCCTCAAATTCTGGTTCATTGTGTGGGCAAAGTCCAAATGAGGATAGAAGAAGAATTCCCTGAAGTTTTTCAAAACAGTTGTGGTGTCTTAAACACTATGTTCACAGAATAAAACTTAAGGAAAACTCGCAGCCGGTCTCGGCCAAAGTGAAGAACTTGCCCATATCTATGCAGGAGTTAGAGAAACTCTGCAGTTTGAAAAGTGATCGAGCCTGTGGAGGCCACTGAATGGTTGGCTCCTATAGCAGTGGCCAAGAAAGGTGACAAGGCGTTACGATTGTGAATAGACCTCAGAGCCCTTAACAGAGAGGCTGTAGTGGATAAATATCCTTTGCCCAACATCACGCAAATGATGAGTAGGGTAGCTGGAGCCAAGGTATTCTCTACTCTAGACTTGACTTCTGCATACTACCAAGTCAAACTGCACCCTGAGTCACAAGAACTCATGCCGTTTGGACTTGTGTCAGCAGCTGCAGTTTTCCAGAAAATTATGACCAATATGCTCCAGGGGATCCCGGGAGTGCTTTGCTACCAGGATGATGTACTGATATTTGGGGAGAATGGAGTACAACCTGACCAAAGGCTCAAACAAGTTCTGATGAGGTTCCAGGAGCAGGAACTTACAGTAAAAAGGGAAAAGTGCAGGATAGGTTGCTCAGAAATAGAGTTTCTGGGACATAGAGTGACGGCAGATGGCATACTACCCAAAACAGAGCTACAGGACACTATACTAAACATTAGGCCTCCAAAAAGCAAAGAGGAAGTCAAATCTTTTATGGGAATGGTTGAGTTTTACAGTAAATTCATTCAGAATTTTGCTAGGCGAACATACCAGATTTGCAGTCTGTTGAAGAATGGGGTAGTGTTTGGTTGGAGTGAGGAGTGTCAGAAAGAGTTTGAGGACACCATGGCAGCTTTAGCTGGAGCTCCCAACATGAAGGAGTTCTTACCAGGCAGGAGAACAGTAATAACAACAGCTGCTAGCTCCAAAGGCCTAGGAGCTGTCATGACTCAATAGGGTGAGAAAGTGGAGGAGACAATAGCGTTTGCGTCTCGATCCTTGTGTCAGGCAGAGATTAACTACTCTGTGATTGAGAAGGAGGCTCTAGCTGCACATTGGGCCATTAACAAGTTTAAAAATGTTGTATGGGGAACCAATTTCTATTTGAGGACGACCATAAGCCTCTTGTTGAAGTTTTTACAAAAAATGGACTAGACTCCATCTCGAGTAGGATCAGGAGGTGGGTAGCGAATGTACAGGAGTACACGTTTGGGTGGAATACGTACCAGGGGTGAGAAACTATGCTGCAGATTGCCTCTAACGCCTTGTAGAGTACCCACGGAAAGAGGAAAATGATACTAGCAAACAGGAGGATGAGGTATTGAGCTTACAAAATGAGAAAGTATGCATCATAACCCAAGGGGCAATAGAAGAAGCACAGTGGAAGGAAGAATTGAAGGCTGACCCACTCTTGCAGAGGGTATGTGAAAAGACGCAGGGTGGATGGTCAGTCCAGGACAAATGAGAAGAGTTGCTCAGGCTGCTCTGGATGGTTAGAGAAGATCTGTCCATTGTGGATGAGTGTCTTTTCCGTGGCACAAAGCTCATTCCACCTGGAACCTTAAAGGATATACTGATCAACTTGGCCCACGAGGGACATCTTGGTATTACCAAGACTAAACAGAGGCTACGTTTGGATTTTTGGTGGACAAACATGGATTTGGACATAGAGAGAAAGATACGGGAGTGTATACCGTGCTCCTCTAGTGACAAAATACTCAAGTTGCATACGCCACCCATGCACTGTAGACCACCACCAGAGGGCCCGTGGTGGACATAGCCTTAGACATAATTGTCCCGTTAACAGGGGAGAAACAATCACCGTATATCTTAGTGCTGGCAGACTTGTACTCCCAGTGGCCCAAGTTGAAGTTTGTCTCAAAGATCACCACACAGTCGGTCATTAAGTTCCTGCTGGAAGTGTTCCTCAGGGAGGGGTTGCCCAGCACCATACAGACGGACAACAGGGTTCAAATCTGCTCTCAGGAAATGAAGGCGTTCTTACAGTGCAAGGGAATAAAACACAAGTTCTGTGCTCTGTATCACCCGGAGGCTAATGGGATGGTAGAAAGACTGAACAAAAACATCAAGGAGAGCTTCCAGTTAGCTAGATACAATAGGCTGTGCTGGAGGGAGGAAGTGATGAAGCGCTTGGAAGCATATAGGTTAACCCCACACCAAAATACCAGCCTGACACCTTTTGAACTAATGAAAGCTAGGAAGCCTAGCTCTAGGTTGGTGCCTGGGTGGATGAATTTGCACAAAGAGTGGTCAGATATCTCTAAGAACACTACTTTGGGTGAAAGGGAACAGAGCGCCATGGCTGAAAGAAAGGCAAGGTATAACAGAACACGCAGTCAAAGACATAAGTTTCATGGTGGGTGATTTTGTCAAAGTCAAAGCTCCCACAGGCATAGCGAAAAGGTCTGAATTTACAGGACCTATGAGAATTGTAAAACTATTCAGGAATGCAGGTCAAACGCAAGATGGGAGAATTTTGAACTTAGTGAGGGTGGTGAAGTACTCTGTCCCCTTCACAAACCTTACCACACCAGGAGGGGGTGAGAGTGAGACCTCCGGTGTAGAGAGTGCACTCACTGCAGCTGATCCTGAGAAAGCCAAAGTCCACACCAGGTCAAGTGGAAGAAAGATATGTCGTCCAAGTTTTCTCAAAGATTATGTTGTAAAGTAAATTGTTGTATCATATGGTTCACCACAGTTTCACATGATTTTATGTTCTATCGGTCTATCTCTTTTACCTAACCTGGTTCTCTCTCTCTCTCTCTCTCCCTTGCCTTTGTTCTCACCCCAGGGTTCCTGAGTCTTTTTCCATCGTGTGAACTTATTGTTTGTATAGAAGGGGGATATGTGGATCCTCCGAGTGAGGGAAGGGGAGTCTCTCTAGTTCACATCTTTTCTCTCCTCCCCCCAACCGAATGGTCTATCCTTCCACCTTCTGATGCGGTTACAATGTTGGTGTATGCCAGGGTTCTATGTGAGGCTCCTGCGTAAGTCTGAGGAGGGCACTGGAGGTGACAGCTGTGGTTGAGGCGTTCGCTACCATGTTTGTTTAATAAAGCCTCTTCTTCCTCCTACCTTCGTCTCCTGTGGTCTACCAGCTCGTCATTATACAAGGACAGGGTGGAAGCTCATCCATGCAGTGTCATACATTGTTTAGCTTGAAGCGCGTCAAGAGATATCAGTGCTGCATATTAGTTACCACAGTGAGATATGGTTCCACAACATCAGTTGTACGTAGCAAATAATGAGCTCTAACTGTGTGCTTGATGAACTCTGGGCTTGCCCTGGCATCACTACATAATTTGAAAAAAGAGGCTTAACAATTTCTTCAGAAGAGGCCACAATGGATTCAGGATCACAAAATACCTCTGGTTTACCCAGATCAGTGGATAATGTTTTAATATAGTGTAGCGATGGAATGGTGAGAACATTATCTGGTTGCAAACAATCACTGATTACCAGGCAATTAAAACTAGTCTCACGCTTCTTCCAAATCGAGAGCCAGAGCGTTAGAATGTGCAATTTCCTGATATCTTCAAAATAGGTGAGCCCAACTTCCGAGTGACAATTGTAAACAGAACAACAGGTGGGAACAGCCAGCAACCTTTTCAAAAAGGCATCTTCTACCTTGGGTATACAAAAATATCAATAAAGCCGAACAACCCTGCACCATGAGTAATCACCAACAGGCTTTTACCGTTCTTAATGGCAACTCTCTCTTTCAAAGGTTTTAAGCCTAATTTTGAGGTCTACTTAAAAAGTGCTTCACTATATCTGACGAATTGTATTTTTCTAATGTTAAGCAGATGGTGGCAATTACAAGCACCATCTAGTGGGACACTAAGGTACGAGAAAGTCTGGCTGTTGCTGATCTTAACACCACAAATCGTGTGTACTACAGTTTTCATGGCCCTAAAGCCATAAAACAGAAGAAATGTTTTTTACAAGTTCTTGTTTAAGTCCAATTGATCTATTAAAAGAGCAAAAGAATCCAGAGGCCCTTTGGCCATATGTAGTCATGAGTACCGCATCACCAGCTTACAAAAGCACAGGGATATGTCGCGCAGTCAGCTGTGGCATATCAGGTCCATTGACCACCAGATACGTCTCTAGGTCATTGATGTAGAGCGTAAAGAGAAGCATATGCCCTCAAACATCCTTGGTGAACACCTCTCTCAACCTTGAATGAATCAGAACACTCCCTTTCTGAACCAAGTCCAACACTAGTGGCAACATCAGTATCTAATTGTCTCAAGAACCAGGCAGTTGGTTCCTCAATGAGCAAGGAAAGCATGATGGACCATAACTTTGTGCAATTGACACAGTCAAATTCACTGCTTGAGTCAATGAAGGCTAGATATTAAAAAACTATCTCCACCTTGGAATATTTATTGACGAGCAAATACAGGTGCAAAGGGGGGGCGTGGCCAAGCCGAGCACAGAGATGGCCGCCTAATCTGTCGGCTCCGCCGACCGAGCAACTATGCGAGGAAATATCCGGTCACTTCAGCCTACACTGCGGCTCTAACGCTGTTCTCAGGAATCGGATGAGCAGCGGAGCCGATCGATACCTCCCGACACCAGCGAGAAGGCGTAGAACGGCCGCAGCGAGACCTGCGACATCGGGACTGAGGCGCGGCCTGACGGCTGAGTAAAATCCTCGGCGGCGCGCCGCTCGCCACTGACAGTGCGGTCCCGTTACATTTACCGGCAGCACCCTTGCAACATCATCGCCCGGGGACCGCGGTCGGCTGTGGAAGTGCCGCCGGCACAGTGAGGACTGGGAGGTGCTGAGTGCGGCGTGAAACACATCGGGGCTGGTGCGCGCGAGACCTCGGCACCGGCGCCTGCTTCAGCCTCCACCGCGGCGTCCAGTGCCTGTGAAGAGATCGAGGTGGGGAAGCAGCCCCGCACCGGCCGGAAGGAAGGAGCGGACCTGTGCCGGTCGCCGAATCACCCTGGGGTTGCTGCACGGCTCCGTGCATCAGGCTGCGCGGAGCCAGATCCGGAGCGCCACTGAGTACCGGGGCGGCTGGTTGGTAGATCGCCCGCGGTGTACGTACATGCCCTTGGACGGCGACGGCTTGGAGCTGCGTATTGGCCTGTCAACTACCGCATATAGCTTCCCTTGCGACCACCCAGCAACGCCGCATCACTGCCCTGCTCTACTGGCCCCAGCAATTGTTGTGTGGGGGGAGCGCAGACCTCCACTGAGGAGCTCCGGCGGGGTGGACCCTCTCACTCCTACCAGCAGCGCGGCAACCCTGCATGGCATCACCGGCTTCTATAGTGATTGTGAGGCTGAGCACTGATCCCCGCTGACGGGTTCTTGGTCCTCTCTCTTCTGCGGTGGACTCTGATACGCTGACGGGGGCGTTCTTGGAGTGGCCCTGAGGCCCACCTGGTAGCACTTTGGTGACGGAAGTCCCCACGGTGTGCACCCAGAGACTGACGCTCCTGCTGTTCACGGAACGGGCCACACGGCGAGGCGGACGTTGGTGATCTCCCCGCTGCTGCCACATATGATAGCCATTATTTGCAGCAAATAAGCCCCATAGGAGAACCCGGTGGACATAATGGCGGGGGGACGCAGCTCGAAAGCGGCACTCCAGGTCAAACTGACTAAATATGCGTGGGATGGGGACCTGGCGCGAGCCCCAAGGGAGGGTCAGTCGCATCTGATAGGTCTGAGTCAGGAGGGAAGCAGAAGGAACCAACGTTGCAGGACATTCTTGAAGCTATCACCACTGTCCGCACATCCTTGGAGTCGCGCATTGACACAGTGTCTACCGAAGTGTCCCTCATTAGAGAAGACATGCGCTCTATGAACTCGCGCCTGAAAGACGTTGAAATAAAGGCGACTTCCCTGGTAGAGGATACGTCAGCGCTGCAAAAAAAAGTGGACGACCTTCAAATGCACGCTGCAAAATTGGAAGCGCAGTTAGACGATTATGAAGGGCGCTCTAGGCGCAACAATGTTCGCATAATTGGGGTCCCGGAACGGGCGGAGGGGCCATCGGCAGACCTCTTTGTAGAAGAGCTGATTACCACCTACCTCAAACCACGGGGACTTTCCAACTTCTTCTCCGTGGAACGGGCACATCGTGTACCGGGAGGCCGGCCGAAACCTGGGGCTCCCCGGGACCTCTTCTTGCCAGGATCTTCAATTTCCGCGACAGGGATGTCATCCTGCAGGGTGCCCGCTCCGCCCCGCCAGTGGAGTTTCAGAACAGTTGCATTACTTTCTTTCCGGACTTTACCCTCAAGGTGCAGAGACAAAGGCGAAGCTTCTTGGAAGTAAAAAAGGCGCTTCGCGACAAGGACCTGAAGTATGCCATGATGTTCCCGGCCAAGTTGCGGGTGGAATCGGAGGGAAAGTCCTGGTTCTTCACCACCCCGGAGGAGACCTGGGACTGGCTGGAGGGCTGGCGGACGGCAAGGCGCCAGGACAACCGAGCTCGGAGCATGAGGACGGATGGAGACACTCGAGCTTCTGGTGGTGGCTCACCGCTACGAGTCTTGAATGTGGCAACAGATGGAGACGAATAACTGGTCTGTATGTTTTCCCCTTTGGGTGATGGAGTGGTTGAAACAATGGAGGGCCGTGGGGATGGGGTTGTCTTTCCCACACGCATCAGACTTTGCCACCTTGGGTCAATTTGCTATATAAGACTTGGCCGATCTGCTCGCCCCGAACTCTGCTTACACCCCAGCCGATATGTGGGCGTCATTGGGTGTGTTCTAGACTCTGGCTGAGGCTCTTCGTATAAATGTGTTCAACTATTAATGTTATTATTGGTAAAATCATTTCTCACTGATGTTGCTCGGTTCGGCTACACGGTCCCGCAAGTTTTTTGTAAGGGTGGGCGATAGGCACTCTGCTAGTTTGGGGGGCGGGAGGTTTTGTCACCGCCGAGCAGGGAGGGGGGTGGGGGGACCGTTTGTTGGAAATGTGGGGTGGGCGGATGGGGACTGCATTGATGTTTTGATGTTGTTATTATTTTTGTTCAGGCATGTTATGCTCCATTGGTCTCGAATGCGAACTGTGACTGGTGCAACATGGGTAATGCTCTTATTGGCCACGGTATTTAGAAATGTAGAGGGCTCCTCCTTTGTCTCCACTAAGCTAGACTATCCTCTGGACCATCTCATAATGCCGAACCAGCGGGATGGGTGTGATGAATAGACAGAAACTCACTTTGCTCTCCTGGAATGTGAATGGGCTGGGGGACAGAATAAAGAGAGGGGTGGTTCTTCAATTCCTGAAAAGATACTCGCCAGACGTAGTGTTCCTACAGGGGACCCATTTGTTGGGCAACGGTTGTAGGGCCCTGTCTCGTTGGGGCTTTCAGCTGGTAGCTCACTCTGCCTTTGGCTCAGGTTCCCGGGGGGTGGGATTCCGTAAATGCTTTCCTATGACTATTAGCAAGGTTTGAACCAACCCCTTGGGTAGATTTGCAGCCCTGACTGGGATTTGGGAGGGAGCCATCCTTAACTTGGTCTCAGTGTACATTCCACCGGGCCTACATATGCAGGCCTTTGCTGACCTTGGTGACATTCTCCTGGGCCTGCCGGATGGTCGACTGTTGATCGGGGGAGACTTTAATTCTATTGTCTCTGATTCCTTGGACCGCTGGCCTCAGAGGGACCTGCCATCATCCCGCAAACGGATACATAGCTTTCTGGGTGCCATGGGGCTCGTAGATGTCTGGAGGGGCATGCACCCCGAGGACCGCCAATATACCCATCTCTCGGGGCCCCACGGTACGATGTCCCGTATAGATTATGTACTCACGCTCACGCACCACCTCCACTTAGTCTCTGATATACGACACTTGGCCAGGGGGATCTCGGATCATTCTCCAGTTCTGTGTAAGCTGGAAGTAGGAGAACCCACGGTCGGCCACGTGGCACCGCTCAACTCATGGTATCTTACGAACCCCTCAATTAGGGACAAGTTTCTGACTGAAACCGACCTGTATTTCCAAGAGAACCTGGGATCAGTAAGCTCACCCGTCTCACTCTGGGAAGCCTATAAGACGGTCGTTCGGGGGGTGGTCCTGGGGCAGATTCCGGGGCACCGCAAAGAGAAAGCTGCCGTTATTATGCGCTTAGAAGAGGAGATCCTCGAACTGGAGCGAGCGGCCGCCTCGTTGGACTCGGAGGAGGTGCGCCAACAGCTCAAAATTAAAACCAAGGAGCTTTTGGACTTGGCCACGGACGCGGCTAAGGCTCAATATAGGGCTACCCTAAGTAGGATCTATGACGCGGGTGACAAAGCAGGCAAATTGTTGGCCAGGTTGGATCGTAGAGAGGGGGCATGGCACGTCGTGGCCGAAATTAACGCCGATACCTCCCCCCGCCTCACTGCTCCGCAGGACATCGCGGACGCCTTCGGTAGCCATTATCGGTCCCTGTATACCTCCCGCACGACCTATTCCAAGGAGGAGTCCTCTTCGCTCCTCCCTGACGTCCAGATGCCAGTCCTCACGCAGGAAGAAAGTTCCAACCTAGACCGTGACATCGCGGTCCCTGAAGTGGAGAAGGCCATCCAGGAGTTGCGCGGCGGGAAGGCGTCGGGCCCTAATGGGATCCCTATAGAATTATTTAAGCTTACGGCAGGCAAGACAGCCCCGTTTATCACAGATATGTTTCGGGAAAGAAAAGAGCTGGGAATCCTCCCTGAGGATCAACGGCTGGCCAATATCGTCGTTATCCATAAAGTGGGAAAACCCGCCGAGCTGTGTTCCTCATATAGGCCCATTTCACTGCTTAACTGTGAGGCCAAGATCCTTGCAAAGGTTCTCGCCACCCGTTTGTTGCAAGTTCTTCCGCATCTGATTCACCCGGATCAATCCGGGTTCATGCCGGCGAGAAATACCTCTCTCAATATCCGCCGACTTCACGCTGTACTCTGCAGGGCAGACACGATCAGAGAGGATGCCGTGGTGGTATCATTGGACGCTGCCTCGGCCTTCGACACCATTGAGTGGCCCTATATGTTTGCGGTGCTTCGCAAGATAGGACTGGGCCCGGAATTTATTGCATGGGTCCGACTCCTGTATTGTCAACCACTGGCACAAGTGGTTGTTAACAACCGGGCATCCCCTGTCTTTTCCCTTGGTAGGGGCACCAGGCAAGGCTGTCCCCTATCGCCGCTTCTCTTTGCCCTGGCCTTGGAGCCTCTGGCAGCATGGATCCGTCAGAGCCCAGCCCTTAGGGGCCTTAAATGGACGCATGGGTGGGAGGACCGCATATCATTATATGCTGACGATATCCTCCTGTATTTTGCCTCCCCGGAGGTGTCTCTGAATGTGGTGATGGATATATTCAAGACTTTCGGCGGGTACGCTGGCTACGTGATTAACTGGTCCAAATCATTGTTCTACATTCTTAGCGGGCGGCGTCCTCGCCTCCCCAGGGGTTGCCAACTGACAGAAGCTGAAGACGGCTTTAAGTATCTGGGATTGTGGGTATCCAAAGACCTGTCGAGGTTTTATGACGCTAATCTCCGGCCGCCACTCGCACGGTTTAAATCTGATGTCTTGCACTGGAGATCACTACCCCTGACCCTTTTGGGACGAGCGGCGTTATTTAAGATGATGTCCCTCCCCTGATTCCTATACGTGTTACAAAATACCCCCCTCCCGGTAGTGTGGTCCTTCTTTAAGGAATTGGATGGCACAGTGCGAGATCTGCTCTGGGAGGGTAGACCCCCCCGTATCGCCACACATAAGCTCACTTTGGGGTGGTTTGATGGGGGTATCGGACTCCCAGACATAAAAAGATATTACTGGGCCTCGCAGCTCGCTGCCATTAATCAGTGTACCTATAGACGGCATGATGACCCGGCTTTTCGGATTGATCGTTGGCTCCTTCCCGGGGAGGGTTTGAGGGGCGTTATATACGAACTTTCGAAAACTCGCCCTGACCGGCCCGACCACGCATGCGGTGCAGATATGGCGGGACGCTACTAAAAGCCTGGGTTGGGAGGGCAAGCTCACTCAAGCCACGCCACTTTGGCATTGTGACCGGTTGGGCCGTCTGTCGCGCTCCTTGGGCTTTGACAAGTGGGATACCATAGGCATTTCTAGACTAGGGGACCTTTGGAAATCGGGCGGTGTCATGCCCTTCTCTCAGTTACGTCAGGAATTTGAAATGACCGACTCGGAGCAGTTCCGATACCTTCAAATTAGACATGCGCTGCTCGCGGCTCTCCCCAGGGGTACGATCCTTCCTGACTCCTCCCCTCTGGAGGACAGGATCGTAGATGGTGACCTGCCAGAAAAAGCCATATCTCTTATATATAAAATGCTTATTAATAACATGACTGATCCCTTAATTCAACTAAGAGGTAAATGGGACCACGATGTCGCTGGCCTGGACGATGAGGAATGGCGGGCTGCAGTGGCTTCTCCGCGTGAGGTTGCCATCTCCTCGAGACTCCGATTGGTCCAGCTAAAGATCCTTCATAGGATATATTTGTCCAGATCCTCACTGGTCCGTATGGGCTACGCCCAGGACACTGGATGTACACGACACTGCGGCCAAGAGGGCACCTTCATACATATACTTTGGGAATGTGCGGAAATCCAGACATTCTGGGAGAGGGTGATATCCAGGATGGAGGAAGCCTTGGGGCAGCCGATACAGTGTAGCATCAAATTAATCTTGTTGAATATATGGGATTCGACTGACTTCACTGCCAAAGAACGGATTTGGATCACCTTGGGTTTCATGGTGGCTAAGCGGAATATCGCTCGACTGTGGAGGGCTCCGAGTCCGCCGAGTATAGCGGAGTGGACTAAAGACATGGACTGGTGTATGGTGACTGAGAAACCTATCTATGTTTCCAGAGGCTGCCCGCAGAAATGGTCACAGATATGGGGACTTTGGAACACCTTCCGGGGGGAGCTTTGTGTGCCGCCAGCGGGTAGGGATGACATTGTTGAAAATGTTGGTTAATCGCACGCCTCCGCGGATCAAGCTATTATACTGGGATATGAGAACCCCGATGTCTTAATGCACCTTAAATTTTTGAGTACAGATGTATTGCTATGACCTTATTGTATACATGCCTAATTTCTTAATAAAAGTTAAAAAAAAAAAAAAAAACAGGTGCAAACACTGTTCAGTAGTCCCCAACCATTGGCCAAAGCCAGCCTAAACATTTGTATTTGACAAGAAAATATTGCCCGTAATATTAAGTATTTAATCGAAGAGGGAAATAAGGTGATAACATTTTGGATCGCCCCTATCATCTTTTTTAAATATAAGAAGTATAGTAGACTGGGACCAAGATGGAAGCAGTCTGCTCTTGATGGCACTTCTCAGGACATTTGCCACGACAGCAGCCCAAATGTGCCACCCAACGTAAAATCAAGATGTCCAGAAGCAGTGGCATCTTTAAAAAAGAAAAGGGGGGGAAGAATGAATCGCTTTTCAAAATGCACAATTCGATTGTAACACTGGCTGCCCACGAGTCCAGGCTTCCTCCCGTATATGGCTTTGCTGGCCTCCAGGGTGTTTTTGATAGCCTAATCTGCAGGCCTGTATCTCTAAAGCATTATGTGTACATGTGAACCATTTCAACCTACACAAAGCAACTGGAAATATGGAAAGTCAGAGAAGAACCATGATGCTTTCCCCAGGAACAAAAACATAAAACAAGATAAGCAAACCACCCTCAGCCCGACAAGATCTTGATCAAATGTCTAAGGTAGCGTACGAAATATAAACATCAATATAAAATGAAGAAGAGCCAGAGTTTCTGGAAGACAGATAACATTGGATTGTTGAAAAGAAGGACCCACTCTGGATTATGCAGTTTGGTGCTTAAACCAGCCACATTCAAAACAAGCACTGGCAAAGCCAATAGGTCTCACCTATGGGCGAGCTATTGTTGGCTTTGGCAATTGAGTGGAATGGTGAACGGGAGGGCGGGAGACTGTGGAGAGCGGGACGTCAATGGAAAAGCGATATGAAGCAGCCAAGCGCTGGCCACGTCATATCACTATTTTCCCCACTTCTGTCTGTGGTGAGGGGAGAAGAAACGCACACAGAAAAAGAAGTGCAGAGTGTGCTATCTGTGAGCGTTACATGAATATAGATGAGTCTGGATGCAGGTAGTTAAAGGAGGTGGAGTATGGCTTAGTTTTGGAAAAACAGTACTACATCCTTACATCAGTGTATGGTCTCGGGCTGCTCATACATAATTAATTAAAAACGCTGGTGGTCTTCGTTTTTCAAGATACAGAGAGTTAAAGATAAAAACAGCGTTGTGATTGGCTCAGGGGAGCCTGGGTGGGCTTCCTGTTCCTGCTGGAGGGACAAGAAGAGACGCGGCGATGCGGCGAGGAGGTAAGTTTAATTTTATTTTTTATTTCCCCCCTTCCCCCCTGGCCCACCGCCCGCCACCCCAGATCCATGCCTGCCGCCACTGAATGCCCCTGTCAAAAACACACACTCCAATCTCGCTTCACTGCAATCTTCGCCCGTCAAAAACTTCCCCTGCAACTTCGAATTGTATCTTCAACTGACAATCTTCGTTGAAATAACATTTTCACCCAACTATAACGGCACTTTAACCTTTGTTTTTCTTAGTGAATTCCCAATTTTTTTTATACTATACCTGACTATAACTGTCACTTTAACATTTGTTTTTTTCAGTGAATATATATACTCAGGACCATTGTTTGGAAGTAATGTTATGTTTTGGTTGATTTATCAGAATAATGTGTTTTCATTTTAAATTTACTGCCAAATTATGCAGACTAAAGTGAATGTCGTTGTTTCGTCATGTTTGTTTTTACAATTGACAAGGTGAAGTCACAGAACTTATATATTACTGTTGAGTGTGATACTTATAGGAAAAGTCTCACGCCTGATAGCCATTTGAGGTTTGTTTTTGCGGTTGCGTGAAGCAGTGTTTCTTTAAATAAACTGTAAATTCAGTCATGAACAAGCATACACCATAGTGTAAGGGTGCATAAAACCAGTAGCATATGTTTTTGCTACCATTTTGCTCAACAACTTATGTTTTGAGATAAACCAATTTATTATGGATCTACTACACAAAAGAAGTAAGTGAAAATGGAAGAAAGATAATGTGTGATTCTTTCATTTTCTCAATAGTGTTCAGGCAGCACTTCTCACTTCAAAACTCACCACCCCACCATAGCCATTTACTTACATGTTCGGATGCCATTTTCCAGAAAACAGAAATAGGATTGTTTTCACAATCATATCTTGATGGACACGATTGGTAATTGAATTCTGCAAAAAAAATATTCCATGAATGTAAATTAGTTTAAACATCGAAGATGTAAATGTTTCCAAAATTTCTTTTGGCATCGCACACATTCACATTTTAATCAGTAAATATAAAAACACAACTATAATGAAAAAACAATGTTTAGACGTATACTAAAATGAAAGTAACATGAGTTGCCAGCAAAGTACTACTTTCAGCCCTCCATTCTGCAAAAACGTTACTGCTCAAATGTTAATATCTTATATGCTGTCACTCTAAATTCAATCTGCTATACACCAAAGAATTTCAATAGGGCAGAAAACATTTAGTTTGAAGAGGAAGGTAAATTATATGTAAAGAAGTTTAGGGAAAAGCATTACTGAGAATGATCTCACTGTATACTGTTGTGTAATCCAGGAATGTTGTGATTTGTTTCAGCCATACATATTGTGGCCTTACACTGACACATTTACTTGGGGCAGATGGAGAAAATTTAAATTCTGTAGTGCTTCTTTACCAGCATAGTTGTTGAAATGTGGGATTTGACTATGTAGCGTTTATATTCATGATGTGGTATTAGCTTCATGTGACAATAGAATAAGTCTGGGCGGTGAACTGCGCTCCGCTCGCGGAGTTTGCGGAGTTTTCCGCACTCCGCGTAACGCGGAGCTTCCGGAGTTCTGAAAAACTCTGCTCCACGTGGCAGAGCGGTGTTTTTTTCCTTGCTCGCCAACGTCAAGTTGGCAAGCGCGAGCGTGGAAAATCAACCTCCCAGCTAGATTTCTCAATGCGGGAGATCGGATTTCTCATTATGAGTGGTCGCGTATGCTCGCATTGAGAAACAAAACGTTTGCTTTGAGAAAGCTGCCACTCGAGTAAAAAATCTATTCGAGCAGCAGAAAGGAAGCAGTGCCCGCTTGTGCTGTGCGTGGTGCCGTTCGGGATGATTGCACAGTGCGGACAAACACCCGGCACTGAAAATCATCACAAACAGCATTTATCTAACGCACTCTGCCGCTTGCAGAGCTCCGTGTATCGCAGTAGAGGTTTTTTTGCACTTCGCGGAGTTCCGCATAGTAGAACTCCGCGAACTCCGCCCAGGCTTACAATAGAACTGACTGTTTTGAAATGGGCTCAGCATCCATGTGATGTTGTGGCTGTGCACATTTTCCTAACTCCTTCTGATCAAATTATTTCTGCATTTGTTTGAGGGGATTCTTAAATCAGTCTAATCGTATTCTTTTCTGCAGGCTTACACTAAGTTTTGCCCAAATAGCAGACTGTACTAGGTTTGAAAGAAAGCAGTTACAACAATATGGCTAATACTTGTATCACCCACCTCCAACGAAGAATAAGGGGCTAATTTAGGGATGTGATTTAACTCCCTCATTAAGAGGTTGGGAAACCACTGACTGACTGCTGGTGGAGCCACCGTCAGCCAATCAGCCAAAGAATGACCAAGTATAGTGCATGTTGATGCTTGTCCTATTTGGGTCGATTCTCTTGATGCATGTGTTCTCTGCTTGTGTTTTCCATGCCGCACCAGGGCGTTTTTTTTATTTCTCAAAAGCAAACCCCCACAATGGAGAGTTTATTTGTGAGAAACAAAAATAATGCCAAGTGGCCACCAAGTCATGTAAGCCTGCCCAACATTAATTTCTGATGAAAGTGCTTGCATCATGTTGGTTCAAGCACTTTTGTGAGAAATAAACTATAGGGCATCCTCCTGAAAACTGACCTATACATACCCACCGAGTGACATTATGGTTTCTTTATTATTTTGTTTGTTTGTATGGAATGGTATTCAATAGAAATAGAACCTGAATTGCCTTCTTCCATTGTGCAGTACGATGGCAATATCTCTAAGGTGGTCTTCACGACCATGACTCCCAGAGCATCAAGTAATGTTGAATGATTAAACATATGAACATTTGTAGTAGTAAAGACATGAAAAAAGCCGGACAACACCTGGACGCATTATGAAACATGCACATCAACACAGGCTGAAATGTAACCAAATGGGGCCATTATATAAGGGATAACACCAACCAATTTATGGCACTCAATGACTAATTGTTGAATATTTTAATGGATACTGTGTTATTGCAACAATGCTAATTAGACAGATGTTTTGAGATAGAGTGCAAAGTAAATGACCTCCTGTATTAATGAATACAACCATACTGTTATCTATTTTAAAATGCCAATAAAATATTTTGAAAAACCCCCAATATGGCTAATACTTCTAACATTGTAGGAAACAGATTAATATTTTTGACACCTTTAGTGGCAGCTTACTGCCCTGACAGGATCATGATCGGTAGACAGTAATTTACCCTGTTCTGAAGTTATGTATCCCTACATCACCCACCTCCATCCAAGAATAAGGGGCTAATTTAGGGATGTGATTTCTCTCCCTCATTTAGAGGTTGGGAATCCACTGACTGACTGCTAGTGGAGCCACCGTCAGCCAATCAGCCAAATAATGACCACCGTTAGTGCATGTGGAAACTTGTCCTATTTGGGTCGATTCTCTTGATGCAGGTGTTCTCTGCTTGTGTCTTCCATGCTTTGTTTTTTATTTCTGAAAAGCAAAGCCTAACATTGGGAAGTTTATTTGTGAGAAACAAAAATAATGCCAAGTGGCCACCAAGTCATGTAGGCCTGCTCAACATTAATTTCTGATGAAAGTGCTCACATCATGTTGGTTCAAGCACTTTTGTAAGAAATAAACTACTAAATAGGCAGTTATGACTTATTAGGGGGGTGGCTTTCCAAAGGGTGGACAGAGGTGGGGCCTCCACTGCTAAATAACCCAAAATTCATTACATTTTGGCAGGTCAATCCTACCAAAATTTAACAGGGGAACACATACGGTCACGGAACATGTACGGCCAAAATCTGCATGTTATTCCCCATAAACTCATAATAGATGTTTATTATCACACCAGATTAATAACGTAGCCCATTGGTATCATTATTTATCAGGGGTGCTAAATAACGCCTCAACTCGTAATCAGGACCTTGCGGGGAAAAACTACACATGTTTGCAAAGGTTTCATATGAATTTGACTGTAAGTGTAAGTACTTGTAAAAGGACAAGGAGGGTCGTATGTGACTTTTTTCAAAACCCAAATGATTGCTGTTGCGTTGCTACAAGCCTTTCCTTTTCTCCATTTTGGTTAATAGTTCTTACATTCAAACCTCCGTTATTACAGTGATGAGTTGTGAATACATTCTAATGCACAAAAAAGCAGATTTATATGCATGATTCAGGCAATTTCGAGATGAAAGCAAAAACAGACTTGTGCCAGAGATATCAACAAACTAAGGAATAAATGCATTTTTGTAATTTGGGTTTTCAAAGTAAAACACAAACATTTTATGGTATAATAAGTAACTCTGTAGATATTTCAGAACAAAAATACTTAGGTGATTGGCTTCACTATTCATTTACAGGAAATGTCGAAGTCAAAGACAATTGACCGCAAATCACTGCCTTCTTTACCGCAGCAATATATTTAGAGGTCTGACATATATATTCTTAAATAATAAAGGGTTATTCAAAGGTGTATTGTATCTTTTTGTGTGATGTAAGTGTGAGTGAGGCATAGGGACTTGAAAAACCAGTTTTGACCGTGACACAATGTCAAGAAATTGATTTCAGAATCTGTGTGATGGTAAGGATGAAAGTCCCTGACAGCCTGTACACCTGTGCCACCCCCATCATTTTCCTTTGTTCTTGAAAGGTTCTCCGTATTTTGCCTTCTGGCAACTGTTTGTGGGCCCCTAATGTTGAGGGACCCCTCAAACTGAGAACTGGAGCTCCATTGTACCCCACTAGTAGTCTCAAGGGTGTAGCACAACTGACCCCATTTGCACTATTCCTAGGTGACGACATCATCATCATCATAGTTGCTATTTTTAAGGTGCATCTTTACACTGATGTGAGTTGCCTACCGTCCTCCCCTCCATAAAATGAAGCCCACAGGAATGGGGTTCATATTTATTTATTTTGTGTGTTTGAAATGTTCATAAAATCCATGTTCATGATTTTTTCAATAATTGTTCACGGTCACCTGAACAAGCGCACACAGTAAATACTGTGCAAATTCTATTGGTGCTCAGCAGAAGTTCATGTACATTTATTTCTGTAAGACCATCAGTTGCAATCTGGAGAATGCATGCTGCCCACTGAGGACAATTCCACCCCCTATTTCTTCATCTTTCAGTCTTTCTTTTCAGGGGCCTTTCTGAAGGGTGTACAAGGTTATCTATACTAACAACTGCATTGCATTCTAAGTAGCGGACCTTCCCAGACTTGTTTATGAGGTGAATACTGTGCTGCAGGCTCAATGCTGCTGAAGTTCACAGCTGCATCCATTTGAATCAATTTGGAGGATACTGTGACTGGAATCTGAGCTCCGCCCCGTCTTCTCCTTGTGAGAATGCAAAGCTGGCTTGCAATACTGGATCTTGGTATTACTTTGACACATCTTCATGGTTCCGCACTGATACCATCCCATGCATGCTTTTGTTTTTCCTCTCACTGATGTTGCAAACAGAGATTTGGGTGTCATCAAGTGTCCTTCTTCTAGCTCTTAGCATCCAATTGGAGGACGTACAATTGCGGGAGTTCTCACCTCCAGTTCCACATCTCACTAGCCTCCTACTTAAAAAATAATTCCTTGTCATGGATATGATTGAAATGTAAAAAAGCTGTTATTTTGAGGAAATTAGGAACCCATGATACCTTCCCTGACTAACGTGACCACTATCTATTGTATTACAAAGCTGTTTACTGAGCCACTATTTATTGCACTAATAAAGCTGTTTGAGGATCTTATAAAGCTGTTTAGAGACTGTTAAGAAGAATTTACAACTACCACCTGATGCCCCTGTATACTGCACTTTATGAACTATGCTGGTCGTAAGCATACTAAGTGGCACTGAGCTGGTTCCGCGAGGGGTTATCCTCTTTCATTCTTTTGACAGGAGTGGGGAACAAATAGGATAGTTATAAAACGTATTTGTCCAGTGCTTTCCATTGATGTTGTAATGAAGTCTATCCATTGACTTAAATCCCACACTTCTTGGACAAACCGAGGGGGATATTCTCAAGAACGTGTGTTAACTATCGCCAAATTCACTTAGCGCAACTTCTCACATCTCAGTCTATCATGGGAAAATAACACCGTGTTAACGCAGTATTCTCAACCCGGCGTCACCATGCGATAGTCTCACGATAACGCGACAAATGCCCGTGTTAAAATTAATGCGACGCCGAAAAAATGCAAAACACGAACGTGAAAAAAGTTGCGACGTTCCAAATCACGAAACAAAAATCAGCAATAACCAGCGACAGGCCTGCGATTCCCACGTGACATGCGGGAAAATGCACCATAAAAGCAGAGAAGAAAAAAAAAGATTAAAAAATGTAACTGCGTAGCACCATGGACGCACCCGGACCGATTGCAGAGGACAACGCGAACCCCACAAGCCCCACAGACGACCAGCCAGGAACCCCGGGGAAGGGCAAGGAGAAGAGGAAGAGGAAGACGGGGTTCAGTCCGCAGGAAAACCGGATCATCGTCACGGAGGTGACAGAACACTACCAACAACTGTTCGTCACCTCCACTGTATCATCGGCAACACAAACGGAAATATGGCAGTACATCGTGAACAACGTGAATGCAGTCGGAGTGTCAAGGAGGACAATGGAAGAGGTCAAGAGGCGCTGGAATGATGTGAAGGGCAAAACCAAGAAGAAACTCGATGCCAACATGAAAGCAGCAACGCAGATTGGAGGTGGGGGACCAGCGGCACACCAGGAGCTGGATGACATTGAGAAAATGGTGGCCACAGTCATCAGTCGGGATACGGTGCCAGGAGTTGGGGATCGGGACACTGCTCAACATGACCTGACACAACATCAATAGGGTGAGTACCGACCAGGGACTGGGGGGACGGGGGGAGATGGGCACAATGGCACACATGCACAATTAAGTAGAGCACACTGCACACCCACAATGACTCTGGATCATGTCCCTGATCCCTGTGCCACACTGCAGCACACATACAGAAACTCAGGGAATGTGTGTTGTAATGAATTTATTTGCACATGCTGTGCCTGTGGTCATTTTGTACTGTCTCATGATTGCTAAGGACTGTCACAATGTGACGTCCTCATGTGAAGAAATTGTCAATGATGTTGTTCCTACGGGCTATTCCTGCTGCAGCTGCAGTGGGGTGTGGTCCACCTGCCTCATCTTCCTCATCATCGTCCGGTGCATCTGGCACTTGTAACCATGGGGCATTGGTGCGTACACATATGTTGTGCAACACACAACATGCAACGATCATCTTGCACACGATGTCTGGGCTGTACAGGAGCCTTCCACCTGTGATGTCCAGGCACCTGAAACGTGACTTCAACGCACCAAATGTGCGTTCCACGATGCCCCTGGTGCGTTTGTGGGCCCAATTGTACTGCCTCTGGGCCTGTGTGTTCGGGGCTCGGAGGGGTGTCATCATCCAAGGGCAGAGTGCATATCCTTGATCACCTGTGACAGTGCAGAGAGACATGAGTCAATAGTTGGTTCTGCATGATGTGTTGGCAGGTTCACTAGTTGATTGGCGTGTGATATGTGTGTCATAGTGATTCCTGTTTGACATGTACTGCTTGTAGCAAACGAGCGCCATCAATGTGTATTACATAGCCTCACTGCTGCTCCTCCCTCCCCCGAGCCTATTTACTTGTGTGCGCTGAGCGGTTGCATCACTTGCACTCCTACAGCACACCATTGTCATGCCTGTCTGCGCATGTCCACAAGCCTGACAACGACACTGTGATGTTGTGCGTTGAAGGTGGGCGGCCACGTGTGTGTAGGCCTATGGAAAGGATAGGGCGGACACAGATGTAGAGTTCATGGCTGGCTGAACTCGCGATGCGGTCGAGGCAAGACCTTTGGCTTATGCTGCGGTAATAGCGATACACACACAACAGTTGGCATGTATGATCCCGGACCCCGAGCGGGCTTGCGCTCGTTCATTTATCCCTTCGGCCGAGCCCGCACTCCGAGGGCATGTTACATTGCAACTTTGTCCATTGCGGGACGGGTGGCGCCGACACTACAACAGAGACACACGCATTAGGTACTTCATTGGCAAGCCCAACACTTAACCACGCCCAGAGCCCCGGGGTGATTATCCACACCCCTACGCTGGACTGTCGTATGCCAGCCCACTCCGGCAAAGCTTACAGGGGGGTACGACACAGCTACATGTCCCAGGTCTTCCCCACTGCCTGAGGTGACATGGTTGCGTCCGCTGTACACAGCACAATGCAATGTGGTAGGGCCCGGGGCCCTCATGCATACACAATGACCACACGGACACACTTAGATAGTTTGTGGAACTGGCTACGGGCACGTGCGCCCGGCCCCTTTATTGCCAGGGTCACATGTCCAGTGACGCCTGTGCTGGATGGGTGTGGGGTGAGTGTGAGCCAGCCCTCAAGGAGTGGTTGGTGCTGGCAACAACTACAACAGTAATCAGACAATCAGAAGTTCACAGTTCAAACAGCAAGGGTCCATGACTTGAGCTGCACAGAGTTAGTGGCCCCGGATGCACAGCGGCCGGCACATGGAACACCGCCACGGGACGGTGACTACAGGTGCACTGAGGTAGGGCCACGAGAGCTGAGCGGGTCCTCGTCGATGTCCAAGGTGAATGTCGCGGAGGGTTTTGGGGGACAGTGGAAGGTGTTCTTCCAGGGCATGATACAGAGGGCAGTACCAAGCAGACACAGGCAATATGGAGGAGATGAATGCTACAGACTCATTTTTGACACCAAGTCAGTATCAGCTACATGATGATGAAGACAACCCCCAGGCCATAGACTCAGACGCCACCAAAGTTCAACCAGAGAGTGTCCATGAATTTCGGGGCATGGAGTCAGTGGCACCAGAGCTGAAAGGGGATGCAGTCTGCGATGAGGCCTGTACAATGGTATAAACTCTGCCATAAATAAATTAAGACTCAGTTCCAAATGTGTGACCTACTTGACCGTAGTGTAGGCCGGAGGCAGCGGTCAGCAGGATCCCCCAGCCACGTGTCCTTGGCTTGCGATGCACAGAGTTAGTGGCACCAGAGCAGTTGTTGGTAGTGTTCGGTCACCTCCGTAACGAGGGTCCTTTTTTCATCCGGACTGAACCGCGTCTTCCTCTTACTCCTCTCCTTGCGTACAATGATATGGACTCTGCCATTGAAAAATCAAGACTCAGTTCCAAATGTGTGACCTACTTGACCGCAGTGTAGGCCGGAGGCAGCGGTCAGCGCGGGCCAACCGCTGTTCAGGCAGCTCCTCCTGGTACTCTCACACACGACGTTGGAATGCCATGTGGCGATGATTTGTGGTTGACGGAGGTAGAAGCACCAGAGCTGAGCATGTGTGCAGCCTGCGACGATGCCGTGTCCTGCCTGGTCCGGACTGGATTGGATTGGTGTGAGGCCTGCTGGACCGCAGTGTAGGCAGTACACAGGTGACCCCGCGGTGCTGGAACGCAGTGTAGGCCGAAGGCAGTAGTCAGCAAAGGCCCACAGACACGTGTCGTTGGAATGCAATGCACAGAGTTGGTGGCACCACATCGAAGGGAGTACGGTGATTTAAAATCTGCCATAAACTTATGTACTCTGCCATTGTAAAATCAAGACTCAGTTCCAAATGTGTGACCTACTGGACCGCAGTGTAGGCCGGAGGCAGCGGTGGAGTATGTCAACGAGAAAGGAGCGCTGGGGGGCTGTGTCGCGGAGGCCGTGATGGTCTGAGGAGGCTTCCAAGGTCGCGGGCCTCGGGCTTGGAGCTTGCACCGGCACGTGGTGGGCCCTCTTTGACACACGCCGGTGTCGGCAGGTGAGCAGTGAGGCCTGAGTGCGCTGGGGCGGGCAAGACGGGTCTTGGGACCAGCGGCCTGGGGTGCAGCAGGCACACAGGATCACAGGCACGCCGCTCACGGCGTCGGCCTCGTGGCGGGGTGAGAGGCGCCGCCCTGGCAGACACGTTGGCCATTCCGGAAGAGAACCACGCCCAGAGTAACGGGCTTTTTATTCACACCCCTACGCTGGCCTGGCGTACGCCGGGCCAGCCCACTCCGCTCATGGTTACAGGGGGGGACGTCACAAGCTACATTTCCGCGATCTTCCCCACTGGCTGCGGTAACATGGTTGCGTCCACTGTCCAGTACACTCCAGACACCAGCAGTGTATGTCGACATTGAAATGTCTGTGGTCTGCATACTCAAGTCTGTCCAGCACATCCACGCCACACTTGGCATTGTGTACATTCACATTCATGGGTCACTTGCCTCCTTCGCACATGCCTGGTACCCACCTCTCCCCACATTCTGCTATTGTGTGGCTGAGGTGCCATGCCGTTGATGGCTTGTGTACATGGCTAGCCCAGGTTACCACAGTAAGTTGTGCTGTCGTGTCTGGTAGGTGGGCATGTTGTTTGGCATGTTGTATGTGAGTTTGTAACGTGTGCATTCCCAGAGTCGTGAGTTGCATGACTGTGTAGTTGAGGTGTGTGGTGTGTTCATTTGGTACTTACCAACGAGCAATGCATTCCCATAGGTGCCAGCCTCAAAGCGCTGGTTGATGCTGGACTGTCGGAAGATGAAGGAATCATGCACACTGCCTGGGTAGGTGGCGACGACATTGGTGAAGAGTCCCCGGTGGTCCACTATTGCCTGCACATTGATGGAATGCGTGTGTTTCCTGTTGCGGTAATTGTGTGCAGTGGGGGCAGGGGGCACGAGGAGTACATGTGTGCAGTCGATTGCCCCCAACACGTGCGGGAAGCCATCTATGGCGTAGAAGCCTTGCTTGATCTCCAGCTGTTCCTGCGCAGTGTGTGGGAAGTAAAGTTGCTGGGGTACCAAGCTGATGATGGCATCCAAGACAGGTGTGAGGAATTTTGACAGGGCTGGCTGTGAGACTCCTCCGACTCTGGCAGTTGTTGGTTGGAAGGTCCCACAGGCCAACAGGTGCAGCACGGCCAGCAGCTTTGTCTGCGGAGGGATGTTGGTTCTCCGCTGTGTTGGTACCGTCAGCCTGTGGGAAATGAGGGTCAGGATGCGGAGGATGGTGTCCTTTTGAGCCTGTAGTGGGCAATGACTTCCTCTGGCGTTAAGTCTCCGAGGCTGGTGCGTTTTCGGAAGGTCCGGTGTCTTTATCTGCGCTGCCTCTGTGGAAGTCCGGGGGGGGGGTCCTGGGTGGGGTGGGGGTCCTGGCGGCGGTGGCGGTGGGTGTTGTGGCCCTCTTGGGGCTCCGAGCTGCATGATCAGTAGCTCCATGGCATCTGTTGTTCTTCTGGTGTGGCTGTGGGCTGGGCTCCCTTTTATGGTGCAGGTTGTCATCCGACTTAACACCAGGTAGGAGCAGGTGTTAAATCCATGCTGCTAACGCGCCTTATCGCATGTTTTTGAATCTTATCGCCTATCTGGCTGGTCGTTGAGAATGTTGCGGAGTGGTTTTTTCGCAGGTTTTTGCACGGGAACGCCTACTCTGCATATCATTAACGTTAGTTGCCGGTGTCATCCGTGGCGATGTTTTTTGCGGCTGCTATCGCGGGAGAACTGGTGATATCGGCTGTTAGCACCTGCTTGTGAATAGTGCGATGAATTTATCGCCACATTGGCTGCCATAAAGTGCCGCTAACTCGGCGATGAGTCCTTGAGAATATGCCCCCGAGTGTACAGCATTATGGACAGATTGTGAGCTTGCCGGATCTTAACTTGAAGTTATTTGCATGGTGCCGATTTGAATTGATGAATTATGACACCATGAAGTTTTGATTATATGCAAGTATCTATATATTGTTACGGTTTTAAATAACTTAAAACAATAAAAGTGTACTTACTTACTATAATGTGGTTACATGGTTAGTGAAGAAAAGCTGACTGCAAAAGTTCCCTGACTAATGAGGTTTGGGGAATGTTGCCAAAAAGACATCTTTTTTGAAACGTTACAAGGAACATAGGTGACCTCATACCTTTTGACAGCTCAAATTGCATAGGTTTTTCCATAATTATTAACGATGGTCAAGTTAATGGTGGGATTGTACATAGGTTGAGTAGGCAAAACCACTCAGACTGTTGGGCATCAGTGGAGTAAAAATGCACTTTTCTTTCTTACTGTAAACGTCGGCACTGTGAGGGCATCTAAAAATATATATACCAATATAGTACAATAGCAAATAAATATTACTTGTAATTTATTTTTGTAGGCATTTTACTCTGATAAACTCTGCTTTTTAATGTTTTCTTTTCCTCAATTGAGTTTTAAAGGACACTTTGCACATGCCAACTAGTTTTTCCATTCTTAAATCAATTTCATGATATCCGTAGAAACAAAGGGGCCTATTAGCAATAACCGGCGATAATTATCGCTAAGCGCAGTTAGCGCTAGGATAATTATCGCCGGCTATCGCAGGTTTCTATCGCGGAGATAGCGTGCTATCAGCAACGCTTATCTCCAAAGCTATAGAAACCCTGGAGAACAGTGTGAATATCGCTTGAAAACAAGCGATATTCACACTGTGACCAGTGTTAGCTTGGCGATAGGGTGAGGGGGATTTAGCCATGTAATCCACCTCCCATTGGATTACATGGCTAAGTCAGGGTGAGACCAGGCGTTAACAAACCAGCGCTAAACGTGTTTAGCGCTGGTTCGTTAATCACCTCCCCTGCCTCGCTAATAGGTGATAGCGAGCTTAGCGACTGTTTCCAGTCGCTTTAGGTTGGGAACGCCTACTTTGCATGCCATTAGCGATAAATATCGCTGGCATGCAAAGCGGCACCCAACCCGGTCGCTATCGCTTAGAAGCTGTCGCTAACAGCAGTTAGCGACAGCTTGCTAATAGGGCGTTTGAAATATCGCTGCTTTAGCGGGAAAAAGTCCCGCTAAAGCGGCGATAGAGCCCTTGATAATTTGCCCCAAAGTTCTACATTAGTTCATCTCTGTAGATCACAGTTTTTTCTGTTGCCGTTAGCATCATAAACCTTTAGTATGTGTGTATTAACAGTTGAACGTTAATAATACAATCTAAACACGCTTTTCCTTTCACAGCAGGCTAGTTTTTCCAAGCAGACTGGATCAGTTGGCTGAACGCCTGATGCTTTTTCTCTGGCGGTCATGAGTTTGAATCCTGGCAAGGCAGACTCAGCCTTCCATCCCTAAGTAAAATAAAGGTGGAAAAGTGCATTCTTCTTTTAAAGAAAACATTTACGTTGTATGTTTCACTTCTTGTTTATCTGAGAAAAAAGAATAAAATAAAAGATAAATAACAATATGATGGCAATGGTTAAAAAATTATGAGAAAGGGCTTTTTTGTCAAAGTTCAGGAAAACTGTTGGTAAATCCTTTTTGATGTGTATGTCTATCATTAGCCTACATTTCTTCGTCCACATTTTCCTTGTGCATAAAAGAATAATGTGCATTGCTCTGCATAAAATGTTGTAACACGAAAGAGTGTTTATGCATTATCCTACCCATTCCAACATTATTATGATCATACCTGAAGCGTAGGATTTGCCACACCACGAGAGGCCGTTTATGATGTATCCCAAGAGTGTGTCTTCCATAGTGACTAAATTTTGTGCTACATTCGCATAACGATGCACTAAATCATTGGTTTTGCTCCAGAACACCGACTGTAAGAATACAAAAAAATGATTATTATAATGGCAACAAATGTATTAGGATGTTATGACTTGTGTATGAACATTTTCGATAAAACTGCTTCTTAAAAATGTGAAAAGGTTCGTCTCTATGATCCCATTATGAAAAGCACTACAAACCTCATGTCAAACAGGGATGGGAAGATATGCCACTTTCATAAAAAAAGAATGGCAATATCAAGCAACAGTCACTATAGTTCCTAAAAATCATGTTAATGCAATGATATTCACGTAGCTCTATACACACCCGTTTGATCCCTGTCTCCTGTATGCCGATCAGCTCTGTTGAAGCTGGCCAGATTTAACCTTCACCTTTCATCATTATAATATCCTTCAAATGCAATAACCAGATCCGTAGCAAATTGCTGTCTTAGTCCAATATGTTTTGCCTTCAAAACTCTCATTAGCCTTTGAGGTTCCTATGACAATCCTCATGCCATATTCTATTTTTAAAGCCATATTTTAACATGAAAACGGATCATCACACTCATTTTCCTCCTTCTTCATTCATTGAAATTCTACATTTGTTTCCAAAAACACCCACCTTTATACTAGGTGACATTAACCATCTTATTGGTTAGAGCTTTTTTCCCCTCAGCTGTTTCTATTTACCTTCCTAATTCTCACTTTGACAGGGTGTATCGTACCCCAAATTTAACACTGGGCACATCTTTTAAAAAAAAAAAAACTTTTTTCTGTTTCTATGTTTTTCCGTCTGCAAACATCAAACAAAGGATTTCTTCCATGCATCTGCCAGTTTAAGCAGTCACAACAGATATCTATGAACAATTTCTCCCAGACCCCTCATGGATAATCCCATCCCGTTCCTTTGCAACCACATCCTCCCTCAATCCGTGATCTAGCTTCCCAGTCTCTATGGACTACCAATGTCTAGCTCATTCAGCCCAGTGTCAAGTTGTCCCATCTGTTCAATGTCCTGAGCTTACAGTTTTACCCAGTTCAGGACATAGAATTCCCTCCATTTCCTTCAAACCTTCTCAAACTTCCTGGGCAACCCCTGCTAGTGTAAACCACTCATTCCGCTTCCATGCACATACCCAAGCCCAAGGTTCATTGTCTTCTTGCCGGGCAGTGAGCCGAGCCCCACTTTTGGATAAAGTGCTTGGCCCATCTTGAATTTTTGCCTTCTATTATAGTATATTCTAAGGAGGATCTTGAGTTGCACCAGACACAGTCTGGATTTAATGGCCACACCCTGTTGGAAGCTGATCTTTGTAAAGTGTGAAGTGCGATGCGGGGTGTACCCCCGTCCCATAACAGAGCTCTAGTGGTCTTGTCAAGATTGTCCTCTTTGTCAAAGTAAGAGTCAGAGATTTTGAACAGAGTGTTTGCAGTTTATAGAGCAGTTTGGGCAGCATGACCATTTTAAATATTGCTGCTTTACCTAGGAGGGATGGGGGACGTTTTTCCCATCTCTTCACATCTGTTTGGAATTCCCTAAGTACTATTTCTAGGTTTTTGGTCAATAAAGAGAAACCTGTTGGGAGTAATCTCAATGTCCAGGTACTTGAACCCCTCTCTAGTCACTCTTAAATTATGGTAAGTGTCATCTAGTGTGCTCCCTTGACCAGAGGATATAGTAGTGATTTGTTCTTGTTCATTCTATATCCTGAGTATCTTTCAAAGGCCTGGAAAATGAACAAGGCTGATGGAATGGAAACATCCGGGTTCGGGAGAACGCATAGCGGACAGGACGGATGCCGGTTCCTCGAAGCTCCAGGCTTATCAGGGCTTGGTGTTGAAACGCCTTCGGTGTTGTGTTTTTTCCTATTTGAAACTGCCGGCATTTATCAAGTGCACCAGCACACACTCAGTATTATAACAAAGCTGGGCACAACAGGTATGTTTTTTTTGTTATTTGCGGCAATGTTCAAACCGTCCTTGTAACTCGCAACTACTACGTGGAGTAACCTTGCTTGCAGGTACAGACATTTTGCTGTGGCAGCAGTGGACCACAGGCACATTTGTCACTATTATAGATCTTGAACCATTCCCAATTTTAGGATTCGGAGAATAAATGTGAATGACCATATTATCGGAGCTAAGAATTTGTTGTCTATTTACAGACACTCAGGTCCCTTCAGCACATAGAAACCGTTGCATTGACACTATTACCTCAGACACTTCTGCTTCTGGAGGTGCCGGTGTCCCTTAATATAGTTACTTGCCTTGAAAAAGTCGTTTGGACGAAACACCTCAACCTGCCCCTCAACCTCTGGGAATCCTGTTACATCAGCTCGTATCCTCACCCAACACGCCAGTGGATCCAGACAAAACACAAACAAGAGAGGAGAGAGCAGGCATCTTTGCCTGGTGCCTCTCCCTATGGAAAAGGATGTCAGCAGTTCTCCATTAACGCTGACTTCCGCTGTTGTTGATGTTTAGAGAAAAACCACCCATTTACAAAAATTGGGGCTGAAGCTGAATGCTCGAAGTGTCTAGTGCATGTATGCCCACTATATTGAATCAACACTTTTTCTATGTCCAGCGACAATATAGCCATAGGGGCCTGTGCATGTCTCTTCTTATCCATCCAATTATATAATCGCCTGAAGTTCAGTTGGGTAGCTCTGCCCAGCATGACCCCGTCAGGCCTTTGCGGATTAGAGTATTAATTACCCTTGCTAAGTGGGTTGCCAACAGCTTGGCCAGTAGCTTAACCTCCACATTTAAGAGGGCAATGCATTGGTTTCTCGGTTTGCCAGGTTGGGAATCTCCACTGTAGAAGCATGGCAAAGGTCGGGTGGGAACTTCCCACCTCCTTGAACAAGTTCAGCAGTTAGAGGCCCAGTATAGAAGAGAGCCTCTTGTAGAATTCTACTGGAAATCCGTTGGGCCCATCCATTTTGTCATTCAGAATGCCACTTTGGTCCACTCAAATTCTTCCTCCAGTCATTTGCTGTCCCCGGGACAAACACTTGGAAGGCGCAATTCACACAAATGGGTAAAGAAGGAGGAAGAGAAAGACAGAAAAACTGTGACAAAGTTAGGAAAAGAGGTGAGAAAGAACTGGTAAGAGTGAGACAAGTAGGCAGTGAGTGTCTGGTAATGTATAAAAGAGGCGTGAGGTGGAATCGAGATCATGCTGGCTTGGTATTCAGAATCCTGACATACAATAGTACTAGCCGCAGGTTTCTGAGCAAAACTTTGGGCATCACCACTTATTTTTTTACAAATTAAGTACTGTTTGGATGTTGTCAGGAATACCCACAATATGAAATGGAGGGGTCATTAAAATGCCCCCGGTAGCCACCAGGGTGCAAAGAATGAGAGCATCTATGCCACTGATCTGTGGCTATTATTCAGAGACAGACCTAGGAAAAGTAGGAATACTCTTAGAAATAACCACCAGGAAGAGTACAACTGGCAAGCAAAAAAGAGAACCTTCTAGCCATAATATTGAAAAATCAAAACATAATGTATAGCAAGGTTGAAATTAATATACCATACTTCATGTATTAGGACCTCATAATGAACCTGGCGGTCAGACCACCAGGCCGTAATGTTGACGGTCGGAAGACTGCCGTCAAGCCGGCGGCATCCTGACCACCGTATTATGACATGATCGCCTTGCACACACTGTTACCGCGCACCATGTTGTGCATGGCTCACAGTGCATGCACAACATGTGGCCCCATGCACTACTCCCCTGACCAAAATGGCCCAGGGGCCCTGTTTTGGGCCGCTTCTTTGCATTTCCTACAACCTTTTCATGTAAGGGTTTTCACCATGAAATGGTTGTTAGAAAGCCAATCTCTATAGCGGTGCATGTCTCAGCACCACCGCCATAACCCACATCTTTGCAGACCACCGTGAAACTCATATGGAAATGAATCTCACTAATAACACTCACTCACACTAACATGCACACAAGTTTAAAAATAAAGGGGCTGAACAAGTATTAAATTGAAACAGTGAGCAATTTACATTTTTTCTGATCACTTTCCACTGTAGTCAGAAGGCTAGTAGCCACAGTATAATGTAATGATGTACATTTTGGTAGTAATATGAATTTCTAGACCACTTTTCCTGCAGATGACACCGTTATCTTGCATCACTATGGTACAATTGTGGGAGAGACCAGACTTTAATTCAACAGAACCAATCTACTCTTAATGGAATACTTTTGCTCCTCAAACGTATGGGCGAAAGAAATGTAACTTTGTTATTTTTTTCTACAAGGTTTGCATAGATCCCTTTTTCCCTTCACTGCGTCCCCCCTACATACTGTCACTGTAGGAGATATTTCTTTTTTAAATTGTTGTTTTTTGGAGTACTCCCTGACATAGGGGGTCATTATGATGGCGGAAGGCCAGCCACCGCCAGCCGTTCGGTGGCGGGCCCTCTGCCATCGGACAGCAATTTTACCCTGCCACATTACGATGGCGGAGAATCGCTTTGCGACCGCGGCTGTCGCAAAGACTGCCCGCCACGCTTCCGCCACAGGCAATCATTCCGATTGCCTGGCGGAGCGGTCAGCATGTGTAAAATGGTGGCGGTGCCTAGCAGGCACTGTCCGCCATATTACGATGCTGGCCGCAGCCAGCCTTTCCGTGGTGGGTAAACCGCCATTGAAAGGCAGGCGGGGATTGGTTTTGGGGTGAGGTGGTTGTGCACTGGGGGGAACCCATGGCACCCCCCTGCCTTTCCCTGCACTGAGTGGCAGGCACCGTGTGGTGCCTGCCACATAGTGCAGGGAAAGGCACTACATGCGTTTTACTATTGCGGCGGGTGCTGCAGCCACCAGCACCCGCCGCAATGGTAAACTTGCAAGATGTGACTGCCATGGTGGCGGTCGCATCGTAATTTCACTTCAGGACCGTCGCATTGCAGGCGGGCGGCCCCAGGCACCACTACGGTGGCGGACGGACTCGAGTCCGCCCGCCATCGTAATGACCCCCATAGTTTCCATGTCCCATTTTCTTTCCTCCCCCACATCCATTATCCCTCCTCCTTCGTCAACCATTGATTTTTTGTGATGACATCCCCCAAAAACTTTCTTCATGTAATTTTAAAATGTGTTAATTTTTCTCCTCCTAATGTTCCTCATCTGTCCACATTCTTGCCTCCCTCTACCTTTGTTCTCATACTTCTTTTTTCCACTTCAATATTAAGTCTTTGTACGCTAACCTGGAATTACCGTGGGGTCTAAAATTAATTTTCTTTTAAAACATTGTAGGAAATTGGATTACTGGTTGAGGGGGGTGAAACCCTTCTCAAGCAGCAACAACAATTCTTCTCAGGGTGAAGTAACCAGTAAAACCTAAATTAACCTGTGCTCAACCCTCGGGTAGCTTGGCACAGAGCAGTATGGCTTAACTCAGAGGCAATGTGTAAAATATTTGTGCAACACCTCAAACAGTGAAAACATACCACAAAAGGAGCCCACCACAGAGTTAGACAAATCGAGTACCTTTACATAAATAACCAAGACCAAAATGACAAAAATCCAATCAGTAGAACCGGACATATTCAATTTGAAATATTTTAGAGAAAATAGCGGCAAAAAGCACAAATCGCCAACAATGGATATCGGGTCGCCCTGGACCAGGACAAAGTCACAAGTTCAGGCCAACTGCGATGGAGTGAGGGTCAGCTACAGGGACCCTGTTAGGCCCGTTGAAACAAGTACCGAAATCCTGGATTGCGCAGCGTTGGGTGGATCTAAGTCGAAGCTGAAACGATGCGTCGGCTCTGAGATACAGCAAGGCTGGGATGCAAGGACCTGCATCGTCATCAAGAATCCCATTGATGGCACTTGGGATGTGGTGTCTGGCATGGAGGATGCAGCATGCATTCGGAGGGATGCGTCAGTTCTGAATAGCTGTAAGGTTGCGACGTGGAGCCCAACGTCGTCGTCAAGACTCCCATCAATCAGGGATGCAAGGGCCTACGCCAAGGATGTGTCGCACAGTGGCAGTTCCGAAGGCGTTGCAGGCTGCGGAGGCAATGCAGGTCTTTGCAATGGGTCTAATCCATGCAGCAGCAGAGATGCATGGGGTTTCTGCTCAGGTTTGAGCCACACAGCAGAGGAGATGCATCGGTTCTGCTGGTACCACAGAGGCGGGCAGAGAACCTTAGGCCAGCTTCCAAGGATCCAGGACTGAGGTGACACCACTTGGCAGGGTAGACTCACAGATGGGAGAGGGTCCTGGTGCGAGGTGGTTGGAAGCTTTTTGTGTCCCTGAGGCTTAAGATCAGGAGGCCAGCCAGCTAGCCCTTTGAGTCACTCTAGGGTTCTGGGTTCAAGGGATGTAGGTCCAGTCCTCCTTGTTAGACCTGACACCATTGGCGTGGGTCTCCCTTCCATTTTTTGCTGTTGCCTCTTATGTTTTTGCTGGTTTTAGATGCTTTTGGGCACTGTGCCACTGCTGTTCAGTGCCACAGTGCAAGTGCTCCCTATGGTAAATTGATGTATGGATTAGTGACTCCATGATTGGCTTGATTGGTTTACTTGTCAGACCCTAGTACAGTGCACTGCGTGTGCCCAGGGCTTGTAAATCCAATACTGCTGGTGGGCTTGCAGCACTGGTTGTGCCACCCACCGGAGCAGCTTGTAAAGTGTGTCTCAGGCCTGCCATTGCAGGGCCTGTGTGCAGTCTGGTACTGCCATGTTGACTGGGCAAGTGCACCCACTTGCCAGTCCCTAAATCTTCCCTTTTCTACATATTAGTCACCCCTATGGTAGGCCCAAGGGCAGGGTGCATTGTAGGTAAAAGGTAGGACATGCCCTGATGTGTGTGGCATGTCCTAATAGTGAATTACAGCCATTTTCGTTTTTCACTATTGCAAGGCTACCTATTCCCCATAGGCCAGAATGGGCAGTTAGATTATTACATTTTATAATCCTAACTGACTCAGGGAACCAGGTAGAAATTCGAATTTAGTATGCCTGAACTCAGAATGATAAAATACATATTTTAGTGAAGTTGGTTTTAACATTCTGTGTTTGAAAATACCACTTTTAGAAAGTAGGTATTTTCTTGCCTAAGTATCCAAGCCTGCCTCTGCTAGGTTGTGTATTCCTTGTCTGGAGTTTCAGTGACAGGGGCTGGGGGATTCCTGGAGACAGGGTGAGTCAGCACAGAGCTGAATAGAGAGATCTGCATGCAGATGGGAGGGAGGAGTTGCACCTGGGACCTGAATAGGGCTGTGCCTTTCCTCCACAATGCTGGCTCCACCTCATGTGGTGTGTCTGATGTCCCTGGCCTGCACTGTCAAAGGAAGAGAAGGAGTCCTGTAAACAAAGTGCTCCAGGACTGACCAGAACTGGTTTGGACTAAGCAAAGGCCTCTCTGCCTTCAGAGAACAAAGAGAAAAGTAGTATAAATATTGGGACCCAGACCCAAGAACTTTAGATCACTTCTGGGAATGAAGACGAACCTTTGCTGAGGAGAAGAACCAGGAAGCTGAAGGAGGAGACTACCCCTGTGCTGTGTGTTTGGGGGTTGGCCTGCAGTGGTTGCTTCATTGCCAAAGAAAGGAGAAAAAGGACTGAGTGTGCTTTCTATCAACTTGAAGAAGTATCTCCAAGGGCTTGAACTAGAGCTTGCCTCCTGCCTGAAGTCTCAGGGATACAAGACTTCACCAACCAGCTCCCCCCTGAATTCCCTTGCTGGGAACTGAAGTGCCTGCTGCTGTGCTGGGCCTTCTGAGAGACTGCGTGTCGCTGGGAGCTGGAAGTGCGACGCAACGACGAGAAGCGTGTCGCCGCCGCAGCCGCTGTCATCGCATCGCCGAGGAAGCGAGACGCCGCTGCCGCTGTCATCATCACATCGCCGAAGCGCGGCGCATCGCCGGAGAAGCGGGACGCTGCCACAGAGGACATCGTCGCATCACCGGAGAAGCGCGTCGCAGGGCCTGTCGCAGCTCCCAAGATCATCGAGTCGCCGCACGGCAATCGGGCGTGCACACATCGCAACCAAGATGCCATTTTGTTGCATCGCACCGGAGAAGAGTATCGCATCGAGGTGCCATCTTGTCGCATCGCACCGGAGAGCAGTAAGAAACCGACGCATCAACTCCCCACCCAGTAAGGAAGCGAGCATCAACTCCCCTGCGCAGCAGTAAGGAACCGACGCATCCACTCCCCTGAGTGTAAGGAACCGACGCATCACCTTCCCTGCGACCCTTTTGTTTTCTTTGCGTTACGCATTCAAGGTACATTGAGAGTAAAGTGTTGCATCTACAACTTGAGAGAACTGAACTATTTTATAACATTCTAAAGTCTATTTTTGAGTACAGTATTGTGGATTTTTGTCGTTTGGTCTTGTGTTAAGTCTATATAAAAATACTATTTTTATAATACAACCTGTGTGGTGTCCATCTGTAGTGTTGTCACTGTATTACTGTATGTATTCACAAATGCTTTACACACTGCCTCTGAGATAAGCCTGCCTGCTCGTGCCAAGCTACCAAGGTGGTGAGCAGGGGTTATTTTAGGAGTGTAGCACCTTACCCTGACTAGACGCAAGGATCCCTATTTGTCACAGGTACCTACCTATGCCAACTAGAGACCCCCAAATCTAACACTCCTCAACCAGGCAAGAGGGCAGCAGGTCAGCATAGCTGTGCAGCAGTTCCTTCTGAACACCTATCCAGAGTGGCAGTCCTTGTAGCAGCACAGCAGTCCTTCTTCCTGGCAGAGTATCCACAGGCCCAGAAGTGTTCTGAAGTAGTGGTGTCTGAGGCCTAGTATTTATACCCAGTTGTGTCTTTGAAGTGGAGTGGGAGAGAAGCTTCTAGAGGTTTGAAGTCCCCAGGCATCCTGTCTTCTCTGTCCTCGCTCCAGATGAACTACGGGGGTATGCAGCCCTTTGTGTGGAGGCAGAACACAGCTTATTCAGGTATATGGGGTGCTATTCTCAGCTCCTCTCTCCCATAATGCCAGTGATGGGCCATCTACGCACACCTAAGCTCTCTATTGTGTGTGGTTGTCTAGGAGGAACACACAAAGCCCAGGCTACAGGCACTAAATGAACAAGGCAGGAAAATGCCAACTTTCTAAAAGTTCAGAATTTAAATTTAAATATGACTTCACCATAGCAAGGATTTTAAATTGTGATTTTAGAGACACCAAACAAGAACTGGCTGTCTCTTCACATTTGGAAATTACAGTTATAAAATGTAATAAGGCAACTCCAATGTTATTATCATATAGGAGCGATAGACCTTGGAGTAGTGAAAAACAAATTTAAGAGTGTTCTACTACTAGGACATGTAAAACTTAGAAGTACATTTCCTACTTTTTAAATACATTGCACCCTGCCCTCTGGGCAGTACGGGTCCTATCCTAGGAGTGACTTATATGTATTGAAAAGGAAAGTTTGGGCCTGGCAAACGTCTGTTTTTGCCAGGTCGAAATGGCAGTTTAAGCTTTACACACACAGGCTGCAATGGCAGGCTTGAGACATGTTTAAAGGGCTGCTTTTGTGGATAGTACAATCAATGCTGCAGGCCCACTAGTAGCATTTACTTTACAGGTCCTGGGCGCATGCAATGTGTCTTTACTGGGGACTTGCAAGCAAATTAAATATGCCAGTTGGCAATAATCCAATGTCACCATGATTTAGGGAATGAGCACATGCACTTTACCACTGGCTAGCGGATCAGAAATCAGGGGACGTATTGTGGTGTAGGCGCATTTTCATTGTTTGGGCCAGGCGCACCCTAAAAATGGTGCACACGGAGCAAACCATGAAAATGCGCCCTATTACCAGGACTGCGCTGCCCCCAGGGCAGCCGTGAACACGCGGTGCCCTGGAGGCAGCGCATTCATGTGAAATACCAAGCGGCTGCTTTAAAGCTGCTCTGTGTTTCACAGTGCAGGCAGCAACCCGCCTGCACTTTCAAAGTAGATTAGAGATCCCTTTGCAGGCGGGTGCAGTCAGTGCACCCGCCTGCAAGGGAATGTCTGGGGGTCCATAGAACCCCTTTTACCTCCTGCAGAGGGCTGCACTCAGGAGCAGAACTGACAATGTGCCACCTTTTAAATGGGAGTTTCTTTGCCTCTGTGCCCACGTCGGTAATATGGCACAGGCACAGGGATTATCTCAATTGCATGGGGCACGCCCTCATGCAAATGAGGGCACGCCCCCTTGAAGACAGCGCTGGCGCTTTATGTGCACCAGCGCTTTCCGTATTGCATAACATAAGTATTTGTAAAGCGCACACCCACCCATAGGCATCTTGGCACTGAATGATAGATGTTTATTGTTCCCCAACTCAATGTTACTCATTTTATGGACCTCAGATGGATGAAAGGCTGAGTGGATCTGCACCTGTGACCATGCAGTCAAACACAGGCCACTGCAGTGGACGCATTAGTCCACTGAGCCACCAGACCCAGCTGAGTATCTGCGGCCCCTTCTGTAATACCAAAGTGCCCCGCGGGTGCGCAAAGGGGGTGCAAATGCCCGTTGCACCCCCGGGGCACCTTATGTAATACGGCCCTAGATCAGAAAAATGGAGGAGAAATGCAAAAGGTTAGGGGGAAGACCACCCTAAGGCTTACAGGTCTAACAAACATTTTCAATTAATTGGTATTCATGTTTTAAAGTGATCTTGGAGGGAATTGGGTTCTATTATTTTGAGCAATCTGTAGTTTCATTAATTTGTTTTTCTACTGAACAGGTTTATAGTTATTCAGGTTTTAGAGATATATTTCTATTCTTTTGTTTTCCTACGAATGCATCTAAAACACCTACAAATTCATCAGTGTTAAGCAGCACGACTCAATGAATACAGAGAAATGTCAGTGATGAGCCATCAACGTGTGGACGAGCCGGCATGTGCCTTACAATGCCCATAAATTTCACTGATGGACCATCATATCAGAGTTGTCCAGCGTATCCACATGGATGCCCAGAAATGTCACTGGTGTGCCATAACACCAGGGTATGCCATCATGTCTCCAACAATGCCCAGTGTGCCCCCCCAAAATATCCACAAAATGTTATGGAAGAGCCTCATTATACACAGCTGAGCTCCTCTGCCCCGCCCACACAATGCAATGATATTTAAGGTTTTTTTTCAGTTAATGTATTATACTGCTCTTATATAACGTGCTGTACATGAATAACAAGACTGAACAAGAAAAAGCAGACAATCATAGCAAAATCCAAGCTTTAGCATATTCAGGTTTTAAACTGATCTTGGATGGAAGTCGGTTCTATTATTTTGAGCAAACTGTAGTTTTATTAATTTGTTTTTCTACTGAACAGGTTAATGGGTTATTCGAGCTTTAGAGATATATTTCTATTATTTTCTATTCCTACAAATGTATATAAAACACCTACAAATTTATCAGTGTTAGCCAGCACGACTCTTAATTTTCCAGGTAATGTATTATACTGCTTTTATATAGCATGCTGTACATGAATAACAAGTATATAAGAAAATAGCTGACAATCATAGCACAAACCAAGCTTTAGCAATTATGAAATGTAGACAAAAGGTGTTCTTTTAGCCTAATCTTAAAAATCCTTAGGGTACAAACAGATCTTATTGAAAAAGGAGGCTAGTTCCATAAACATTGGGACCAAAACTAATATTTCTCACTCGAAACAAAATGTACTACATTGTGTCTGTATTCTGGAGTGAAATACTTTGATAGTTGCAGAGTGGCATCTAGATGACCTTGTGGAATGTTCCTTTGAACTACACCCTACAGTGCTTGATTTTATTTGTTTTGTTTGTTTATATGGTTTCCAATAGAAACATTTAATACAAACATTGTTATTCACTAATCGGACTGCAGAGCAGTGAAAACCTGGGCTCGAACCTATTGCTTTAGTAGATGGTGATCTGCCATCACCCATTGGTATACTGAGACCCAAAAAGGGCAGTAAAGTGATGGCTGATGCACTGGCAGCCCAGCAGCATTTTTCCGTCTCTCTCAGGTTTCTGCCCGTCCGAAGAATGTTGAAGAGCACAGGTGGCATTCTTCACAGCTGCTTCTCCCATCAGAAGCTGACCTTGGCAGACCTGCACTGACATGGGCTTGTTGTACATGCTGGCCATCTGCTCCTTGAGTGCTGCTGTCAGCATGGTGTTGGCTCTCTGCTTCCATATTGAGAGAGCAGAGTGTGGTTTTGGGTAGGGAAGCGGATTGCAGAGTAAGAGGTTGGTAGAGGTGAAGCGGCACGATGCCAGGTGTTGAAATTTCTAAATATCGGGATTGGGTGAGACAGTGACATTTTAAGGGTGGTGAAGGAGGGTGCCAGCAGAGCAAGTATTTGTGTGTTTTTTTTTTTTAATACTGAGATGAAGAGATGGATTGGGCAGGCGGGACAGCAGGTATATACTTTTGTTAATGAATGAACATCTAAAGTCTGGGCGTCTGAGGGCAGTGAGACCATTTTGCGCATGGCTCCCCCAAGACACCGCTGAGCAGAATTAAAGGAAGAGAGAAGAGAAGAGGATATGGAGGTATATACAAAATTAAATTGTAAGTGTGTAGTTGTCAATATCATAGGGCTCTCCAACTCAGATTTCCAAGTTAAATAAATCATGGACATTTCGAAGTTTGCTCTTGTTTATTTGATGTGACATGAAACCAATCAGTGGAAAACAACTGCATTATTTACGTGACTCTTTTGTAAAAAAAATATATATTCACTCAAACAGTAATAATGTTTACTTGCATGATAAGTACTACCCAGTGTGATTGATTTGATTATCTTTTTATTTCTTCATCTATGGTCCATTTTCTTTCAAATTTTGAGGTAGTTTGGTTCCCACTGAACGATCATAATCCCCTAATAGCGTTCTTTATTTTGAGACTCAATAGAATCCTCCCCCGTGCATTTTACTCTGGAAAATGTTAGATCTCATGTGCAAGGACAGCATCTTAGGTGAATAAGGTCTTACCTGATGTTTTTTATTTTAATGTTTTTAGAGCTTGTCATTTTACCTTTGATATCTGCTTGATTTTAATTCCCCTAATGCCGCCATTATTATTTATTAGTTCATTTACTATCATATGTGGCAATATTAAATCTTTGCTGACTGGCAACTTCACATGTACAGACCCTAAGCCCCACAAATGGTTTGATAATCATTACTCAAGGGTTCATCGTGTGTTGCTGGAGACATTGAAGGCTACCCATAGAGACTGTTCATGGGTTGCCTTTTGCTGCTCTTCCTATAAGAGAATTGTAAAGACTTGTAAAAAGCTCTTGTGTGATTAAGCTTGGGATCAACTGTTGTGTGCTAGCAGGCCAAGGGATAGCACCAAATTTTGGGAAATCATCAACCACCCAATTTTGAAGGCCACTGCCGAGCCAGCTTTACTTTTCACTACCTTGCCAGAGCTTTGTGTTAGCCATTTTGAAGCTATATATGATGCGCCCAATTCTGTACCCGCTCCTTGTGATTTTTTGGTGATTGATGGTTTCACTACATATATTAATTTTTCTTATGAGGAGGTATATGACGCTATCAATGAGCTTCCACTCAATAAGGCCCTCGTACCCATTGGGTGAATTAGGATATTTTTAAATCTAATTTTGCTCTTTGCACCCCCTAGATTATTCTGTATATTAATGGGGTTGTTAAACAATCCATACCTAAGCCTTGGTCTGCCTCAGTGATAGTGCCTTTCTTCAAGAAGGGAAATCGTGCTGTTCCAAGATTCTAATGCCCTGTATCTTTAATTAGCTGTGTTAAAATCTTTGGCTGGCTGATTTTGAATAGATTACTGACTTGGGCTACCGACTGCAATGTTTTATCTGATGTCCAAAAAAGTTATCGGCCCAGCCTTGGGACAATTGATAAATGTCTCAATCTGTATCATATCATTAAAAATACACAGGGCCGGATTCACAAAGGTAAAGTTAAACCAAAAATCTATGGGCCTGATTTAGAGTTTGGGGGACCGGGTTACTCTGTCACAAAAGTGACGGATATCCTGGGCACCGTATTATGAGTTCATTATATCCTATGGCACTTGTAATACTGCGGATGGGTTATTCGTCACATTTGTGATGGAGTAACCCGTCCGTCAAACTCTACATCAGGCCCAAAGTCTAACTTTACTAGTTTTTGGTATTCACAAAGGTAAGTTACTACTAGTAACTTTACTACTAGTGACTTTACTAGCAGTAAAGTCACTAGTAGTAACGTACCTTTGTGAATACCGAAAAGAAGTAAAGTTAGACTTTTGGTTTAAGTCAGACTTTTGGTCTAACTTTACCTTTGTGAATCGGGACCACCGTGGCTAAACAAGGGTCTATACACCTGGCTTTTATGGACTTAAGTTCCGCTTTCGATAGGGTCAATAGGGAAAAATTATTGGATATCTTATTGCAGCTTGGTGTGAAGACTAATATTATTACCTTGTTGAGTGATCTTCAAGGCTGTATCCTGACACAGTTCCTATTTACCCTATACATAAATAATTTGGAGACGGTTCTTGTTGTAGGTGGCAGGGACATGCACTGGATTGGTCATTGTTGACATACTTGCTTCAAGATGGCCGATGGGACAGGAGCCCCTGCGTGAGCTCCGGAGAGCCCGGATCACCACCCGTGGAAATCCGGCACTTTTTCGCCCCGATCCAGACGCAGACGTGGAATCACTTTCATGCGAATCTAGCTTGTCTGAAGTCTTCTATTCCTGGAAGCGAAACAGTCTTTTCAGTGACTCGGGGTTGCTCTTTCAGAGTATGTCGTCCTAAAGCATCTGCCTTTTCTGTTCAAAAGGCACATTATATTTCGACTCATCTTGTATCTGCAATTTAAAAAGTGCCAGAAGCTTGGTACTACATGCAGGATCACATAAACCAAAGTTCCGTAGAGCCGTTTTTCACGCTGCCCTGGTGATTACCGTCCTCAGGGTTGGTGGGGCTCTTGACCGAGGCGGACAACTAAATCCTAACAGGCTCTTTTGCAAGCGGACTCCCTCCCTAGGATAAGGAGAAATAGTACAACACAGATCTTGTCCCTTTTTATATATTCAGCCTCCATTCTGAAGACCCCATCCCTCTCTGCTACTAAAAACCAAAAGTGCACCATTCCTCAATCCACCGGAAAGAAGAATTCTTAAACATAAAAAGAGGACTACCTTAGTCCCTCCATCGAGATGTGCAAAGTAACACTCCCCTTGCTTTCCTGAACCTCAGCCCCCCCTCCAGTAAATCAGCTGACAGAGTAACCAAAAGAGGACTTCCTAAACCCACAGTGCGACCATCTTGGAACAGAAAAATTCCCCTCCACTGTTCACCCCTCCCAGCCACCCTTCTACCCCTATTTTAGCCATGCCCCATCAGCTGCCGCTTCCTATGGGTCTTGCTAGTGTGTATCTAGGTATGTACATATTTACATATATATATATATATATGTGTTGCATATATGTCTGTGTATAATGCTAATCTGATTTGTTGATATGCGTCTGTGTATGCATATATATATTTATATATCTCTATGTGATTATGTTTATATGTATATTTAGATTGCATTTAACGATTCTTTTTCGCACGTCCATTTAGACACATGTCCTGCAATCCTTAGTAACCTTAGGCCCCCTGTCTACTGCCATTTCCCTCCACTCCTATCCACCTCGGGCTATCATCTTTTGGGGGACAATAGGAACGACACAGCATGCATCCCACTCTATTCATCCTCCCTATCCCAATTACTATGCCTGCCTCCACAACCACCATGCCTGCCTCCTTAGTCCCCCACTTTACCATGTCACACCTCTTGAAACCACTTGGCCCAAACTCCTTCTACTTCTCCTACCCCCCGAACCTTTCACTTACTGCTTCAAAAAAACTCAAACACACTCTGATCAAACAACATCACAAAACATTCATAACAGATCTCTAGCACAACCCCTCTAAAGGTCAGGAGAAATCCGTTCTTATCTTCTACACCTCCTGACCCATGAAATGGTATCCCACCCTCTCAAACTACCTACGCATCAGCAAAACCTCCAACATCCCTCACGGCCATATACTGACGATATCTCACTCCACAGTGTTCAAAGGCAAGGCCACCCTCACTATCTACAAAAACGGAATCATACTGATTCAAGCCACAGATGCCAACCTACGCTCCTTTGAATCCATTTTCCCCACACTCTGCAAGGCCCTCTCTGTTCACTCCCCTCCCCACCCTAAGTCGGACAAAAACTCTCTACACACCCAGATCAGAAACCCTCACTCCCAGAACAAGGATCGCACATTCAGAACTATCAGCCCTGATCCGAACACCAACGTCAATGCCCCCACTCAACCCAGATCCTCTCCTAATTCCCCGCCCCTCAGCCTTACACTCCTCCTTCCCCCCACCCACATCACTAGAGAAACAGCACCCACTCAGAACAGGCACCGTACATCCTCCTTCCCTTCCAAACCGCGGACTGACTCCATGCCAAGCCCACCTAAAGCGCCCACAGGAAAAGTCCCTGACAGAGAAAATACCCGCACGCCTCCTGCTCAGTCACTCTCCTACCAGCCCCCCGCAAACCCTGAACACTACACATCCAACAAATTGCAGCCACTCACCTCCATTCCCTCCTCCCATAACCTATCTCCACCACCAGACTTAAAGGAAAGACTTAGTCTTATGGAAAGTCAGCTCGATAAAGTGATTCTAGGTATCAATACAATCCTAATGACCCTCAAAACCGACCATGCCCACTGCTCACTCCTCTCCCCCTCTGGCAACACCAGACCCCGACTCCAACCTTCAGAATTTCAGCCTAATAGCTGGATCTCTACTCCCTTACACAACCGTGCTGACAGACCGACTCGATCTAATCCTAACATGTCAAACAGCGAAGCGATAGAGCTGGCAAAAACGTATCACTTGTCGCCTACTAGTAAAAAAGAACCCACCTCTATGATCCAGGTGATCACTGGTATCGGGAGAAACCCTATGCCACCAAGGAAAATGACCAGACCTACAGCTCATCTCTCGGATCTCTCCAGGGCGCTCTCCTCTCAGAAACAGAACAACAACTCTAGCAATACCAACTGCCTTCTTATAAACTGTAGATCTGCCTCCAAACATGCTACTGAACTGGCAGAAGCCATCCTTAACTATGACATCGATATCGCATTCATCACAGAAACTTGGCTCAATGAATCATCCTACCTGATCCTCGACCTACTAGTTCCTCCTGGGTTCACAATCATCAAGAAAGACAGAATGGACCAACAAGGCGGTGGCTTAGCCATTATCCACAGGAATTCCATCACGATGATCGAAGCTGTCTCCTCCACTTACAGCACTTTCAAATATCTCATCACCTCTATACGGATGAAAAATAATAAAACAACAAACTGCCACCTCCTCTACCACCCCCCGGGCAACACCCGCCCCTTCCACGAACACCTCTCAGATCTGGTAACACACTGTTCACTCTCAGATGCCAACCACATAATCCTAGGCGATTTCAACCTCCACTGGAATGATGAGGAAAACACTCAAATCCAATCCTTAAAAGAACTCTTACTTGAGCACAACCTTCTCCAACACTTCAAAGAACCAACCCACAACAGAGGCTCAACCCTTGACGCCATTATAGCCCAGGAAACGGCGATAACCATCAGCAACATCCTCCCAGTCGACTGGTCGGACCACCGTATCATCCTGTTCCACCTAAACCTGGAAGAGCCCTACCCCATCCATACCAAGAAAACCCTTCCATGGTCCAGAAACCTAAGTCAGGTTTCCCTAGCTGATCTGGAAGAAAAAATGATCTCTAGCCTTCCCCCAAAAACAGACGACCTCTCAACGATCGTACTCACAACCCACTTTAACTCTACGATGTCAGCCATCCTCGACCAAGTAGCCCCCCTGAAACTAAAAAGTATTAGAGACACCCCTTCAAGATCCTGGTTCAACAAGGACCTCAATACAGAAAGAAGAAAACTCAGAGCTGCAGAAAGACTCTGGCGTGTAAACCCTTCCTCAACCCACCTCCACCAACTCAGAGCTGAACGTAGAACATACAAAAATCACATCATCAATGAGAAAGCAACCTTTTTCCGCAATGCCCTTGCTAATGCAATAAATCGTCCAAAAAACCTTTTCAACATCATAAAAAACCATACTTCTAAACCACCTGCCAAACCCCCGCGGGGCTCCAAAGAACGTTGTGATCAATTCGCCAAATTCTTTGTTGAGAAAATCTCGATGATCGAGTCCTCCCTTGAACGCCACACTCAAGTACTTTCCGCAATCTCCCTCCACCCCACAGATACAAAAAATTCCACCTTTCTCTCCCCGGACTCCGGAGCAGGGATCCCCCTTCCTGAGTCTAAGGTGGGAAACCAAACCTTAAGATCCCCCTCTTCCCAAAATTGCTGGACAGCATTCAACCCACTCTCAGTTATAGACATCTCCACATTAATTGCGAATACAAAACCCTCCTCCCACTTCGCAGACCCCCTGCCGGCCTCCATGGTGAAAAATCTCAGTCACGTCATTTCACCCCTCTGGACGATGATTATAAACAGCTCGCTAAGCACGGGGGCCATGCCAGACTGCCTAAAACTAGGCCAAGTCTCTCCACTTTTAAAAATACCGGGCCTAGACCCTGAAGACCTCAACAACTTCAGGCCAATATTCAACCTGCCCTTCCTGGCCAAAATCCTCGAAAAATGTGCCTTACTCCAACTCAACCAGCACATTGACACCAACAATCTCTTGGACGCTCACCAATCAGGCTTTAGAAAGGGCTGCAGCACAGAAACAGCCTTACTAAATATAGCAGATGACATCCATAAATGTATGGATGCAGATCGCTGCTGCCTGCTCATCCTCCTAGACCTGTCTGTGGCCTTCGACACGGTGGACCATAAACTTCTTCTCAAGACCCTTAAACAGCGGATCGGAGCAGACGGCATGGTGCTGAAATGGTTCACTTCTTTCTTTCACAACTGTTCTCAACAAATCAAAATAAACAATGCAACTTCTGATACCTCCACTATAACCAGAGGTGTCCCTCAGGGCTCAGTCCTCTCTCCTACTCTATTCAATATCTACATGGAGCCCCTCACTACCATAATTATTCAAGCCAACATCACCTACCACCTCTACGCAGACGACATCCAGCTCTACCTGTAAGTCTCCTCCCCAAAAGACATTTGCCGTCTTAACGTTACTCTAAAATAAATCCAAAACTGGCTATCGCACAACCACTTAAAACTCAACCAAGACAAGACGGAAATCCTTCTCCTCTCAAACAACAGACAAACCCACTAGGCCCAAGAATGGCTTAAGCTCATGGACTCCCTAAACTTTGACCTAGCCCCGGCCTGCTCCGCCAAGTCATTGGGTGTCTTACTGGACCCTAACCTGAACATGAGCTCACACATTAAGGCTACCGCAAGGAGTGCCCATTACAAATTAAAACTACTCAACAAAATCAAGCCCTTCCTCCCGCCTAATGATCTCAAGACTGCAAAGCAAGCCCTGGTTCTATCCAGACTAGATTACGGGAATGCTACCCTCCCAGGCTCAGCAAAATCTCACCTAGCTCCCATGCGAACCACTCTAAACGCAGCAGCAAGGTTGGTCACTGGAGCTAAAAGGCAGATCATATCTCCCCCTCCCTGAAAGAGCTCAAATTGCTCCCTATTGAAGCTCGATGCCAGTTCAAAACTGCCTGCCTCACCCACAAAGTCCCTCACACTGGTAAACCAGGACCGCCGGTTAGCATGCCGCCCGAGAAGAAGACGTAGCATGACTGAATTGATACAGCATGACTTTTTATTTATAAAGTCTATTTGATGATTAAACGTTCTGGACCTTTTTTCTATACTGATTTCGCCACATAAGAAAAATAAATTTTAAAGCCTAATATTCTGAAGCGTGAGAATCTACTAACCTTACTGTGATCGTGGCTACTTTATGCCTCTTGAGGTCCAATTCTGCTACTGTCAAATTGATCATATAGGAGCCCTGACGAAGTTCCCTCTGGCTAAAATCGGGAACGAAACGCGTTGGCTGTGTGCCAGTTTTAACAAATTTGATTGAATAAAAAGAAGCAATTCTGGAACAGATTTCGACGTGCGTGTATTGACTTCATCACGTGTGCACCTTCCATTTTCTTCTTAGAACCTGGTAAACCAGTCTACCTGGCAGCCAAGCTCACCAAGGCAGGCCAGGCAAGAAACCTGAGGAGCACTAACAACCTACTTCTCATTCCCCCAAGGAGGCGCAAACAAAAAGCCCTGGCCTGCTCCTTCTTGGGCAATGCCCCCAAAATCTGGAACTCCCTACCTGCAGATCTCAGAACTAACCCCTCCTTCGTGACCTTCAAAAAAAAACTCAAGGATCTCCTCCTCGCTCGACACCTTTAACCTTCGGCTCAACACACCGTTAACCACCATCTCCATTTTGATATGCCATTTGATATGTGTCTGTTCTTACTTATTTCCTGTGTTACTTGTTGTAAAGCGCTCTGATACCCTCGGGTCCTGCCAGCGCTATATAAACCTCTCTAAATAAAAAAATAAATAAATAAATTGTTGGATCCCTGTGCTCCTTTATGCAGACGACGCTGTCCTTATGTGCAGGTTGGCGCTGGGGTTGGAAGGTTTGCTTAATTCTTTTGTGTACTTTATGGACTGTCTTGACTTAAGCACTAATTTTACCAAATCACATGTTATGGTGATTGGCCCTCGTTTCTCTAAATCCTTACCCTTTCAGGCTAAAGGTAACATTGTTAGCCGTGTTCCCACTTTTATGGTTTTATTTGTTAAAACCAAGCAAAGATTATATGTATGTAAGTACTGTGCAAGTATTTCAGACATTTGCACATTCTAGATGTGCATTAAAGTAGGGCTTTATTTAGGATTTGGCAGAATGGATACATTAGTTAATGTCTAGGGGACCACCATATTTCCGATGGTGAAGCCTACTGTGACTCTGCCAGCAGAAATGTTTGACCAATAGTCCGGCTGACATTAGGCCACTGCTCAAAGTACGTGTGGACGTATGACCTCTTTGGGGCAGACATTCCAACATAATATGTTCCTGTTTGGGGACAGCAGGGAAGGCTTGACAGTCCTGAACAGGAAAACAAAGAAATTATACATATGCACTGGTAGAAAACTGCCAGGGCCATTTTCATCAATGGCAAACTCCTACTTTGTTGTTCAGTGCCTTAAGCAGAGCTGCTACATCAGCAACTCTGCTGAAGACACAGAGAACCGCACCTGCCTGAAGAGATGTCTAAATATGGCTGGTTGTACTTTACTAGGGTAGTGGAGTACATGTAGAATAGGGTGCAGCCAGCCAAACCCTAATTAAGCCTTCCAATGGCAGATTTATGGAGACTTTTTGTTGCTTTGTAGCACTTTACAATAGTCCAAAGTCTTGATCGGGTATTTACTTTCCAGCTCAAACCTTCTTTCGTGCTAGAAATGTGCCTTTTTTGTAGTGCAAATATGCGCTTTATGCTAATTTGCTTCAAGGGGTGTTCCATGGGTGGTACTTGGGCTTTCCTGCTCAGCCAGTTATGATTTTTGACAAATTCTTTTTCTAAATCTGCTCCATACTTTCTTTTCAATGATGTCCCAAGTAACTGCTTCACTGCCTTAAAAAGGTACTACCAATCCCCAGTATGATGTATAAATACACAATGAGGTGGCATATCACAATTGAAGTTTTAGTTTAATTTAGCACACGTCAGCTGTGAAAGCATTTGTTAAAGAGAACGTGTCAATGAATATTTTTAACACTACCTAAAACATGATTACATACATACTTTGGCTAAAGCAGAGCAAGCAGGGAAGGTAAACACAGAAATGAAATTCTAATGGGGGAAAGAATATAAAGTAAAGGGAGTAGCAAAACTATAGCAGTCATTGGACAAATCAGTAGATGTAGCTTATTATTAGTGAACGCGCTTCATAAATGATAGAAAGGGGTTGAAATGGGGAGTGGGTAATGTGAGCGGGTGGGTGATGTGCAAGTAGAGCTGGGAATGTGATTGGTTGCGTTAATGCGAGTGAGAATGTGTAGTGTGTGTGAGTGAATGTGAGTGAATAGGTGGGTGAAGGTAATCATGTGAAAATGTGGTTGGGTGGTTGAAGAGTCAGTGAATGATGCTATATGTATATTACCTCTAGGCACTGAATAGGTGCTGGTGGTACTGGGATTGGCATTCAAGAAACAAGGGTCGATGATGGTGATGACTATCACATGAGATCATTTGATCTTGACTACTCATGATCACACTTACAAGGCGCTCAGCTCACTCAAAGTCCAAATAGTAGCAGGACCTGTTGCACGGATTGCCCCAGTGTCACCCACTTAAGTTTGACTATGCTAAGAGGCCATATGCTCCATAGTTAGCTTGACCCTGCCTCTCATCTATTGTTGAGAACAGTGCAGAAGCTACATTTGCTTTGCCATACCTCACATCTCTTGGGACACACCCCAGCCAGTTGAGTTAATGCAGTGGTCTGGCCTTTTTTGTGTAAGAACTTGTGCATGTGCACAATACATCAAACCTCAATTCTAGATTTTATTAGGACCCAATGTAAACTGTGAACAATTGGAGAAATGTAGAATTTGGGTATGCCAGATACTGTTGTTGCTAACAGGTTTGAATCCTCTAGAGTCTATTAAGTAACGTATCTGGGGCACATATGAGCAGACTTACAAAGGAGTGTACTGGAAAGCTAATGATAGCACGAGCAAATGCTGCTTTTGTTTGTAGGATAATGTAGAAACATGGAAAAGGGTCTAGCAGTGTGAGGTGGTGTATCCACCGGAAAGAAGGCACGCAGACGTGATGCTTGAAGAAGGGCTTTTAATGTAGCTCCTTATAATACGACCTCATCCTCCAACCAACAAAAGCAACTGACACTCTTCTTCAAGCACTAACATTCTATACAGATGGAGTTCTAACTCAGCATGTGACTCTATGGCAACATGGCTCACACTGGACATAATGATAAGAACACCACATCACCTCCCCTTTTACCACAAAAAGAGTAAAAATGAACAGAGTGTGAAACATGAAATGTACTGCACATGAAATATGCTAAACACAATCTAGAAGACGAAGAGGGACTTTCCTCAGTCTACAAGGCCTACTTCCTATATGAGGTGGAAGAGAAGCGGGACTGCAGAAGGAGTCCTCGTCAGCACATATGGAAGGACACTTGACAATTCTGCTGAGGTTCCATATCCTGTGATCTTGTGTTTTCACCGCATTCCCCAAGAGCTTTATTATTTTTATTGGTTGGCCAAACTTTGACTTACCAATTCTTCTCTCAGGGAGTCTCACCCTAACCCAGTCCCCAACATTAACAACAGTTCTTTTCACAGCCTTTCTCGCATCAAACTCTATCTTCCTTCTCTCCATTTTCTCCACCTCACGGCTTTTCCAACCCACAGTACGGTCAACCACGCCACCAACTTCCATTCTTCTATTGGTCACCCAAAGAGGGTTGACCTGCGTACTAGGCACTCTTCCTTTAAACAGCGTGAAAGGTGAAACACCTGTACAAGAATGGGGAGTGAATCTGTATTCACACACTTTTTTTTGATAGCTTCCTCCCAGTTGCAACTAGAGACAACAGCCAATTGCATAGCCTCCTTGAGGACTCTCACAAATCTCTCCACAACACCATTACACTCTGGATGATACAATGCAGCACGCTTGTGCGTAATCCCCCTTTCACTGAAAAACACTTCTACCGCCCGGAGGTAAACTGCACTCCATTGTCCATTAAGATGGAACGTGGTAAACCCTCACTTGCAAAAAGATCGTCCAAGAAGCATATCACAGAAGTCGAGTCAACTGAATTGACAATTTTTATCGCAGGCCACCTGGAAAACATGTCTATACACACCAGCACATAACGATCTTGGGTTCTAACCTTTACCGGACCTAGAATATCCACTGCGATATCAACCCAAGGACCACTGGCTTGTTGTCTGATAACCATAGGTTGCGTTCTACACTTAAGAATTTTGTCACTCTTGGCACATTGAGGACAACAGCGCACCTGCCTCTCTATCTGGACATCCATTGCAGGCCACCAATAGGCTTCCCTAAGCCTTTCTTTTGTTTTGGCTATACCCATGTGGCTGGAATGAGCATTCTCAACCAATTTATCACGCAGAACAGAGGGTACAACAAGTCTGCTCCCTCTGAAGAGTAATCTATTGGAAAAGGACAATTCCTCTTTCACACTCCAAAATCCTTTGACCTGATCCTCACAGTCGCGCTTGTCACACCACCCATCACGCACATAGCTGATGACTTGCTGCAAAATGAGATCATTCTCTAAACCTGTACTCCATTCTTCTTCAGTCACCACACCCTCAGTAACCACACAAACTTTTAAATCTTCCTCAGAGTCCTCACCAGCGAGATGGTCATCATCACAGACTTCAGGGATAGCTGAACCACCAAGCCTAGACAAACAATCTGCAAGGATGTTGTTAGCACCTGGTAAGTAAGAAACATGAAACTCAAAATCTTGCATGGCAACAACCCATTTCCTTATTCTATGGGAGACACAATCAATCCCTTTCTTTTCAAAAATTTCTTTCAAAGGCTTGTGATCAGAGACTACTGAGAAACCTTTCCCCACAGAAACTTTTAAGTTTGCGAACAGCCCAGTAAACAGCCAAAGCTTCTTTCTCTATTACAGAGTAGTTGCACTCAGCACCTCTGAGTGGTCTGGAGATGAATAAGATGGTGTTGTCAGCTTTTTCACCAGGTTGCAGGAGAACAGCACCTACCCCCTTGCAACTAGCATCAGTCATAACCACAGACTCTTTTGAGGGGTCAAAGCTAGATAAGCTAGGTGCCTTATTCAAACACTTTTTGATAAGGTCAAATTCATCACAACAAGACTTATCCCATATGAACTCACATCCCTTTTTCAGTAGGCCTCTAACATTCTCTGTTTTTGTGCAAAACCTGGGACAAATTTATTATAAAATTCTGCCATTCCAAGAAATTTAACTAGTTCATCTTTGTTGACAGGATAGTTGAGATTGGAGATGGCCTCAACTAGAGATGGCTTTGGTTTTATCCCTGACCCTGACACCAAGTGACCTAGATACTCAATCTCCATGACATTGAATTTGCACTTGTCTAGTCTGAGGGTAAGCCCTGAGTCTTGCAATTTGGACAAAACCTCTTTTACTCTCGAATCATGTTCTTGTAAACTCACCCCATGAACCAGAACATCGTCTTGATACACCTTTACACTATCAATGCCAGCTAAAAAAAATTCCATCACCCTTTGGAATACCGATGCAGCTGATATTAAACCAAACGGCATTCTGAGGAACTTAAAAGTGCCGAAGGGGGTAATAAAAGCCGTTAGATCTTGACACGAAGGGTGAAGCTTGACTTGATGATAGGCCGATGAGAGGTCCAACGTTGAGAAATGAGTGGCCCCACCTAGGAATGACAACATTTCAGCAATATTTGGAAGAGGGTAACGATCTACAACAACAGCCTTGTTAAGTTCTCTCAGATCAATACATAATCTTGCCTCTCCGTTGGCCTTTCGGACCATCACGACCGGAGAAACCCATTCTGTGGCTTCAACCTCTTGTATAACTCCATTTTTTAACAGTTTATCTATCTCGGCCCTCATCTTGTCTTTGACCAACATGGGCACATTTCTCACTTTGGCTACCTTAGGTACAGAATTATGTTTCAACTTGATCAGGTGTATATAATTTTTAAGACATCCTAACTTGTTACAGAAAACGGTGGGAAAGTTAGCAATCCAGGTGTTGCGATCAGAAATGGAAGCAACAGAGGGTGGTTCTCGTTCTCTCAAGCATACGGAGGGAGACTCATTGGGATCGAGATAAACACCAAGATCCCGTTGATGAGACCAACTGATCAGGGAGTCCCCTTTCATGGATACATATATCTTCCCTGCCGTGATCCTGCTTTTAAAGTCTATCGTACCCATGAAATAACCTAAGAGACGGATAATTTCCCCTCCATAACCTCTTGGTACTATGTCAGGTTTACATAGCTTGACTTTCTTAGATAGATTCTTTTCATAGAAAATCTTGGGAATCAGAGTGATTTTGGCCCCCGAATCAAACAACATTTTGACAGAGCTATTATTAATAAGGACAGTTTCTATAGGACCATCAACCACTTGATCGTTGACCTGACATATAAAATGCTCATCATCATCACCTTGGTTATAAATGTCTACTTCCCTTACTTTCTTTTGATCCCTGTTCGATCTGCAGCATTTAGTAAAATGTCCCTTTCTTCTACAAATAGAACAAGTCATCTTCCAGCCAGGACAATCTTTAAAATTAGCTAGATGCCCTGTATTCCCACAACGGAAGCATTTAATTGGAAAAGATTTAGGGTAAACACCGGAGTGAATAGATTTTGAAGCAATCGGGACACCCAGCGTGGACGGCTTGACTGGCTTGTCGGAAGAGAGAGTTTTAATCTCTTTCACTTCGGTAGTGTGACTCTTATAACTCTCTGTGTCCTTGCGAATGGCTTCAACACAGACTTTGGAATGTTCATGCATTTTTAAAGTAGTGATCACATCTTGAAGTGGGGGATTGTCTTTCTGCCAAAGACTTTCTTTGGCTTTATCTATGGAGGAACCTAACATGAGTTGATCTCTCAGCCTTTCATCCAGACTACCAGCAAAAGAGCATGTTGAAGCAAGCTTACGTAGAGCTGTGACATATTGCTCAACAGATTCATCTTGCTTTTGTAACCTCTTCCCAAAGTGATAACGTTCTAAAATCATGCTCATTTTGGGAAGATAATGCAAATCCATTTTCTTAATACATATCTCGTATTCATTGAGAGAGTCTGCCTCATTATCAGGAAGATCTGGCAGGTGTTCAAATACTTCCTGTCCCTCCGATCCTAAACAATGTAGAAAAAGAGAAGACTTCCTTTCTGCACTCAGAGAGGTACCACAAACCCTGGCGTAATTAATAAAAACTTTTTTCCATTTCAACCAGGGTATGATAGGTTCACCAGGAGCTGCTAGAAAAAACGGAGGAGGAGTGACATTCTGCATGGCAACAGAAAGAAGTAAGGCAACTCGAGGTGCAACTGTCACTTAGAGAATAACGTAATAACACTGTAAAGGAAAGCAGAGGTAAACTTGTCTCCTAAATAACAAATACAGCAAGGTAATAAAAATGTTAAGAGATGCAGAACGTTTCCTATTTGTAACGTAAACCCAAAGTCACAGCTGTGTTAATCAGCGTAGTACCTGCAGGACAGAGATCACCATGTTATGAATATAATGAAGATCAGCGTCATCATAATGCAGTGGAAAACAGCGTAACGACAATGGAGGTTGGCAATACAGGATACTAGATCCAGCAGGTGTTACCCAAAGAAGCAACAAAAGAGTGGTACAAAGATTAATGTCACCATGGTGTTTCAGCTGTGCTGATCAGCGTAGGACCTGCAGCACAGAGTATTTCGTAAAGGAGGAGAAAGCTGTGCCGATCAGCGTGCTAATGAATAACATGCAAAATGTACCTTAAAGGTGACGTGAAATCACGGAGGCAACGTTTGAGCAACCCGATGCAGGAAATGACTACTTCTGTAGATCGACTTCTCGTGGATAAACAAGCTTTCCCTTTGGTCGCGAAGAAGCTGGGAGGTCGTGCCTTGTAGTCCAAGTAACGTAAATCAAGATGGCCGCGGGGACGTGACGTCGCGACGGGGGGGTCACGCAGGAGCAATCATCACGTTGAAACCAAGGAGTGAAGTCAGGCAGAGCCAGGCATGTGGTTGCTAAGCAACCGTAAGCAGCAACGGGCAATGGGACAGGCCTTGCAGCGGCCTTCGAGGCCTTGTAGCCGCTCACGAAGGCCAGGGATCAGCGTGCGAGATTCACCACTGCTTGAGCGTGTGACTCTGTGACATACGCTAGGCTGCAGATAATAGAAATGCAGAGAAGCTCAAAGGCGCACACGTGAAGGGAACAGAAGAGGAGCGGTGAGCGACAAACCTCCGCATCTGTCAGGTAGGATCTCTTCAGGGCGGTGAGCGACGATCCCTAGCAGCTCCCAGACAGGATCCTCTCAGGTCTCAGGTCAGTAGCGGCGCCTTGAAAAGATAATGAGCAAGGCAGGCAGACTCCGATGGTGAGTTTAAACAATGTTCAAAGGGTTGAAAAGTAGTTGAAAAGTGTTGAGTTGAGGTCTCTTGGAGCTGGTAGTTTCCACTCGTCGCCAAAATGAGGTGGTGTATCCACCGGAAAGAAGGCACGCAGACGTGATGCTTGAAGAAGGGCTTTTAATGTAGCTCCTTATAATACGACCTCATCCTCCAACCAACAAAAGCAACTGACACTCTTCTTCAAGCACTAACATTCTATACAGATGGAGTTCTAACTCAGCATGTGACTCTATGGCAACATGGCTCACACTGGACATAATGATAAGAACACCACACAGTGCCTATAAAGTGCAGACTGTAACAGTAGTCATTTTAGCGATAAAATCTCGCTTTTTTGTTTGATCTGTTGTTCGTTTTATATTTACTACGAAATGCATGTTAGACTATAATATACATACAACATCCACACAGGGTACGTGATTTCAAGACAGAACAGCTGCCCCATCACAGTTTAGACACAGTGACATGTAAAATGATATGAGGAGACATATGTAATGTCATACAGTCGGGCATGGTCTTAAAACACAGCACCAGAATTAGCCAATAGCGGTAAAATCTCATTGATATCAATAAATAATGGTGCATGTGTCCCTTCATTACCAATCGCATCCTCAGGCTAAACACCATGATCTGAGATGATGTAGTTGACTGAACCACTCCACATCTCCATAAGATTTTCTTGAAGATTTATTTTGTTTCTTTTCACCCGCCTATTCAAAACACTATGGATTTTAAAGCTTTGGAATTTACAAGTTTCCTCAAAATCTGCAGCTAGATTTGTGAAGATTCCTCGATGGTGGAGGCTGTGAGTGGACTGAGTGCATTAAGATGTGAGAATGGTTCTGGTCACTGCTATTTGCAGAAATAAATTGTGCTTGAAACTGTAGAGTGGCTGCCAGGCTAGCGAATCTGACATTATCCACTGGCCTCTTCTTCAGAGTGTTTACCAATCCAGCTTCTATATTTGCAGAACAGGTGCTGACGGCAGGTACCCCATTCAATAACAAGCATGATAATATGGCTTATTGGTTGTCAGCTTGCTTTCCCATTTTATAATTTTAGGTGTAGCTAGAATGGTGCTTTGGGAGAAAGTAGGCAATCTAAAACTGTATTTGGAGCCTGAACGCTTGAACAAGGAATATAATCAAATCACACACACCATCCTACTCCAAACATTTACAAATCAGGTAATGGGTGACATGACAAACAAAGAACAATATAAGGACACCACCAAAGTACACCATTCAAACTTGGAAACAAAAGAGATGAAGAGACAAGTAGTACAAGCAACTTTGGCTGTTTCCATTAGTACTTAAAAAATAATACAGGTTCTCATTACAGTTTTTGCGTGAAATATAGCCTTGCAATACTGTACCTTTATTATGGAGTTTGGTAAATACTGGGGAACTGAGGCTGCTAGCAGGATCCCTGTTGTGGTGATATCACCGCATAATGAGAAACACCCACAGATAATGATGTTTTATCAACAAATTCTCCATGATTTTCCCTTATTTCAAGCACTTCTGCCCAATGGTATTCCACCATGTTTTGTTTGCGAAACATTTCTCGAGAAACACCCGAAGGTGCGCGTATTCCTGTACCAATTTCAGAGGGAATTGTTAATGGGCAATAATAGGAAACGTATGATGGGGGCCTTAGTGGGGCTTTGGAACTAGACCAACGATTGTGTGATTCTGGGCAGATATTAATTGCCTGACACATTTTCAATATGTGTCACTGCTGAACGTGGCCCTCTTTGCCAACATTTTGTCTTTTTCCCTCCTTTTTTTCTGAAAGTGTTGCTGGCCTTAGGACTCTGTGCACTTTACCACTGCTAACCAGTGCTAAGCGCAAAAGAGTTGTGCCCACTCCCTAAACATGGTAAAATTGACTTACACCTGAATTGGCATATTTAATTTACGGTTAAGTCCCTTGTAGAGTGGTATACCATATATCCAGGTAGTGGTGGATGGTGATCTTTTAAAGAAGTGGGGCATAAATTCTCGCCTTGAATGTGACCAAGCCAAGTGTCTTTTACGTTATCAGCCCTTTCACATTTACCTTACTATAGGCAAGCCTCTGGGTACTAGTTGGATAGTGCAACTTGCAATATATGTTATGCAGCAGTATATGGGGGCTTCAGTATTTTAGAACATGCGCACAGACAAACTTTGAGTATATTTAATGCGTGCACCATTCAAAGCTAATGTCATCAGTATTTTACGAACCTGAAGGCAGTGACTGCCAGCATGCGGTGCTCATTCTCTACTACTGCACAGGGAAGCATATGAGTCATGTGTTTTTTGTTTAGCAAAATTCCCATTCCCTCTCTTTTCTCCTGCTAACTAGATAGGCATGGAGGGGAAGGAGGGGTGGGGTTAGTAGTGAGAGGGACAGACAAGGAAGCCAGAATAAAGACACGAACAGGGTAGAACTTGAGATGGGTTACGCATTTTTACCTTTAGCAGTTGTAACAATTGCCCAATGTAAAAATGTGTCGGGATCGGACTGGCCGATAGGGCATTCAGGCAGTGCTCAATGTGCTAGTCTGACAGGTCAGTATGTGGGCCGGTTTTACGGCTGTTTGAGGGCCTGTTTTATGGTCAACAGGGCTGAGTTTTACTGTTGATTTCCTTGAGATTAAAAACCTAACATTTCTGCAGCAAGCTGAAATCCATGCAGTCTTCCAACCTTGCAAAACACTATTTATTTTGTTGCCCTGGCCTGTTTCTGTCCCAGTCTGACCCTGCAGTTGTTCCTTTGTTCTGGTGACGCTGCGAATACTGGGCTCTGCGTCATGGTAGACAGTGCAATGATGGTAGTGGCGGAACCAGTCTTGTTCTTGCTCGGGCTCACAAAGTCTGCAGTTGCCGTAGCAGTCATCAGCACAATCGGATAGTTGGCACTGGCACAATAGATCCTCTTCTTGGGGTTTCTAGGTCGGTCTGGTGGCTCAGTGGACTAATGCATCCACTTCAGGGGTCTGTGTTTGACCTCATTTATTTATTTATTTTATTTATTTGCAGAGTTTTATATAGCGCTGGCTAGACCCGGAGGTATCAGAGCGCTTTACATGAGGAACAGCATGTTGCAAGTTACAAAATTACGACAGTTACTGGAAACAAACAGTGATACACAGTAAAACAAGAGTTACTAGAGCATAGTATAACAAAGACACTTCATAAGTTACTGGAGCATAGCATTACAAAGACACAAGTTTATGGGGCATAGAAAAGGAGAGGGGGGAGAGAAAAAGGGGTAAGGAAAGCAGATCGGAACTGGCAGACCAGCAATGGGGAAAGTAATACAGGGGGACAAAGCCGACAAAGTGAAAAACAGACCAAACCGGCCGGGCAAAGGCAATCTTAAAACATCCGGTGACTGTACATGATGAGAAGAGTGTAGGAGATTTAAGGGGGAGGTCAGACAGGGGGACAGGGAGCAGTCCAGCGGCAAAGAGGATCAGGTCGAAGCTACCAAGATGGAGGACCCCGGTCCCGGGCACCGATAGCAATATCCCACAATGGCGGGTAAACAAAAAACGCCTCTTAGAATAGTGGTATCAACGTGTACAGGTTCATGGCTACGATGAAAACGAGTCATCGCTAAGTATGCCACAGAAAGTCTGGGGAAGTCAGCTCGAGCGTGAAGGCAGTAGCCCCGGAGAAAGGAGGCTGCAGTGGGGACCAGGAGGCGCGCGCCTCCCCAGGCTCGAAAAGAAAAGTAAAAACTAGCTCGGGGGCACCGGACCGCAATGCCGCGGTACTCACCGCCGCTGCACCCTCGCCGTGGGGAACAAGACTCGTTCAAGTCGTCATTCAGGAGGCAAAGTAGGAGGTAAAACAGCTGTGGTAAAACCCGGAAGGCAGGGGACGTCTAGGAGGGGAGGACCCCAACCCATCCACACCACAGCCATCCAGACAACTTCACCAGGCATCGGCCGCATTGAAATAGGCTCCGTTGGCAGCAAATCATCGGTGTTTCGTCGGAAAGGCGGGGGCGGAAGGAGACACAGCGGCGAGAAACAAGAACTGTGCCCGATGTCCGGCTGGGTAGGTGACAGCCGAGGCGGTAAACCAGGAGCCAATCTCCTCTATAGCTGTCGAGGCAGCTCCACCGGGCATCAGCCATGTTGCTCGGGTTCCATTGCAAGAACATCAATAACGATTCCTCCGAAGATCTCGAGCCCAAATGCGGGAGATTGGAGAGACGAGGACCGCAGTCAAGCAAGCCCCCAGGTGTGTAAAAGGGTCCAAGGAGGGGGTAGATTTCAGGGGATTTGAGCCGAATAGGCAATCCCTAGCCGGGAGCTCCTGCCGGAGCTCCTCACCTGTCGGCCATCTTGGTATACTTTGGTCACTGGTTCAAATCCCGGCAGGTCCACTCAGCCTTTCATCCATCTGAGGTCGATAAAATGAGTACCATTGAGTTGGGTAACAATAAACATCTGTTATTCACTGCCAAGATACCCCGTCTGGGGTGAACATGTGCTCTATTAGCACACATGTTATGTTAGTGGGGGATCAGATTAGGAAGCCGCTACATGCACTGTGCATCATCATCTGTCTTTCGTACATTCCATTTATAAGTGTGGTGGATGAGCTGACATCTTCAGGCACGTTTAAAGGAAAGTCATTGTGTAACATAGTGAAATAAAACTGGACACTACTTATTTAATTGGCAAACCGTACTATGAAAAGAATGATGCGTCACTGAACAAAAAATAAATATGGTTCATACAACGTTTCCCTTTCTTACCGGCCATTTAAATTTATATCTGATGAGCCATAGCTCATATACTTATTGCTGCTTTGCATATGAGACTCCCCCATGCTATAACTGACGCTGCAGCTCACATAGCACTTCAATTTCAACAAACCTTCTAAGCCAGATGGCCATATTGACAGGGTCTTGTGTTTGTTTCCCTTCAATGGAGACTTCGTGATTTAAGAGGTTAAAAAGTATGAATGCAGAAACTTGGGCAGAACTTGAAATTTATTTTACTGATTGTAGAAATAATAAATTACAAAAATTAATCAATAAAGCACAAACCAGGATATGCCATATTTTAAATAAGATTCAGATGTTTATTTAGTTTTGCATGCTGGACCATCCTTCTCTCATTCTCGGGGTAGTCTGTACGCCAGCCATGAGAACTCTTTCCCGACTTGCCACAGGGTGGGTGTGCTCATTCATACATTCATTTGCTGGTGTTATCCCAAAGAGTCAGACACGTCCTTGCTGACTGATATGCAACCACAGGTAGCAAGGGCTTTTGCCTCAAGCACCCAAGGCTGCCTTTGTTCAGCGAGGTAGCACTACATCACAGGAGGGATGGCCCAACAGTGCTGATGTATCAGATACCTAAGCTGGAAGGAGGTATGCCCTGATAAACCTGCGACGGGTGGCCAGCACATGCGCACTAGCGCATGTGCCTATGATATGTGTCTGACTGCCTGGCCCTCGCTCAGAGCGTGGGTCAGGGAGTAACAGCCATGCTGCTAAACTTTCTGTATTACTTTTAATATGCCTAGGAATTTTGATTAAAACAGGAGGCAGTAAATGGGGGAGGGGCGTGACTCGATGCTTATTGTAAGGAGCCGCCCCTGTATCCAAAGCCTTTAAATTAAATGCTATAGAGGGCCAGCAGCACTTATTGTGGCACCCACTTAAGTAGCCCCTTAAAACGCATCCCAGGCTTGCCACTGCAGCCTATTGCAGTTTTAAACTGTCAATTCTACTTGCCAATATAACCCCCTTTTCAAGCCTTAAACTCCCCTTTTACTGCACATAAGTCACCCTTAAAGTGCACCCTAGGTAGCCCACAAGGCAGGGTGCATTGTAATTATAAGGTTCTGTATGTCCTTTTTAGTGTTACATGTTCTGGTAGTGAAAAACTCCTAAATCAATTTTTCCACCACTGTGAGGTGTACCTGTCCCATAGGATAACATTGGGTTGACTTATCACATTTAATAAGTGCTAACTTTTGATTGGGGACAGGTAAGCATTTTGTGTTTTGGAATCTATGAAATTGCAATTAAAAATCCTCTTTAATAGTAAAGTTGAATTTTAAATTACAAGTTTGAAAACACCACTTTCAGAAAGTTTGCATTTTCCTGCCCTTTGCTATTTGGTGCCGGTAGCATGTCCTAGGTCACATGAATGGCTGTAGTTGGCAGTTGGACTTTGTGAATCCCTCCCAAATGGACACACAGTAGAGGGATTATGTGTGCCAGAATAGGCTATCTGCTGACTGGATGGGGGCGGAGCTGGGCACAGCCCCACTAGCAACTGAACAGGCTGGCACCACTGCATTCACACAAAGGCATTGTCGCCACTGCATTGTCCCTGCAGCCAGCTGGAACCAGGGTCAGGAGTCAGGAAATTCCAAGCAAATCAAAGAGAAACCTCTAGAAACTTCTCCTACTTCAAAGAAGGCAGCAGGTACAAAAATAGGGTCTTCAGCCCCATTCTTTAGTTCACTTTCTGACCTACGGAAGGACTCTCAGAGGTCTGCCTCCTCCTGTGGCTTGCTGTGTACTCCACAAGACTGCTTTGCTGCACCTGGATGGACTGATTTGCTGCCTGGAGCCTGCCTTGAACTCTCAGAGGCCTGTCCTACTGCTTGAGCCCCGCAGAACTACTAGAGTGACTCCAAAGTCTAGTTTGCTGACCTCCTATTCAGAGCCCCAGGGACATAACAGGCTCCCACCACCTTGAACCCACACCTGACTCAATCTGAGTGAGTCCTTAACCCCAAAGCGGTGCCCCTCCATTCCTGCACCATTGGCTGTGGTGTTAAAGGTGCCCAGATAGCCAAAATCCAAAACTTGTGACTTTTGGCTAAAACTGCGCTGGGAACCGAGGGAAGACGAGGACCAACCTGTTTGTCTATCCACCCAAAGTGCATCGCCGATCAGCCTGACTTTGCAACACATCCCACTATGTTCTTCTCCACAGCAGCAAATCCTGTTAAGCGGTGTTTCGCCAAAAGGATATCCGTCCCCCTAGAACTCTCGGTGACTATAACTTCCGGCTTTGTCCCACTGGAGATTTTGACTTTCAAAAAAGTGACTAAGTAGGAATGTAGAAATCTTCACCGTGTCTTCGTCCCGTGGCTGCCCGATTATAACACTATCTCTTCGGACATCGCCTGCAGCCTTGTCCCGCTGAACTTTACCTTCTCAGGAATGTTTTCTCCAGAATTTCTTCTAAGTCCGAAGGTAATGCGCCCAATCCACTTCTTGAATCTGACCCACGCTCCACTGCGGTTGCCCATATTTTTCGACTATAACCCGGTCTTCCGCAACTAGATGTCCGCGGTTGGTGCTTTGATCTTTTAGGAGTCAGTGAATGTTATTTTGGCGGACGCGCTAGAGGGGATTAGTCTCTATTCCTGCTGGTAAACGATCGGAGCGCCTGGCAAAGGGCTCCCACCCTGATACTGTCACAGAATTATTTTTAAGACTAACTTCTTTTAATCTGCCTTTTTAAAAAACAGAATCACTTGTTTTAACTACCTTCGTTTTAGCCAACTATTTTTAAATACTCACTGAAACACTGTTTGCGCACTATATTCCTCACCTGCACTCGGTCAGCTCGGCGTCTTCCCGGTCCACCACGGATCGTTCCGGTTGAGTGGAGGGAAGTGTGACGCAGACCGGAAGTGCTGTTGCTCTAGGCAAAGGCACAGCGGCGGTTAGCAGTCTAGCTGTTTTCACCCGGCTGTATAAATGCTGATGCCTGCCTCGACGCGCAGCGGACGCGCTAGAGGGGATTAGTCTCTATTCCTGCTGGTAAACGATCGGAGCGCCTGGCAAAGGGCTCCCACCCTGATACTGTCACAGAATTATTTTTAAGACTAACTTCTTTTAATCTGCCTTTTTAAAAAACAGAATCACTTGTTTTAACTACCTTCGTTTTAGCCAACTATTTTTAAATACTCACTGAAACACTGTTTGCGCACTATATTCCTCACCTGCACTCGGTCAGCTCGGCGTCTTCCCCGGTCCACCACGGATCGTTCCGGTTGAGTGGAGGGAAGTGTGACGCAGACCGGAAGTGCTGTTGCTCTAGGCAAAGGCACAGCGGCGGTTAGCAGTCTAGCTGTTTTCACCCGGCTGTATAAATGCTGATGCCTGCCTCGACGCGCAGCGGACGCTCGCAGCGGGCGCGCCTAAGGCAAGCCCGTCTGCGCCCGTCCGCGCCAGTCAGGGTCCAGGGTCCAGACCCCCTGCCCCTCTGCCTTCAGTTCTCCTGCAGTATACTAAGGATGAATTAATATTCCTGCAGAAAGCCCCTAAGTTAACTTGCTCCCACTCCATATCCTTGGAGAAAATGCAGGACAGGTGCCTACATTGCTCATATGAATTGACCCTACCGACTATTCACACTCCCTTAGCAGGAAACGGGTTTAACATGGCTCTGCTTAATTGCAGATCCCTGCCAAAACACGCCATAGAGATATCTATATTATTACAAGACACTAAACCAGATGTTTTGTTCCTCACGGAGACATGGTTAACCCCCAGTTCCGACCCAGACATTGTCCAAACGCTCCCTCCGGGATACCTGATTCAACGAATGGACAGACTAAACGGGAAGGGGGTGGGATTGCAATTATTCATAAAGATCATTTAATTTGCCGTATTTTGGACAGCCCCTCTTAGACTGTGAAAATGTCCACTTTTCAATTGAATTCACCCCACTACTTACCTTTGTTGGCATTCTTTTATATCGCCCCCAGGAGCACATGGACAATTCTGCAGTTCACTACTGGAAACTGTCTTAAACCTTGCCAGTGCTTCGCCCAATTTCAATCTTCTGGGAGATTTTAATCTTCACTTTGACGACCCAAGAGACAGGGTGGCCAACGACCTAGCCTACGATCTAGCAGCTTTTCAATTGGAACTAAAAATACACCATGCAACTCATGTTAAGGATCACCTTCTTGACCCCATTTTCTCAAGCATAATGGAATTAAAGGGGAACGATCCCATTCCCTCCCCTGGTCAGACCACTTTCTTATTCCCTTCTCCTGGCACCCACCCTCTCCGCGGGTACACTCGCTAGTTTCACGCATCCAAATCCGCCCCTGGTCCAAACTGATTGTTGAAGATTGGACCCGTGAATTGGAGTCATCTATGCCCACCTTGGTCTCTGATCCTTTAGCTGCCAACAGTAAGTTCTCCTCATGGATCGAAAACTCATTAAACACAGTACTCCCTAGGAAAACCGCTTAAAAAAAAACGGGCCCCAATAAACTTCCGTGGTATACCCCCGAACTCCGCGAACTGAAACAACAGTGTAAAAAATTGGAAAGAGCATGGAGGAAAGATTTCTCAAGCGAGAAAAAATCACCATATAGGCTATCCATTGCTCAATATAAATCAGCTCTAAAAATAGTTCAGGCTGCCTACTATGATGAAAAAATTTGCTCCGCCTCAAACTCCACTAGAAAAATATTCCAGATCGCAAAGAAACTTATGAAAGTGCCCGACCCTCCTGCAGTCCCCGATCCTTCTGGTCGCCGATGCGAGGAACTAGCTCGCTTCTTTTCGACCAAAATTCAAAACATCCTCAATCTCCTTCCACCCTCTGTCAATGAGCACTTAGTCAAACTATATGACCTAGAACCCCTGAATAACCCTCACCTCTTAGAGTCATTCTCTCCACTCTCCGAGGATTTATTCTTTTCCATCCTAGACTCAGTTAAGAGCGGGTCCCCGATGGATCCTGCTCCCCTAACATCCTGAGGTTGGTTGCTCCTACAGTCGCCCCCACATCATTAATCTAATCAATGCCTCATTAGCATCGGGCATTGTCCCCCAGGACTGGAAAAATGCTATAGTGAAGGCGCTACTAAAAAGCCTCACTTAGACCCATCTGAGCTAGGTAACTATCGCCCTATTTCATTACTCCCTGGAATTAGTAAAATTGCCGAAAAATACATTAATCGTATACTTTCGACCCACTTGGAAACATTTAAATTACTCCACTCGTCACAGACTGGCTTCCGTCCTGGTCAGGGCACAGAAACTGCTCTGATAGCGGTGGTTGAGGAGTCAAGAAAGATTCTTGACTCCGGAGGGTCCACGGCCATCATTCTCCTGGACCTAAGTGCAGCCTTTGACACGGTGAACCATGGCATACTGGTTCACCGTCTAAAAAGTGGGAGTGACAGGCACGGCCCTATTATGGCTGAAATCGTTCCTGGAAGAAAGATTCTTCCAGGTATCCGAAGGTAACTCCCGCTCTCAACCAGTCCCGCTGCAGTGTGGTGTCCCACAGGGCTCGTCTCTAAGCCCCACACTTTTTAACGTATACATGGCCCCTTTGGCAGAGATTGTAGCCCCTTTCGGAATCCACATAGTCACATACGCTGATGACACCCAATTAGTTGTGGCATTGAACCATGCGGAACCACGTCCCTCGGATCTGCGCTCATGCCTTGAGGCAGTTGCCAGCTGGATGAACTCATCCCACCTGAAGCTCAATGGCGAAAAACTGAGCTCATGTTGCTGGGCAACCAAGCAATTTTTAACTCAAATACCATGTGGCCGAGTTGCATGGGTACAGCTCCCCTGCCAAAAAACGAGATAAAAAGTTTGGGTATCTGGCTCGACCATGACCTCACTTTCAGAGTCCAAGCGAGGAAAACGGCAGCCGTATGTTACGGGCTACTCAGATCCACTCGGAAAATACTCCCTCTCCTACCTAGCCACTCAAGAAAACTCCTGGTCCAGGCACTTATCCTCTCTAGGCTGGACTACGGTAATGCTCTCTATTTGGGTGCTCCCAAATCAGTCATAGCGAAGCTCCAGGTGGTCCAGAACTCAGCAGCTAGACTTCTTACGGGCACAAAAAGCCACTGTTCAGCAAAGCCTGCCCTTCGCTCTCTCCACTGGCTCCCAGTACAGGAGAGAATACATTTCAAGGCCCTCTGCATTGCCCACAAAGGTTTGCAGGACAGAGGCCCTCCTATTACAAAACACCTGGTCAAATCATATAAGGCCAATCGATGTCTACGCTCAGATGAGCTTCACTTGACACAGGTCCCCAGAATTAAGAAGGCCAGAACAGGTGGGCGCCGTTTCTCTTACAATGCTTCTAAGTTATGGAATGCACTTCCTCTTCCTATTCGTAAAGAGGTGAATCACCTGACCTTCCGGAAATTCTTGAAAACCTGGCTATTCCCATAATTCCCCTCCCCTAGTTACCTCTGCAGCGCTGGGATGCCTCCGGGTAGCCATGCGCTATACAAAAGCTCTTAACATAACATTAAATAATTTATTAAAATTGGCTCTATTTTTCTAAATTGATGTGTGATTTGTCTTGTGTTGTGTTTTCGCTTTATTGCTATTTGAGTGCTGCATAAATATTTTACACATTGCCTCTAAGGAAAGACTGACTGCTTTTGTGCCAAGCTACAAGTGAGTTAAGCACAGGTTGGTGTAGGGAATTTTGTGGTTCAATGTGACAGGGACTGTGGCTGTTGGTTGAACAGGGTTCACCCCCTCTTCACCAAACAACCCAATTTCTCAGTCACAATCAGTACATGCTATATGCAGCGTGAATCCTGGTTTCAACCAGACTGCACACATGCACACATTGTCCTACGTGCAGGACCCTGCGTTTGAAATTTTATTTATGATATATCAAACATCTAAAATAATATTGGCTGCAAAATGAATATTCTTTCTGTACAGAATAGGCATTGTTTATTTTAACTGGTGTTTAACTTGTAAAGCAATATGATCAGGGACTTCAAGTTTTTGTTATGAGCACTGCTGAACGCATGGGTCGCTAAAAACCCGGGCTTCCTAGTCTTGAATACCTCTCATTCTCCCACCCTATAGTTCCTGTCTCTTTATCTCACTGTTGCAGAGTCTTTTTTGTCCCTACTTTCTTCCATTATACTTTTTATTATTATAATATTTCTCCTTCTTTCTTCCTTTTTCCCTCATCCTCTGTTTGGATTAAAGTCTGATGGTGAAAAAGAAGTGCAGGTTACATATACTGGGTGCTGGTTGCCAACAACTGCAAGTACTGGCACAAATGAAGCACTGATCTTAAAAAATAATAATGTACGTTGTTATATGAATGTAATAAACAGTCAATGTAAATACAAGCAAATATTACCCTGTCGCACTGGATGGGATAACTTGTGACTGCCATTAATTCTTCATAGTCTTCAGTTCTAATATCACACTGATTCTTGTTCATAACTGAAGTTTCTAATATCTTTAATATTTTTCTGCAGTCTTTTTTCCTGTAGGAGGTAAAGAAATATTAAATGTAGTTGAAACTGCTCAAACCTATACAGAGTACATGTATTGTATTTCATAAAATATACCATTATGCTTAGACTAATAAATTGCTTTAGAAGACCAAGGAGCGGCTTTAGAACATAATTTAAAAAATGATTAGTCACTGCACAAAGTAAACAAGCAGTGGTAATGCCAATCGATCTCACGTGTGGGTAAAAGGCAAGGAGTGGTTTGTAAAGCAGTATTGATGAAAGCCACAGGTCAAGCCATGGGACCATCTCCAAGAACGATGCATTTTAGATAAAAGGGCATATGTGGCTTCTATCACTACTATATACCAACCTGCTCCTTACCTTTACGAAAGAGAAACTGATTGCAATTGCCAATGCTTGAAATCTAGCATTAAAAATTATTTTTGCTAATGCCCTCGAAAATAAAACAAGCAGTTTAATGTTTCCATACAGTCGTTCCAATAGGGAATCAGATGTTCGAACTCTAAATACTAAAAGACAGCAGTATTAATGTGCTCTTGTTAACACTAATAAAGTGAGGCATGGTAGAGTCACCACAGACCAATTTTACTGACAGCATTGTGCCAACAACCAAACCCTTCAGGCGCGAAAAGCACACTTTAGAATTACGCAAAATTCCGGATGGGCAGATAATTATCGTGATTGCAAGTGCTTACATGACAGCCATGTGGCCATCCGAAGCTCCATTGTCACAAGGTGTCACAATGCTGGCAAAAGGGAAGTAGAGTTGGAGGCAGCCAAACACCCACAAATGACGCCATTAGTCAGTCGTTCACTCGGTACAAAAACACAGGCACCCATTTCTGCTTCATTTCTATATGCAGACCCAGGGACTTACGAATGTAATAAAGGAAGAGTTTGTTTTTTAGAAAAGCACAGAAATGGAGGAAAGCCACCAATAAGAACAAGGCATCTGTGCCTGAGGCGAAAGCCATTTAATCGTGAGCAAAGATTGGATCTGTGGAGTATTGTACACAGTTGAGTCTGTGTGTAGAGTTGTTTATAGTGAAACCAGGAAAATGTACACAGAAAAATATACAAAAGCTATAATCGCTAACATCCTTACTTGCAACGGTTAACATACCAAATCCGAGAATTTAATCCCTCTTACACATCAGTGTTCTTGAGACCAGCTAGACCTCATTCAAGGTACGAATCCTATTTTCACAAAACAGTTGCGTCAAATATTACATTTTGAAGCCAGCAGGCGCAGAACAGATCCATACTTTATGGGGAAAAGTTTGTTTGGTCTCAGCCACATATGGTCCTCCTTACGAGTGGCCCATTGTCCAACACTGCAGAGATCGTAATTTATTGGGTGCAAGAAATAGCAACTATTGCAAGTTTTTCCTCAACAGTGGGTACGAACAGGTGAATTTGGGTGCTTATTTCTTGCTGCTTAATTCGTAAACAAAAAATTACAAAAATCGAAAAATGTATTTTAATGGAAAGGTTGGATCTTTTCTAAATGTGGGTTTATTTCTTAAATTGAGGTGATATGTTAGATCCTAGCATATTGTTTTCTCCTTTTTGCGGCTAATGTATGCTCTCTTTTTTGTCTGCAAATAGAAGTGCTTTAGTTGAATCCACCAATTGTGCATACTACATTCTGTTTGCTGAACTAGTGCCACTCACATGAATAAAGCAAAGGATACCAACTTAATTTCTAGCCTCCAGTTTCAAACTCCTTCATATTTACAGAGCATTTTAAAATTGTCAATTTTGCTCATTTGTGTATTTATACTTTATTAATCTGCTACTATTTAATTGTCTAAACAGTGGTGGACTATCTGAGTTGGCGTCGCGGACCCCCAGGAGCAGTGATCCCAGCTTAAGAACCCCTTCTTTACACCTCACAATCGTCAAGAACACATTTCTGTTAGACACATTTATGTACCGAAGATTTGATTATACGATGAGTATCTCCAGTGTCCGCACAAGAAACACATAATTCATAATAATTCAATACTTTGTCTAGGTAACGGGCACTGATCCCGTTAGGCAATTTCACCATTTTGCTCCAAAGGAGAGAATAAATTGATAGAACATAGCAACAGTATGCTTGTCAAAGTCTGAAGAAATTACTTAAGGTTGATTGATGTCTCTACTCTTTTCCTACACACTCCAGACCCATTTATGGCATTTTGGCATAGGGCAGCACAGCAAGGCACCTTGCTGCGCTGCTCTACGTCGCTCTACGCCAAAGTGAAAGGGCAGGAATGCACCGTATTTAAGCAATATGGTGCATTCCTGTCCTTTCTGCCTGTGCTGGCGCCTTTTTGGCAGCCAAGCACCAACGCAGGCACCATTGCACCATGGTTCAAGGGTGCCTCCATTGCCGGCAGGATTGTTTTGCAGCACACATGGTAAGAGGAAAAGTTGAGGAGAAATAAAGATTTTTCTCCTTGTTATGCCTCACCTCGGGAGGCATACGGATTTGACGCTTCCCCAGGTTTACATCACTTTGTGGGCGGCTTTGCGTGGCTTCATTAATCTTTATGAGAGCCCTGCGTCACACATGTACCACTTTACGTGGTGCAAAAGTGTTGCAGGGCTCTCATAAATAAGCCCCTTCATGCTTACTAACTACAAGATAAGTACAGAGCCCAATTTTTAATAACTTACACAACTCATTACATTGTATTAAGTCTATATTCATGGCACAACCACCAGTACACCACACTAACAGTGCTTCAAAATTGAGTTACCTTACCAGGAAAAGACTCTAAGGATGTTGGAGCCACAACATTTAGTTGCCAGAACACCCTTCACCGATCAGGGATTTTCTTGTGCCCCATACAGCCAGTCAGGCTTGGCCAAGCCATTATCGCAAATACTTACACTAGGCCTACATTTTGTCTATACTTAGGGGAGAATGCCTTTGTATGCAACTCAGTCTTTGATAAATATGTGCAACCAATGTGTTTACTGGCTGCTGAATTACAAACATGGAAACTTATATTTAGTAGTAATAACTTTTTTTAGGTCTCGCCTAGGCAGCGCTTGCGCTGTCTCGTTGAGACATGCAGTATATACTATAGCGTGGAAGCTTTCTGGAAGCTCCGCCCACTCTCCGCCCATCTTTTTGATTGGCTTACATCTTATATGCTGCCTTCTGATTGGTTTTAGGCTTGTTAGTCCCTCCTCCTGACGGCCATCTTGTCATTTGTATCCTTCCCTGGCTATTGGCCCCTTTACTCCAACGCTATTTTCTGCCCTGTGTCCTCCCTCCCCCGCCCCCTCCCGCAGTTCATCACTTCTCGCCCCCCCATCACCCCTTCCACTCCCGTTCGTGCCTTCTTAAACGCACGCACTCCCATTTTTAATGCAATACGTCTCGCGTAAATGCGAGTCATATTGCATTGCAAATGCTTGTTTTAAAGTAGTGCGCAGTCACAAGCACGCCCACCTCGCAGTTTGTGCCACTGTGTGAGCGGGAGCCCACCCCGCATTGTGGTTGAGTGGGAGCCCACCCCGCATTCTGTGTTCTTTAAGGCGGGAGCCCACCCCGCACTTTGGAGCCGGAGAAAGCAGCGCGACCCAGAAGTCAGGCGCCTGTGTCTGGTTGTAGGCGGGGCCCGAAAAGGAAGCGCAAAGACCGGACGTCCAGTGTTCCCGGCCCACATGGTTGCAGACCATGCAGTGATAGAATGCACATGCTGCACAAAACAAGAGCACTGCTCTCCTCCGGTGTGCGCACCCACCTGAGCTCTCCGGCTCGTGTTACCTGTGACCTGCCACCATTCGCAGCATCCTTGTTTGCCATGGCGCCGGCTCTTTGTCCAGCCCAAGACAATCCTTCATGGAACTTATGAAAGCACCGAGCAACCAGTTAAAGGCAGCAGATGACTGGTAGAGGACGCCAGCAAAATATGTGTTATGAAACCTCTGGTTACACAAGCTGGAGCGAGCACAAGAGAAACCGGCCGCCTTCGACATACTACTACTCATGTCATCACAGCGCCAAAACACCCTCAACTCCTCTCGGGTTTGTATGCTTCTTATATTAGTATATCAGTAAATAACTGTGTGTTTGCATACATAGGTGGCTATGAGTAATCCTGTGTTAAAATGAAAAAAACGAGATAGCACCTTGATTGAGCTGACATTATTGCATTTTATTTTCTCATTATTTTTCTCTCCCGTCTAAGGATTGTTAAAACTTTTCCATTCAGCTACTGCTTTCTGTTTGCCCGAGTTGTCATTGAGTTAAAACGCTAAAGCTCAGGATGACGTGCAAAAGATTGTAAGGTTCCACTTCGTCGAAAAAATACCATATTTTTGGGCTTCAATAAAACGAACATGGAATTAAACAAATTATTAAATCTACTCAATTGTACGTGTGATTTGGTTAAGTGATCCGTACAAGAGAGAAACATCTCACTGGAAGCATCTGCGCTTCAAATGTGATTTGTTTTATTGTATTTAATGGGTTCCTTAAATAGCACTCCTACAAGTGACTACATAGCAGCATACATGGTACATAAGGGCATCACAATTTTCTTTAACAGTTCCATAGCACCTCCCAGGAAGTACTGTATTATGCTTTTGGGAATTTGTATAGTGCACCGTCTGCCATTAGTATGCACTTATAGCTCGCCGTCTGTTAGATGGCGCCTTAGCACTCCATTCCGGGGCTTCCTTTGCAAACCGGGCTCTGAGTCTTCCTGTGATATTATGTTGATAATATGTTCTGGGTACTGTGTTCTTTGGTAGGTCTCTGTGTCATGATCAGCTGTCTCCCAGGCAAGTAGCTTTCCCTTTGTGCCGCAGTTAGAAGTAGGCTAGTTCTAGTGTTGCTGGCTGTATAGGTGTCTGTGTTGAGGGCACCATGATATACCATCAACTAGCATTGTGTTGGTGCTGTGGGATTTACATGGATATTGGGTCTAAATATTCACTGTAGGGTGTGTGTGATTTTCTAGCAGAGTGTTTGGATTTCTTCTGTCAGGTTTTTTTTTTGTTCTCTTTATTAGGTGTTTTCAGCATACACAACAACACGGACTGTGGTCCGATTACAAAAGAGCATACATTAGCGAGTCAATGCGATTGCAAAGGAGATACACCACAAATAGTGTTCTGCCAGATCCCCCCCTCATCTGCTCCACAACTAGACAAGCCGTGATGAGTTCTGCTGTGACGCAGTTATTGACCATGAATAGGGTTCCCTTCGGTAACTCATAATCAGCCCCTAGGCTCTGATAATTGGTCTGAATGATCACTGGGCTCCAAATTTCCCCCATATTCCCTGAGCGGACCCCAGAAATACTGTGGTCTTGATGTTTGTGGTAGAGCCTCTATATATAGCTCAGCAGTTCCTCACATATATGATCATGTCTTTCAGCCAGGGCTTGAATTGGGCTATGCCTTTACCTCACAATTATAGAGTAGAGTGCACTCCTTTTTATCCATGTATTCAATGTCATCATTATTAACAATAGAATGCGTGCATTCCGGGAACGCAGTCCGCACTCCAACTGCGTAGGAAAATATAGAACAATGGGTTAGGGAACGATTTGTCGCTCCCATACCGGAAGCACTGCTGAAAGGCTTTGTTGCGCCAAAAACTTCAAAAATCATCCAGTTTTGTAATTTTAAACCGTTTATTTCAATTCTCAATTTTTTGTTCCTTTTCGTCCGTCACATGAAAAACCATTATGTATTCAATTCTGATGCGGTAAATATGCCCATCCGAGCCTTATTTTACGGCAGGAAACATACATAGTTCATCCTCAGTAGTATCTCATTCCCAATGCATTTCGGTTGCTTTCATCAACCTTCGTCAGGGGTTCACTACAAAGTCAGACAACAACATTTTAGACTTCATATTTTAAAACGCTTGTCATATCAATACGCTAACATTATTCATTATGTACTTTTTAAAAAAAAAAAGCTCAACTAGCGCTTTCCCTCTAGTACCTCCCAGCGCAAAAATGCTCCTGATCAACTCCCTTCATCTGTATATACAATACAGTCCCACGTTAAAGAACATCTACGAGAATGTCTCCCCACTATCTTAGATAACAAAACCTGCCTGTTGCCTCTCGTTCCACACTGCATAAAAATCCCTCTCGTACCTGTGAAGCTTTTCATCAACCTAGTTCTCACTCCTCGAGCCGACTAACGGCTTTCTCACATTTGCCGCCATTTTAAACTCATCACGTTTTAAAACCCGCCCTTATCATTATCTAAGCTTTTACCACTTTTACTACGGGACCCATAATCCACCGATACGGCTCCTACTTGTTGAAATCACCTATATGTGAAACCTTACTCTATCCCCTCATTCGGTTCAACAAACCCCCAGCATTCGCCAGATTACTCCGCCCACCTTTACTATGTATAAATCTGCGCCTATTTAAAAGATTACATTTCTGAGCTTTAATTAATTGTATCTGTACACATGTTAAAAGGAATTTCAAGATTGAAATACATCCACTCAATAATCATATGAAATAACGTTTTCTTTGGTGTTGTAACATTAAATCATCCTTCGCGTTCGTTGCTGTTTTGGAGCAGTTTAAGCTTGCTCCCCTTAGTGAGGAGTGTAGGTTTAACATGTGACCTTGATTTCATCCATCTTAACTGTTTAAATCCGTTGGTGCTACTCCAGGTTGGGCTGTCAAAGTACATCACAATTATAGAGTAGAGTGCACTCCTTTTTATCCATGTATTCAATATCATCATTATTAACAATAGAATGCGTGCATTCCGGGAACGCAGTCCGCCCTCAAGTTTTTGGCGCAACAAAGCCTTTCAGCAGTGCTTCCGGTATGGGAGCGACAAATCGTTCCCTAACCCATTGTTCCATATTTTCCTACGCAGTTGGAGGGCGGACTGCGTTCCCGGAATGCACGCATTCTATTGTTAATAATGATGACATTGAATACATGGATAAAAAGGAGTGCACTCTACTCTATAATTGTGATGTACTTTGACAGCCCAACCTGGAGTAGCACCAACGGATTTAAACAGTTAAGATGGATGAAATCAAGGTCACATGTTAAACCTACACTCCTCACTAAGGGAGCAAGCTTAAACTGCTCCAAAACAGCAACGAACGCGAAGGACGATTTAATGTTACAACACCAAAGAAAACGTTATTTCATATGATTATTGAGTGGATGTATTTCAATCTTGAAATTCCTTTTAACATGTGTACAGATACAATTAATTAAAGCTCAGAAATGTAATCTTTTTAATAGGCGCAGATTTATACATAGTAAAGGTGGGCAGAGTAATCTGGCGAATGCTGGGGGTTTGTTGAACCGAATGAGGGGATAGAGTAAGGTTTCACATATAGGTGATTTCAACAAGTAGGAGCTGTACCGGTGGATTATGGGTCCTGTAGTAAAAGTGGTAAAAGCTTAGATAATGATAAGGGGCGGGTTTTAAAACGTGATGAGTTTAAAATGGCGGCAAATGTGAGAAAGCCGTTAGTCGGCTCGAGGAGTGAGAACTAGGTTGATGAAAAGCTTCACAGGTACGAGAGGGATTTTTATGCAGTGTGGAACGAGAGGCAACAGGCAGGTTTTGTTATCTAAGATAGTGGGAGACATTCTCGTAGATGTTCTTTAACGTGGGACTGTATTGTATATACAGATGAAGGGGAGTTGATCAGGAGCATTTTTGCGCTGGGAGGTACTAGAGGGAAAGCGCTAGTTGAGCTTTTTTAAAAAAAAGTACATAATGAATAATGTTAGCGTATTGATATGACAAGCGTTTTAAAATATGAAGTCTAAAATGTTGTTGTCTGACTTTGTAGTGAACCCCTGACGAAGGTTGATGAAAGCAACCGAAATGCATTGGGAATGAGATACTACTGAGGATGAACTATGTATGTTTCCTGCCGTAAAAATAAGGCTCGGATGGGCATATTTACCGCATCAGAATTGAATACATAATGGTTTTTCATGTGACGGACGAAAAGGAACAAAAAATTGAGAATTGAAATAAACGGTTTAAAATTACAAAACTGGATGATTTTTTGAAGTTTTTGGCGCAACAAAGCCTTTCAGCAGTGCTTCCGGTATGGGAGCGACAAATCGTTCCCTAACCCATTGTTCTATATTTTCCTACGCATTTGGAGGGCAGACTGCGTTCCCGGAATGCACGCATTCTATTGTTAATAATGATGACATTGAATACATGGATAAAAAGGAGTGCACTCTACTCTATAATTGTGATGTACTTTGACAGCCCAACCTGGAGTAGCACCAACGGATTTAAACAGTTAAGATGGATGAAATCAAGGTCACATGTTAAACCTACACTCCTCACTAAGGGGAGCAAGCTTAAACTGCTCCAAAATAGCAACGAACGCGAAGGACGATTTAATGTTACAACACCAAAGGAAACGTTATTTCATATGATTATTCAGGGGATGTATTTCAATCTTGAAATTCCTTTTAACATGTGTACAGATACAATTAATTAAAGCTCAGAAAAGTAATCTTTTTAATAGGCGCAGATTTTTACATCGTAAGGGTGGGCGGAGTAATCTGGCGAATCCTGGGGTTTGTTGAACCGAATGAGGGGATAGAGTAAGGTTTCACATATAGGTGATTTCAACAAGTAGGAGCCGTACCGGTGGATTATGGGTCCCGTAGTAAAAGTGGTAAAAGCTTAGATAATGATAAGGGGCGGGTTTTAAAACGTGATGAGTTTAAAATGGCGGCAAATGTGAGAAAGCCGTTAGTCGGCTCGAGGAGTGAGAACTAGGTTGATGAAAAGCTTCACAGGTACGAGAGGGATTTTTATGCAGTGTGGAACGAGAGGCAACAGGCAGGTTTTGTTATCTAAGATAGTGGGGAGACATTCTCGTAGATGTTCTTTAACGTGGGACTGTATTGTATATACAGATGAAGGGGAGTTGATCAGGAGCATTTTTGCGCTGGGAGGTACTAGAGGGAAAGCGCTAGTTGAGCTTTTTTTTAAAAAAAAGTACATAATGAATAATGTTAGCGTATTGATATGACAAGCGTTTTAAAATATGAAGTCTAAAATGTTGTTGTCTGACTTTGTAGTGAACCCCTGACGAAGGTTGATGAAAGCAACCGAAATGCATTGGGAATGAGATACTACTGAGGATGAACTATGTATGTTTCCTGCCTTAAAAATAAGGCTCGGATGGGCATATTTACCGCATCAGAATTGAATACATAATGGTTTTTCATGTGACGGACGAAAAGGAACAAAAAATTGAGAATTGAAATAAACGGTTTAAAATTACAAAACTGGATGATTTTTTGAAGTTTTTGGCGCAACAAAGCCTTTCAGCAGTGCTTCCGGTATGGGAGCGACAAATCGTTCCCTAACCCATTGTTCTATATTTTCCTACGCAGTTGGAGGGCGGACTGCGTTCCCGGAATGCACACATTCTATTGTTAATAATGATGACATTGAATACATGGATAAAAAGGAGTGCACTCTACTCTATAATAGTGATGTACTTTGACAGCCCAACCTGGAGTAGCACCAATGGATTTAAACAGTTAAGATGGATGAAATCAAGGTCACATGTTAAACCTACACTCCTCACTAAGGGAGCAAGCTTAAACTGCTCCAAAACAGCAACGAACGCGAAGGACGATTTAATGTTACAACACCAAAGGAAACGTTATTTCATATGATTATTCAGGGGATGTATTTCAATCTTGAAATTCCTTTTAACATGTGTACAGATACAATTAATTAAAGCTCAGAAAAGTAATCTTTTTAATAGGCGCAGATTTTTACATCGTAAGGGTGGGCGGAGTAATCTGGCGAATGCTGGGGGTTTGTTGAACCGAATGAGGGGATAGAGTAAGGTTTCACATATAGGTGATTTCAACAAGTAGGAGCCGTACCGGTGGATTATGGGTCCCGTAGTAAAAGTGGTAAAAGCTTAGATAATGATAAGGGGCGGGTTTTAAAACGTGATGAGTTTAAAATGGCGGCAAATGTGAGAAAGCCGTTAGTCGGCTCGAGGAGTGAGAACTAGGTTGATGAAAAGCTTCACAGGTACGAGAGGGATTTTTATGCAGTGTGGAACGAGAGGCAACAGGCAGGTTTTGTTATCTAAGATAGTGGGGAGACATTCTCGTAGATTTTCTTTAACGTGGGACTGTATTGTATATACAGATGAAGGGGAGTTGATCAGGAGCATTTTTGCGCTGGGAGGTACTAGAGGGAAAGCGCTAGTTGAGCTTTTTTTTAAAAAAAGTACATAATGAATAATGTTAGCGTATTGATATGACAAGCGTTTTAAAATATGAAGTCTAAAATGTTGTTGTCTGACTTTGTAGTGAACCCCTGACGAAGGTTGATGAAAGCAACCGAAATGCATTGGGAATGAGATACTACTGAGGATGAACTATGTATGTTTCCTGCCGTAAAAATAAGGCTCGGATGGGCATATTTACCGGATCAGAATTGAATACATAATGGTTTTTCATGTGACGGACGAAAAGGAACAAAAAATTGAGAATTGAAATAAACGGTTTAAAATTACAAAACTAGATGATTTTTTGAAGTTTTTGGCGCAACAAAGCCTTTTAGCAGTGCTTCCGGTATGGGAGCGACAAATCGTTCCCTAACCCATTGTTCTATGCCTTTACCTTCCCATGTCATTGCCACCCTACGGCGTCCCAGCAGAGTCGCCATTCTTAGGAGCTTCCTATTAGGTTTAGGGGGCCTTCTTCACATAACCTAGCAATGCCATTTTCGGGGTGACTGTTACCACTGAATTCAGCATGACATCCAGGGCCTGAGACCAACATGCATTATTGCTGAGCAGCCCCATGCTAAGTGAAAGAAATCCACTCATGGGGCTGAGCATCAGCAGCAGCTGGGGTCCTTCGAGAGGCCATGCTTGATCATGCTTGACCATGCTATCAGGGGTGTGGTATGCCTGATGAAGTTATCTGTAATGTAGTAGGCTAAGTTTCCCATTGGAGGAGATCTCTTTGGTCTGTGCGCAGCAGAATGCCCATTTGTTGCCTGTAACTTTTATGCCTAGATCTGATGACCGCTGCAGTCAGGCCTTCTGCTCTGGTTCGGAGGTGGCCTCGAGGACAGTGTGATACAGACAGGTAATCAGATGTGTTGGGGATGGGGTCTGCAGTGGGAATAATAATTCCCAATCCGGAGGGGCCTGAGGAAACGATGGGATGAGGCTTCATAATGCATGTTTCAGGTTGAGGTGACCCAGCCCGTCTATCAGAGAGGCTGGTGTCAGGGACAGAAAGTCCTCCAGAGTCAATAATGTATTATTCAGGAACAGATCACCTAGTAACGGGAGCTCCTATCAGGTTTGCCTATAAAGTACAAACCAAGCCAAATGGACAGCATAGTGCTGTGTATATTTGCACTAAAAGAGCACCTATGAATCCAGATGATGACATGAGCAGACACCTGTACTGTATTTTTCAGTTTTGGGATACAGCCTACTGCTCTACATTAACGCCGCATGAGCATGATTACAACTGGAACAGCAATCAAAGATGGTGTCATGAGCAGGGTTTAGGCCTCAGGCCCCTCTCATTTTCTGAATGCTCCAAAAGGTGGACAATCTCCATTTAGGCGAGCTCTAGTCAGTCAGTTCCAGACTTGTATTTTAGATCTTGATGACTCTTGTAGGTCTGAGTGCAGATGACCTGAAATCCTCTTTGCCCTTCCTTCCAAACATGTTGACTTTAATTTGTAGTAAGAAATGACATTTGAGGGTGAGCAAATATAGGAATCTTAGCAAAGGACAATTAAGCAGTGTGGTAATTGTAATTGTATTTGGATTTATATAGTTCTTACTACCCATGATAAAGCGTTGAAGTGCTTTACGGCAAGTAGCATACTACTCCAAAACCCAAGGTTAGTGTTAAATCTAGTGGTTATTTTTGGTTATTGCAATTAATCATGTGCTCTCAAGAAAAACTGCATTGGCGCATTCACATGGGGGATGTGCACAGCAGGTGCAGCCCAAGATGGGCCCATGTAAAGCAGGAGTTGTGAGCTTCTACCTAAACCTTTAGAAAACAATACACTAGAATTGTGGTACTCCTAGGTAATGAGAGATCTCCTGAACCCAGGCTACAAGGTAGCATCTAAAACTAAAATAACCTAAAAAAAACGATTCTCTATAGAGGTAGAAAATTGCTACCTCTGCCCCTCATCTTTGTCGTCCCGAAGTGGGCAAAAGGATCAAATGATGGACGGAATGCTGACCAATGCAAACATTCACCCCCAGTCACAAAGATTTGGGGTTAATTCATCGTTGTTTTGCTCAACCATGGCAGAGGTCAAAGCATATTAGACTGGTTACCATATTAATTTGACTCCTGTGGCCGGTGACTCCAAATTGTTAGATAAATATGAAGGAAATCAGTAATTTGTGTGGTTACATTGGGAGTGATTCAGTGCTATTATGGTGTCTTGATGTATGCATCTCTTATGAGATAGTGCACTTAATTATAATATGGAAATGAACGTTCTGCCTCCCGCTGCTGTGTTCTATAACTTATTTTGCTGATAATTCTGCTGTGTGCTATGGCTGTACCTAAAGACCAGTTATGCACTCTGAAGGTATTGCTTGTTTTGTTGTATTGCTCGCTTTTATGCACTCTGTTTCCTTTGTATGTGTTTTGATGTACTTGAAAAATAGTAAAGATCTAAAAAAAAATGGTGCAGTACGCCAGAGCCTAAAACGTCTTATTGTAGATTCCTCAGACACAGGCAGCTTGTGATCTCCTCTGGATTGTCTTACCCCTGAAGGCTGCTGGGGGGTGTAGTATTAAATCACATTTAGTACACTTGGAATTTAAAATAAATGTGTACTTATTTCTAGTAGGCTCCTGGTTGGCTAGAAAAATGAAAATTGTCTCAGATTAATGTACTGGATCATTTGTGACTTGAAGATTCCTGTTAAGTAACTCTTTTCTCAGCATCTGCGGCTGCTCAAGACCTGGCAGATGTACACATATTATCTGTTTCAGAAATCTAGAACATAGATGCCACCTGTGCCCTGCTTTCAACAGATATCCCCTAGGAGGCAACATTATTCTGGGGTGCAGCCACTCTCCCCGCTCGCCCCCACCCATCCACATCACAAACTCCTATGCAGCACTGTTGGGTTGAGAAAGGTTTTCATGGTTGCTGATATAAATGGACGCAAATAACCTTCATGTGCATGTAGCACTAATGCCACAATACGTGGAGAGGTGCCTAACTCCCTGACTGCCGGCGTTGCAGGTATATCCATCTTCACACCCTTCCTCCATATCCTAACACTCTGTGGACATGCCTAATGCGGAAATTCCAGTGTAACTAAAAGAATAGACCAATCTAGATGTTAATAAGCCGGCAGTCGGCACTAAAAAGGTACATTCACCGTGTCAGATTATTTACATACATTTGCCACATAATTCTAGTAGCCCTTACAATGGGAAGTCTGTACAGAGTGGTTTGTGGGCTGTCGTTAAATTAAGTAATTTTTAATAACACAACTTAAACACATTGGCAGAGCCAATAGCTCTGGCTAAACACTTACAAGGTCCCAATGGCGAGACCGATTGCATTGCAAATGCTTGTTTAAAATACCTGGCTCTCAACCTTCTAAACCATTTACGATTTGATTCATATGCTATTCTACATTTCCGCTTTCTAGCAAATATATCCCCATTCCCTTGGGCCACATTCACTTGAGCTTTCACAGTGGAATCACCTTTTAATGTTCAGGAGAGGAGTGCCAACGAAACACTTATACCCCATAAGAGGAGAAATGATGAATAAATGGTAATTAGCTGGTGCCTGCAGGCATGTCTGTTGGGACACTTTAAGTGAGCAACATGTTTGCGCACTCATGATCTGGAAAGATCAACAAATGTATAATTAAGTTCTTGAATTGAGCATAATAAAGAAAGCAAGCAGCACAGGGACAACAAAATGCAGTTAAGACATGATGATCTACGCAACAATTCACCCCCTGCTTAGTCTAGTAGAACATCAGATGCAAAAAAACCTTCTTATGGCTCAACACTGACATAACTGTAGCAATAGTTGACAAACAGTTGTGCATTGAACAATAATCTTTAGACCTTTGAAACCCTCATGAACACCTCCAGTATGAAGAATCTGTGGCCTTACAAATGGTACCATTCCATCCACAGCCTCCATTTGGGACAATCTTGCATCACATCCCAACCAATTGTGTATACTACATTCTGTTTGCTGTACTTGTGCTACTCCCATGAATAAAACTAAGGAAGCCAACTTTATATCTTGCCTCCATCTTCAAATTCCTTCACATTTACAGAGCATTTAAACATTCTCAAGATTCAATTTTGCTCTTTTATGTTTATATATTTTATTAATCTGCTCATATTTAATTGTTTATACAGTGCTTTTGGGGAAGGTTTGCAACCTGGTCCAACAATTATCCATTAGCAAGGGAGTATGTGCTTATTTTATATGTTTATTTATTAACATATTTTTTTGTTTATGCATTTATATATGTATCAGTTTTATGACCCATCAGGTGACAATGGGCTTTACACATTCATAGGTGACAGGCGCAATTGCTGCAAAATAGTGGAGATACAAATGGCGGACATACAAAATAGGGTACTGGGAGGCAAAACCAAAATATGTTGTGTGATAGCGTATGCAAAAATGTATGTCAGTTAAAACGTAAAGATTCATATATTTTTTTCTTTTTTGTAACTTCTCTTTATTGGAGTTTCAAAGTGATATATGCAGCATCTCTGCCATGCAAGGCAGCTTCAAACAGTAAACAAACATCAGAACATCTTGTGATTGACCGCTCTCTCAGTAAATCTAGTCATAAGCATCTGGCAATATACATTGACAAGATCTGCTAAGAAAAGGATACATGCACACAATAACATCACTCTACATCAGAATTTGATCCACCTTGGGCCTGTGAGCGAAGATATTGACGCAGTGGCTCCCAAATGTCCTTGGGCTTAGAAGACGATGGAAGTTCTTCTGCATACAATTCGAGGTTCTCTTTGCAGTATACCATATCTTTAATCCAACAGTCAGCCCGGGGGGCCAAGGTGCTCTCCCAAGTCAGCGCCACCCGGCGTTTAGCCAGCAGCAATGCAATTCTCACAAATCTGCCTATGGTCCCCTTCAGCTGGGGTACATAGCATAACAGACATATTAACGGTGTGCATTGTAATAGGGCCCCAGACATAGATTGAATGCGCTTCACCACCTCTTCCCAGAACAGAAACACCAGCTTACAGTCCCATGCCAGGTGCCAGAAGTCTGCGTCTAGCTGGCCGCAATGTTTACAGTTGCTCGTGTCTCGGAGGCCGCACCTATGTAGTTTAAAAGGTGTGTGGCATACTTGATGAATATACTTAAAATGGATGATCCGCAAATTGCCATTAGGTGTGAGGGTGCTGGTAAGGTTGCATATGTGCTCCCACTCTGATGGTGTCAAGGGAGGAGTGAGCCTGTCGTTCCAGCGGGCAAGGCTTCTATCTATACCAATGACCTTCTCACCTCGCACTGCCCTATATAATTTAGTGACTAACTGGCGTCGTGTGGGTGTGACCAACAGCAATTGCAGAGAGTGCAAGGAAGATGGTTCAACAGGATACGTAGTGTAATGTGCTTTAATAGCTAGCTTAAGCCTGTGCACAGTGAACTGAAAAAGTGGCGAAGGTTAGTGATATATTGAAGCCCCTCAGGTGTAATGAAATTCCCGTCGGGATAAATGTCCTGCATTTTGTCCATACCAGCCTCCCTCAGTGAACGCATCGGGCCTTCCTCTTGCGTCACCGAGAGCGCCGCATGATGTGCCAGAGGCAATGCCGGAGCATAAATTGAGAGCTTGGCCGCGAGTTTACCGATGGCCTGCCAGGCAGCAATGGTAGTGTCTAGCGTGTTGATTTCATGCGGTGGTGTGCCGCGTTTTGCATGTGTAAGTATACCGCATAATGGGATTGGGTGTGCATCGCCATCCTCCACCGCTACATGAGGAGTAAAGGCGTGGGGGTTGTACCAATAGTACGCGTATTGCTCCTGGGCACAAAGATAATATATGTAGAGATCTGGAGCGCAAAAGCCTCCTTTAGCATAATCCAGCGTGAGCGTATTCCAACCCACCCTAGCTTGTCTGCCACCCCAGATTAACCGGCGCAATGAAGTTCGCACAGTGCTAAAAAATAGTTTTGTCAGTTTTATAGGGATGTTGCAAAACAGGTATAAAAAACGCGGTAAGATGACCATTTTTATAACAGCAATGCGATCGGCCAGTGATAATGGCAGTGCCGTCCATCTGTCTACTTGGTTCTCCAGTGCGACACACGCTCTCCCATAATTTTCTTTAACAACAATCTCGGGGTCCCGATGTACCCAGATACCCAAGTATTTAACTGGTTCTGTGGACCATACTAATGGATAATCCATACTTGGGGGGGGGGGGGTTGTAGTAGGTGTCAAAGGTATTATCACCGATTTGTCCCAATTAATAGTGAGACCTGAGAATAGCCCGAATCTGATGTATTCTCTCAGTACCGGGGCTAAATAACGCTGCGCCTCTCTAACAAAAAGCACCATGTCGTCGGCATATAGGGATATATCGACAGGGCGGTGCATGAAATTGAGAGCTGACTCCCTGTGCCGCTGGTGAATCACACAAGCCAGAGGCTCGAGCATGATAGAGAACAGCAGCGGTGACAGAGGGCATCCTTGCCGGGTGCCTCTTTCGATCAGAAATGGCTCCGAAGTCAGGCCCCCCACGCGCACCCGCGCCGATGGGTCAGAGTATAGTAATCTCACCCAGCCCAGAAATATCTCAGGAAACCCCATGCGTGGCAGGATTTGAAACATATAACTCCACTGTATGGAGTCGAATGCTTTTGCTGCATCCAACATCACCGCAGCTGTGGGGAGGTCAGGGTCCAACACATGAAACATGGCGAATATAGTAAGTAAGTTATGGGACATGCATATTTCTGGTATAAAACCAGTTTGGTCCGGTAAGACCAGACAGGGCATTTAGGGCTGGAGCCTGGTTGCCAGGATTTTAGCAAGTATTTTCGCATCCAAATTGATCAAGGATAAGGGGCGGTATGACTCGCAGAAAGAAGGTGACTTGTCCTTTTTTAGTAAGG